>CM031242.1:656959233-657647465 GCA_018340775.1 Taxus wallichiana var. yunnanensis
CTCTTCTTGTCATTACGATAACACCCTCCAAATTTTACATAGTTTTTCCCAATAGAATGCTGAAAATAAATTTTGAAATTTTGACCAGTAAGTGGCTTCGAGCCTTGCAGAATCGTCATGGTGGCCATTAATGGAGCTTGAAATTTTTAGGTATAGTTTTTTTATTTTTTTATAATGAAAAAAACTCCATTTTGATATGTTTTTCATTTGGAACTCATGTGCAATTTTTAGCTCGTTTCCATTGCCGGAATGATGGGAAATTCGACAAATGTGAGCCGATGCATGAAGTGAGGGTTTTGTTGGATAAAATGATTCTAGACACCATTTGACCTCTTGTTTGTTGGATATTTATCACCTTGAAAAATGAGGAATTCTGCAAAAGATGACATCTCGATCCGACTTGTATCTTGCAAGATATGAGGATTTTTTGATCGGGTGACTTCACGGTTATCTGGCAAAAAATCTCCATTTTTCTCTTCATTCTTCGTCATTTCACTCCATTTTTCTATGAGGCCTAAATATTTCTATGCATTCATGGTTTTAAGAGTTTATGTGGCCATGTAAGAGATGGTTCGAGCAACAATGGTGGACCAGGTGTTTGGACAATCACACACAAAGCCATGGCAAGGTGAGGAGTTCGAAGGAGAAATGAGAGGAAGAAAATGGCTAAGTCTTTGGATTTAAACTTTAAAAACATGCACATGGAGGGTCTAGGTGAAATTTTATGTCCCTAATGTCCCTGACCTTAGGGACGTGAGGGACATCAATTTCCATGGTGGTCAAGGTGATGCCATGTGTCCTCAATCCGACGACAGGTATTTGCTCCAAAAATGCACCTAGAAAGTGAAACTTCGGTCACGTGGGTGTCCAAATGACTCCCCATAGGGAATGGGTACATTTTCCATGTATTATTTCCCCAATTCAGTTACATAAGGGACATCGGTTTCACGGTGGTCCCGGAGGTGACATGTGGCACCCGATCCAACGACAAGGAATTGATGCTCCAAATAAGCACCGGGGCCGAATCACAAGTCTCGGAGGTCATATGAGGGTCCCAGAGGTCACATGAGGGCTGGGAACATTTTCCAAGGGCTGATGTACCTGACCTTAGGGATTTTGGGGGCATGAAATCCTGCCAGGCTCTTGGTGCTGACACGTGTCCTCTCGAAAAAATGACTAAGTCTGAACTGCCTTTGAGAGGGTAACTTGGAATGAAGATAAATTGAGCTCCCAGTGGAATTTATTGGTGAAATTTTATATTATCCTAACTATAAATGGAATTTTTAATCCAATTATGTGGGTCTCATGTCTTAATTAGACCATATGATCCCTGAAAAATCAGATTTTTGATCTAGGACTCCACTTGTGCCTGAGAAAAACTGCCTTCCAATCATATGTGCCAAGGTGTTGTGAAAAATATTATTTCACCATCATGTAGGTCTTGGAATCCTATTTCCAAAGATTTTTTTACTTCTAACTCCATTTGGAGCTCCCAAAATCTTCTTCTGAATCCCAGCAGTTGTTTTAGGCTTGTGTACCGCCTAGGCTTGAGAACCTTGTTTTTTTCTCAAACTACTCCAAGTATTTCAAAACTTCCCAAAGCCTTCCAAAATAATTTCCATGATGTTATAATGTATTCAATTCATTTCCATGTTTAATTTGGCGCTTATGCTCCGCTCTAGGGGGTTGAATCCAGTCCTAGGAAGGCCAGCATAGCCCTTCCCAATACTGCCAGAAGATAACATCTTTTCAAAACTCCCTAAAATCACCTAGGTGGAATGAGTGCACTTTACTAAATCACCTAGGGGAAAAATTTTACATCAAATAGGGGGTGATCAGACTAATGGATTTGACTTGGGGTGCCTAGGAATGAAATTTTTTCCATAGGGGTATAGTTGTCGTGCTTGGAAACTTCTAATTTCCTGTTACACATTTTCACGACAACAACTGGCTCTAGCTTGGGGACATGACATGGACTAAGCATAGTGAAGACATGACATGGGAATCCAAAATCTCAATTTTAGACCATATAGTTTGTTGACTAGTGCCTTATCCATTGGGCCCTGCAAAGTCATGTACAACTTCTAGAAAGGAAGATTAGAAGGAAACACACACACACAAAACGAAGGAAAGGAAACACATGACACACAACAGAAGGGAAACACACCTATCAATCACCTATGGTACAAGGTGGGGGACAACCCACTTTCACTCCAATTTACCCCTGAATAGGCAACGCCGAATGATGATGTTCTCGAAGCCGTTGACGGGTTCCAGAAAGTAGCCTCCTTTCCTTAATTGTTTATGGAAGCCAGGTGCTTCCATGATTTTCCTTTTACTTTGTAGGAGTGATTCCATGTGAGCTTCTTGATGTTCTGTTCCTTGCTTGGAAATTTTACTGCCTTCATGTTCTTTGAAGTTGGTCTCATAGTGCCAGTTGCCTTTCATGTTTATCCATATAGCTGATTTTCCATTGAGCATCTCATCGCTGCCCCAGGGCTACTTTTTGTTCAAAATACTTGAACATTCTTGATTCTTTTCTTTCCTAGGCCTATGCTCATTGACATCTCTTCCATGAGAAACCTCAGACTTATCTATTTCCTTTACTCCACTGCGAGGTGCTTGAGTACTGACAGAGGGATTGGGCACGGCCTCATACTTTTCTTGTATGCCCATGGCATGAGTGAAGAGATCAAGAATCATCTCCGGGTCTTCTACAACTTCTATTATATCCAATAGTTCTTGCATAGAGATCTCATCATCTTGGGAATCACTGAACTCTAACGATCCTTCATCAAAAAGAGATTCATCTTCAAATGGGAATGAAAATATCTCCATTTCGTTATTGCATCCATCAATCATTAGCTATAGAGTGGCATCGTATTTTTCATATTTCTTTATCTCGATGTGGAAAAGCTGTCACAATAGTTAAGGCTTCCAAATTAGCTTCACGCTTGTCTTGCAAATTTTTGGCTTGCATCGGGAGCTCAAGACCGATCTCAAGGTCTTATATTTCTTCCACGACTCATAGCAGAGTTCTTGTATAGATAGTTCTTTCCCATTTCTCAAGGACTCATTGTAGACTAGTGTTATGATCCTAATGTGTGGATTTCACTAATGCCTCGAGGTTTTGGTGTAATGGTTCATTACATTTGGTATCAGAGTGACCACCCAAGTTCGAGTCCCGGCATGGGAGATACGCTGGCATTGTAGTGTTCACCCGAGGCTCGTATAGGGTAGGGCGGGGTCTTGCTATACGAGCACAAATCTAGCTCGGGGTCCAGGCTACGAAAGCATGGTGGGATGTTATGATCCTCATGTGTGGATTTCACTAACACCTCGAGGTTTTGGTGTAATGGTTCATTACAATTGGCTTGGTCTCTTCTTGGGTGACATGATCAAGGGAGTCCTCATCTTCAAATGGGAATGAGAAAATTTCTTCATCACAGATAAGCATATAAGTTGTTTTTTCTTTTTGAAAATCTTCAAGAACCATATCCTCTTCTTCATGGTTTACATCATCTAGCAATTCAGGGCTGCCCTCTTGTAACTTGAATCTCCTCAATGCTTCTTCAAAATCTAAATCTCTCTAGGAAGGCATGTCTGGCCCTATCAAAATGGGGATATCCTCTCCCTCCTCTATTGTCACCAAGTGATTCATCCACCTGGTATTTTGGTACAAAATGTTAGCTTACTGGGCTTCTAGACTTTTGCACAGTGTACCTCATCTTTTTCTCGGGAAGCAATTTCTCCATGTCTCCCTTCACTGGTATGGTTGTGGATGACCAATTCATTTGAATTTTACCTCCCAAGTCTCGAAAAACTTCTACTCAACAACATTCCGAATGAGGCCGGGACATCGGCTACCAAAATCATCACTGAAATTTTCTTTCCTAGAAATTTGGTGAGAGACACTTGTGCATCTTTGACCTTCCCTACAAGTGGGACCTTTTTCGACTCCAAAGAGTAACAAGAGCCACCGGGTGGAGCCATGGTGAGTTTGAGAGCTTTAGCGACCTTCAAAGGCATCACATTATCTGAGGCACCAGAATCTATTATGCAATTACTCAGTACATATTCTCCAACAAGCAGGGAGACGTAGAAAGGTTCAACTTTATCAATCTTTGATGCACTCAGAGAAAGCATGTTTTGTGAGGGAGGTGTAGGTGAGATTGGTAGTGTGCCTTTGGAACTAGAAGTTACAACATTGGGTGTTAGACTACCACTCTTGATATACTAGACAAACCTCTCAAATTGTTCAGGATGAGTCCGCAAATATTCAGTTTCAGTAATCTGCACTTTGGCTTTGTTTGCATATTCTATGAAGTCAAAGGGAGAAGATGCGGACAAAGGGGGTGAAGGGAGTGCTTTTGGATTTAGGATAGGTTTGGAAGCCAGAGTAGATTTTTGGGGAATGGAGGGTATTTTGAAAGGTACACTAGAAGCTTTCAAGGTATTAGATTTTACAGGAGCAGATTTAGATTTAGGCTTGGAAGAGACATCAGAAGACTTACTTGGGATTACAGGAGTCTTCTTACTTGCTACAGGATTAGGATCTAACAATGCAGACTTCATGGAGGATGGAAGTGAAGATCCTCGACTGATTATTTTATTTTTAGAGTCACCACAGGAGGATCATACACCTTCTTTTCTTTTGCAGCAGTGGAGGGAGATGCTCTTTTCTCGGACTGAGAATGAGTGAATACCGTGCATGAGAAATTGGGTGCATCTTCTTCATAACCTCCAGAATACTCATAAAATCTGATTTTTGTATCATTCTCAAACTCATCACTTTCTAGGAAATTGCCACCTTCACTTTCTTGTTCAAACTCTTCTTCACTTTCTTGAAATCTGCAATTTACATTCACGGGTGGGGCCTCCAAGGCAAGTCTTTGGGGTGCTCCTACAATCTGATTTCTGTTTCTTCTCTGAGAAGAAACTCGTTCAAATAATTCCCTCTTCAAAGAGGCCATCTCATTCACCAAATTTTGCAGTGATGGATTAGTTCTCTCATCTTTAGGATGTTGGGCCTTGCCCTTTGATGGATTCTTGATCTTTCCAGAGAGGATGAGATCGTCATCCAATTCAATGGCCCTCCTTTGTGCTTCTACAATGTTCCTTGGTTGAACTCTTCATAGGAGAAATCCTACCTCCGGTGATTGAGCATTTATGAAGAATATTTTGATATTTTTCTGAGAGGGTGAATCTTCTTCCGTATCCTACTGAAGCAACCATTTGAAACGAGCCATGAAGTCTCTCATCGTTTCACTTTCTCCTTTCCTCATTTGAGCCAACTGCACCAAGAGGTCTTAACAATCTTTAGTTGATTTAAATCTTTCCTCGAAGGTAGCCTTGATTTCATCCCAACCAGTGATGGATCAAGAAGGTAGGAGGTAGAACCATTCTACTACTTTTTCTTAGAGGGACTCCATGAACAATCTTACAACAACATCTTCATGCTTTGGACACCAAGAATTCCACATGATGTCATGAAAGTAGCAATGTGTTCTTCAGGATGTTGTGAGTTGTCACCTTTGAAATTTGGAAAGTTCTTGCGGGAACCCATTGGTAGATCATGAAGAGGGGTTCAAGAGCAAGTGGGCCTGTATTCCTTCCCCATGGAACAATGGGTTGAGGTATTTCTTCTTCGTCCACCATCATTTCTTTTGCTTCTATTTCAGCTCTTGCTTCTTCAAATTCTTCTTCTTCCGTGAACTCAATGTTCAATGATGGTTGAAAAATTGGAGAATTTGAAGGATTTTGGATAGGATTGCTAGGAGAACTACTCGAAGTGCTAGATGGAGAGGAGGTTTGAGAGAATAAGTATGGATTATCTCTAATTCATTCTTGCTGATTTTTCAAAGCTTTAAAATTGGAATCAGCAACACCTCTCAACCTGCTCAACTTGGTGTATCTTCTTTCAACCAGCTTTTGAAAACTTTTGTAGTCATAACACGAAAGGGCACTATAGAATGTGAAAATTCATGTGCATAAATAAGTAGTGTATCTTTTGGCAATGGAATTTCATGAAATCCTTTTTTATTTTTTTCAATATTTGATTTTTTTGAATTTTTGGGACCTTGCGGTGTATATTGGGTGCAGATGTTGCTAAATCTACCCCACGGTGGGCGCCAAAAACTGTTGGCGAGAAAAAAATTTGGGTGGAAAAACTTGTGGATTTCTTTCCAATGCTCTGGGAATCTAAGTCCCTCTACTTAACCGGTGTAGCATATGTGCATGCATGAGAAAGTGTGGATTTTTGTGGTGGTCTTTCGATCGGGGATCCAATAGGGGCACTCCACTAACCCTACGGAAAAGCTAGCAATCTCTTGCTAGGGAATTCTTCATCTATAGAGTGGAGAGGGAGTGAGAAAAGAGGTAGGAGAACTAATGCTAAAGGTATAAAATCATATTCCTTCACGCACTAGTTAGAAAATTCAACACATGCATTCATGAGAAGAAACAACCCTGCAAATAGCAACAAGACTAAATAGAATTTGATGAACACAAAGTATCATGAAACCCTTATTCAAATAAATCTAGAAACTCCTTCTTGTATTTATTTCTTAGAAAAAAGTTATACATAGTGGAGAAATGAAAGAAATTGAGAAGGGGGAATAGAAGAAAATGATTATCTCCTTTGTTCTCTCAAGGTGTAATATACTCTTGAGTTTACAAGATCAATCACCAACCCTTTGAAATGGGAATAAATTTACCATTTATAGAATAAAATATGACTCTTCATCTTCCTCATTCTAGCCTTTTGGAGATCTTCAGTTCACACTGCTCTTTCCATAGTCACTTTTGATGAAGACTTGCCAAAAATAGCAAACATGTATAAGAAAACTTATTATTTTTAGAAAGTGTGTTTCCAGTGCTTGATTTGCAATGGAAAATACTTTTTGGAATCTTCTTTTCGTTACAATCACACCCTTCAAATTTCACATAGTTTTTCCTACTAGAATTCCCGAAATAAATTTTGAAATTTTGACACCTGATGTTGGAGACGTAGAGCTGTCATGGCGGCCATTAATGGAGCTCAAAATTTGTAGGTATGGTTTTTGTCTCCATTTTCAATGAAAACAAATCCATTGTGATAGGTTTTTCATTTGGAACTCATGTGCAAGTTTTTAGCTCGTTTCCATTGCCGAAATGATGGGAAATTCGATGAATGTGAGCCGGTGCATGAAGTGAGGGTTTTGTTGGAGAAAATGATTCTAGACACCATTTGACCTCTTATTTGTTGGATCTTGATCACCTTGAAAAATGAGGAATTTTTAAAAAGATGACATCTCGATCTGACTTGTATCTTGCAAGATATGAGGATTTTTTGATCGAGTGACTTCACGGTTATCTAGCAAAAAATCTCCATTTTTCTCTTCATTCTTCATCATTTCACTCCATTTCTATATGAGGCCTGAATATTTCTATTCTTTCATGGTTTTAATATTTTATGTGGCCATGGAAAATCTGGTTTGGAGCAACAATGGCGGACCGGGTGTCCGAAAATCACGCAGAGCCATGGTAAGGTGAGGAGTTACTGCAGAGAAATGAGAGAAAGAAAATGGCTAAGTGCTAGATTTAAAATTTAAAAACATGCACATGGAGGGTTTGGGAACAATTTTATGTCCCTGATGTCCCTGACCTTAGGGATGTGAGGGACATCAATTTCCATGGTGGTCAAGGTGATGCCATGTGTCCTCAATCCGACGGGGATTTGCTCCAAAAAGCACCTAGGGGCTGAAACTCGGTCACGTGGGTGTCCAAATGACTCCCCATAGGGGCTGGGTGAATTTTTCCATGTTTGATGTCCCCCAATTTAGGTACATAAGGGACATTAGTTTCCACGGTGATCTGCCGGGTGACACATGGCACCCGATCCCAAAGGCAGGAATGGATGCTCCAAATAAGCACCCGAGGCTTGAGGCTCACAAGTCTCGGAGGTTATATGAGGGTCCCAGGAGGTCAAATGAGGGATGGAAACATTTTCCAAGGGCTTATGTACCTATCCTCATGGATTTCGGGGCATGAAATACCGCCGCCAGCTCTTGGTGCCGACACATGTCCTCTCGAAAAAATGACTAAGTCCTGAAATGCCTTTGAGAGGGTAACTTGGAATGAAGATAACTTGAGCTCCCAGTTGAATTTCATGGTGAAATTTTATATTATAATGACTGGAAATGTCATTTTTAATCCAATTTAATGGGTATAATTTTTTAATTAGACCATATGATCCATGAAAAATTGAATTTTTGATCTAGGACTCCATTTTTGCCGAGAAAAACTATCTACCAATCATATGTGCCAAGGTGTTGTGAAACATATTATTTCACCATCATGTAGGTCTTGGAATCCTCTTTCTAAATATGTTTTTTTTTACTTCTAACTCCATCTAGAGCTCCCGTAATCTTCTTGAATACCAAAGGTTTGTTTTAGGCATGTGTACCACCTAGGCTTGAGAACCTTGTTTTTTTCTCAAACTGCTCCAAGTATTTCAAAACTTCCCAAATCCTTCCAAAATAATTTCCATGATGTTCTAATGTATTCAATTTATGTCCATGTTTAATTTTTCCTTATAATCCACTCAGTGGGGTGAATCCATCCCAGGAAGGCCAACGATAGCCCTTCCCAATACCGCCAAGATAACATCTTTTCAAAACTCCCTAAAATCACCTAGGTGGAATGAGTGCACTTTACTAAATCACCTAGGGGAAAATTTTTACATCAAATAGGGGGTGATAAAACTGATGGATTTGACCTGGGGTGCCTAGGAATGAAATTTTTGCATAGGGGTATAGTTGTCGTGTTTGGAAACTTCCAATTTTCCAAACCTTAGAAGAAGGTCTCCACCTTACCAAATTTTTTATCCTTCTTTGCCTTATCGGGAGGGAGAGTGTAGACACCAAAATTGGTTCACACTCCCTTTGGTGCCCCATCAAATAACTAACCCAAACATATTCACTTAACCATGACACCCTTCACACCACATTAATATTAATTTAATTTAATTAATACCCATCCTCACAATATTCATCATTTAATTACATTAATTGACCTAATTTCCACCTCACCCTAGAATTATTCTTGGCATGTTTCTATAACTAACTAAGACCTAATATTACTTGACTTAATGAGCTAAGATTTGGTCCAACCCTAAAATCAATGCCTAATATTTCTCTAACCACATTCCTGCTTATTATAAGGGAATCTTCCATTCTAATCTATGACAACAAACTAACTTGGTCCAAGAAATTAGAAATATCTACCCATTTTAGTAAACCTATGGAATCCTACCTTAATCGATGCCGGTCGGACCTAAACTGCATCTATCAATAAGGAACCGTCATCGGTTACCATATATGGACCTAAGCAACCTTGTTTTTGGGTTGGCACATTCTAAGAGCAAGGAGTAGAGAGTTGCATGCAAAGCAAAACAGGCATCCTTTCACACATCTAGACATCCAGAGCCATCACCAGAACATATTTTGGAAGCATTACACTCATAGAATCATTATGGGAGCCACTGCTACGATATCCAACACTATTCTTCTTGATCAACAACCATCTCCATTCAGCCATCAAAACCTGCATCACAGTAAGTACATCTCTACCAACATTGTCTATTTCAGCATAGTTAACTTTTTTCATTCCTGTCATTAGTTTATACTTTGCATGTTCATTCCTCCATTGCTTATTATCTTGTAATTCAACCACTTCCCTTACCCACACCACAAAATCACCATTCTAACCTAATATCCATTTCGAGCATACCTGAGATCTCCATAGACCTTCTCATCCACTCTCCCAACCTCATTTGACCTCAGATCAGCCCCTGCCATTTGATCTATTCGAGTTTCTTTTACCTCGACCATACCGATGCCATTTATCCACAATCACATCAGTTCTACCTAAACCAACATCGGTTATACCCGATCGACATCATCTCTATGTTTTATACCTTGACCAAGAACAAACCCAACAATCATCTCACCAGTTGACCTAAACAACCCAAAACCTGACCCTGACCAGTTCTAACAACCTGACACCTACTTATTATTTAGATCTGACTATAACCTAACATGTTATATTAGATTTTATTATTGTGCTTGAATACAATACCTAAATCATATCAACTACAATAGGAATTTGTTTATTTCTCACATTAATTTGTTTTAAACAGTGGATTGATAGCCATCTAGGGAGTATCACACTTCCCAAATCTAGCACATGCTAGGCAGTCCACTGTTATATATCATTTAACTATCTTTTTATGGTATTGTTTTCTATTACGGTAGTTCCTCCTAGCCAAAATTAAGCTCTCATAATTGACATTGGATCAAGAAGTTAGAAAGTGTAGAATAACCATGTACCCAACCAACATAAACATGTATTACTCCTAGCCTTTACACTTATCTATTTTTCACTTAAAAACATAAAGAAAATGGTGAAACATGAGAGCATCATACTTCTAAGGGATAGATGGCCATTTTTGTAAAAACATCCTGTCATCATAGGTTCTGTAATCTAAATAATTGCACTAGGTAATCATCAACTCAAAAATAAGGCCTTCTATCCTATTTGATACCTAACAAACTAAAAGTTTGATGCCTTGAAAAATTCTTCCATTCCTTTCTAGTGAGGCTCCAAATAACCGCTTACTAGAGTAAAATTCCAAAGGAGAAGAATACCTTTGTGAGTAACTTTCCTCTACTATTATGAAATGAGATCGAACACCAAAAAAGGGAGAACCCATGCTAAATTCCATTAAATCCAGACTATGGACCAAATTTGGAGAGCAAAGGGATAGTGAATGAAGAGATGATTACCTGTCTCCTCTCCTTCCTCACATAGAAAGTAGAAAGTCAGGCCATGAAAGCCCCTCTTCATCAGATTATCATAGACAAACACATACCTAGTGAAACCAACCAAAGGAATTAGTTCACCTTGGTAAATCCCTTTTAATCCAAATACGGAGAATAGAAAAGACCTTGGAGCATCATGAGATATCACTCTAACATAGATCTTGTTTTATAAGTCCTTAACTATCATAGACCCCAAGCTTGAACCCGACCAAACCAGGAAGTCCTCCAATAAACCAACTGGGGAAGGTGGGTAGCTAAGAATTATGAAGAAAGATAAACCTCCATCCACATTCTCAATTTCATTCAAGTTGGGGGAAACCCAATATTTAACACCATCAGAATCACCTATATAGCCATCCACTTGGGGTCCCCATTTCGAGATGGCTTCATCTTTAAACATTCTCACATAATCAAATTCCACTCGGGGACCAAGAGGAAGCCAATTATAATTCCATGGATCAAACATTATACCATTTTGTGGCTTCCATTTTAGATCAGAACCACAAATTCTGACAACTTCGATAAAATTCCAAACGTGAGAACCAAAAGAAAGTAATTGTTAGAAAACGATATGTGTCGTCCTACGGTTCCAGATATTTAGCCACCATGATTCTACTCCATGGACTATTTTTGTCTTCATACACCCTCTAAAGAATTTTTCCCCAAGATCTTTATCTATTAGCAAATAATTTATAAATCACAAGCCTCCTTCTTAGGGAGGCACACTTCATCCCATGCTACCAAGATGAACTTATTTTCATCCTTAGAGCTAATCTACAAAAAAATTCTTTACAATCCCACAATGTTCCCCGCCACATTTTCAAGAATCTCAAAAAGTGACATGAAATAAGAAGGAATAGCCTAGAGAGACGACCTAATCAACTCTTCTCTGCCAATAAGAGATAACCACTTATCCTTCCAAGAGGTTAATTTTAACTAGATCTTATCCAACACTATTTTCCACATATCCTCGCTACCATACCCCAAATTAAAAGAATGCCTAGATAGGTGCTAGGCGAAAACTAATTGAAAAATAAAAATTCTAGTAATACTCCTTCTGCAACTTGGGATCAACATTAATGAAGAAAATAATAGACTTAGGAGCACTCACCTTTTGACTCACTTCTCTCTCATATTGGGCAAGAATATCCTAGAATTTCTTCACTTCGACCACCGAGGGGTCACCAAAAGCTTCGTATCATCAACAAACTAAGATTTCAATATGGGTTTGATCCCGAAGAGATTTTCAGGACCTTTTTCGTAACTTCCTGGATCACTCTCAAAATACTTTCTACCATAATGATAAAAAGAAAAGGGGAGATCAGCCTCCCCTTACCGAGACCTTGAGAAGCAAAAAGTTCCTAGAGTGACACTATATATCAACACTAATAATTTTGGAGTTGAGAAGTAGTTCCTGATTAATTGGATCCAATCAAGAGGGAATCCAAACCTAGAAAGGACCACTTCCAGAAATCTCCAATTTACCCTGTCATAAGCCTTCATCATATCCAAATTTATAATCATCCTTGGATTCTTCTTGTGGGAGAGAGAGTGAATTGCTTCATGGGCCACCACTATACCATCAAGAATGTGCTTACCTTCAACAAAACCATTATGACTATCTGAGATGACCGAGCATAAGAAGGCCTTCAATCTTATTGCCATTACTTTGGAGACAATCTTGTAGATCCTATTGCACAATGCAATAGGCTAGAAGGCATCAAAATACTTAGCATCCTCTTTTTTTGGAATGAGGGCTAAGAAGGTGGAGTTCTATTCTTTTAAAATAGCTTTCTTCTTCCTGCATTCATCCACAACAACTCAAACATTTGAACCCACTATGTGCTAGAATTTTTGAAAAAACCAATCTAAATCCATCAGGGGCACGGGGCTTTATCATCCCCAAGGCTAAATATTGCATCCGCACTTCATCTTGGGAAATCAACTTCATTAAACTTGAAGCTTCCCCTTCATTCAAGACCTTGGGAATATTGAATAACACCGCTTCTTCCTCCAAATGTCCATCCTCTTCTTCCTTCGACAATAATTACTTATAGACATCCACCCCTTCCTCTCTAATCTTTTCCATATCCAAAATTTCCTCACCTGAAGGGAGAGTTAGCTGCATAATTATATTCACATTGTGTCTAATAATTGTAGAAATATGGAAGAATTTTGTATTCTTGTCACCTTATTTTAACCATTTTACTCTAGACTTTTACTTCCAAAATACCTCTTCCATCTGGAGAATGTGATCTAATCGAGAAAAACCATCCCTTTCTTTGGAAAGAAGAGGCTACAATACACCATCTCTCATCAATTACTCCTAAATTGATTCCATATCTACATAGAATTCTTCCTTCTTATGGAACAAATTACCAAAGGATAATTTATTCCATTTCCTTGCTTCATCTTTAACATGCTTCATTTTCCTCATTAGATTGAACCTCTTTCTCCCCTCCACTTTGATACCCCACCAACTCTTCAAATTATCCTCAAAAGAGGGATCTAGGAACCACATGAATTCCATCTTGAAAGGGATCCCCACATGATGATCATCTACAGATAACGACAAACTAATGTGGGCATGATCCAAGCCAACGACCTTCAAAATGTTAGAGGAGAAATTTAAATTTTATAAACTTACTAAGTCTTTCCAAAATCACATCAAACCCAGTTCTTCTATTATTCTAGGTAAAACCACCATATTTAGGCTCAACATCAATTAGGGCCATATCACTGCAGAAATCTTTGAAATCACTAGAACTCAAAGGAAGGAATTTATTCCCACCCTTTTTCCTTCGATTAAGAATCGCATTGAAGTCCCCTCCCAAAATTTTCTCTCTCATCATATTTCAAAAAAATTCTTAAAGCTCGCTAGCATTCTCTTTTCTCCTCCAACAACATTGGACCATAAACATTAACTAACACAAAATTATCATTAAACCTTAAATATTAACAGTCTAGGAAATGAACCACTTAAATTTTGCCAAAGGAAATCCTTAAAATCTGTAGGATTCCAAGCAATATAAATCCCTCTAGAGCTTCTTTACTGCTTCCTACGAAGATCAATATTTTATTGAACCAAACTTGTTTCAAACCCCTTCTACATCATCCTTCGATAATTTAGTTTCCTACAAAAAAAGAAAATCCAAGGAATCCATTTCTCTAAGTCATTTCACCATACGGTTTTTGTCAAAGGATTTTAATCCTCCGACATTCCAGCTTATGAAATTCATGGCACTCGCATGGAACAAGATTCCCTTCCACCGGACACAAAATCCTATAAGGTGCTTTGGCTACCAATGTCAATTTTTCAGCTTGGCCTCTAATCGGGTTTTAAGAGCAAGGGATTGTCATCCACTGATTTTTCACAACTACTATCTGGTTAAGGTCTAGATTATGAAGAGGATAACCTTTTTGACTTCATCATCGTATCCACCAAGCCCTTTTTATTAAAATAAACTTCTTTCAACACTTCTTCCGTAATCGACTTGATCACACTCAAAGGGGACCCATTCTCCTTATTAGAATCTAGAGACGAATCAATCATATTCAAAGTTCCAAACCCTTTCTTATGTAGAGACTTAATGTCTTAAATGATAACATAATTAAAGGCATCCATTAAAATTTCCAAATCCTCCTGCTCTAATGGACCAACTAGAGGTACCTCCTTACCTTTATTAAAGACAGATTCATCATCATATTTTGTCGAGATTTCCCCAACATGAGCTTCCAAATCCAAACCCACGTGGGGAGAAAATAACTCCACCTTTCCAGGAGCCTCCCCACCCTCAGGGAATATCCTTATCTCAGCATCTAACCATCTTATCTAAAATTGAGCCAAAGAACATCCTTAGCTCTCTAGCCTTCTTTGGGGGGCTCCTTTACTGAAGAACCTTTCCCCAACTTATTAGCCAACGAAGGGCACTTATTCATTTTATGACCAATTTCTCTGCTCATGAACGACAAGCATTCATAAACAATTGGTTGGAACCAAATTCCCATAGGAGTGTTAATTCTAATAGCTTGAACTAAGGGCTTGGTGAGATCTATTTTTATACAAATTTGAGCATAAGAAGAAAATGTCATAGATTTTTTCTCTTTTCCCAAGCCAATTGGCTCACCTACCACAACTTCAATTGACCTCAAAGTCTCTTGACCCCATAATTCAAGAGGGAGCTTGTAAATCCTAACCCACAATGGGACTTTTCGGACTAGTTCCTCTTCTAGGTTAAAGAGAGGGGACCATGGTCTTATATAGAAACCCGTAGTTTTGAACAACCAAGGGCTTGTTAGTGCAAAATCACAACACCCCCAAATGAGTCATCATATCTACTTTTCTAAGGCAGACTCATCTGGTGTGATTACATAACATTGAACTTTCCCTAAGGTGTAGGACCTTACAAAATGGGAGATATCTCCAAATTAAAGATCGGTTCCTTATTCCTCTATTCAGGTGCATACGTGAGACCTTGCAGAGGATCTATTTTTATACCTAATCTAAAACTTTCCAAGGAGACAGAGATAAAAGAGTATAAGAAAGAAAAAATAACTAAACTACTAGGTGATGCACCAAAGGAATGATGAACACTTATTTTGCCAATAGACACAAACCAATAAATACATGCAATAATCAAACACAGATAACCAAATTTATAATGAAAGATGAGATGCAAGCAAAAGAGACAGAAGGATCCAAAACCGATCATAAACGTGTTTTCTTGCTCTATAGATTGATACAATACATTACAAAATATCTAGGAGGTAAGAAATATATTGCGACTTTGATGGAAGGCCTGAAATTCCACAAATTCCTTTGCTAGAAGAAAAAGGGAGCCTACAAAACAAGGAATGTCCAACCCTTTACAATGAATCCTACCCCCATTTTTATAGATTCGATCAAAGAGAAGAGAGAGAGAGAGAGAGAGGGAAGTGGGAAAATTAGGTCGAAACTCAACCACTATTGTTAATGCTTCTGATAAAATATTCCCCCAAATCCATCTTTACTACATCAATCCTTGGTTTGATGCCTTGAAGGAAGAGGAAACGGTGTAACAGATCAAATCTGATCTAGTTGTTAAGGTGAGAAGATCCCACATTGAAATATAAAAGATGTTTTCTCCATTTTTCTTCACCTAACCTCCTCAAAAATAAAGTTTCAGACCTCCATGGTGTGGGCAGGCCAAGATCTTTTCCAATGACATCAAATTTTCAACATTTCAAGCCCTGAGTCGAAAGATATGCCCCTTCAAAGTTTATATCAGGTCCTTACAGGAAGGTAGGAAAACAACTTGAAAAATGGGTCCCCTTTTGATATGGGACATGTGGCAGCTAGACAGGGAACAAAAATCGGGCCTACGGGTCCGCAATTTATCTTTTTCCCTTTCCTCTAATTCCCGCTTTGGCTTTGACTCGGGCCTAGATGCTGACTTTTTCCCTAGGTAGAGTTGTGGGCTATTTTGTAACTTTTATCCTTTTGAGATAGAAAGGGGAAAAATTAATTTTCCCCCCGACGCCCCACTCTCCCCTGGGACACGCGGTAGTTTGGCACTCGTTTAGAAACCTTTTCTCTATTCACCCCTTGAATCAACGTCATATTGACACTTGGCATTCTCTGCTTACACCTTTATACTTAGCCAATTTTGAAGCCTTTTCTGTCCACCTTTTGACTCTGTTTCCTCTTATGCGAGATCATGGTCGATCCAATATTTGGCACAAGGGAAAAATATGGATAAAAATTTGGTGACTCACAAGGGTATCTACCTGCTAGATGAAAAGACCAATTGCCTTGTCATATCCATTGGGCATGGAGTCAAGAAAGACGGTCTGGTATTGATTCTACCTCTGATTCAAGAGCCCGATTGCTTACACCCTCAATTTTCATAAGAAATCTTGAAATAAAGGTCTTTGAGAGTAGAAATTTGTTTTAACCTAGGGTTTAATCTGTCTTTCAAATGGACTACACAAGAGCCACAATACAAAACCACACTATATACAAAATTTGAAATCATACATGATCCAAATGGAACATGTAGAGCATGCAAAGCATTTAGGAGAAAATTAATCTACACTACAACAAGACAATGTGCATAAGCACTTAGAGGAAAGAGAAACTAAACTAATATGTACAGGGTGAGAACTCCCTTTTAGTAGTAGTGCTTAAGATAGATCCCATTTACTGGAATCTACAACTCTTCACCCTCCAATGTAGACAATTGGAAAGCATTACTACTTTTTCATCTTGTGATCATATAGGGGCCACTCCAGATGGTGTCAAATTTGGAATGCCTTCTTGGTTTTTCTTGATCTGCATCTCATTTCAAAACCAAGTATCCTTCCTAGAAGGTCCTTCCTTTTGTCTTCTTGTCAAAGCATCTCTTGATTGAAGCCTCATTCTTCTCTATTTCTTAAAGAGCATGTTCTCTAGTTTCTTCTAATTCTATCAGCTCCATATACTTGGCCTCCATTGGTCCAAATTCAAACATCTATAGTTTCTTCACGAGCTCCACTGCTGGCAATTCAAGTGATATATGCAACACTACCTCTTTCCCATAGACGAACATAAATGGAGAGCTACTTGTAGATATTTTGGGCATTATTCTATCATCCCATAAGGCCATTTTGAGCTTTGTGTGTTAGGTCCTCTGATTCTCATCAAGATTTCTTTTGATGATCTTTAGTAGGTTCTTGTTTGTGGTCTCAACCTGGCCATTACCTTGAGGGTAGTAGTTTGATGAAGTACTCAAATAAGTCTCATTCTTGACGGCCCATCCATGATATTTGAACTTATAAATGATAATGTATTGTCTCATATGATGGTGGCTGGTACTCCAAATCTGGTCACTATCCATTCATATAAATCTAGGATACTAGACTCATTTGCTTCCTTGAGTGTCATTTCCTCGGTCCATTTGGTGAAATAATCATGTCACCTTGTCGGGATCCATTGTGACCTTGGATTGAGTTTGGATTGATGAATCCAATGAATTCCAATCCCCATTTCATGAAAGGTTGGTCGACTGAGATTGGGTGCAATGGAAGTGCTGCTAGCTTTTCCTTGCCCTTAAAGAATGCACAATTCTTACATCTTTTGATCCATGTGCAACAGTCACTAAACACTCTAGGCCAATAATATCCTGATTTCATGATTTTGAGTGTTGTTACTCTTGGAGAAAAATATCCTCCATCTGCTTCAACATGGAATTCTTGTAGCACTCTCTCCACTTGATATGTCCTAATGCATCTTAGCAGAATGCCATTTATGTCCCTCTTGAACAAGACACCATCAATAAGAACATATGGGGTGTCATGTAGCCTAAAATTCCTTATTTTTTATTTACTCATCCCATGAGGACACATGCCTATTTGAAGTAAGTGCACCATATCTTGGGTCCAACAAGGAGCAGGTACATCATCTCTCCCTTCTTCTTGATCTACTTGTAGAATAAGAAAAACCTCCTTTCACTTTGTATGTTTCATCTTGTTGACTCAGGCTAGTTATTCACACAACCCCTTCCCATAGAATAGCTTGGTACCTTGATCTCAATGTCATATTCTATGACATGGGTGATCCATCCTACGTGCTTTTCATTCATGTCCTTTCTGAGAAGGAATTCTTTAACTCTCGCATGGGAGACCAATAGTTGGATTTTGTTATTTGAAACCAAATACTTAAACTTCTTCATCCTCTAATTACCACTAGTACCTACTTCTCAATGAAGGAGTACCTTACCTCATAATATTCCAGACTCTGACTAAAGAAAGCAATTGGCTATTATGTAATTTATTTGTTTTGTTGCACCAAGATTGCAGAAATTGTGTCACTTTGTCACCAAAGGCATACAAGATGAAGTCTATGGAAAATATGGGTTCACAAGAGTGGGGCTTGTGATATGGCTTCTTTGATAGCATCAAAACTCTCTTTTCCTTTAGCTTTCCACCTGAATGTTAATATCTTCTTCAGCATCAACGTTATTGGCTTAACAAGGGCAGCAAAGTTTGGAACAAACCTGTGGACAAAATTGATTTTTCCCAAGAAGCTTTGGAGAGCTTTCTTGTGGCTTGGAAATGGCAATGCTCTTATTGCTTGAACTCTCTTTGGGTCAATTTCCAATCCTTCCTTTGATACAATATGGCCAAGAATACACATTTTTGGGGTTCAGTGACACCCCAAAACTCCTGCATCTTTAGAACACCTTCCTTAAATGGAAGAGATGATCTGTTGCATTTTTGGAAAACATTGTAATGTCATCTAGATAGATCAACACTATTTTGTTGATCAGCCCCTTGAATGCCATATCCATTTCCCTTTGAAAAGTGGCTCCGGCATTGGATAATCCAAATGGCATTTTCCTGTAGGCATAGGTGCCCCATTTGGTGGTGAAAGTTGTTTTAAATTTATCATTTTCCTTCACCATGATCTGGTTGTACCCTAAGTAGCCATCTAGGAGGGAGAACCTTTTTGACCCAGACACTACTTGCAAGATATGCTCCATTGAAGGGAATGGGTAGTGATCTTTGAGGGAGGATCTGTTCAAATCTCTAAAGTCAACACACAACCTAATTTCTCCATTTTTCTTCCCGATCTAGGATGAGATTCAAAACCCAAATTGAGTGTTTGATTGGAAATATGATGCTTTCCTCTATCATCTTGTTCAGCTCCTTCTTCATCGAGGATCACTATGTTGGTTGATCGTCTTTGCTTCTACTTGATAGGGCCGAGTAGCTAGATCCAGTTCAATTGTGTGTTGTGCTAGTTTTGGATTGAATCCTCTTAGGTCTTCATAACTCCAAGCAAACACATCAAGAAATTCTTGGCAAAGTTGTATGAATTCATACCTTTCTTGCTTGGTGGCCATCTTGCCAATTTGAAGTGTTTTGTCTTCTCCAACTAGGATTGACTCTAAATCTTCTCCTTTGATCTACATGTTAGCCTTCTCTTTTCTGAACTGATCATTAGGATTGAAAATGGATTCCAGTGTCACTAAGCCTTTGGGAAGCTTGTTTGTATGCAACTATACTATCTAATTCCCATATACTTGCTCTAGTCTGCTTTGGTTTATAGCTGAGAATTCAGCTTCTTCTTGTAGAAAGTTAATGATCTGTTGATCATTCTCAAACACCTTCTAGCATGTATTATTATCTAGCACTACTGGCCTCACAACCACATGGATATGTGGTTGTTCTTTGTCTCTTTTGATGTTTTCAACCACATCAAACGTTGCCCCAACTCACTGCAAGTCTGTCAACAGCTTCATTCTCCTTCCTAGGTATGGACACAATACTGAAGGCCTCAAAATCCTCCATGAGATCCCATACCCTACTCTTGTAGTTCTTGAGTAGGTCATTTTTGATAGCATTTAGTCCTCTGACTTGATTGGTAACCAGTTCACTTGTCACCAAACACTTGCAAGTTCTTGATCCCTAGCTTCCTTACCCAATGAAGACCTTGGACTAAAGCCTCATATTCAGTAGTGTTATTTGAGCAAGCAAACTAGAATCTGAAGGTTGAATAATATCTCATACCTTTGGGGGACACAATCATGGCTCCTCCTCTAGCTCCTTGTCTACTCCTTGAGCCATCAAATAATAATTTTCATACCTCATTGTCATCCTTGGATTCTGGTTTAATCAGGTCAGGAAGAGGGTGGTTCTCTTCATGTAGGCAGTAGAAACCTAACCCATATTCTTCCATCTCCCTATAGGGGTCAAAAACATAAATTTTGTTGGCCCAATCATCAAGAGTCAAGTCTGGGATACATCCCACCTTGGTATTTTCTTCAGAAGTGCTTAGGATGTCCTCTTGATCAAAAGCTGAGAAGTTGGCATTGATTAGGCTAGGCACATAGGATTCAATAAGATAATGAGCAATAGGTTCAGATCTGATTGTGGCCTTCACTCCATACCTTGTCCTAAAGAGAATATATGACCAATCAACAGATAGGTAGCCTCTAATTTTGGCAGTGAAGTCCCTAAATAGACACAAAGAAAAATGTGGTGGTAAGTCTATGATTGAAATGTTTTACAAAACAGTCACATTAGGGCAAGTGTGTAGAGTGAGACTTAGATCCTTGATGATTCCCCCAATAGTCACTATTTTCCCATCTAATTGGACTACTCCTCTAGAGATGACCTCATAGTGGAGACCCAATTGATTAGCTATTTGTTTGGGCATCACAGAACTACTGGCCCCAAAATCAATCATACAATTTTGAACCAATTTGTCTCCAATAATCAATGAGACATAGAAGGGAGGAGGTCTCAGGTTCTTACCTTGTTGTTCTTCATGGTTTCTCCCTAGTTGAACTGCATTGGCAAGCACTCTCTCTTGCTGGTTAGGGGTGATTTGAATTTGACCAATTCTGCATGGTAGTCTGCAAATAGATCCCTCTATCCTGGAATGGCCAGGGACTCCCATAGTGAAATGTTCACACTTTTCCTTTTCATTTTCTCAATAATATTGAATGAGCTATCTTTTTGTTGTCCCTTCCCAGACACATTCCTTTCTTACACATGGGTTGTTACAACCGGTGCCTGCCTGGGTTTGGAAGGTGGCTTGGGTTGGTTCTGTATGTTTGGAGTTGCACTTGGAACACCAAGACCTTGTGGAGTGATGGAAGGTTGAGGGTTACCTAAATTTAGTGGTTGGCCCTCTCCAATATTTCTCCTTTTGGACCGTGTGTTGGCAGCCACACCTTGAGGAAGGGACTGATTCATCCCATAAAGGTCTTTAGCCTACCAATTGACAAGCATAGTCTCATTTGGGGGCCACCTTGTTGAGCTCCTTGTTGTTGATCTTCCTCTTGGCTAGGTTCTTGTGGCACCATACTTGGTTTGCACCATCAAGGCCTGATTTAGAGCACCATTAAAGCATGTTGATTGGTTATGTGGTTGATCGCATGGAAAACACCAATCATATTCCTATGCCATATTGTTTTGTGCTAGGACCAATGCTCTTGATGTTGAAGTTGTGTTAGGATCATATGGCCTGAAAGGTCTAGCAGCTTGGGGTTGTCCTTGGTTTTGGATTTGGTTTACAGTCTAAGGTGGTGGCCTATTCTACTTTGATACTAGGGTCTAGCTTGATATTGAGCCTGGGGCTAGTATGGCCTAGAACTCGAGCTTGTTGTCTTTTGATGGTAACTAGCTCATTCCCAAAGTTCTGAAGTTTCTTCATCACTCCTGAAGCTCTTTAGAGGTGTTAGATGATGATGAAGTGGAAGCTTTAGCTGAGCTTTGACTCTAGGGGTGGGTATAGGAGCTAATGTAGGTGTTTGGCTAGTATATGGGCTTCCTAACTCGGGTACAAAGGCATGGATGGCCTAGGAGTGATTTTTCTAGCTTGAATCAAATGGTTCTCAGCCCCTATGGAGAGGCTATAAGCTACAGGTAATGTAGTGCCCCCATTGACTGAATCATCAGAGAAATATCAGAATTTAAATCCCTAAGAAAGTATAAGAAGGCACCTTCATTAGTGGGCTTTACTGCTGTTGGAATCCTATCCTAGGTCCACTAGAATTTGAGGTTGAAGTCTATTAGCTACTCATTTGGGGCTCTCTTGATTATTGTTGGTCGCTCTAATAAGGACAAGTTGTCATATTTTTTCCCCAAACTGATTGTGAAGAGTCATGCATAGCTGGTTCCAGTTTTGGATAGAGCCTGCTTCAAGAATCCTGAACCATTGTGAAGCTTTCCCTTTGAATGAAGAGGCAAGCAACTTGACTACAATGTCCATCTCATGGATCTCGTGGATTATACAGACATCTGTAATATCTTGGACATGGTCACTAGGAGAAGTTTGATTTTCCCCAGTGAAATATGGGATGCTCTTTAATGCTACAATTGGGACTGGGTTTTGTGCATTCAAGGAGAGTGGACTATTGTTGGTGAAGTTGACATATGGATTTGGTTGTGCCATTCTAATTGGCCTAAGAACCCTTGCAGACTAAAAGAAAGGCCTTACATGTGGAGGTGTTGACAAGGTTCTGCTTAGTGGAGATGGATACCTCTGAACTCTTCTTACTCTCCTTTATATACCTAGAGATAGATGCAAGTATTCAAATATACCTTCTTTCCTTGCTCTAGACCGGGTTTTTCTCATGAATCTCCCAAGATTGGGTTGCTGAAACCAGTAGATTTGTTTCTTTTGGAGTTGCCAGATGTACAATTTTAAGGCTTCTTAAAATCCAGAATCACATCAAGTGTACATCAATCCCTATTGTAATAATATGGAGACTTCTTAGTCCCACCGTGTGTGCAAAACCTATTAGGGTGAAATCACAAAGACACCCCCCAAATGAGTCATCGAATCTACTGCTTTTCTAAGGCAGACTCATTTGGTGTGATTGCATAACATTAAACTTTCCCAAGGTGAGGGACCTTGTAAAATGGGAAAGATCTCTAGATTAAAGGTTGGTTCCTTATTCCTCTTTTCTAGTGCATACGTGAGAACTTGCAGAGGATCTATTTCTATACCTAATCTAAAACTTTCCAAGGAGATAAGGATAAAAGAGTATAAGAAATAAGAAATAACTAAACTACCAGGTGATGCACCAAAGGAATGATCAATACATATTTTTCCAATAGACACAAACCAACAAATACATGTAATAATCAAACATAGATAATCAGATTTATAATGAAAGATGAGATGTGAGAAAAAGATATAGGAATGATCTATAATTGATCACAAATGTGTTTTATTGCTCTGTAGATTGATACAATACATTACAAAATAGCCAAGAGGCAAGAAATATATTGTGACTTTGATGGAAGGCCTAAAATTCCATAAATTCCTTTGCTAGAAGAAAAAGGGAGCCTACAAAACAAGGAATGTCCAACCCTTTACAATGAATCTTGCCCCCATTTTTATAGATTCGATCAGAGAGAAGAAAGAGAGAGAGAGAAGTGGGAAAAGTAGGTCGAAACTCAACCACTATTGTTAATGCTTCTGATAAAATATGCCCCCAAATCTGTCTTTACTGCATCAATCCCTGGTTCAGCACCTTAAAGGAAGAGGAAACAGTGAAACAAATAAAATATGATCTAGTTGTTGAGGTGAGAAGATCCTACATTGAAATCCCAAAGATGTTTTCTCATTTTTCTTCACCTAACCTCCTCAAAAATAAAGTCTTAGACCTCCATGGCATGGGTGAGGCCGAGATCTTTCCAACGACATCATATTTTCAATATTTTGAGCCCTGAGTCGAAAGATATGCCCCTTCAAAGTTTGTATCGGGTCCATATAGGAGGGCGGGAAAATAGCTTGAAAAATGGGTCCCCTTTTGATATGGGACACATGGCAGCCAAATTGGAACAAAAATCGGGCCTACGGGTCCACAATTTATCTTTTTCCCTTTCCTCTCGATTCCCGCTTTGGCTTTGACTCGAGCCCAGATGTTGAATTTTTCCCTAGGAGTTGTGGGCTATTTTGTAACTTTTATCCTTTTGAGATAGCAAGGGAAAAAAAAACAATTTTCCCCCAACGCCCCATTCTCCCCTAGTACACATGGCAGTATCTGGCACTCGTTTAGAAACCTTTTCTCTATTCACCCCTTAAATCAGCGTCATATTGACACTCGGCATTCTCTGCATACACCTTTATACTTAGCCAATTTTGAATCCTTTTCTATCCACCTTTTGACTATGTTTCCTCTTATGTGGGATCATGGTCGATCATATATTTGTACAGGGGTGAAATATGGATAACAAGGCCACTTTGAAAAAAACTCTCTATATTTAATACTACAAAAAAACCTTTATTCAAGAATTTCAGGCCGGGCACTCACAACACTCCCAATTCTTATCAATCTAGTTCTAGATCTCATCATCCGAAGTCCAAATACCAATAAATTTACATAGGAGTGCCCTATTACCTATTCTATCAAAAATTTCTTCCAAAGCCAAAGTGACAACTTTAACAATTTTAACCGTTTTTAAAAAATTTAGCTCCACTTCCCCCAGAGAAATTGATGCCAAAACATCCTCTAACCCGTTTCTCTCATCCAAAGCTAACTCATCATCTGGGACCAACCTTTGAGCATGGATTTTACCCAACTCCTTCAAAAAGAACCATAATCCTAAATCAAGGGACATACCTTTGGCCTTATTAGCGCTATCCCAAGCCACCTCATCCACCTCGAATTCTAGCCTTCCTTTCTACCACCCCGGAGGGATCACATTTTCTCCAGGACAATGGAATTACCCCATCCTTACAAGATCTTGAGCTCCCTAGGAACCCTAGCCTCAAATCCTCCACTCTACCTAATCCACATGATAAATCCTCCAAACTCTCCCTCTGAATATTGCTACCTATTCTAGGGTCACCATTTCTTTTTCACTCCGAAAACCACTATCCTCGGAAGATAGCCTCCTGCTAAACCCTCTCCCACCACTTTTCACACATTTACATATTTTTTCCATGTGAGTGAATTACCGCACAAATTCCCAATTGATTTCTTAAAGTACATGATTTAGTGACTATAATCTAGCTTTTTGTTTGTGTAATCTTATATCCAATAGTTATTTATCATAGTGTACATTTATTACTCATATTCATCAATTTAATAGTCCATATTCTCAGACTTAATTCCCTTATTTGGGTAGCCCCTTCACATAGGGGTTCATCACCTTCTTCACATCCTTATTCTACTTCACATAGGTGCTCATCACCTCCCTAGTTTCCTTCACATATGTTCTCATCACCTCCACAGTATCCTTCACATAGGAGTTATTCACTTACTTAGTATCAATCACATAGGTGATCCTCACCTCTTGATTATCCTTCACATAGGTGTTCACCTCCTCAACTTCCTACACATACACATTATCAATCTCATACACCACCAATATTAGAGTATGCTCACGCACCTTTATCTCCTCACACATAAGGTGGATGACCCTTTCCCTTTACGTTTGTTCTATATTTTGATCATCATCATACACTTGGGGGACATCATGATTACTTCTTCCCCCTCCTAACATCATCGGTGTTTATCATTATGCTCGTGCTTCATACTTCATCTATTTCTAAGCATAATTATACAAATTGATACAATTGTTATCATCATTACCAAATGATGCACCGATGTAACCTAGAATTTACTAGATAACACCCTAGACACGCCGACACATCACTCGGATAGAAGTAGCACTCACCCGAACCGTGTAAAGGTACCAGGTCCCTCTTTAGGGTTGTTGTAGTAGGATGTTAGCATGATGTAGGAAGAAACATATAGATCCATAACTAATCCACCATTCTACAGTGCATGCCATATTTAGATCTATGAAAGAAAAATCTTAAATAATAATCATGATTGAATCAAGAACATGCACTACTCAATTACACACAGAAATGACACTTAGATTCAGCCAATAACTTCCATCTATTAATGAACATATAAGCTCCTTGTAATAATGACATTCTATACTTGATGTGCGCATGGATATGATATAATAATCCAGTCATATGCACATATCTCTTTATGCTTACCTCCTATGTTCTCGCATAAATCTTTATATCTCTCCTCCACTATGTGATTCACATAATATATATAGGGTGGGGACTTTCCTTTCACCACTTATCTATTCAAAAATAAGACGCGTGCTATTAGTATCCATGCACCATTTATAGGCATAGCCATACATGCAAGTGTGCTATCTATAGACCTCTTACAGCTTAATCAAGTGATAATCCTATTCTTAGTTGGTCTCCATGCAAAAACTTTGATATGATCCTCTAAAGATAGACAATGCATAGCACACACGTCTCTACCTTGTTGGTGTGTTCCGCATGCCATATTTTAAAAATAGGTCTTCATGCTCAAAATCAACTAATTCCCGAATGCTTTGAACTTGCCCTCTACGCACGGGTTCTTCCCTGTCCATTCTCACCCTTAAACCTAGCCTTTTCTCCCACGTGGAATTCTTGTGTGAGTTAAGCACAAGTGTTCTATGACCAAAATTACCCCACACTAATCTCATTTTCACCCCGACAATGGTTATCTCCAAAACTAAAGTAAATAATAGAAGAATGGAAAGAATAAGAAAGAAAGAATAATGAATTTTTATGAAGAAACCTCCTTTGTATCGGTCTGAAGGATCAACTCTAGATACTCCTCCTTTATTCCAGCTGCAAGGTCTACCATTCAATGAAAGTGCTTGATCTGATTTTTCTAGAATGTTGATAGCAATGGAATCCAATTCATGCCTTGCAATTTCCCCTTTTTTGTTTTTCGAACCAACACAACACTGAAAATTGAGGTCATTCTTCCTTCTAGAAGATCCATCTTTTACACAATGAGCTTCCCAAGCTCTTCCAGCTAAGTCTTGTGTGGCTCTTGTGCTACTACCAGGGCCTTGTGCTTCTACTTAACCATTGACAATCTTTCTACATGGCCTAATGTTTTGTCCTTCATTGCTCTCTAGACCTCATTGTTTTCTTCTAGGGTCTTTATATTGATAAGTGCCTCTAGAGTGTGCAGATGTTCAAATCCTGGTCTGCTTTCTTCAATACTTCTTGTATCACTTGTAGCAGCTCTTTATAGGATGTAATATTTCACATCACTGAGGCTTTCTCTCATTCTACCTCTTGTTCTAGATTCCTTGGCGCTAGCATGCATAGAGGTTCATCTTCAAGTACTAAGTCCACCAACTTTCCTACATAATGTATCACTGAGGGAAATGTTTGTGGTACCTTGGTCTCTAAGTGTGGCCTAGCTCTTATGACATTGTCTCCAATCTCCTCTGTGATACTGATAAATAATTCATTCTTCTTCTACACTAAGTCCCTCTCTTATGTTATGCATGTTATCTTTGCATCCTTTGTCTTTAGATCCTCATTCAACACTCTTATCATTATAGCTTTGTCCATGTTTCTTCTTGCAAATTTAGTAGAAACCTTCACCAATGCGTTGTTTGACCTATTCATCTGACATGATAGTAGGATTTACCGTCATATGTCTAGATTGGGGTGCCTTCTTTAAGTGTCTCGACACATATGAATCTTTGCATACATCAAATCTAGGCTCATCAATGTGGGTATGCATTGACCATGAAAGTTTTTTTCTAGTGTGAATGTTCATCATATCCCCATCCATCAATTCCTAGCCAAATAAATCCTTTTTTTCTACGGTACTTTGGAAACATGTGCGAATGATTTTCTTGATGTCCTCTCGCATAGCCCATGATTGGTGCACTATGTTCCCCACTCATCCTCTTTGATATAGGACCCTTGGGAATTGTATATTTAAGGTTAGGATCCTATCCCGTTACACCTTGAATAGTCGTATGCACAGATCTGGAGGTTTCCTTCTCTCGTTCTTCTCCATCCTTTATATCGTCATCTTTTTACTCTTCCTCATTTTGTGGCTTGTGTTCTTGCTCGAGTGGGGTAGGATATGCATGCTCTCTCCCCTTATTCCTTTTCTTCTTCATCCAACGTCAACTTTATTCTCCTCTTTGGCTCAGTGGTCTCCTTTTGTGGAGAGAGACGAGGTGATTTCCTTACCATTTGTGGGGTTCCACCTTGAGTACTTGTGCATCTAAATACTTTCTTAAATATTTGCTCCCCCTGCTCAACCTCTGTATCTTCCTCTTCATCCTATCCCTAAGTTGGAGTCGTCATGCACTGTGACTCTTCTCTATCATATGGTTTCTTTGTTTTGTGCTCCAAGCCTCCACTATCTTCACGCTCCTCTTCTTCATCCTCTACTTCCACATTTTTGTGGGCCTTTGTATCGGTATGTTTTCCATTGTGTACTTACCCTTCGGTGGCCTTGGGAGCATGAATTCATTCTTCACATACTTATTGTTCTCCATCTTGGGATTCAAATGAAGATACACTAATGCTGCCCCTATATCTTCTATAACTAGACTTATTGGCTTAATATTCAATACCTCGAAATGAGCCTCTTGACATAGGCACTTATTCTTGGATACACATACTTTTTTCTCAATGTGTGGTAGTCGCATTCTACCTTATCTGCATTGAGTACCAGTCAGTGTGTGTCTATGAATTTGTGAATAGATGTTTGGAAATACCTTGCAGTGAATATGTAAGGCAATTTACACCAAGGGCTCCAGACTCCATCTCTCATTAGTTAGCGTGTAATGTAGAAATGCTGATATATAGTAAACTTGAATTTTTTCCCCACTACTGATGGTAGGTCCTTCGGGATGTGCCACTCTTCTCCAAATTCCATGTGGAGCTTGTCATACAATTTCTCTACCCTTTTCTTGACATCATCTGTCATGGATCCTTTACATAAGTACTTGCTAAAACTTTCAGCTGGCAACTTATTCTCCATGGGGTATTCCCATGCCTTTTCCTTCGGCCCGTATGGTACTCAATTTTCCATGAATACCAAATAATAGAACAGCCCCAAAGTTGATCTTCCTTCATAGGCTTGCTTCCTTGACTATTTTATCTGTAATGTATCCTCTGATATTGTAGACTCGCTTGCTCCTTCTAACAACTTACACACAACGTGTAACCACATAGTATTTACCTGTGACCACCGCTCCTAGTCATTCAACTTTGTAACAAGGTGTGTTGCTACTTGTACAACCGGACAGTTCTTCAATTTGTCTATATCCATATAACATAGATCCTTCAGGTACCCCAAATCTTGTCTGGTCTTTAAGATCACGTTTTTATCTATGATATCATTATTTATATCCTCTCATGTGGCCTTCAAACTTGTCACCATTGAGATAAGCATGGATGAGATTCTAACTTTGTGTCTTGCAAAGTAGAATAAGTCCTCATGCACTCTGCTCATGAGCCACTTTGGTACAAGGGCTCATACTTCCCAAAATATGGAAGCTCATATAATTGGTAGACCCCAATTCTCTTTAGAAGCTTCTACCCGCATCATCATAAATCAGCATGTCATCTTCCGTACGTTTTTTTATCCTCAGTAGTGAGAAAGGAATCAATATCCTTCTTGTTCTTTGAGGTCCTATGATTGTATTCACTTACTTTTCTCTTTCTAATGGGTGAATCCCATTCCTAGCCAACGATGACTCCTTATGGATATTACATTTCTAAAAATCACTTTCGGGTGCCATCTCTTCCTCCTCAATGACCACCTTCTTCTTTCCTTTTGTTCCTATTACAACTTCCTTCTTGGGTGCCATTTTTACCTTGCAATCATCTCCTCTTTAACTTTGAAATCTTCTAATCAAACCCTAGCTTGATTTAATTATTCCCTAGGTGGAAACTTCGTGCCCTAACTCCTCTCTTTCGTCACCTTGCTTTGCTCAAACCCTTCACCACCAAGGACACAAGCTTCTTTTCACATAGATATGTTTTTCATGCTTGGTTTCACACCCTTCGCACCTTAACCCGATCACTCAACTCTTTGCACTTAGCTCTTTCCTCAAATACTCTTAGTCACAATGGTAAAAATGAATTTGCATCCCATCCTTATATAGTTTTTTCAAATTTTGATGCATTTATTGCTCCTTCACCTACCAAATATCCTCTCATTCATTGACCAAATTCATTTGTTCCTCACAATTACATATTTTTGCCCTTTATAACCTTCTAGCGTGCCTTCTTACCCTCTCGGTCACAGATTTCTCTTCACCGCGTGCCCTTGTGCCTCAGTACCTTATCAATGTACCTTCCCCAGTAGTTATCATGGCCTCTACTTACCTCACGTTATACGGTCCTTTTATTCATCTCCATCCTTGGTCACTTTTGAGAAGAAATATTCTTTTAAATTAAATCACACCCGTAGCATCTTATTCCTTTAACATTTCAATTCCCATATCGTGTACCTAGATATCAACAACCATCCCACACTAAAAGTATGTGCCGTCCTCTATGCATAAACATTCTTCACATAGTAATTAGCTTCATGCGTACAAGCACACTTATTACACAAGAACAATAACTAAATTGACAAAGCATAACGAAAATGAAGGAAATACATTAAGGAAAGATAGAATGGAAACCTAACCTAATTGGAAATAATACCTTGTTACAAACACCAAGAAAACTTATTTATAATAGGGCTTCACCGAATCCTATTAAAGTAACTAGGTAGCCATGTTCCATCAAGTGCTTCTAATTGGAAAGCACCTGATTCAAGTATGTAAGTGATGACATACAGCCCCAACCAATGTACTTTGAGCTTGCCTGGATGGCACAAGAACTTAGAGTCATAGAGAAGTACCATTTTTCCAACCACCAACTTCTTATCCTTTATATTTCTATCATGCCATGATTTGTGCCTAGCATTTTCCTACTTCTGACTACAATGTGCTATGGCTCATCACTCATCCAACTGAATCATCTTTTTAATCCACTCTTCTAAAGCGTGCTCATCAGCTAGACCTCTAGTGTGTGCAATGCGTAAAGAAGGTAACATAAATTCTATAGGGAGAACGGCTTCTGTGCCAAACACCAACTGAAATGGTGTGGCTTTATTCAATCTCTTTTAAGGTGTTCTATATGCCTAAAGAAAAATTGGCACTTTATCATCCCAATCCTTTCTTCCAACATCACAAATTTTTGTCAATGTCTGGCTCAAAATCTTGTTAAAAGCCTCAATAGCCCCATTTACTCGAAGGAGGTAAGGTGTAGTCTTATGGTGGGCAACCATAAACTCATCTAATAGGATCCTTATGGTTTCATTTAAAAAGTGTGTACCCCTATCACTTGTCAAACTTAAAGGACATCCATATCTTGTAAGAACATTCTCCCATAGAAACCTAGTTGTTGTAGTTGTTGTACAATCCTTCATAGGTGCTGCTTCTGCCCATCGTGTGAGATAATCTGTGCAAGTAATGATATAGTGTGATCCATTCCTATGCGTAGCTGGTGAAATAGGTCCTACAAAGTCGATGGCCCATTTCTCAAATGGTTCGGCACTAGTAATTGGTCTCAAAGGCATCTCATCTCTTTGTCTGATTTTCCTAGGTGCTTGACAATGGTCACACACCTTATAATATTCTTTAGAGTCCTTATACAATGTCTCCCACCATAATCCAGCAAGTAGGATCTTTTGGGTAGTCACATCACCTGCATAGTGGCCTCCTCTAATACCATCATGGGATTCTTCCATAATATCCTTGCACTCATACTCTAATACACAACAAAGATGTAATACTTTACCTCTTCCTAACTTGTATATGTCACCACTGATCAACATAAACGTTGTCATGCATATAGCAAGTTGTTTCTTTTCTAATTCCTTCATTCCTTCTAGTGCTACACTAGTCCAAAGAAATACAACAATGTATTCTAATTCTGATGGCACACGTTGTAACCTATATAATCTGTGCATCTAGCATGGTTTCTTCAATTTTCTGTGCTTCCTCTCCTAAGTTAATTCTAGACAAGTGGTCTAGTCTAGAGTTACTTTTCCTTGGCTTCACCACAACTGTGAAGTCAAACTCTTGAAATAAGAGTACCCATCTACATATGTGCCCCTGCAAGATGGGATTGTTTACCAAGTATTTCAATTCCATGTGATCTGTATAGAATACAAATGGTGTAGCTAGAAAATACTGTCGAAACTTGTGCAATGCATAGATCATTGACAAGGCTTCACGCTCTGTAGTTGTATAATTCTGTTCAATAGGAGTCAACTTCCTACTAGCAAAGTAGATAGGATGATCAAAAATACCTTCTCTAGGTTGAGATAATATTACACCAATGGTCGTGCTATAAGCATCCACGTGTATATGAAATGGTTTGTCCCATGAAGGAAAACATAGGATAGACACGGTAGTAAGTTTCTCTTTGATGATTCAAATGCACATTGTTGCGATTCTCCCCAATAGAATGTACCTTTTCATTTCAGTAACTCCTCTAAAGGTGTGGAAATTTTCACATATCCCTTTATGAATTTTCTATAATATCCTTTGTGACCTAAAAATATGTGCACCTCACTTTGACCGTAGTAGGTGCTTCTAACCCTAAAATGACTATAACCTTAGTGGATCAAAGAGAAATCCTTCCTTGCAGATTATGTGTACCAATAGTATTCCAAAAGGTGAAGAAAATATGCACTTCTTGATATTTAAAGAGATACTAAATTGTCCGAAATGTTCAAACACTAAGCAAAAATTGTCACAATGATCCTTGACAAGCCCATATATTGTCCAATCATCGAGGTAGACCTGTAAGAAGTTGTGAATAAAATCTTTGAATGCTTGAAAAACTATGTGCGAGAATACAACAAGCACATTTTTCAATCCAAAAGGCATCATAGTATAGGAAAAACTACCCCATTTAGTAGTAAAAGTTTTCTTTTCTTGATCCTCCTGAGCAATCCTAACCTAATGATACCTGGAAAACCCATCTGTGAATGAATATATTTCACACCTTGTAACTCCTAGTATTTCCTCAATAAATGGCATAGGGAATGGGTTTGTTACACATGCAGCATTTAGCTCCCTGTAGTACACACATATTCTGATTCATCCATCCTTATTGATACTATTCACCATTGCACTAACCCATTCTAACTCATCAAGGGGCTTGATAATTCCGATTTCAACATTTTATCAATTTCTTCTTTTACCTCTTTGCACAAATTAGGATTCATTATGTAAGGTCTCTTTCTCACTTTGGACACATGCCTTCCTTAATTTTTTTCTTCATTTCCCAAAGTGATTCATGCACACCTTTAATTTCATGATACCCTTGAGGGAATAAGTCATGGTAATCCCATAGTAACTCAATAATATTTTCCACCTCCAAGTTTGACCAGTAGTATCCAATTATGGCCTCCTTAGGCTCATCCTTTGATCCTATATTGACCTTATTTGTCTTCATTGGTTCATATCATGCACGTGTATCCTTATATGCACTATCGAAGACCTCGTGTGCCCCCTATGAATGGTCAATATCTAGGTTTTCAACTTCCTCATCATCCATGGTGTACACCATCTTTCCCTTTTCTTTATCAAGTCAAGCACGTTCAAGCAATATGGATTCTTCTCCTTCTTCTTCAAAATGTGCACTGATTTTGTCTTGCCAATTAATTCTTGTATGAGTTCCTCTACCTTTACACTATCTCCCATGGTTAACCGCTTGACAAATTTTAATGCCTCTTCTATTGGAGGTTGGGAAGAAAAGTAGTCAAAGGTCTAGATCATTCCTACAATCAAATTTTTCTAGTTTCCAGTCTCTCAATGTAGTTATACATATACATACCAAGTGCATACGCACCCTTGTAGAGTGGAGTACAATTTATGCACCCAGAGTGAAGGTGGTAATGCTTCCTGTCCTACCATCCAAATTCTCTCACGTTGTTGAATGTGGCACTAGAACATATTGATCACCATTATAAGTGTGAATATGTGTAGGTGTGTTGCTTCTTACAAACCTGGTAGGTAAGGTGATTCGATCTCCTTCCAATCCGTAAGATTATCTCTATGAACTACCCACTAAGTACGTTCTTTGTCCCACGTAAGACATATTCTAACATGTCTCTTCTCCTGACCTGGTCTATCCACTATGCCTCCATGGCTTGTAAGAATACATGAAGATCTTCTACTCCTATATACCAAAGCACTACGCTACCTATCTGTCAAATAGAACAAAGTCCATTCTTGCACGCAACCGCACTTTTTACCTTGCACCCTACTAGTTCATATGTACCATGAGCCCAATTATCACAAGAAATACTTGTAGTATCGCTAATAGAATGAGAATCCTCCCACTGTAGGATGTCTTCCTTTGATGGCTCATTGACCTCTATGTCATGAATAGTGCATACATAGATTTTGTTTAAGTCCTCCTCACTTAGAGGCTCAACATATGGTGTAGACTTCCCATCTGTCCAAGGTATCACAACCCTTTCCTCTTTGTTCTCAAAGCTGATACACCCCTTACTGAATCTCAAATCAACATTAGTCACATAACACCAAGGTCGTCCAAGCAAGGCTAGAAAACTGTTTGCTTTTGCAAGTGCTAATACCTCAAAATCCCCAAAGTGAATTTGACCCCTTGTATGGTTATAGATGCATCCTTCAAAACCCCTATGGGATTTTCCTTAGTCCTATTTTCCATAAAAAACACATTAGATGATGGATCTAATGGAGGTATCCCCATTTATACCCATGCTTCTAAAGTAAGCACATTGAGTTTTGCACTGTATCAATCAAAATATTGTTCAACAACCATCCATCTACAACAAAAATTCGAGTGATCTCTTTATCATAGTCAATGCTATCAGGGGGAAGATTTACATGTAGGATCTACCATTCATTCTCAGTGCTTTCATGTGGAGTGTTCCCCTTCAACCAATTTCCTAATAATGGAATAATATTTTCTTGGCGCAAAGATTATACACAACTCTCGATGTCATCAATATCATAAAGGACATTCCATGCTTCTTTATTTTGTTCTATTTTTCTAGACTACTCTTTTAAACATTATATTTCACCTTGAATATTTCTGAGGACCTCCATGGTCTCTTGATATACTTCCTTCTGATGGGTAGGATCTGGGTACCTTGCATGCGAACCTCCTCCTTAATGATTGTAGGCTTCTAGTATGATGCCTCTCTTATGCATGCCGCTTCATCACGTGTGGTAATCTTCATAGTTAAGGCCTTAGGTTCTGGTGCTATCTTGGGCATCCATTGATTTTCCTCCATGCACTAGATCCTAACCATCCCTACACCTTTGTTTTCTTTCTTATGTTGTTTACTGAGATGCTCATATAAGTCCTGGCACTCCTCATAGGTATGATTCTTTCTGCAGAAATAACATGTAACATTTTGGGAAATTTGTGCCTATAATGATCAAGGGATCCGCATGTATAGTAGGTTCCTCAAGGAAACTCAATTCTTCCTCCACCATAGCCGCTTCCTCCATATCCATGTCCTCTTCCACAACCTCCTTCAAAACAGCCCTCATTCCTATCATAGCATTGTAACATTCCCATTTAAGACTTCAAAAACAAGGGATTTTTTTAAAGTATAATGTTCTCTATTCTAAATAAAGAATTATTTAGAACAAACATTCCATGCCAATCAATTTCAAATAGATAACCATATGCAGCTATAAATGACTCGGTGATCCATCGATCTATTCATTTCATAACTCAGTAATCTACCGATCTATTTATGTTATCTTAAGTATTGAATACATATTGTATACTTCGTATACTTGGTTTTCCTACCCTACACCAGGTACTTGAGTGATCTGTTTAAAGAACATATCTGAATATTTGTTAACAATATTCATCTGATATCATGTAGTTTTTAACTTGGTGTAATAGGACAATGTAACCAACAACTTGCGATACTTTGGCCAAAGTTTTACAACATAATGTGTATGTATCTATTCCTAGATGACATGCTCATCATTTTGGAATACATCCTTCACCTCACTCCTGTATTATCATGATTGGTATTTACTAACTATCGTCACTCCACTTATCCCAAGTTTAACCCTAGCCCTAGTTAGAAACATAAAGTATTATAGGAAGACACTCATAATGACTTAGGGTAAATGGGCATACTCAGTTGACCTTAAGTCAACTAGGTGTGCCAAGGTACCCTGAGCCATTGGAAACTACTTCCTATCCTAAATATTCCACTAACTCCGACCCGAGAGAGAAACTAAGTTCAAGTTCTTATTGTGTGTAGATCTGGATGATCAATGTGGAAGGGTGATGACACATGTTAACTACAATGTTGTATTCTCGAGAAGACCCCAGTCTTATCAAAGTACAACCCTGCAGCTTGGCATGTACCAACATCCCACATAAACCGCCTCATCGAGATGTACATACCCCAAAGAGATTATTAATACATTGTTAATTTGGATTAATACAAAGTGTTTTTAGTAACCTTGTTAAACCCTAATCCAAATCTCCATAAGTTCTTTCCTAAATTTGTTTCATTTATTCCATGAAGAACTTCCTTAATTTATGATTGCTTTTAATGTTTATTTTCTCAATTTAACCAACAGTTAACCAAAACAGGACAACGATATCATAAGTTTCATTTAAAATTACTTTAACTTTTAGGAAGGTTTAATAACCACATATATCCAACTAAAGTAGACTTCATACAAAATGAAGTCTAATAATTAGTAATCATATCTCCAAACCTTTTAGGTTTATATTCAATTGAGAGAGAGAGAGAGTCTTCCTCTAAATGATTAAGTATTAGGGTATATCATTCCCAATATCCATAGTTCTTGCTTCATGTTTATTACGCAACACATTACTATGTTAAATTGTTTAGATAAAACACATCGTATTATACAACTCAACAAGTTGCTTCATTATAAGGGAAATTGAACTAATTCCCATTATCCATCTTATCAAAGATAACAAGATAAGAATAACATAATATAAACAAGATAGAACTTTCATCTTCCTTATAAAATTACGAGATAATTTACACGACCAATGCAAATAAATCACAACTCGCAATTCATCATTTCAACTTATAAAATTTACAAGACTGCACTTTAGGCAATCGCATAACAACAACCTTCAATCTATAAAGTATACAAATTTTCTTTTACAATTCAACAAAAAAATGAATCAGAATTCTTTAATAAGAATTAGACATATATCAGCCAATGCATCATATAAGTTTTTGCCTTCTTCTATCACTTACGTCATCCATCTGCAAAAATTGCTAGCACGGGTCAGTTCAATGAACTGAGCATGATAAGCACTAAGCATTAAAATGAAGTGCATTCCACTAATTGTTTCATTAAAGAAACACTTCTTTAATGAGATAATTAAAACATCATACAATAAGCATAAGTGATATCAATCGAAAGGAAGTACATTAATAAATCTAGATCAACTTTTAAGAGAAGAGTAGAATATAATAAACAATATCTACCTAAGATCTTAAAGTTCTATTAATCCTATCAATGGCTTGTAAACAACAATATATCTTGCCATCCCATTGTCTCATAATTCTATCCTAATAGAATACCACATTTATCTTTTCTAAGAGACAAAATAAATGTATACAACATGGTTCATTCTAGGATGATTCATCTAAATCATAAGTAAGGAATAAAAAGAACCAATGCATACCATACCCAACTTATTACATCTGAAAGATAGACCAGGTTCATTACATGAATTACCTATTCCTTTCAGGTAACAATATTGCACATTCAACATTAGAATATACATCAAAACATAATTCCATAATAATACAAGAAGGTATAGAAAATCGAACAGACCAACTGCAATTCCAATTCCAACTCTTCATGCTATAAGCTATCAATCAAAGATCAGAAATCAATGTTCACAAACAAAGTAGTTCCATAAAGGAGTTAATCTCTACTCAAGTTCATCCCAAATGATAAAGAGTACAAGAGACAAACCTACTTCTATCCATTTAAACTAGGCAAGGCTAGTCAACAACAGTAGAACCCATAAGTATAAATTTACTTATCAGGTACAACCCTCTTTGCTACTAGTTCTCTACATTATTTCAACAATGATTCGAATAAGGTAGACCAACAGTCATAAGAAATCGCCATCTCAAAATAGAATTGAGTACAAAGAAGATCAAACAATGAGCTTAACCAAAGACAAAGAAATGGTAACTCAAATAAGGAAAGAACCAATGATAAATCATTTCATTCAACTGAACAAGAAGTTCCAGATTCAAACCAATTTAGGATGAAAGCATACTATAGACCCGAACCATATACTTGATCTCAAAATAATATGTATATATATATATATATATATATATATATTTCTCAAAAATAAGTCAAAGACTCAATCACTATATCAGTCAAGAATAACATCCCAAAACAAGTAAATTATAAAGTTCAGAATTACCTATGAACCCAAGATTGAGACTTACAATTGCCTCACCACTAAATACAAAAAGGTAAGTAGTTCATAATTCAAAAGAATCAAACTCAATACAACTGAACGGAGAAGGTATCCTTCCTGATTATTTCAATGTCCAAGGTAATAACCCAAATCTTCCACTAAGACCCAAATTTATTTAAAGAGACAGAAGAGAGGGAGAGAAAGAACCCAAAACACCTAATACAAAAGATGTCTCAGTCTTAACTCCAAAGCAACAGGAATGGAATATCAAAAAAAAACTCTCACATCCACAAAATCGTGACAGAGGTGACTTAGCTTCAACAAAACAGTCAACCCAGAATGCAAGATTCCTCAAAACAAAGGGGAAAGAACACCCCATTCTATTCTCACACCAATACCATCTCAAGGGAGTCGTTACAGTCATAAAACAAAAGTTCCACATTCCTTTAAGCAAGATGTTTATAGTTCCAAATCTCAAAGAGATTTTAAACGACTCAAACAAGCTTTCACATAGTTCCCTAGTGAGTAGTCACTCAAATAAATAGTTATAAGCTTAGTCATTTATTAAAATAATAACCCAATACAAAATACCATAACAGAATCAAATGAATTGACCCAAATACAAGCTCATAACACACAAGTGTTACATACGAGTACAGTGTTGAACCCGAGCTTCACACAAAAGTTCAGAACTTCACATGAAAAATAGTGCGAGTACGATGCAAATACGAACTCCAAGCAACAGTTCAATGAAGAATAAGTTTTCCAAACATGGGTTCAGAACAACATAAAATCCCAACAAAATTCTACGTCCAAAAATGCAACCCAAAAGCAAAATAAAATAGAACTCAAGTTTCCCCTAAGTTCAGATCCATATATTTTCACGACAGTCAGTTCAAAGCTCCATAACTTTGAATACAAGATCTAGAGTGAAAAAAAAAGATATAGAAACAAGTTTCGCATACCATTTTCACTTGCATGTTGGTCATAAAACTTGCACAAAAAGACAATTTTCAAAAAAACACTATTTTACCTTGGATTCAAATCAAACACACAAGGATTCGTAAAACCCATCAAGAAAAACAGCCATAAAGACATGAAAATATGAATCTCATGAGAACAAAGTTGTTCTAATGAATCATTTAGAAGAACGCAAAGAATTTTAATAGTTAGAGCCTATCATGCCTGATAGTTCTTCCACCAAATCGAAGGAGACTTCCCTGAGCTTCCAACTTGTTTTCTCTTCCACGAAAGATCAACAATCAAACTTCTTTTCCTCATACACCTCATATACTTTCCTTCAATAAAAAATAGGCTAAAGAAACCAAAAATAGATTTGAATTAAAGGTTGAACTGCTGGTTCGAAGAACCGGTTAGCTCCATGTAGAGAAAAATCCGCCATGCATGAAAAACCAAATAACTTCCTACAAACCTGCCTTCTAAGTTTCCAAGATGGTTTGCACACAAATACCGAGCCTCATAAATTCCATAAATGTCATTCATTCCAAAATTCCCGCTTAACTTTCCTTGTCACCACCTCCTAAATCTGAGAATGCCAATTCAATACAAAAATACAATTCCATCTTTTAGTGGGGCTTCCACATATGCCTCCACAAAGTCTACTAGCCCCTACCAAATATGGCAGTACTTCCATCATTTAAACCCTATCAATTCATTTAAATGTCATTGGAACTATCACCCTTGTGACATGTGACCCCTTAGTTCCCTTTAATAGTTTAGGATAGATCCCAATAGAACTTAGGTTAGTCTAGAAATAACCAACTTAGGTATTAAAAACATTTGCCATTAGAATTCCCACCTTAGGTTAGGTTCAATTCATAACCCTTTAGTATTAGGTATTAGTTAAAATAGCCTAGTATTAATTTAGTAATCCTTTCCTTATCCATTTAGCACAATGCTTAGGTTAGAACACCAAACTAACAAATAGAATAAGAGGCTTAGGTTAGAACAAAATTCAAATAAGTAAATGTAGCTAGAACATAGGTGTTCTTACCTAGCTTAGGATACTGTTAGGATAATTCTTAGGTTTTAGGACTCCATATTCATCCTCTATGAATTAAATTTTGCTTAAGTCCTTATAGTCCTACCAAGATCAATCACCAAAGACCCGAGCACAAACATACAACTGAATGAAAACACGTTCAAATAAGAAAAGAATTAGTATCGACAAAGTTCGGTCTTCTATGTCCCTTAAAATACTGAATGTCAATTTATCATTCAGTCTATGAAGAAGATTTGAAACATTCCTTGGATCACTGAAATTGATCCAAGGATGAGTCAAAAGAAGAAATAAGTCTACAACTCTTAAAGCCATATTGTAGCTCATCTTTCCAAAGTGAAAATGAATTCTTGATAACCATATAATTTTAGTCTAATGATTTTTAAGAAAAAAATATTTATCCTTATCAAGCATGATCTTCAATAGTCAAAAGAACACATCTTTATCCATAAAATCACATGTCAACACTTGAATGCAAAAGGGAATTTATCAGTTGTCGAGGGTGTTACAAGAGTAGTCGATTATGATCATGATCTTGGTGCTCATTCTTGTTCTTATAGTTATATGTTAAACTTATCTTTCATACCCCAATGTCTATAACATCATTGATCTAACCAATCCATTGACAATCCTCAGTATCATGGGTCATGGACCTACAAATCTTGCAAAAGAAAGATACATTCTTTCTTATCACATGCTGTAATAAAGGATAATGACTATCATCATGATTCAAATGATAGATTTCACAATATAACAATAGTGAACGATAGATTTGTGAGGGAAACTATCCTTGGTGTGACCTTCCACTTCACAATCTATACACCAGATCCCTAAGCATGTTTCATGGGCTGAATTCACTAATAGATTATCTAATTGTTTTCTTCTATAGCTACAATTTGTGCCTCTAAGAATGGACTAATGCCAAGTGGCAATGCTCCCAACTACCTCGGTATGCAAATCTTCTTCCAATTCTTTGCGCGGATCACTATATGTCTTATGTGAAGGTTCTTCGAATGGTGTAATCAATCTGCCAATGAACCATTGTGCATGTTGGCTTGCATGAATATCATAAGAAAGCTTAGATAGGAGTGCTTTAAAATGGGTATCATACTCACATATAATCTCGGTAGTGCCTTGTTTAATATCCTTTAGTGCACTTATACTCTTCTCGCTCAAACTTGGGGATATGGAACTCTTTCAAGAAAGCATCCTTCAATGCTACATAATCTACGCAAGTTTGATCAGGGTGAAACTTCCTATACCAGCTATGTGCACATCCCTGTAATGTAGTAGCAAATTGACATGCCTTGCATTTAAAATTCATGATCCCTTTCACGCACCACATTATTTCACACATGTGCATATGCTCAAACATCCTCTATACCTCTATACTCCTGGAAGATGAAGAGACATCTCCATATAGATATTATGTGGTTGCTTTGCAGAATTAACCACATGATCCAGAACCTCCTATGTTTCCTTTACCTCCAAAACCACTAGATCCACCGAACTAGAAACACCTAGACCTCCCGAACCTCCACCTCGTAGCTAGAATAGGACTGTAGATGTACTCCCCCTAACATGCTTTGATGAGTACTATACTTGAATCTTTCGACACTAAAATTTTACTCCGTAATTTCTATTTCATTAATGTATGTATTAGGAATAGGATGTTGTTAAGTATAATTAGTAGTAGCGTCTGATAGAAGATAACGGCACCACAAGACAAAGGTCACCAATAATGTGGAGTACGGTAATAATCAAAGTACAATAGGAATGTTGTAAAAAGTAAATATTTGTCGTAAGTGGTCCGGTAATGTTAAAATGTCAAAGTTTGGGTAATTAGAGAAGTAGGGTCTACGTGATTAGGAATTAGAAATATTATATTGGTAATAAGGACAAGGAGTGAGGTCATAAATATTTTGTGTATTTTATTTGTAAAAAGTCTAAAAATGTGGAACCCATGTAAATGATAAGGTTTATCTTATCTTAAAGATAAGCTTACATGTACGGATAAGAGTTAAGGTATGGAATATGATTCGTCGTAGTGGATTTCTTATCCTATCTTGGAGATAAGATAGATAATCCTGAAGTTCTATAAATAGAGAGGCCACCCCCTCATTTAGCATAGAAGGAAGTAGTGAGAAATATTGTAGGAAGTGTGCGAAGGAAGCCATCGCTTTAAAGGTGTGTTGAAGAAGCCATTAAGAGGTGTAATTGTAAAGTTTCTCCCATAGTCTTGGTGAAAGTCAAGTGAAGTCAATAACACTTGAAGTACATCATGGGTGAGATTGTAACAATTTCATGTTAATATTATAATTTTCTTTGATATTTTAGATTTGTCATCATTCCGTCTTATCATAGTCGATGGTATTTTTGTGTTATGTTGTTGTTTTGTTTCCGATTACATCCACCAAACTAAAGGTCATGCATTAGTAAATAATCATAAAGCACGAGGAGTTCCCGGTGAAGAATTATCATAGTGCCGGATTGGTGATGACATTTTGGTTCCGTTGCCGAGACCATTCCTCGTTGGTGGATTTTCTGGAGAGATATTCCCACTTAGTCAAAAATCAATTGAGGGTAACCTTGTTTTTACTGTGCATAGTAGTTACCATGGTAAAGTCATTTTTGCCATGAATAGTAGTTACCATGGTAAAGTCATTTTTGCTGGAATAGTATTTACCGCAGTAAAGTCACTTTTTACCGTGAATAGTATTTACCGCAAAGAATTTCACTTTTACCATGAATAGTGTTTACCATAGTAAAGTCAGCTTTTACCACAAGTAAGTCAAGTTTTACCATAGTTTACCATGGTAATTTCTATTTTACTGTAGAAAGGTGTAAAGTCACTTTCTAGTATAGTGATTCCAATTATTTGTACACATAAGTCTTGTTGATTGTACTTGTGAGTTGGTATTTCACGGTGGTTACTTTTGAAAATGGGAAAGATTCCTATTTTTTCAACTCAATCTAATGAAGATGCTTCTTCTTTCATTCAAGAGTTTAAGCGATCATGTATTTGTAATGGCCTTATAAGAAGGGAACAATGGACTGAATTTTTTCCTACCTTTTTGGATGGTTCAACACTTAGGTGGTTTGAAACACTAGGTGATAATGTGAAAAATTCATGGGATTTATTAACTGAAAGTTTTCTTGAAGAATTTGGTGAACAACAAAAATATGCAGATCTCATGATCGAGATCACAAAGCTATCCCAAGGAGAGAAGGAGAAGATAAGGGATTATCATGCTCGTGTTCTAGAGCTAAGGAGGAAGCTCGATGCCCAGATCCGGAAGGAAGGACTAGCGGATGGGTTGATGAATGGCGTGGATAATCTCCTCTGTAAGCACTTCATTCTTGGGATGAAGCTAGAGATCAGACAACGAGTGAAGTATGACCGCCCAGCTACCATTGAATAAGCAAAGGAGATTGCAAGAAGGCAAGAAGAAAGCATGGAAGAGGAGCCCAAAGAAATTGTTGTTAAAGTAGAGCCTACACCAAAGACCTTTGGTCCGTAATCCACAACCACTCCTTGGTGAGCACAAATATTTCTCCTAGTACATCTACCGAGTATGAAGATCTTCTCAAAAGATGGGTCCGCTTAACTATTAATCTTCTTCAAGGAAAAGAATTTAGTTCTCAGGGAGGAGATAGAGGTCCAAAAAGAAATATTTCTGAAGTTGTTTGTTATGGTTGTTATAAAAAGGGTCATTATAAGTATAATTGTCCAGATAGAGCTTCTACATCTGGTAAAGGAGATAATGATAAAGGAAAAGCACCTGTGAATTCTTTTGATGTAGTAGATAAGAGCAGAAATAATGAAGTAGATGTGTTTGTAACAAAAAGAAAGAAAGAAAAAGATAATCAAGATGGAAATGATCCTAAGAAGATGAAAGAAGAAACTAGTAAGAAACATAGGAGAAGAAAGTTGGGTGTGCAGGATTTTCTGATTTCACAGGGGCAAGGACCATACTCCATCTTGGAAGATCTATCCAAAAGGCCTGCAAATATTACATATGGTCAACTCTTGGCTATGTCTTCTGAGAAGAGGCGGAGTTGCGAAGTGGACTCAATGCTCGACGAAGGAAGGAGGTTGAGGTCCCTGTTTTGGAGGCAGAGGCGGATCCCTATGCTCCACAAGCTGAGGTATTATGTAATGGTATTTCAATTCATGATGTCTTAGTTGATGGAGGTGTTGCAGTTTAATGTAATGACCGAGTTTGTAATGAATATGTTGGGTTTAAAATTGATCGCCCTTCAACACTTATGTTAAGGTCATTAAATAAAGGAAAACTAAACTAGAAGGTGTAGTTTCAAATGTGGCAATATCTCATATGGGTGTTGTATGTGTGGTAGACTTTCAGTGATGAAAATGGTATGGTACAGCACCCAATGTCTGCTAGGAAGACCATGGCTAAGGAGAGTTCATGCAAGAAACTACTGGAATGAAGGTTTCATGACACTTGGACGTGGTAGAGAGAGGGTGAAGATAAACGTGATCCCTCGACATCATAAAGCATAACCTGTGGATTCAAGTGATGAAACTGATGATTGGACATCCTCTCGATTACTCTAGTACCAAAGAAGTGGACACCAAGATGAAGAAAGTGAGGTAGATGTTTCAAGTCATGGATATCCTTCCAGTCACACCAACTCATGACCCCATAAAATTATCTGAAGAAGAAGTTGATGATCGTCTCCAACAAATAAAGATTGGTGATGCTGTGATGGAGAGTGAGAAGGAATCCTACCTCCAGCTCTTTCAAGGTACATACACCTATTCACTTTTGATTACAAGGAACTCCATCAAGTAAGTTGGGTAGAAAATTGTATTGAGCTAGTAGATGGTGCTAAGCCCATAAAGCAAATGCCATATAGAATGAATCCTAATTTTTCCAAGACTGTAAAAGAAGAAATAGATAAGTTGCTTGATGCAGGATTCATATTTGCTATGGAGAATTCAGAATGGGTTTCTCCCATTGTGATCTCAATAAAAAAGAATGGGAAGCTACGCATTTGTGTTGATTACAGGAAGCTCAATAAGGCAACAAAGAAGGATCATTACCCTCTTCCATTTTCAGATCAGATCTTGGACGAAGTAGTTGGCAAGGAGTGCTATAGTTTTGCTGATGGATATAGTGGCTACAACCAAGTTCATATAGCAGAGAAAGATCAGCTGAAGACCACGTTCACCACTCCTTGGGGAACGTTTTCTTATAGAGTTATGCCTTTTGGGTTGTGTAATGCTCCAAAAACATTCCAACGCTTGATGAATAGGGTGTTCGAACCCTACATTGGGACCTTCATCAGAGTATTTCTAGATGATTTTTGCATCTATGGGAGAAAGTTGGACCACCTGCACTAAATGGAGACAACATTTCAAAGGTTAGATGAAGCACAAGCCTCACTAAACCCTACAAAGTGTGTCTTTGGATGTTCTAAAGGTATTTTGTTAGGGCATGTTGTATCCAGAGATGGTATTGGTACTGATCCTGATAAAGTTTCAAAAATCAAAGATTTACCATTTCCTCTTAATAGAAGTAAGTTGAGATCATTTTTAGGCCATGTGGGTTACTATAGAAGGTTCATCAAGAATTTCTCAAAGATTGCATGCCCACTAACCCAGCTTCTTGAAGAAGGATGTTACTTATGAACCAGAAATAAGGCGCATGAAGCTTTTGGACAATCAAGGAAGCCCCGGTGTCTTCACCTGCTTTTGAAGAATCCAGATTGAGCAAGCCATTCATTGTGTACACTGATGCCTCGTGATGCAAAGACTAGGAAGTACTTTGAGCCAAAAGGATGAAAATGGGAATGAACATCCAATTTACTTTGGGAGCGCATAAAAATGAGCAAAGGCTGAGGTAAATTATACCGTAGAATCAAAAAGAGGCTCTGCTATCATTTTTTTACTGTAAAGAAGTTTAGAAATTACTTGCTAGGGAAAATTTCTAGTTGTAATGCATCATCGTGCTCTAAAATATATTGTAAATAAGCCTAACCCATCGTGAGGATAGCAAGATGGATAATTTTGCTACAAGAGTTTGAATTTGATATTATAGATAGGCCAGAAAGAAGCATGTCAATGCGTATGCACTCTCTCGAGCCTATGATGGTTTAGGATCATCTTGTGATGATGATGATTTCCCGATGCAAAGATTGTTATCCTCGACACAATCCCTAGTGAATACATAGATATTTGGAATTATCTCAATGAATTCAAGTTTCCTAATGGTGCCAATGCAAAGACTAAGAGAAAGATTACTCAAGCTTACCATCCATATTCTATTCTCGCATGGAGTATTATTTCGAATAGGACTTGATGGATAAGTACAAGAGGGCAATGGACGTGATCAAGGGAAGGAACTGCTAGAAGAATTCCATAATGGTACATGTGGAGGGCACTTCTCTGACAACTTACAAAGAAGAAGGATCTTGGATGCAGTTATCACCGCCCACTCTTTTTAAAGATTGTTATAATTATTGTAAGACATGTGATATTTGTCAAACACATGGTAACCGTAAGACTTCATCAGCTCCATTATGTCCTATTCTTCCACTCGGTCCCTTTGAAAAGTGGGGAATAGACATTGTAGGTCCACTTCCAACTACATCACGCCAAAATAAGTATATTGTAGTTGCCACAGATTATTTAACCAAGTGGGTTGAAGCTAGGCCATTGAAAACAACTTCCATGGATGAAGTGGCAAGGTTCATGTATGAACGCATTGTCACCAGATTTGGTTGCCCATTATAAATTGTAATAGATCAAGGAAGCCACTTCATTAATGAGGTGGTAGAAGCCCTAGTCAATAAGTTTTCTATTAAGCACAGGAAGGCAACAACATACAAGCCAAGCACAAATGGACAGGTGGAACGAACAAATTTTGTGTTGTGTCAAATTCTAGCAAAAGATGCAAATTTCAGTAGTACATAAATGGGATAAAAGGATTCATGCAACATTGTGGGCATATAGGGCAACATCAAAGTCAGCAACAAGATACTCCCCATTTCAGTTGGCCTATGGCATTGATCCAGTTCTTCCTATTGAGTTTGATATTCCCACTGTGAGAGTTATGAAAAATGAAAGGATGGATGAAAGTGATTCAGTAAAAGAAAGGTTGGTACATCTTCATTTGCTGGAGGAAATGAGAGAAATAGCAAAGGATACAAGCCATAAGAAGAAAATGAAGCAGAAGGAATACTTTGATCAAAAGATCCGGTGGTCTCCATTTCATGTGAATGACTTGGTTCTAGTATATGATTCCAGATACAAAAAAGAAGACAGATAAAATTTCTTCCAAAATGGATGGGGCCCTACAAAATAGCAGCTGTGCATGAAAATGGTACGTACTGACTGGAGGAATTGGATGGCACTCCCATTACGAAATGGGTCAACCACAACAAGTTGAAAATTTTCCAAGCACTAGAATAGTCTACTCCGAGGATGGAGTAGAAGCTAGGAAGGGGGAAGATGTCGACACTAAAATTTTCCTCCGTAATTTCTATTTCATTAATGTATGTATTAGGAATAGGATGTTGTTAAGTATAATTAGTAGTAGCGTCTGATAGAAGATAACGGCGCCACCAGTATGGTGCTGCCAATAATGTGGAGTACGGTAATAGTCAAAGTACAATAGGAATGTTGTAAAAAGTAAATATTTGTCGTAAGTGGTCCGGTAATGTTAAAATGTCAAAGTTTGGGTAATTAGAGAAGTAGGGTCTACATGATTAGGAATTAGAAATATTATATTGGTAATAAGGACAAGGAGTGAGGTCATAAATATTTTGTGTATTTTATTTGTAAAAAGTCTAAAAATGTGGAACCCATGTAAAATGATAAGGTTTATCTTATCTTAAAAGATAAGCTTACATGTACAGATAAGAGTTAAGGTATGGAATATGATTCGTCAGAGTGGATTTCTTATCCTATCTTAGAGATAAGATGGATAAGCCTGGAAGTTCTATAAATAGAGAGGCCACCCCCCTCATTTAGCATAGAAGGAAGTAGTGAGAAATATTGTAGGAAGTGTGCGAAGGAAGCCACGGTTTAAAGGTGTGTTGAAGAAGCCATTAAGAGGTGTAATTGTAAAGTTTCTCCCATAGTCTTGGTGAAAGTCAAGTAAAGTCAATAACACTTGAAGTACCTCATGGGTGAGATTGTAACAATTTCATGTTAATATTATAATTTTCTTTGATATTTCAGATTTTTCATCATTCCGTCTTATCATAGTCGATGGTAGTTTTGTGTTATGTTGTTGTTTTGTTTCCGATTACATCCACCAAACTAAAGGCTCATTAGTAAATAATCATAAGACAAGGAGTTCCTCATAGTGTGATTGGTGATGACAGAACCCCTATAGTTTGTGAGGTATTTCCACTTCCGCAAGGAGAATCCAACATTCTACGCACTCATGTTTTATGTGGATGATGCACCTAAAATGTTCCTCAAGTAACATCAATCCGTTTGTCCTACTATTGATGTACTTTCTCCCTAACTTACTCCTACTCTCTTAATTCTTGAGTTAGCTTGTTGATTACTTTTTGTACTAGATATGGGAAAACCAAGTGCAAGGGCTAGGTCACCATGTGGATTAAGATGCATTCCCGTGGCCCCGATAGTCTTTGGCCGACACACTTTTTTGTGAAGCCAAGGGGGGATCTCTATCATGATTTCCAAGATGGGGGAGTTCCTGATGCTATGGCTCCACATCTTCTAAGTGAGCTTCAAATCCTTCATAAGCCATCTCTTTCCTCAACACCATACTTTCTGCAATAGTACACTACTTCTCTATCTCCCTCTCGTGTGCCTCATTATACTTAAGATTCCTTTCCTCACACTACCTTTCTACCACTAGGTCTTCCATATTTTACCTATCCTATTCCTACCCTTGTGTGTGGTGAAGTTTAGGTAGCCATCGGTTTACTCTCCAAGTTCAAAGTTACCATCAAAATAGTGATTGCCGGTAGAATACCTTGCAGATATGCTCCTCTAGGATACCGCAAAACTAAAATTTAGCTACCTCCGGAAAGAATACATCGAAATTGAATATTCCGAATATAACTATTTAGAACACCACAAAACCACGTATCCACAACACAATTCTAGATTAGATTAGCATCGTAAAGGGCCTGAAATTCTTCCTATGTCTAGATAAGTACACAATACCTCCAATTCTACCGAGATGCATAAGCAGTTAGTCACTCATATAATTCTAATGGAAAGATGGCAAAAAATCTCTTATATAAGCTATCATACAGATCATATTCTACCCAAGTGTGTGTGTTAAACTTAGATCCAATGTTGAACCGTCATGCATATTCTTCCTCCGCATCCTTTATCCACTTCTCAACACTTGCTAGAGTTAACCAATACATTTTCATCGTGAACCATCCTGGAAACAAATGAAAAAGAGGTCTCAGAAATGGAACCAATGATGCAGCCTATAATTTTCTAGATAACACCCTAGATGCGCTGGCACATCACTCAACCTAGACTGAGTGCTCACCTAAACCGTGCAAAGGTACCAATTCTCTCTTTAGGGTTGTTGTAGCAAAATGTTAGCATGATGAAGGAAGAAACATATAAATCCATAACTAATCCACCACTCTACAATGCATGCCATATTCATATCTATGAAAGAACAAGCTTAAAAAATAATCATGATTGAATCAAGAACATGCACTACTCAATTACACATAGGAATGACACTTAGATTCAGCCAATAACTTCCATCTATTAATAAACATAGAATCTCCTTACAATAATGGCATTCTATACTGATGCACGCATGGATCTGATACAATAATCCAGTCATATGCACATATCTCTTTATGCTTACCTCTTACACTCTGCATATACCTATATATCTCTCTCCTCTACTATGTGATTCACATCATATATATAGGGTGGGGACTTTCCCTTCACCACTTATCTATTCCAAAAATAGGCCACATGTTATTAATAGCCACACACCATTTACATGCATAGCCACACATGCAAGTGTGCTATCTATAGACCTCTTACAGTTAACTAAAGTGATAATCCTATTATTAGCTTGTCTCCATGAAAAACACTTCGATCCAATCCTCTAAAGATAGACAATGCATGGCACACACGTCTCTACCTCGTTGGTGTGTTCCACATGCCATCTTCTAAAAATAGGTCTTCATGCTCAAAATCATCTAAGTCTTGAATGCTGAACTTTCCCTCTACACACGGGTTCTTTCTGTCCATTTGCACCCTTAAACTCTGGCCTATTTTCCCACGTGGACTTCTTGTGTGAGTTCTGTCAAGTGTTCTCTGATCAACACACACTCTTGTGCTAAGTTTCACACTTAACCATTGAGGGCATACTACATCTATTAACCTCACACACTACACATTTCACGTTATGTGCTTCACGAAACATCTCTCTAACATTAAATTATCACACATCATACTACTCTATGACACACTATAGTTCCACAAGTTCATACTTAGCTACCGAGGGTCTAAATCTGAAATTAACCTCACCACACTCATTCACACTTTTCATGCTCTATGCTTCATTGATCTATATTTCTATCTCACACAATTCAAACTATTTCCACGATGATGCACTCTTATTCTATGGTTCAATCTTGACTGTCGAGGGGTATTTTATAAATGAACCTCATCTCATACTCATCCACATTTGCTCATGGGAGACATTTCTCCTATCACATTCACTTGTGTATTTCATTTTATTCACACTCACAACATGTTACATATCTTGGTTATAATTATTCTTGTTTACTTATACTCACATGTACACTTTGTTTACTCTTTTAGACAGATATCCAAAGATGTCACTATCTTTTTATATACAGATGTGTGTTCACTTATTCTTTAGTTGTGAATGTAGCATTTCTACAGATATTTACATGCAGTAATGATGTTTGGCACAGTACCTCTTACCAAATCCCATTGAGGCTCCCGGGGCATCTACATTCCTACTCTTACACACTAAAGATGCTATTGTTTCATTTTTTTACTAATTCCTATTTTTACTAGAACACTATTTTCCATGGATCTATACATACTTTGACATAATCTTTATCTTTATAACATGCTAATGGTTGCTTCATGTGCAACATTTGTCTTATAGCAACTATTTTCCATCATGGTTGTCTGATACTTTTCTTACTATTTTTTTCCATTAATTGTCATTGTATGCCATTGTTTGTAGGATATGCCATTTTTCTTGTATGCACACTCTATGATTTTGGCCACTTTGGCCCTGATTTTCTTGTGACATTGTGAGCGATGTCCCATGTTTGAAACCCACTTTTGTAGTCTACATTGTATGCACTATTTCTTGTTTACATGGTCTTTTATAGCATGTTTGTCAATATTTTATACTAACACATATTTCGAGCCACTTTTTTACATGTGCCTTAGTTTCTACCATGAACATTCCCTCCCCTTGTAGGGCATCAGTTTTAGATCAGCATATGGTCCTCTCCTTTGGGCTACATTCTCCTAGTGATGTCACATGCACCCCAAATGAGGGGGCATACATTAGGTGAATCAGTCACCCCATACAACGGTATAAAATAGTTACACACATGAACAAAACATATTACAATTTTAGAAACTTCCTAATTTGGACTTGGGTGCTTAGTTCAAAGACAGACACTAACACCTAGACATAGACACTAGCACTAGGGCACTCCCGACTTTTCCTAGTGACTATGACCGGTGGGTAGTTATAATTACTTTCTCATATTAGCACAGATCTACAAAAATTTCTAGAGTAGTTTTCACAAAGTATGGCCACAATCCTCTATAAAATAGAATGTATTATTTCTCCATTCTCTACACAGAAAAATACAAAAAAACACAAAACTAAACACGGGATGTACCATCTATAGTGGTGCTTATTTGGGAAGTAGACATGGAAGGAGAGTAACACTAGACCTCTCTCCCCAACACTCTTTTGTTGTGGCATGAGATTTACCAAAAATTCACACTTGGCATGAGATCACCCAAAAAAATCATTCTTAGCGTGAGATCACCAAAAAATATCTCTCTTGGCATGATATCACCCAAAAATCACTCTTCTACAATAGTTCGGGACATTTTCTATAAATTTTACTCTTTATGGATAAGGTGCACAGTTTCCTTTTACTAATTTTTACATACATTTACATAATTTTTATAGGCTTTTACAAATTTTTCATAATACATGACTTAGATTACTCTTTCATTCTTCTTTTGCAGGATTGTCCTTAATATGCAACAAGAAGAAAACCTACATCAATCATAACAACAAGTAAAACATGGTATAAGATAATATGCTCGAAACCTAGGCTCACTTCGTCTTTCTTAGCTTTCATGCTTCATTTTTATCACTCTACACTTTCACATGTCTCCTCAAAGCATGCTATCGTCATCATATTCTAAATGGCTATCAGTACGCATCTTCTATCTACTTTATCTTATCGAGTATTCACTTAACAACATAAAGTGGGGAAAATGTAGACATAAAATCACATACTTAGGTACATTTCTAAGTCCTAATAACATAATAATATTCATATGATTCCTAAGAGATAAAACTTGTAATTGAATACTATTTTATGCCTCTTGTATTTCTTTCTTTCTTTCTCTTTGATCTTACACAACCTACCACCCAAAGTATAAACTTCACTACTTTATCTTTCATTACTATGGACACCAAGGCCTAGATAGGATGTCAATGCCCTCATCCTTCCGGGGTGCCCTTGACCTCTTTCTACTTTACTCACTCATTTTGGGCATCTTATTTTTTATGGGTCACCTTCCAGGTTGTTGTTAATTGAAATTCAACCAAGGGAATCATATAAATCCAAAGCTATGTGACCAAAATAAAGGAGAAATATCTAAGGATAAATTACCATCACTTAAGGTTGCATCCAAAGGAATATAAGAGCATTAAAGGCACCCACCTAGCACTCACTCAAGGGATAAGGGACTACATTTTCTGCATACACGCATAGGAATGGAATTTCATTTTTCCATCCACACATCCATTTACATTGTTACATCTAGCTATCACATGTTATCAAGTACACTTGCACAAGGAATCCTAGGGTAGGATTCTATCACACATGCACAAGAACTACATGTATTATGAGATGTAGTGTAATGCTCATCATAATTTCACTCAATTGGGTGATGGTCGTGGTCATTTGAATCCCATATTGCATCTTTTATTTTTGGGATTTGATGTTGTTTGAGGGTTTTGCAAGAAATATTCTCTTTGTAATTTAAAATTGAGTTTTGAGATCATCCAATAACATGAAAATGACCAACACCAACTATCAAGAATAACCTCACGACACCCGAAAATTCTAGTTTTGTCCATTTTCACAGTCATGGGCACCCAGAAGTAGAATCCAATGCCCAGGTTCCCCTATCCTATTCTAGGTGCCCTAGTCCAGGCATAAACAACAGTTCTATATTTTATTGGGCACATTTGTAATGATTTTTCTTTATATTTTTCAGTTTATCCAGTCTACATAGTCCCGACATCAGGCATAAATTAGCTAAGTCAATCTTTCCCTCTCTTGCACTTAATGTTTTATATTTATCTAGCTTATTTCTTGTGTCATCTTGTATCTAGCAGTTATTTATCATAGTATACTTTTGTTCTCATGGAATTAGGGTTTTACAAAAATATATATTTTTTAAAATTAGTATGCGAAAATGTAGTCCCTTACCCTTGAGTGAGTCCTAGATGGATTTCTTTGATTCTCTTAGAATGCCTTTGGATGTAACCTTATGGTCCCATAACTTTGTATTTATATAATTCCCTTGGTAGAATTTTGTTATTGAAAACTGGAAGTCCAACCCATAATAAAATAAGATGCCCAAAAGATAAAAAACCAAAAAGAGCAAGTAAGATAGAAATATGTCGGGGGTGCCCAGGAGGGGGTGAGGGCACCGGTGCCGGCGTCTTGGTTGGGTGCTAATGTCTCAAGTCATGAAATATAAATCAATAAAGTCCAGAATAGGTTGTAGGTTGTGTAAGAACAAATAGAAAATAAGAAACACAAACAAAAGGCCAAAGATAGGTGTCAATTTCCATTTTTCTCACTTAGGAATCATATGAATGCAAGTATGCTTTTAGGACCTAGAAATGTACCCAAGTGCATGATTTTATGTCTACATTTTCCCTCAATTTATTTTTTTGAGTGAATATTTGATAACATAAAGTAGATAAGAGATGTGTACCTAATAACCATGTAAAATGTGATTGTGATAGCATGCCAAAGAGACAAGTGAAAGCGTGGAGTGATAAAAATGAAGCGTGGAAGCTAAGAAAGAGGAAGTGACCCTAGGGATGAAGTGTATAGTGTTGTACCTATTGTTTTTCTTGATGTAGAGTTGTTTCTTATTGTTTATTAAGGATGAAATTTCAAAATAAGAGAGAAAGAGTATTCAAAGTCATGTATTATGAAAAATATTGGAAAAGTATGTAAAAGCATGTAAATGTGTCTAAAAATAGTAAAAGGAAAGTGTGATCCCGATTCGTGAAGACCGAAAAGGATAGAAAATTTCTTGAAATATTGTATAAGAGTGAGTTTTTTTGGGCGATCGCATGCCAAGAGTGAGTTTTTTGGGCGATCTCAAGCTAAGAATGAGTTTTTGGCTTATCTCACGCTAAGAATAAGTTTTTTTGGTGATTTCTTGCCATGATAGAAGAGTGTTGGGTAGATAGGTCTAGTGTTACCCTCCTTCCATTATTTAATCCCAAATAATAACCCCTGTAGATGGTACATCCTATGTTTAGTTCTCTATTTTTTAGTGTAGAAAATAGAGAAAAATGCATTCTGATTGTTGGAGGACTATGCCTACTTTTTGAAAATTACTCTGAAATTGATGTAGACTGTGTTAATTTGATAAAGTAACTATAACTACCCCCTTTTCATCGACACCGAGAAAGGTCGGGAGTGCCTAAGTGCTAGTATATATAATTGGGCATTGGTGTCTATGTCAAATTGAGGTCCCAAGTTAGAATTTGGGTGATTATGTGATCAGTAACTTTGTTTTGTTCTGTGATGAACTATGTTGTACTCGAATCTCTGAGTTATTGAATGGGGTGAATAATTTACCCAATGTACGCCCCTTCATTTGGGGTGCATGTTACTTCACTAGGATAATGTGGCCCAAAAGAGAGGAATGGATGTTGATATGAAACCGATGCCCTATAGGGGAGAGGGAATGTGCATGGTAAAAACCAAGGAACATTTAAACAAAGTGGTTAGAAATATGTGCTTGTAGAAAAATATAGCAAAAATGTCATAGAAAAGTAGTGTAACAAGAAAATGTGCATACAAAAGAGAGACTATGAAAAGTGGGTTTCATACATGGGACATTGCTCACAATGTCAAGAGACAATCAGTGTGAAGCGGTGAAAAGTATACGGTGTGCATACAAGACAAATGAATAGCCCACTAATAATATCATACAATGGAAAAGAATGGAAAATAGTAACCAACAAAGTAGAAGAAAACCATGGTGATAAATGGTTCCCGCAAGACAAAAGTTGCACAAGAATCACCCATTAGCATGTTAGAAAGATAAAGAGTATGTCAAAGTGTGTATAGATCAATGTGAAAATAGTTTTTAGTAAGAATATGATGTAGTATAAAATGAAACAATAACACTTGTAGTGTATAAGAGTAGGATTGTAGATGCCCATATAAGCCTCGGTGGGATTGGTAAGAGGTGCAATGCCAAAAATGTGTGCCGTATGTAAAGGTTTGTAAAAATTCTGCATATGTAACTAAAGAACAAGTGAATGTGCATGTGTATATGATAAAGATAATGACATACTAGATATTTGTCTAACATAGTAAGAAAAGTGTAACATGTGATTCTAAGAAAGTAAGAATAAGTGCATCTAATATAAGCAACATGTTGTGAGTGTGGATAGTATGGAATGCAATATGCAGGTGATAGGAGAAGCATTACCCTCAATCGAATGTGGATTAGTATAAAATACCCCTCAAGATCAATAATGAACCATAGAACAAGAGTATGTCATCGAAATGGTTTTATAGTGTATGCTAGATAGATTTATCCATGAAGCATATAACATAGAGTGTAAAAGAGGTAATGTTCATTTCATATTTATACCCTCGGTAGTCAATTATGAACCATGGAACTAGAGTGCGTCATAGGGTAGTATGATGTGTGAGAATTGAATGCTAGAAAGATGTAGTGTGTGAGGTTCGCGTTGGGTTCACCAAATCATTTTTCAAAAATAGATTTTTGTATAAACCCTACTATTTCGAGTAGAAAATGTAAACTATGATAAATAGCTGCTAGATATAAGATGACACAACAAAATAATCTAATAAATGTAAAACTCTAGGTACAAGAGAGAGTAAAGGACTTAGCTAATGTATGCCTAATGTTGGGACTATGCAGAATGGAGAAACTGATAAACATGAAGGGCAGACTGTCGCAAATGTTTACGATAAATTATGGAGTTTTTGAATGAGCTTGGATTGGGGTGCCTAGACTGGGACAGGGGCACCTAGGCATTAGAGTTTGTAACTAGGCACCCATGACTATGAAAATGGTCAAAACATGAATTTTTTGGTTTCACAAGGTTATCGTTTATAGTCATTAATAATTTTCTCGTATGTCATTGGATGGTCACAAAATTTTCCTATAACCTATAAATATAAGATGACCTATACAACCCTCAAACTACACCAAATCCCAAAAATAAAAGATGCAATATGGGGAGTCGACTAACCCCGATGGTCACCCGAGTAAGTGATATTACAACCAAGTGTTGCACTACATATCATACTCCATGTAGTTATTTTGCATGTGTGATATAATCGTGACATAAGAACCCCTTACGCAAGCACGTGTGATAGAGGGAGATAACTAGATGTACCAATGTAAATATATATGTGGATGGAAAAATGAACTTCCTTCTTATGCATGTATGCAAAAAAATGCAAGACCTTTACATTGAGTTAGTGCTAGATGGATGCCTTTGATACTCTTAGAATTCCTTTGAATGTAACCTTAGGTGATGATAATAGATGTTTAGAGCTTGGTCCTTTATTATGATCACATAGCTTTGTATTTATACGATTCCCTTGGTTGAATTTTATAATTGACAACCGGATGGCCAACCCATAAGAAAATAAGATTCCAAAAATATAAGAGGCATAAAAAGAGTGAGTAAGATAGAAAGAGGTTGGGGGTTCCCAAAGGGGACGAGAGGGGACAAGGGCACCGACTTCCTAGCTAGGTGATGGTGTCCAAATTCATGAAATATACAAAGAATAAATTTCAGACTTAGTTGTAGAGGGTGTGTAAGACCAAATAGAAAATTAGAAACATAGAAAAATGCCAAATATATCTTTCAATTGCTATTTTTCTCACTTAGGAATCATATGAATGTAATTATGCTTTGAGGACCTAAAAATTTACCCAAGTACATGATTTTGTGTCTACACAGGAAATGAAACGAGAAAAAATATAGTTAACTTGTTCTAGATGTTCCAAGAGCCTCGGGTAATTTTGTAGAGTGACTAAGCACTCATTAGAAATATAAGGATACCTAATTTACATTGCAAAAAGTTTCAGGAGATTCTCGTAGTTTAGATTTTGAGATATTGGCCCAATAGTGCAAGTAGAGATATATGATCCCAATGAAGGTTCAAATGGACATTCTGGGAATTCCAAAAGGAGATGGGATCTGATTCAAAAAAAAAAATTAATTTAATTCAACCCTTTACATTCCTCATGAAATAATTTATTAAAAAGGTAGGTTTATCTCTCGATGATAGTTTGGCCTTCTCGAGCACAAAGCTTAACTTAATCAAAAAGTGGGGTAAATTTTGAATTGCGGGAAAAATAGGATCATGAAAATTATACCATTGATATTAGAAGGAATTTTCCAATAAAAATCATATAGTTTTTATCCATGAAACCCTTCGGGAAGCTACAAGGAAAATAATCACTCTTTCATGAAAAACCTTACCCTTGCATTGCTCTGGTGCAAATTGCACCATTGCACCTAGTGCAAAAGTGCATCAGGTGATGCAAAGTGTAACCTCATAGAGGAATATTCATTTTTTAAGTGACCATGTTGTGTTCTAGGTAAGTGTTAACCAACTCACATGCAAACTAGTCCCCTTCCCCATGATAAACCTAGCCCTTGTATTGTTGTGGTGTAAATTACATCGTTGCACTATTGCACCTGGTGTAAAAGTGCATCAAGTGATGAAATTTGCAACCCCATGGCACAATTTTCAAATTTGTAGTGAAAATTTCACCATTTCACTATTTACCAAATGAAGTAAGGTGTAATGGAGACTCACTTACCTCATTTGGAAATTCTTCATTCACCCTCAACCCGGATTAAGCCGAGGTGACCCAAGGTGTATTTGAAGGTGAATGAGATAACATGAGTTACATGGTGAGTATAAGCTGACACTTAGTGAATTTTTGGATCATTTTCCAAGTTATCCTTCCCTCCATTCATTTTCCCTTGTTGTTATGTTGTTGAAACTCTTCTTGAAACCCCGTGCCCCAAAACACCTTTTTTTCTGTACCTCAACAACCCCTACTCTAATTTCCATTATATTTGAATTGAATTTTCCTTGCAAAAAAGCCTTGAAGAATATTTTTCATGCCTCCATTGATGCCCTATTCCATTTTCTATCGCACCATGCAATTTTTAGCAAAAATACTTGTTTCGCATATCTACACAAATCCAACAAATGAAATCCCCTAAAAATTAGAGAAAATCCTTGAGATGAATAACGTAAACTTATATTTTGACACTAGGAAATGGTTTCATTCTTTCATGATTTAGACACTAAAAATTGACAAGATTCACGAAACCGACATTTGGCTAAAATGGGATAGTAATGATGGATATCCTAAAAATAGTAAATGGGTGAAATGAGTTGAAAGTGGTCAAATTTCAATCCTTAACACATTATCAAATGATCATGGTACTCATATAAGTGTTCCATTCAAGTTTCAATCAAATTCCCACATTTCCCAATGCGGTGAGCAAAAAGTTTTAAAATTGGAAAATGCCAATTTTTCTATGAAATCTATTTCGATTCATTTCTCATGGGGTGCATGGTAAAATTATGGATGGCATTGGTTTTGATTTAATTATCCTTCCCTTGATCCAACATCGGAAAGGATTTTGTCTCATGATTCACTCCTCATCAGTTCTTCTGCAATAGCATAATCAAGATCATGATTGTGTGAAAAAATTACATCCAATTCCTCCCATATGAATGATTGATCATGAAGATGCGATAGTGTCTAAAGGATTAGAAATATTTTCTCGATAAGGGAGTCATGTTCCAATGTTCTCAATGATCTACTTCTCAATTTTTCATAATTCTTCCTCTCGGTGTATCCAGCGGTGTGTAGAAGTGTATCATTTCAAGAATTTTTAAAAGGTGCAAAGTGTTGGAAAGACTTCGATTGAGCCCATAATAAGTGCATCATTATGGAGGGTCAGCATGGATAAATTTTTCATCTTCAAACATCAGTGGAGATGATCTTCATCAAGGGAAAATGAATCTTCATTCATATTTGGGAGCATTCTTCCTCTCATCGATCATAGTTTCTCACTCTCCTTTTAACCCCTTCATTATAATTCCTCATTGTATGTGATCGTGAATTCTTGTCTTATTTTTTAAATTGACCATGTAATAATTTTTAAATGTAAAATTACCTTTTGCATATATAAAAAGGGGACTGATTTATTCTTTCCTAGGATAATGAAAAGTCACAAGATGAATGGGAATATGAACAATCATGAGGGGGGTAGATGAAGAGAAAAATGGTAAAGCTATTAAAGGAGATGACCTCCTCATTTTGAAGGGATGGTTAATGATTATTTACTATCTCTTATTTATTTCTATAAATAAGTTCCTTCATTTCCTTTATTCCTTGTCTATTACTATTTTATCTCCGTCTCAACTTGTATTCCACGAACATTGTAAATTTTGTAACATGATGCAATAAAACTTTTTGTTTCTTGTTGATTGTTGATCTTTTTATGTGAATGGTTTCTTCTCATCGATGCAAGTGAAATACTTTGATTTTAATGCAATGAAATTTCCTATGCTATTTGTTGATTAAAATCCCTTTCCATTTTCCCTCTCCTATCTCCCTCTCTAAACAATTTCCCCCCTTGTCTTCCATAAAAGCAATTTCCACATGTTTAGGGAAGTATTCTTGTGTGATCCCCAATATTTGAGCCACCCTAGAAATTAGTTTGGATAGTTTTCATTTACTTTCTTTCAATAAATGGAGCCGCCCCATTCAAGTAGAGGGACCTAGTCCTAGATCGTTGGTGAAATATCATATTTTGTCCACCCAAAAATTATTTCACCAAAAATGTGTGATGTAAGTAGTAAGTGTAGAATTTTATATCTATACTACTCCAGAGGCTGAAATATTCAGATTTTTTTCATTTATTTTATTTTCATAAATCTCTCCAAATATAATCAAGGTCTCGTGTTCTCGTATTTTTGATTTGAGGTCAAAATCTGACCAAAAATCTTAGACTAATATTGATCAAAAGGTTATGTTCTTAAAACCCTAGTTTTCATGGATTGGGAAGTTATCCTAAAGTGTGTACAAAAAAATTAATCTTTAAATAAGACTAGGAAAAAAATGGAGTCAATTTGGGATGATAAAAATGACAAGGGTGTGGAAGAAGAAAGAGAAATTTATGAAGAAGGAGAAGATAAAGCTAAAAATAATTATGATAATGATGAGGATAAAAATGATGCAAAAAGAGAGGTAGAAGAAGAATAAGATAATTTGATGATAAGATTTTAGATACTACAATGGATCAAGATAAGAGTTTAGATAATGCATCTCTAAAGAAGGAAGCTTCAATATTTCAGTTTGAAGGGTGCATTCAAAGGAAAAGGGTAATTATTTTCATAAACCCTTGTAAGTATAACTTCATCAACATGGACATATCTCAACATCTACATGTTCAGGAAAAGAATATTAAGGAATCTCAAGTGAAGGGTAAATAAATTCAATTCTTTGAAGATTTAGATCTCTCTATTGATAAATATGTTTTGCCTTCAAATTTTAATGCTCAGATATGGATTTTATGGATATTGTTCTTGGATATTCTTGGTTAGAGACCTTGGGAAAAATTAATATTCATGTGAAAAATAAATTCCTGAAGATATGGTACACGAGAAATAAATTTACCTTACAAGATATCACACTTAACAAGGAACAAAGTAATGTCAAGATGGAGCATGAGGATGAATTTGAAGATGGTGAAGAAGGGAATAAGGATGATTCAAAAGGAGAACATGAAGAACATGATGAAAAATAAGAAAATAATTATTCATCTACTCAAGAGATAAATAATAGTAAACAAATAGGTGGAAGAAGAGAAGAAATCCAAGGAATATGTTGATAAGGTTGAGGATACTAAAGTTGTAGTATATAGACACCCACATCATCAAGAGAGGAAACAATCATGGAGTCATGTTGGGGCATATGAGGGAAGAAATATATATGGATATATAGGAAATTGTAGGAATAATCACTATGGATATACATGGAATCAATGGAGCAACAATTATATGACATGAAATCATAAGAATAATTATTATGGTTATGCATGGATGTCGAGGAGGAACAAATATGGACATGGATGGAATTAGAATAGAGTAGCGGATTGTGGAACCAAATTTCAAGATGTATCACCCACTAAGGTATCATATGGGTGGTTGGATGATTGAGCATGGTGACAAGTGTGCATTAATTTCAAGAATGCTCATTATATGGCTTCTTCTCATGTTTCATGTCAAGGAGGAAGGACATGTTAAGTACCTTAGGATATGATACTATAATGTATATGGGTTGATAGAGATGTTGATGTGTGGCACACCTCCTCCTTAGTTATTTATATGTTTATAATATATGTGGTCACGTAGAAATTAGTTATAGGGCTAATGAGTTGGCCTACATTGGGATTATAGGTGTTACCCATCCATTAAGAGTAATGTATTCCTATATAAAGAATATGAGTATAATTATGAGATGTCATGTAATGTATGAGTTGAGTATTCTACTAGGTAGATGTATATTGGAGGTATCCCCCTTGAAGTGGAATTCCCATATTGGGATATTATGGAGTTACTCCTTCCTTGAGGATTAGTGTATGGTGTTTTCCTACCTTAAGCGTATTTATCAAAATATATTCAAAATTTGGGCATCTTGGTCCATAAATATCTTATGTTGTGTTATCTTCTACATATTATTCAACTTATTCATTTATTGTATGCAAATATATTATCAATAAATTACCTCGTGCTCTCACATTATCAATAAATTACCTCGTGCTCTCACCCAAAACGCACGGAAAGCAAGACCACCAGAAAGAATTAAACAATATGTGCAGTGAACTACCTAGCGTGTGCTAGATCCAGAAGTGTGATACTTCCTAGATGGTTGTCAGTCCACTATTTAAAACAATTTAATGTGGGTAATAAAGTAAATCCTATTGTAATTTGAAATGATTTAGGTATCTCACTTAAAACACAATAAGAAATATTTGATCTAACAGGCTAGGTTAGAATAGGATCCGAAGGGCAAATAACTAGTTTTGGATCTCTGCAAGTCTGACAGAGGTCTCAGGTAGATCACAGGTGAATGAGGGTGATGTAGAATTAGGTGAATAAGTCATGGTTCTGAGTTGTATGGGAAAATATAGAGACCGATGCCAGTTAAGGGTGACCGATGACGGTTGGGTGTAACCGCGCCGGTTACTGTGGAAAACTGGGAATGCCACAAAATGAGTTTTGGGTCTCCTTTGTGATTGCACAAAGGACTTTGGTTGGTCGGAATGAGGTATTGGGTGGTTTGGGTGGGATTTGGTGAGGTTTTAATAGGTATATGGAGGGGTGAGTATTAATGGAGGTCTATGGGTGGCTAAGAGAACAAAGGGTGACAATATAATGATGAAATGAAATGAACCAGAGGAGTATAATGTTTTACTTACTTGGATTCTAGTCCTGGATGCCTGTGAGTGAGGGATGAAGGTGTGGTAAGAGGTTGAAGGCTACAGATGATCACCAATCATAGGAGAGCTTCTGCATGGGCTGCATGTGCATTCCTTTTTGCTTGGTTGGATCAAATCCTTGTTGGGGGTGAGTGCAGGAGAAAATGCTTGATCTCCTTCCTTGCATGCATGTTCTCACTGGAATTCATTCTCAAAAGATGTGATATCTCTCGGGATGTGCAAAATGTTTTCCAACCTTTTTCCAACCTTCCAAATAAGGTTGTTTTAGGGGTTTAAAGGTGACCGACAACGGTGGTTCCGCTTAACCGGCGATGGTTAGGGGTAACCGGCATCGGTCAAGGTGGGATTTCCTAGGTTTACTAAACTAGGGAGATCCTCTTGATTTTCTCAGATCTCATGTCGTTAACCCATGGATTAGACTAGGAGCTTCTTGTAAGCATGCGGAATGTGGTTAGAGAGAATGTAGGCATTGATCTTTAGGGTTTGGGTAAGTCTTAGTTAGTTATGGTAACTTACTAAGAATAGGACTTAGGGTGAGGTGGCTAGATGAGGTGTCTAGGTGAGGTGTATGTGTGGATATTATCTAAATTAAGATATTTAAATAATAAATATGGTGAGGATAATGAATTAATTTAATTAAATTAATATTAGTGGGGTAAAGGGGGCCATGGCTAGGTTAATGTAATGAAGGGTGTTTATTTGTCGAGGGACCAAAGGGGAGTGTGACCTAATTTTAGTGTCTACATTTTTCCCCTTTTTGTTGCGTAGCTTGTATTGGTAAGTGACACTAACAAAAATAAGATGTGGTTGCCCCATGTGTGGGTGAAGGTGATCCCCCTCAAACCAGGAACTGATGAGGACGAAGGCAGAATCGGTGAGTGGTTTGATAAAAGGGTAAATGTGAGAAAGGGGAAGGTGGTTAATGGGGAAAAAGGGTTGAAGGTCTACTCGGGAAATCTAGGTAATGGGTCAGGGTCAAAGGTAGCAATAGTCAAATGCACGCACATGTATAAACTACAACACGCTACAGTTGAAGAGCAGGAAAACTCTACATCGTCTAAGGTCGATAGGTTTATCCAAACAAGGTTGAAGTGATTCCGGTATCCAAGGTATAGGATATGGTCAGAAACACAACGTAGGTTAGGTGCAAGAACGTTTAGGTATGTTCCGGTACACCAAAGGTAGGGTCAGGATAAATGGTCATGGCAATAGGCTAGGTAAGGTCATTAGGTCAATCAACACAAGTAACAGTGCCACAAGGTATATAGCAAACACATGAGGTCAAAGGTCACTAGCGATGGTCCAGGTCCAAAAATCTAGGTCACGACATGGGTAAGGCCGAGGGATGGGTAAAATAAGTAGTCCCCAAAGGAGGAAAAAGGTAGGTAGGTAAAATGTTGAGTTCTGAAGGTGAGGTAAATGGTCATGGTAAAGGGTAGGTGAGGTAACTGGTCAGGGTAAAGGGTAAAGGGGAGGTGTGGAAAAAAGGAGGGATAGGAGGGTAATAGGGTAAAATGTTGGGTTTTGTGCTAGATAGGGTGACCGATGCTGGATCAAGGGTAACCGACGCCGGTATAGGGCAAACCATCCATGGTAAGGTAGGTAGCACGTGACCGATGTCCAAAAGGTAAACCGGCATCGGTTAGGTCGGTTTGTTATAAAAACAAAAAAATCCATGTTTTTTATTATTCATTTGTCATATTGTGATTTGTGAAAATGACAAAAAAGAGAGAGAAAAAGAGAGAGAAGTGTCGGACGAAATGGAGCATTGAGTTGGTGGTGTGAATGATGGGTGATTGGTTGGTGAGAAGTGGGTCCACAGGATCAGTGTGAGTGATTTGATTTGGTTGTGGGTAGTGATTTGGTGATGGCAGAGGCCGAGAGAGGGATCGGGTGGGCCACCAGCAGTGCGGCCGATGTGCCACCGAGATGATGGCAAACATGATGAGGTAAGTGTCCAACTCTAGGTGTATTTTGTTAAATAGATTAAGTGATTTACAAATTGTGGTTGTAGTTTTGGTTTTTGGTTTTTGGGGTGGGGAAAAGAATAAAATTTGGGAATGGGGGAAAAGTGGGTAAAATAGGAATGGGGAGAGTAATAAATGGGAGAGGGGGGATGGGTTGAGGTGCAAGGGTAGTGTAGGTAATTTTTAGGTGGGTAAAAGGGGCAAGGGGGTCAGTTTTTGAGAAAGGGGGTTTTGGGGATCACGGGTTTTTACCATGATAGTGACCGGCGTCGGTCAAGTTTGGCCGGCATCGATAAGGTTGAACCGGTATCGGTCACCAAACAGGTGACCGATGCTTAGTAAGGGGTGACCGGGGTCGGTTAAAGGGAACCGACACCGGTCGGGTTTTGGGGAACAAGGGTCCAAAAGTGATGTGGGCTAGGTGGTTGAGATGGGTAGGGTGAAAATAGGTTGTTAGGAAATGATAGGGGAAAATGTGGGTGGGATAAATGTAGATTAATGTATTATTTGTATTGGATGCAGGGGAGAGATCAGCTACGCATGTGGGATAGGGTTCCACCCCTACTTGTGATAGTGCGTGCGCACGCAGTGACCCCAGGAGGAGCTGTAGCATGTGGAGGTGGTGGGCCTGAGTGGAGTCCGCGATACCGGCATGTAGTCTGGTAGCCTAGTTTGATGGTCACGCTCATCGATAGATGGGATTCCACCAACACGTTCCACTTGCCGACGGGTGAGATCACTATCACCCTAGAGGATGTGTTCAGGATTCTACATGGCTACCCATATTGGGTATGTAGGTCTACTCGATCTCCTCCGAGGCCTCGAGAGGAGATGATGCTGATGGTGTTTGGTGAGGGGATGGCCGAGATGACATTCCATAGTGCCAACATTCGATACGGAGAGATGTACCTAGCCCATCCGGAGGAGACGAGGCTAGTGGTTCTTTTGATGGAGGTAGTGTGCTTTGCTTTACACTACCAGATGCAGAGGGTGGATGTTTTCCCGATCATTGATGGGGTACTCCATGATATGATGATAGAGGAGACCCACTTTTCCTAGGTGCCAACATTCCTGGTGCAATTGTACAAAGAGTTATGGGCATACGGGTGGCTGCGTAGGTTCAGCCTATGTTGTACCTTCTTACTACACTATTGGGCTTATGAGCACATAGCTTGTGTGTGGCTAGTAGGGATGCCCCAAGTTGATGCATTCCCACCGAGATTTGTGTAGGTGGGGTATAGGCGATGGGTGCCGGCTATTGGGGAGTGAGATCTGACAGCCCACACATGATGTGGCCTATTTCTAGTGGTTATTGGAGGGGTTGTCTGAGTGGACATTATATGGAGGCCATATGTGGGATTCCCCTCATATAGGCATATGCATGAGGAGCTAGCTGAGCTCTAGCTTTTGAGATGGATACAGGTCACCGTGTTAGGGAGCACAAGATGATCCCGTGGACAGAGTCCAGTGGCAGTTCGGGCTATTACAGGATGTACCTCCGCCCTTCCCATAGTACTGAGAGAGATGACGGAGAGGCCCTTACCTCTACCATAGCCTACAGTGCCCACAGGGTAGGAGGAGTAGGTAGTGGACCGGTGGATAGATGATGTCGGGTGCACAGATAGGTATAGATAGTGGTGGGCAGCTCACTTACGAGCCATACCACCCAGATCGAGGCAGCCATCTCTAGCCACCATCACGGTGCGAGAGGATACCCCTACAGGGGGTAGTGGCTACTCTGATTACCCAGTTGGGTATAGTGCAGACACAACTAGAGAGCTCTAAGGTAGAGGTAGCTAGAGCTACATGTGCAGTGGCTAGTCTGCAGGCCCAGATGGCTAGTGGTGGAGATGGAGATGGAGAGGAGGGTGATGGTCAGGTGGCAGGCCTTACAGGCATAGGTGGCAGGTTTACAGGCCATTTGGCCATAGCCCAGGCATAGATTGGGGCTTACAGGCCCAGATACAGCACAGGGGCAGGGGGCACCACCACAGGCACGAGACCGGGTCCCAGTTCACAGGCAGGAGCGGGACAGGTCCCACAGATAGGTACAGGGCCGAGACCTATGGGACCACCACAGACCATGCCTATATCCAAGGTTATGGATGCCCTAGGTGAGGCTAGATACTACCAGGACCAGCTGATGGCAGCCGAGATAGACTTCATATCCTATGCCGAGTACAGGGCACAACAGGCATCCAGTGAGAGGATGAGATCCCACACTCATAGTGTGGAGAGCACAGGGGGTCGTGAGCTCCGAGGCCAAGCAGGGTAGAGGCTACCAACATGGAGACCAGCTCTAGTTGAGGTGCCAAGGGACCCAGGAGGTAGAGGGTACAGGTGATATAGAGATGGAGGACATCCACCGAGATGCCTGATATGTGGTGCCTTTTTTTTTTATGTATGATAGTCAGTTTTGTGATATATATCGGCCTTGTGCTTGAGAGATAGTTGTATTTTTTATCACATACCAGCCTGTGTGCCAAAGATAGTGAGGATGTATGAGAGGTTTTGTATATTTCAGCATATACCAGCCTGCGCGCAAGAGATTTTATATTGGTTCATTATTTTATTGTATATATGAGACCGGCCTGCATGCCGATGACATTTTGTATTGAGTATCGGCCTACGTGCTGATGATTTTGAGATGATGGACATGATGGGACATCCATGTATGTTGTATTGAGATACACACTTATTTATATGATGAGATACATGAGATTTCTTGATTTGTTGATGTGTTGATGAGATTTTTGATTTATTGTTTTGATATGGATGAAAATTAGGTGAGTTAGGCATGATGGAGGAGTCAAAGTTTTTTAGGCATGGATCGAGTCGGTCATAGGTCATGGATGGATTAGGTTTAGGCATGGTTGAGTTAGGTCAGAGGCATGGTGGAGTCAGGTTGGATTAGGCATGGTTGAGTCAGGTTGGTTTAGGCATGGTTGAGTCAGTTGGTTTAGGCATGGATCGAGTCAGGTTTTAGGCATGGATCGAGTTAGGTCTAGGCATGGATCGAGTTAGGTTTTAGGCATGGTTGTGTCAAGTTTTTTAGGCATGGTTGAGTCAAGGTCTTAGGCATGGTTGTGTTCAAAGTAAGGGAAGTTATGATTTATTATTTTATGCAATGAATGATAATATGGGTCCTATGTGAGATGTGGTATAATCTATGCATAGTGATGATAGAGAAATGGTAGGCATAATAAATGTATGTTGTGATAAGGATTAAAATATGAAGCAACTTGTTATGTACGTGGTTTAATTTCCAATTGTGGGTAAAAAAGGGAAACTAAGTGAGGTATGATGTAATGTGAGGAACATGAAAGATGAATTGTTGAGGGTAAAGCATGGCCGAGCTATCCTCCAGGGGCCCCATGCCCGTGGAGTGCTGCCTACATAGTCCCGGTGAAAAGGGACCTCAGGCCGATGTAGTTCTCCCATAAGCTAGGGAAGAATATGAGAGGGTGTGAAAATGAGGTGGTAGGTTTTAGGTATGGTGTGGGTTTAGGTTTGTTAGGTGTGGGTGGGTTATAGGTAAAGTAAGATAGGTGATATTGATTGTGGCAAAAGAAGAAAATAGATTACCTCAAAAGTAAGCATCGAGGACCAAGTCCTGTATAAGGTAATCAAAACGTAAACAAGGATGGCTAAAAGAGAAGAGGGGGAAATAAAGCCACTTGATTGGTGAGGATCATACTTGAGTAGATCACACCTTGAAAGAGGTGATGAACGTAAGACCCTAAAGACATTGCATGATTGATTGTTCTATGGTGAAAAGTAGTCACATGATCACCAAATGTCATAGTTTCCAAGAAGTCCCTTGAGGCAGTGGGAAATGGGAGTGGGTATGGCTTGAAGGGTGAAAAGTGGGTAATTTTGTATGGTATGAGGTAGCATGCTATTTGGGCAAGAGATCCGAGGTCACAATGGGAAAGTCCATGACTAAAACTTTTCTGTGTTGACTTGTATTTGAGATAGACTGATCGATGCGGGAAGTCTATATGGGATGAAGAAAATTTAACTCCTTGAGGTCTTCATGAAGCTGATCGATGCGGGAAGCTTTGGTTTCTCTCATTTTTTTTTTTAGCTTTACATAGTTGTCCTTCGAGGGAGTAGTCTATTTACAACAGCAATTGTCGAGAGGAAGATGTCCTTTTGAGGGAGTCATCTTTTGAGTGGAAGTTTGACTCAAGGAGTTGTATCCCATGTGAGGGCTTTGAAGTCATGGACAAGACCAAGGTGGAGAATTGGACTCTTGTTCAAAAGGCAAGGTGAAACAACCATGGGATCTCATCTAAAGGTAGATGAAAAGTATCCATGAGAATCATGCTATGTGCGCATGCATGGTACACATATTCAAGAGAAGATAACAAGTGACGGGTACTCACATGATTCTTGTTTAATCATTGGTGAGGTGTATGAAGTGGATAGCACTCAAGGGACAAGCATGGAAAGAGACAAAAGGTGAGGTAGGACCACAAGTCAACAATAGAATGGTCAAAGATGCAAGGCATTAAGGGGCTCATGTTCGGTTTACCATCGAGTGAAGATAAACGATAAGCACCTGATCCATAGGTATGAGTCACGATGTATGGTCCAAGCCAATTAGGAGAAAATTTTCCCATTTACTTTTTTTTCTACTTTGGTTACGTGTTGATTTTCTTTTAGGACAAGGTCACCAACTTGGAAGGTTCATGCATGGACACGTTTTCATAGGCACGTTTGATACATTTTTGGTAAACTTGAAGGTGATCCAGAGCATTAAGATGATGTTCATCTAATAACTCTAGCTATGCTAAATGGTCCTGACAAAATTCATCATCATTGAGCATGTCATGGAGAGAAATGTGGAGTGAGGGGATCTGAACTTTGAGAGGCAGAACAACCTCTATACCATAGACCAGAGAAAATGGTGTGGCAGCAGTGGAAGTGTGAATACTAGTGCGATATGCCCATAGGGAAAAGGAATGTGCGTATGCCAATCCTTCCCAGTATCATTAACCACTTTCATAAGAATTTTGTTTAGGGTTTTGTTAGTGGATTCAGCTTGGCCGTTGGTTTGTGGGTAATAGGGTGATGAGAAACTAAGAGTTGAATGCTGAAGGTGTCACAAAGTTTTTGCAATGTTTTGTTTTTGAATTGTTTTCCATTATCAGTGATGAGGTGATGAGGAACACCAAAGTGAAAAATGATGTGGTGGTTAATGAACTCACATATTTTCTCATCTTTCATGGAGATGAGTGGTATGGCTTCCACCCATTTTGTATAGTATTCGGTAGCAGTGATGATCCATTGATGGCATTGGGAAGAATGGGGATTGATTTCTCCGACAAGATCCAAACCCCATTGAGAGAAGGGCCAAAGGTCACGGGTGACCTGTAAGGCATGACTAGGTGTATGATGAAGATTGGCATGTTGTTGGAATTTTACACAACATTTGACATAATCACAACAATCATAGTTAAGGGTCGACCAGTAATAGCCTAGGTGAAGAATACGTTTAGCAACAAAGAAGGCCACTGAAGTGACCTCCACATATGCCATCATGAACTTCCTTAATGGTATAAGGAATTTTAGAACTTGTGAGGCATCGTAAGAGAATACCATCAAAGCCATGCTTATAGAGGAGGCCCCCATGATGATGTAATGAGAGACCTTTTTAAGGAAGGCGTGCGTTGTCCATTACAAGTGAGATCAGGAGGTAAGATGGAGAGAGAAAGATAGTCGGAGTATTGTTTGTACCAAAAGTCACTCGGGTCCGGGGTAGTGGTTCCGATAGAGTAAACTTCACATGGTAAATAAGAAGGTGATTGGAGTCATTGTACAGTGACAAAGATTTTAGAATCGGTGGGTGAAGCGGTATTTGGGAAGCCAAGCAGGCCATGGTATCTACAAATTTGTTGGTTGAACGTGGGATGGTTTGAAGGATGTAATGGTCAAAGGTGGTCAAAAGTACATCTACATGATGTTTATATTTTTGAAGTATCTCATTACGGCATTGGTATATACCATTGACTTGGTTTACGACCAATTGAGAATCACCAAAGATGTTGATTGATTTGACATCTAGGGCATAGGTGGCTTAGAGACCTAGTACGAGCACTTCGTATTCAAAATATTGTTTGTACATTCAAAATCGAGTTTGAAAGACAAAGGCATGGGCTCACCATCAAGCGGAATGAGGATAATACCAGCCCCACCCCCACACTGACACTTGGAACCATCGAAGAAGAGTGTCATTTGGTAAGGGGTTCATCCAGAGGAAAGGTAGCAATTGACTCATCTGGAAAGTCAAAATTAGAGGGTTGATCCCGAAAGAGGTGTGTCAGCCAATTGGTCGGTGATAGCTTGACCCTTGATGGACTTTTGATGAATGAATTCGAGGTCAAGGTCAGCTAAAAGCATAAGCCATCGACCGGCACTTGATTTTGATAAGGTTTGGCATACATGAAGTGTAAGGGGTCGGTGTTGGTCACAACATAGGTTTTGGTTGAGTAGGTAATGGTGGAGTTTAGTGGCAACAAAAACTAAGGCTAAGAAAAAAATTTCGGGATGAGTGTATCGGGTTTCATAATCCAAAAGAGTATGACTTATGTAATAAACCGCCTACTCCCTGTGTTGTTCATCATGATGAGTGAGCATGGCTCCCAAGGAGTGATCGAGTAGCTGAGATGTATAGGTAAAAATGTTAATCATCTTTAGGTGGAATGAGTACAGGTGGTTAGAGAAGGTATTGTTTTAGGGCCTCAAAATATTTGTGGTAGTCATCATCCCATTTAAAGGATACATCCTTCTTGAGTAGATGATGAAATGGTTGGCACCGATCAGATAATTATGAAATGAAATGGTGAATATACTGCAACTTACCTTACAGGCTACAAATTTGTTTAAGGTTAGTGGGTGGAGGCATTTCCAGAATGGCCTTGAATTTAGTAGGTTCAACTTCTATACCACATAAGGAAACAATAAATCCCAAGAGATTTCTTGAGAGAACCACGAAGACACACTTCTTTGGTGAAGGCGAACATAATATTTAATGAGGCGGTCAAAAATTGTTTTGAGGATGGCAAGGTGCTCGAGAGTGGCATTTAGATTTAGATATGAGATCATCCACGTAATCTTCTAATATACGATGCATGATATCATGGAAGATGTAATTCATAGCCCGCTGATATGTGGCACCAGCATTTTTAAGGCCAAAAGGCATGACTCGGTAGCAGAAGGTCCCCCAAGGGGTGATGAACATGGTTTTGTGTTGATCTTCTAGGGGCAAGAAATATTTGGTTATAACCCGAGAAGCCATCCATGAGTGATAGCATCTCGTGACCAGTGGTAAGGTCAACCAGCTGGTCAATACTACGGGTAAGGGAAATTCATCTTTCGGACATGCTAGGTTGAGGTCACGGAAGTCCATGTAAATGTGGAGTCCCCTATCACCTTAGTGATAGGGACAATGTTAGAAATCCAATGAGGATAATCAATGGGTAAGATGAAGGAAATGGAAAGAAGGCATTGAAGTTATTCTTTGACGAGAAGGGCAATGCAAGGGTACATTTTCCTCAACTTTTGTTTGATGGGTTTGGCATCAAGAATAGTGATGATATTGTGGACCACTATGGTGGGGTCAATACTAGGCATGTCTACATAAGACCAAGTGAAAGCATGGTTATGATCCTTGAGAAAAGAAGTGATGGCTTCCTGTTCAGCAACATCTAAAGATTGACCGATCTTTAGGATGTGTGGGTCATCCTGAGTGTGAATGTTGATCTCGATAGTCAATTCATTCAACATGGTTTGTGTCTCAGAGGGTAATGACCGATGAATATATGAGTCTTCTACACTAAGGTAGGTGAGTATAGATTCATCATTCTGACATTGAATGATGTTAATTAAAGGTGTATCATCATCGATCATTTCAAGATACATGAAGGGAAGAGTGGAAGGGGCCTCTCCCTCGTGTTGATAAGTCAAAGGCCAAAAGGAAATGGTGTTTATGAAAAAAAAAAAAAAATTAGGAGGGATAGATTCTAGATCCATCGACTCCGTCGGTGATGGTGGTGATGAAGGCGGAGTGGGTGAAGAAGGTGGAGAAGGGTTGATGTCCTTGATGAGTTCAATGTGGGCCTGTTTGGTAGGTGGTTTAGGAAAGCCGATACCACTATGGTTGTTATGTTTTTGGGTGGTGCAAGAATAACAGTATGGAAGCCTTGCTCATAAAATCCAAAACCAAAACCCTTCCACACACATCGGTGCAGGAAGGTGTGGGAAAAATGTGATTGGTGAGAGATTGGAAGTTAGCAGAAAATGGGTGGATTTGTGATGGGGGTTCGGTGTGTAGGTGGTAGTATCACATCCCCCATAGGTGAGACTTGTATGGAGATGAGAAGGACCATAAAGGAGGTGTTCTCCTATGCAAAGTGATCATGGTGAGGGTGTTGGTGAAGACTATCATACTCTTGTGGAGTAAGGAATGTGTTGATACTATATAGTGAGTATTCCCCCGGAGTGAGGTGTTGAAAAACACCTTCCAAGGGGTCGATGGTTGGTATGTAGGTAGTTGGAATGGATGAGGTGTCGAAGGTTTACACGGAGGTGGGGTTAATGGATTGGGAAGCTAATGGGTTTTCCATGGAGGTTGTGGCAGCGGTAGGAATGGAGGAGGCATGTGCGGTTGAGGTAGCGGCTGTATTGGTAAGCGAGGTGTAGGTGAAGCGGTGGTGGTCATGGAGGTAGGTGCCTTAACAGGTATGAGCACATCATTGGGTTGGTAAAGCATGTTGCATGTTTTAAAAGGGGATGGATCAGCTGGAATGGTATAGGTGTGCCCTTCATGTTCAAACTTTACACAACGATGCAAAGTGGAAGGAACACAACCCATGACACGAATCCAGGGTCTTCCAAGCAACAAGTTATATTGAAACTCCCCCTCCAAGATGTAGAATAATTCTAGGACAATGCGGGGCCCACACGAATGTGGAGGATGACAGTGCCTAATGTGGAGGTGATAGCATCATTGAATGAACACAACATGACAGGATGTTTATGCATGTAATTATCAGGTATGTGCATTTGAGTGAATGCATGGGATGAAATGATATTAATGCTAGTGCCCCCATCAATCATCACACGTCATACCCATATGTCATCGATGTGGACAGAGATGAAGAGGGTTGGGTCTGGGTCATCATTTTGTGTGTGCACAATCTCTTCCTCTGAAAAGCTAAGGGAGGCTACTTGGTGAGTAGGTGGAGGTGTGGATAAAGGTGGTAATTTGGTGAGAGAGGCTACATGATGGGGTGTGATGATGGAGGTGATGGGTGTAGGGTCATTGGGTAAAACCTCAATAGATTGAAGAACCTCCATGAGATCTTGGCGATGGGATCCGAGGTTTAGATGAGTTCATATAAGGAAATTTTGAGGGGAGATCGGTGTAATTATTTGAGCATGGTGTGATGCATGACCCCATTAGAAATGGGGTATGTGGGGCCACGAATAGTGATTTTAGGCATGGGTGTAGATGGTATGTTGGGTATAGGATTGGTTGGTGGGTCACCACCTTTTCGTTACCTTTATCCTTCTAAGCACGGGTAGTGACATGTATCATGTTTATCCTAGGGGAGTTGGCAAATGGAGAAGGTGTAGGGTGAGTGGTATAACGACACGACAGGTAAAAACCTACCCGAGGAGAAAAACCCTGTGAGGTGAGATAGGCACAATGACATTTGGGTGGCGGTGTGGAAATTTCTCGATGCGATCCATATTAATTTCAAATCTTGGAGGTGGTTTGAGGAGTTGTGGGGGTGGAGGTTGTGGTTGTTGAGTGGACAGTGTGGGAATGGGTGTTGGTGAGGTAGGGTCCTCATCAAGAAGGTCGTCATCATCAAAGTTGGCTTTCGGAGGACACAACTGGATAAGGATGGTTTTCAAGGCCTTACAGTTCTCCACATCATGCCCTGGCACATGATGGTAGGCACAAATTTTAGTGTCATCAAACCCTTTTGGCTTAGGTTTGAGGGGGTCATAAGGATAGGCACAAGTATAGGGATAGGGTCAAAGGCCAATTGGGCCACCACAGATAGTACCTGTAGCCAAATTATGGGATGCCCTAGGTAAGACCAGTATTATCGGGATATCTTGATGGTGGAAAGGATAGATTTTCTATCTTATGGAGAGCATAGAGCATAGTAGGCCTTGAGTGAGAGGAATAGGTCATGGACCCACAGTGTGGAGAGTACAGAGGGCTAGCGAGCCCCAAGACAAGGTTAGGGTGAGGCTACCAGTTCATGGAGGCTAGCTCTAAGGGCATTACAGTAGGGACTGTCATCACCAATCCGGCACTATGATAATTCTTCACCGGAACTCCTCATGCTATGATTATTTACTAATGCACAGCCTTTAGTTTGGTGGATGTAATCTGGAAACAAAACAACAACATAACACAAGAATACCATCGACTATGATAAGATAGAATGATGACAAATCTGAAATATCAAAATAAATTATAATATTAACATGAAACTGTTACAATCTCACCCATGAGGTACTTCAAGTGTTATTGACTTCACTTGCCTTTCACCAAGACTATGGGAGAAACTTTACAATTACACCTCTTAATGGCTTCTTCAACACACCTTTAAACTGATGGCTTCCTTTGCACACTTCCTACAATATTTCTCACTACTTCCTTCTATGCTAAATGAGGGGGTGGCCTCTCTTTATAGAACTTCCGAGCTTATCCATCTTATCTCTAAGATAGGATAAGAAATCCACTCTGACGAATCATATTCCATACCTTAACTCTTATCTGTACATGTAAGCTTATCTCATTAAGATAAGATAAACCTTATCATTTTACATGGGTTCCACATTTTTAGACTTTTTACAAATAAAATACACAAAATATTTATGACCTCACTCCTTGTCTTTATTACCAATATAATATTTCTAATTCCTAATCATGTAGACCCTACTTCTCTAATTACCCAAACTTTGACATTTTAACATTAACGGACCACTTACGACAAATATTTACTTTTTACAACATTCCTATTGTACTTTGATTGTTATCGTACTCCACATTATTGGCGGCACTCAGTCTTGTGACAAAATACTTATCTTCTATCGAGCACGCTACTACTAATTATACTTAACAACATCCTATTCCTAATACATACATTAATGAAATAGAAATTATGGAGGGAAATTTTAGTGTCGACAGAGGACCTAAAAATTTACCCAAGTGCATGATTTTGTGTCTACACAGGAAATGAAAGGAGAAAAAAATATAGTTAACTCGTTCCGGATGTTCCAAGAGCCTCGTGTAATTTTGTAGAGTGACTAAGCACTCATTATAAATCTAAGGAGACCTACTTTATATTACAAAAAGTTTCAAGAGATTCTATAGTTCAGATTTTGAGATATTGGCCCGATAGTGCAAGTAGAGATATATGATCCCAATGAAGGTTCAAATAGACATTCTAGGAATTCCAAAGGGATTTGGGATCTAATTCAAAAATAAAATTTAATTTAATTCAACCCTTTACATTCCTCATGAAATAAGTTATTAAAAAAGGTAGGTTTATCTCTCGATGATAGTTTGGCCTTACGAGCACGGGCTTAACTTAATCAAAAAGTGGGGTAAATTTTGAATTGTAGGAAAAATAGGATCCTGAAAATTATACCATTGATATTAGAAGGAATTTTCCAATAAAAATCATATTGTTTTTATCCATGCAACTCTTCGGGAAGCTATGAGGAAAAGTATCACTCATTCATGACAAACCTTACCCTTACATTGCTACAAAGGTGCAAATTACACCATTGCACCTAGTGCAAAGCACATCGTGATGATGCAAAGTGCAACCCCTTAGAGGAATATTCATTTTTTCAGTTAAGTGACCATGTTGTGCACTAGGTAAGTGTTAACCAACTCACATGCAAACTAGTCCCCTTCCCCATGACAAACCTAGCCCTTGTATTGTTGTGGTGTAAATTACATCATTGCAGCACCGTTGCACCTGTGTAAAAGTGCATCAAGTGATGAAAACTACAACCCCATGGCACAATTTTCAAATTTGTAGTGAAAATTTCACCATTTCACTATTTACCAAATGAAGTAAGGTGCAATGGAGACTCACTTACCTCATTTGGAAATTCTTCATTCCCCCTCAATCTGGGTTAAGCCAAAGGTGACCCAAGGTGGATTTGAAGGTGAATGAGATAACATGAGTTACAAGGTGAGTATAAGCTGACACTTAGTGAATTTTTGGATCATTTTCCAAGTTACCCTTCCCTCCATTCATGTTCCCTTGTTTTTATGTTGTTGAAACTCTTCTTGAAACCTCGTGCCCTAAAAACCTTTTTGTCTCTATCTCACCAACCCCTACTCTAATTTCCATTATATTTGAATTGAATTTTCCTTACAAAAATTCCTTACGAAATACTTTTTCATTCCTCCATTGATTCCCTATTCCATTTTCTACAAAGTGCCATGCAATTTTTAGCAAAAAATACTTGTTTCTCATATCTACACATCTCCAAAAATGAAATCCCATAAAAATTAGAGCAAATCATTGAGATGAATTATGTAAACTTATAATTTGACACCAGGAAATGGTTTCATTCTTTCATGATTTAGACACTCAAAAATTGACAAGATTCTAGAAACTCGACATTTGGCTAAAGTGGGATAGTAAAGATGGATATTCTAAAAATAGTAAATGGGTGAAATGAGTTGAAAGTTGTCACATTTAAATCCTTCACACATTCTCAAATGATCATGGAACTCATATAATTATTCCATTCAAGTTTCAATCAAATTCCCACATTTCCCAATGCAAGGTGAGTAAAAAGTTTTAAAATTGGAAAATGCCAATTTTTCTATGAAATCTATTTTGATTCATTTCTCATGGGGCGCATGGTAAAATTATGGATGGCATTGGTTTTGATTTAATTATCCTTCCCTAGATCCAAATCAGAAGGATTTTGTCTCATGATTCACTCCTCATCGATTCTTACGTAATAGCATAATCAAGATCATGATTATGTGAACAAATTGCATCCAATTCCTCCCATATGAATGGTTGATCATGAAGATGCGATAGTTTCTAAAGGATTAGAAATATTTTCTCAATGAGGGTAGTCATGTTCCAATTTTCTCAATGATCTACTTCTCAATTTTTCATAATTCTTCCTCTCGGTGTATCCAGGGTAGTGTGTAGAAGTGTATCATTTCAAGAATTTTTAAAAGGTGAAAAGTGTTGGAAAGACTTCGATTGAGCCCATAATTAGTGCATCATTATGGAGGGTTCAGCATGGTAAATTTTCATCTTCAAACATCAGTGGAGATGATCTTCATTAAGGGAAAAGGAATCTTCATTCATATTTGGGAGCATTCTTCCTCTCATCTCTCATTCTTTCTCACTCTCCTTCTACCCCCTTCATTATAATTCCTCATTATGCATGATCATGAATTTTTGTCTTATTCATTAAAGTGACTATGTAATATTTTTGTAATGTAAAATTCCCTTTTGCAATTATAAAAGGGGACTGATTTGTTCTTTCCTAGGATAATGAAAAGTCACAAGATGAATGGGAACATGAACAATCATGAGGGGGTAGATGAAGATAAAAATGGTAAAGCTATTAAATGAGATGACCTCCTCATTTTGAAGGGATGGTTAATGATTATTTACTAGCTCTTATTGTATTTCTATAAATAAGTTCCTTCATTTCCTCTATTTCTTGTCTATTACTATTCTATCTCCATCTCAACTTGTACTCCATGAGCATTGTAAATTGTGTAACATGATGCAATAAAACTTTTTGTTTCTTGTTGATTGTTGATTTTTTTATGTGAATGGTTTCTTCTCATCGATGGAAGTGAAATAATTTGATTTTAATGCAATGAATTTCCTATGCTATTTGTTGATTAAAATCCCTTTCCTTTTCCTTCTCCTATCTCCCTCTCTAAACAATTTTCCCCCTTGTATTCCATAAAAGCAATTTCCACAAGTTTAGGGAAGTATTCTTGTGTGATCCCCAATATTTGAGCCACCCTAGAAATTAGTTTAGACAATTTTCATTTATTTTCTTTCAATAAATGGATCTTCCCCATTCAAGTAGAGGGACCTAGTCCCATATCGTTGGTGAAATATCATATTTTGTCCACCCAAAATATTATTTCACTAAAAAGGTGTGATGTAAGTAGTAAGTGTAGAATTTTATTTCTATACTACTCTAGAGGCTGAAATATTCAGATTTTTTCTCATTTATTTTATTTTCATAGATCTCTTCAAATATAATCAAGGTTTGTATTCTATATTTTCTGATTTGAGGTCAAAATCTTAGACAAATATTGATCGAAAGGTCATGTTATTGAAACCCTAGTTTTCATGGATTGGGAAGTTATCCTAAAGTGTGTGCAAAAAAAAAAATCTTTAAATAAGACTAGGAAAAATGAAGTCAATTTGGAATGATAAAATGACAAGAGTGTGGAAGAAGAGTGAGAAATTTATGAAGAAGGAGAAGATAAAGCTAAAAATAATTATGATAATGATGAGGATAAAAATGATGCAAAAGAGAGGTAGAAGAATAATAGGATAATTTGATGATAAGAGTTTAGACAATGCATCTCTAAAGAAGGAAGCTTCAATATTTTAGTTTGAAGGGTGTAGTAAAAGGAAAAGGGTTTTATTTTCATAAACCCTTGTAACAAGTATAACTTCATCAACATGGACATATCTCAACATCTACATGTTCAGGAAAATAATATCAAGGAATCTCAATTAAAGGGTAAATATATTCAATTCTTTGAAGATTTAGATCTCTCTATGGATAAATATGTTTTGCTTGCAAATTTTAATGTTGTAGATATGGATTTTATGGATATTGTTCTTGGATATTCTTGGTTAGAGACCTTGGGAACAATTAATATTCATGTGAAAAATAAATTCATGAAGATATGGTACACGAGAAATAAATTTACCTTAAGAGATATCACACTTAACAAGGAACAAAATAATGTCAAGAGGGAGCATAAGGTTGAATTTGAATATGGTGAAGAAGGTATTATGGATGATTTAAAAGGAGAACATGAAGAACATGATGAAAAAGAATAAAATAATTATTCATCTACACAAGAGAAAAATAATAGTAAACAAATAGGTGGAAGAAGAGAAGAAATCTAAGGAATATGTTGATAAGGTTGAGGATCCTAAATTTGTAGTATATAGACACCCACATCATCAAGAGAGGAAACAATCATGGCGAGAATGTTGAGGAAACAATATTTGAGATATTAATGTAACAAATAGGGTAACTAAAGTAGGAGGAATACCTATTGAAATGTTGGTTGTTGGGTTGTTGTGCGCGTATGACTTCTGAATCCATAGCTGAATGTGAGAGCTTCCTTTTGGCTAGGAGGAACTACCTGTAATGGAAAGCAAGACCACCAGAAAGAATTAAACAATATGTGCAGTGAACTACCTAGCGTGTGCTAGATCCAAGAAGTGTGATACTTCCTAGATGGTTGTCAATCCACTGTTTAAAACAATTTAATGTAGGTAATAAAGTAAATCCTATTGTAATTTGAAATGATTTAGGTATCTCACTTAAAACAAAATAAGAAAGATCTGATCTAACAGATCTAGGTTAGAATAGGATCCGAAGGGAAAATAACTGGTTCTGGATCTCTGCAGGTCTGACAGAGGTCTCAGGTAGATCACAAGTGAATGAGGGTGATGTAGAATTAGGTGAATAAGTCACGGTTCTGAGTTGTATGGGAAAATACAGAGACCAATGTTGGTTAAGGGTGACCAATGGTAGTTGGGTGTAATCGCACTGAATTCGTGTGGAAAACTAGGAATGCCATAAAATGAGTTTTGGGTCTCCTTTGTGATTACACAAAGGACTTTGGTTGGTCAGAATGAGGTATTGGTTGGTTTGGGTGGGATTTGGTGACGTTTTAATAGGTATATGGAGGGTGAGTATTAATGGAGGTCTATGGGTGGTTTGAGAGAACAAAGGGTGACAATATAATGATGAAATGAAATGAACCATAGGAGTATAACATTTTAATTACTTGGATTCTAGTTCTGGACACCTGTGAGTGAGGGATGAAGGTGTTGGTAAGAGGTTGAAGGCTGCAGATGATCACCAATCGTAGGAGAGCTTCTGCATGGGCTACATGTGCATTCCTTTTTGCTTGGTTGGATCAAATCCTTGTTGGGGGTGAGTGCAAGAGAAAATACTTGATCTCCTTCCTTGCATGTGTGTTCTCGCTGGAATTCATTCTCAGAAGATGTGATATCTCTTAGGGATGTGCACAATGTTTTCCAACCTTCTGCCAACCTTCCAAATAAGGTTGTTTTAGGGGTTTAAAGGTGACCGATGGTGGTTCTGGCTTAACCAGTGACGATTAGGGGTAATGGCGTCGGTCAAGGTGGGATTTTCTAGGTTTACTAAACTAGGGAGATCCTCTTGATTTTCTCGGATCTCGTGTTGTTAACCCGTGGATTACAATAGGAGCTTCTTGTAAGCATGCAGGAATGTGGTTAGAGATAATGTAGGCATTGATCTTTAGGGTTTGGGTAAGTCTTAGTTAGTTATGGTAACTTACTAAGAATAGGATTTAGGGTGAGGTGGCTAGATGAGGTGTCTAGGTGAGGTGTATGTGTGGATATTATCTAAATTAAGATATTTAAATAATGAATATGTTGAGGATAATGAACTAATTAAATTAATATTAGTGGGGTAAAGGGGGTGATGGCCATTTTAATGTAATGAAGGGTGTTTATTTGTCGAGGGACCAAAGGGAGTGTGACCTAATTTTAGTGTCTGAGAATGCTTGAAACAACTAACATGAATATAATTTAAAACCTAGCTAAAGCATGCCTACTAGTATGTTCAATTGCTAACTAACATAGACCTAAATAGATCTAGGAGCAATCAAATTGGGGGTTTTTTTGCTACTCCAAGGAAGGTGAGATGGTCTCTCCAACAATGACTACAAGATCATATTGGATACCCATTTACTAACCCCATTAAAGACTTGAGACAAGGATTGAGCTTGGTTATTAATCATATTTCTTATATGATATGCAATTAAAAACATGGTGTAAAGTTTAAAGGTATGTGGTTAGTCCTTTTTATAGTTTTTCCTTTAAGGAAAACTAGCATCTTGGTGCATGTGGGACTAAAAGCACAAATTAGATTAAGAATTTATAATCATGATTAAGGTTTGCTAATCACAATTAGTGAATTATCAAGTGATTAAGATGTGAGGAGCCTTAATCAACCACTTAGGGTCAATTAGGAGGCTAGGATAAGCTTTTTAAAGCTTGTTGAGATGTTATGGAGGAAAGTGGGGTGATTTTAAGTGGTTGGAAGAGGGGTTTGAGCCAATAATAGGGTATATTGACCAAAACAAGGGTAAAATAGGATTAATTAGCTAATAATCACTAATTGTCTGTTTGGAAGAGGATTTTGACTTACGATTTGTCATAAAGTGACTTATTGAACACAAAAGAGGATAGGTAATCAATAAAGCATGATTAATTGACTAAAATAGTAAGAAATGTTAGGTAATTAGCAAAAATCACTAATTATAACAACAATGGTAAGAATGAGAGTGATTTGTGTTCTTTTAGCAATAATATTGCAAAAGTGGAATTTATGTGTCTATATTTGCCTTTGTTTGAGGTGAAGTAATTAAATTCACTTCAAATATAGTAGATAAGTATAAACAAGTAAATTTTTGAAGAAAAATTAATAGAATAAAGGATTCCCCTCGAGTATCAATGGGGTGATAGAAGAAGGCAATCGACAATCAAAAATATGATCAAAGTGGCTAGAAGAAATAGGGTAGGAATAAACATGATTGTTTATTGCCCAAGGAAGAAAAATTAATAGTGATAAGATATGAAAGTGGAGAATAGGAATAGCTCTTTTCATGCAATCTTCAATAAGAAACTTTTGTTTCATCATGTTGCCCCTATGATCTACATCATCAACCTTTATTAAAATAAAAAAAGTGTAAAATAACATGAAAAGCTATATTATTAACATTTTTTCATTGTTAAAAATATGTAACTCCATGCAACATACATAATGCAATGCAATATGAAACTAGCTAACCTAACAAAGAAACAAGTACAATCACACATACTCAAACAAATAACGTTCAAGACAGTTACACCAATGTTTTTGTTATCAAGCTTCAGTTCTTGAATGTTTGTGTTATAACAAAAGGGTTAAAAATGGTGCCCCAAGAAAGTATACATGCGAGGGGATTAACAGAGGACATAAGTAGTAACATGGAAAGCATTCGTGCACTATGACACGCCTCTCTGCAACTCACTGTTGCACAAGAGTACCGACATAGTAGACAAGTCAACTTTGTTAATGGAGGTAGATCACGATGATATGCAAGTCATTTGAGATAAGAAAAATAAAAACCTAAGAAATATGTTTTTGTAGGACAAATTTCAATGTTTGAGGACAATGCATTTGATACAGCTTCAAAGCGCTGCGTGAATACTATTTATAATTTTTTTGCAAATTTTTGAATTTTTTACAATTTTTGGGATTTTTAATGATTTTACCAAAAACAAATTTGGGTTTTTAAATTTTTTATATTATTTTGAATTTTCAAATTTTTAGGAATAAAATATTGTAGAAGAAATAACGAAGTCATGGGACATCGCCAAAAGTCACCGTGAGGAAAGAATATGCCCCGGGTAGTAGAAAAGGCCACTAGAAAGCAAAAACATGACCCAACGTAGTAAAACGGGTGTGAAAATAATTATTTATTTAAAATAATCATCATGGTGAGTGCTAGAAGAATTTAGAAGAAACACAACTCTAGGGCACCTCGAGGGTGAGAAACATGTCACGAGAGGGTTAAATGGGTATATAAGCCATCACGGAAAGTTTATTTACCACACACACTTACCTTTTTACTACTTGATTGAGCTATGACCTTTGAGAGAATATGATAAGGGTGCAGAACCAGAAACACCATGTGAATCATGTGAGAGACTACATGAGACTCCTTATAGATGGCCTGCAGATACATAAATCTAAAACTTTCACTTTTATGTTTTTATAGCATTTAATTTTTAGGTAGGTTTAGGGTAGAAAAACCACGTGAGTGCGCCAGATGACCCTTGGGGCACACATGTGCTCACGGGTTACACTAGTTCTATACCATGTGTGGGTGTGTATGCGCTTATCGCCAAAGTGGGGGTGCCTATACACACGGGGTCAAAGGTGTGGGCACGTATACACCTTTATAAAGAAGAATGTGCTTTGGAACCATGAGAGGGTTAGGGGGAAAATTTGAGCGAGCCTATACACATGTGGGGTTACTAGTGCTCGAGGGTACCCACACCATAGGGGGTTTGTTGGTGCTGCTTCACGGGGCACTAAAGCACCAGTAGGATTCACTTTGAAGTGTTTTTAGAAGAAAATGAAGGTTTATAGGAAAACCTAAATGGTAGAAGAAATGAATTAGATAACAAAATAGAATAATTAGATGATAGAATAGAAGAATAACATGGTAGAGTAGAAGAATAAGATCATAATAAATGACCTGATTAACCTTATAGATGGACTTAGAGGTACTAGAGATGTAGGAGTGGCATGGGCTGATCCAGGCCTATGAGGCGACATTCAGATGTCGGGACCATATTTTCTTGAGATCACACTAGAGGTGACCGGTTTATCACACGTGGCTCACATGCCATGGATTACTTTAGACCACAACCTACTCACAACCTTAGCTAAGAGATGGCACAACAAGAGTCAAACCTTTTATCTTCATATCGGTGAGATGAGCATCACTTTAGATTATGTGTGGTAGCTCTTATGAGTTCATATTCAGGTCACTTGATCACATATGATGGTCTCTAAGATTGTATTGAGTGATGCATAGCCGAGATGTTTGGAGGGTAGAAATACCATGCTATGGTATGACTACTAATATTAGGAGGTGTATGGCAGATCAATGGTTAGGATGGGTCCCTATGTTTTTAATCCCTTGTTAGTGGTATATTGTTGCCTTACAAGATTGGTGACCGCTTCCTCTGGGCCTTATTGGAGTGATTCATGGCCTCCTCCAGGGAGAGGTCTACTATCGAGTTAGTGTATACTATCTCATTTATATACAGATTTGCATTTGATAGCTTACCATGGACAAAGGTCTATGGGTCCTGCCACTTTGTTATAGATATGGGCCTGGGACCATATTGCGATAGGATGCCCTGTAGGAGCATTGAGAGCTCAAGTTATTGGAGAGCCTTCCGTCATGGGCTGGGTTCCAGATGGAGATGATATTCATGGTCACATGGGGGATATAGACTATTACATGTGAGTGTTTGATGAGGTACAACCTCACATGATCACATGACGGCCATACAAGTTGTACCATTGGCCTCAGGATGTAATTAAGTTGACCATTATTGTAGTTGACCATTTCATTCTTGGGAGTAGGAGTCATATCATGGAGTGGTATAGAGTGGACCAAGTCCAATGGAAGTTTGGTCTTATCCAGGGGATTCCTGGTGATGAGATGTGGTATACACGTAGATACAAAGAGACCTTTCATATGGGGCCCTAGATCGGGGATGGGTTGAGCTCATTCTAGCATTTTTAGGTTGTTCCACAACCATAGGTACGATGGGTGTAGATAGCGGATCTAGGGACAACCCCAGATTATGCAGGGTGGTATGCTACACAGTGCTACCACGGAGATTCACCATACCACAAGAGGTACTAGATACAATAGGATAAGGGGCACATGGTCCATATCCACAGCACATGTACATGCACAGAAATTCCATAGATAGGGGTACCAACATAGCGGTGTTAGTCCAAAGTAGTAGGTTTTAGTACAGCAGGCGGTGTATTAGTGCTGCCACAAGTATTGGCACCACGGATGGCCCTTCGGTTACATTACGAGAACCTCCATCACCCCCTCATATGATTCCACCACATAGTCCACCAGGAGGTGGAGGAGATGGCAGGGGTGGAGAGCATATTCAAGATGTATAGGTTGGTGGGTAGGTGGTTGTCTTGTAGTAGTAACAACTATAGCAAGTAGTAGCCCTACAACCGCAAGTTATAACTATGAGGGACTAGGCCATTAAATAGAGAGACCAGGTTATCACCAAGAGGGATCAGCTCATGACAGAGTGAGATCAAGGTAGGACGAGAGATTAGAGACCATGACAGAGTGAGATTAGGTGATCACTTAACGGCTACACTTGTAGATAGAGAGGGACCAAGATGTAGTAGATAGAGCCCAATTATGGATAGAGTTATCTAGTGTGAGGGTAGAGCACGAAACACTTCAACAACAGTAGGAACCGCTTCAGGAGTATAGTTGTTGATTAGTCAAATTACTTCCTAGTAGTTGAGGCTACATATTATAGGATGCAGTATCATGCGGTCATACATGCCGAGTAGAGAGATCCTGAGTATAGTTAGATAGTTGGTAGCATGTCTTAGTCTATATCTCATAGGTCATCATGATCAACGTGATCTGTACAGGGTCCTTAAGGACAGCAAGTTCCAGAGTATCATGGATCAACATAGCATGGTGTAGAACCTTCCACACATCTAGCAGCTCGATTCCCCACCTAGTGGCGGGGAGAGATCGACAATCCTGGAGAGGGTGAGAGTCGTGGTTGACTCTCTTATTGATGTACTAGATGTATATTTTTGGTGTATCACCTCGATATGAAGGCATACTTTTGTATGGATGTATATGTATTATTTTTATTATGCCTCGTGATGAAGGCACATTTTTTTATCCATGCCCATGATGGATTTTTGTATCTGATATGTATTGAGACACATTGATTTTATACATGAACATTTTATATTTATGATGATGTATGATGATTGATGGATTACTGATGTATCACACTTTGTTTATGAGATATCATGCTTAATTTGTATGTTTATGTTTGTATCACATGTTTTTATATTTATGAGATAGCCTTAGTTGATGTCATATTGCATGTTGATGAGATACTTTGAGTAAAACATGTTTTTATTTTTGATATTGGTGTGGGGGATAGATTTTGATCATGTGCAACCCCTCTTACCCCATTGATGATACGGTATTGATGATTAGCTTTAGCATACATGTGTGATGTAGACTTAGCTTTTATTGATATATGATGTATAGATGTGATGGTTTATTTGATATGATGATGAAATGATAACAAAATGTACAAGTAAAATAACAAGCACAAGTTAAACAAATCTAATCAAAACAACACAACTATCTACAAGTATGCAAGATAAAATGAATTCAATGCAATGCACTACAGATTAAAGTAACATTCAATCTAAGTAAGAAAGTGAATCCAACTTAAAGTACACAATATAAAAAGAAAGGAAACTAAAACCATACAAACCAAAAACTAAAAGTAAGCAAACTACTACTTTGTTTTTGTGGGACAATTTTCGAGATGTTTTTCACTATTTTTGGTATTATCTCAAGACAATTTTCTATTGTTTTGGAGTTTTCTACAAAGCGTATTTGAATGTTTTGAGTTTTTCAAAAGGTTATACAAATGTTTTTGATGTTTTCTAAGAAGTTTTCTAAAGTGAATGTGCAAGGAAACAAAGAAATATGGATGCCCCCAACGATTAGATGGGATGTATAAGGGTAGAATGCCACGTGCTATATGTGCAAGAAGTGACGATGCAAAGTTTCCCCCAACATGAGCTGGGAATATTCAAAGTCAAACTCTCCGCATTCAAAAGTAGGATTAGTCGATCAGGGAAAAGAGGGACAAGCTCACAAGGGACTTAGATGAAGGTAAATACCAGCTTAGGAAAAATATATCATACTCCTAGATTTGAAATGCTTGTGAACAACGAACCCTCCAATGGTTCCGAAATTTATTTTCACCAAAGGAATTGTCCAAAGTGCCACCATTGCATGGTTTTCACTATTGGACGCACCTATTTATTTCTCTTTTTCTTTTTCTATTTTTATACTTTTTATCATTTTCTAGATATTTTAGGGACCCCACACCTAAGCATAGAAATACTTAAGATGCATTGTGTTCATGGGTTCCCAAAGCTCTTGGCCATCTGAATAGGCAAGCTTATAGGCACCTGAACCAAACTTGAAACCACAACATATGGCCCTAGCCAATTAGGCTCAAATTTCCCTTTCTTTTCTCGGTCCTTTGTGGTGTTTTTTATTTTATTTTAACACCAAGTCTCCTACCTCAAATTGATGAGGTATTACTCTTTTATTGTAGCTTTATTGCACTCAATCTTGATACACTTTAAGGTGATTGAGGGTGTGAATTCATTTCTCATCTAATAGATCCAACTATGCTAGTCGAGCTACTCTGTAGTCCTCTTTTCATTCAGGTAGTCCCTTAGCTCAATACGTAAAGAGGGGATCTCGGTCTCTTTGGGTTAGCTCGGTTTCCCCGCCAAATAATAAGGAGCATGGAGTGGCACTTTTAGGGGTGTAAATATATGTTCTGAATGCCCAGAGGGCAGGGTGAATCTGTAAATTCTAGTTACGGCATGTGGTATTCACCATCTTCTCCATAATATGAATGAGGGTTTTATTGGAAGATTCAGCTTTCCCATTACCTTGAGGGTAATAGGGGGTCGAGAACTTGAGGGAGATTTGAAAATTCTTACAGAGTGCTTTCATAGTTTTATTTTTAAATGGCTTACATTATCAAGATGATGATAGAAGGAATACAATATTGGTAGATGCTATGGTTCATTATAAATTTATATATTTGGGCACCTTCAACATAGGTAATAGGAACAACCTCTACCCATTTTGTAAAGTGTTTAGTAGAAATAATAACGAACTTATGACAATCTGAGGATATAGGGTTAAGCTTTCCTATTAGATCGATACCCCACTTTTAGAATGGCCAAGGTGTTGTGATAGGCTGTAAGGATTGCACCAATGCATGTATCAAATTTCTGTACTTCTGACAATCTAATCATTTTTTCACATGTTTGCAGCAGTCATTCTCCATGGTAGCCAATAGTAGCCTACTATGAGTATTTTCTTTGCAAATACGATCCCATTAGTATGAGCCCCACAGATGCCTTCGTGCACCTCTTTGATTGTTTAAATGGACTCATCCGAATTTAGACAACATAACATATTTCCATCATAGCCTAGGTGAAGATGGTGCCCCCAAGTAAGGTATAGTGGTATTTACGCTATATGAGGTTACATTTTTCAATATGGTAAATGTTTTTGGGAAATGTTACATCCTAGAGGTAATTAAAGATTTCATAGTACACTAAAAGGAAAAGGGACCAACAACTTCACACACCAAATAGGACTCTAGCATGTCATATGTTGGCATTCGTAAGTGCTCCACAAAAATGGCATATCATTGTTTATAGGTGGAATACTCAACATGGATCCTACTATAGCCATAACATCTGTTGCTCTATTTTGGGCTCTTGGTATTTGTTCGAATATTATCTTCTCAAAGAAATCCTTCAAAGAATCAACCATTCTCTTGTATGGAATAAGTTTCTCATCTTTTACTTTGTATTCATCTCATTGCATGTTTTATAATCAGCATGGAATCATCGATTATATTTACTTGTCTAATATCCCACTTAATAGCTAGCTTCATCCCTATGATAAGGGCCTCATACTCTACTATATTATTTTTACATGGGAACCCAAGTCAAAATTCCTAAGGGATCAAGTCTCCCGTAGGAGTGATCAACACAACTCGACACCTGAACCATGAAAGGTAAAGGAGCCATCAAAGTATAGTTTTCATACGATTGATTCCTCAAGGTACATCGTAGATGTGTTTGGGAGTTCCAAACTCAAAGGTTTAGTACCTAGTAGCAGAGATTCTGCTAGTTGATCTGTTAAAACCCTTCTTTTCACTGACTTTTGATGTACATACTCAATGTCAAACTCATTGAGTAAGATGATCCAATTATCCATCTTTCCTGTGAGTGTGGGCTTTGACAACAAGTATTTTAATGGATCTACCTTTGAAATAAGCTTGACCTTATTATTGAGTAGATAGTGACGTAGTTTTGAAAGGAAAAAAACTATGGCCAAGAAAGCCTTTTCGATATGTGGATAGTTGAGCTCGTAAGCTATCAACATTCTGCTTAAGTAGTACACAACTTTTTCTCTCTACTCTTTATCATATTGGGCCAATAGTGCCCCAATTGCAAAGTGTGTGGTAGAGATGTAGAGTAATAAGGGTTCACCTACCGTGGGTGGCATTAGAATAGGGGTTTAGCCAAATAGATTTTGAGAAAAGAAAATTCTTGTTGCTACTCTAGTCCCTAGTGAAAACTAACATCTTTCTTGAGAAGATGCGTGAATGTATGACACTTTTTTGCAAGATGAGAGATGAACCTTATGATGGCTTGGATATTTCCTTGTAAGCTCTATAGTTGTCTGATATTGGTAGGAGGAGGCATTTATGTTATAGCAGCAACCTTTTCTGGATCTACTTCTATTCCTCTCCTTGAAACAATGAATCCTAGTAATTTTCCAAATAACACACCGAAGACACTTTTTTTGGGTTTAGTCAGACCTTGTAGTCCCTTAGATGCTGAAAAATATGTTGCGAATCTTTGGGTTCTCTTCCCGAGTCCTGGAATTTACTAATATGTCATCTACATAATCTTCCATGATGTCACTAATCATATCATGAAAGATAACCGTCATTTCTTGTTGATAGGTAGCGCCTGCATTCTTGAGGCCGAAGGGCATGACTTGATAACAAAATGTCCCCCATGGGGTAGTAAAAGTTGTCTTGTGTTGGTCTTCCTTAGCAATATTTATTTGGTTATATCTTGAGAAGCCATCCATGAGTGATAGCATCTCATAACCAGCTGTTGAATTGACAATCATGTCGATGTTGGGAAGAGGAAAGTCATCCTTAGGACAAGCTTTATTAATATCTTGAAAATTGGTACACACTCTGATACCGACATGATTTTTCTAAACTGGGACCACATTAGAAATCTACTTTGAGTATTCAATAGGCCTAATGAAGCCTACTTCTAATAACCTTTCTAGCTCTTCCTTAACCAACAAGGTGACGTGAGGATGCATCTTTCGAGATCTTTTGTTTTATGGGTTTGACGTTTGGGTGTACAAAAATATTATGCACCACTAATATAGGATCAATTCCTGGTATGTTTGCATAAGACCAAGCAAATATATTTGCATATTCTCTCAAAATTCTTGTAAATGTTTTCTATTCTTGAGTTGAGAGTGAAGCTCCCAACTTAACCATTCTAGGAAACTCCTTTGTGTTGATGTTAACATCTATTGTCTCCTCCACTAGTAACTTGGATTCATCTTCCATGCACGTAGGATTGGGAGGGAGATTGAGATCCTCCTCTACCAAAGGTGGTTCAGGGAGATCCTCATCTTTAGGTGGGTACACTATCTTGTCCATAGGTTGTTTCATTTGTTTGTCCACAAGCGCCTCAAAGAGGTTTTTTCTATAGGACTTGGAATTTTTCCTTTTGTAGGAATTTTTCCCTTGCTCACTTTTTTACTTAAGTGGACACAAAACTTTGTCTCCTCTCTAAATTACATGCATACATTGAGCTGAATGGAGAATCCTTTCGTGTGGTCATTTCTAGGAAGATTTTCCTTGATGCCTTAGAAGTCACCAATAGCCTCATCGTTCTGAAATACATCGATGGGTATGTTGTTGTTGGTCCCAATTCATGAGTGATGGGTAAATGAGGTCCATTTTTGGAATGGTAAGGGGTGTAATAGGGGTTATGGTAAGGATAACCATGTTAGAGAATAGGTTCATGGAGGCGAGGTATTTGTAAAGACTACACCAAGAATCTATTTCACTTTCATTTTTGAACAAACTATCCTCACACTCAAAAGAAGCATACTCATCATTTGAAGGGTGAGACTCATAAAAATGGATGTCAATACCAGATTTACCCATTATACGATGAGGTATTGGAAGAGATTCTAATGAACCTTGTTCTTGATGGCCGCAACCACGTCCTTTATACCTCATAGTAAGCATTATTTGGTTAGGAATAACATACCTAGGTGACTGGTAACATAAATCCATTTCATCATCTTGAGGATGAAATACAATATTGTTGAGTATCCTTTCATCTTCTAGTAAGCCACCAGGAGTAAAATTGTCAAAAGGGCAGTTTTCTCTTGATCTTTGGAACTTGTAACATGGCCTACCATGTGCTTTGGTAGATAGGGGAATGTTTTGAACCATAAGGGCTTATTATAGATCATACTCTCCACAACCGCTTGGTCTAACCTTCATCTCCCATGTAGCGAAAGGAGTTTCTAAGGTGGAAGCACCATTTTCATTGGTAGACAAGGTATTTGGATCCACTCGTGAAGTGAGGGCCTCTCGATTGAATAGGAACAATGATCTCTATAGAAGGACACTTGTAGATGGTGGGAAAATAGCTTGATAATGCTCTGCAATGAGCAAATGGTTGGGGATCTCCTTGTATAGTAAGTTTCTTTCCTTCATGCTACAACTTTAAACATTGATGATACATTGACAACGTAGCTTATATGGCATGAATCCATGGGTGGCTGAGTAATATGTTATAAGGGAGCTCTAATTCTAAGACATGGAACTTTGTATCATGGTTTATGGGACCAACTTCCAATGAGAAAGTGATCATTCTAGCTGATTGTCATTCTTCATTGTCATATGCCTTTATGGTGATGACCTTTGTCTCCAAATCAGCTTTTGTGCACCCTAGTTTTCAAACTAGTTTAAGAGTACAAATATTTAGACCCGATCCACCATCCACAAGAACTCTCTTGACCTTATTATGCTTGATTATTACTTCAATGTGTAAGGGCAGGTTATGGGAGGGATTTTCTACTAAGAATTCCATCGAATGAAGGTTATGTGTTCTAAAGGAGTGATTTGTGCTACCATGGCCTGTAAGTGCATTGGGTCAATATCAACAGATACTCCTGATCCCTGTAAGGTTTTACAAAGTATGTCCTTATGGACATTAGAAATATTTAGAAGGTCTAAGATTGAAATCTTAGTTGTGGTCTTCTCTAATTGATCTAACACATCATAGTGACTCTCTTGAGGAGGGGGAGTAGGTTCTGAGATAACAAGGTGAGCTTGTCACATTTCCATGACACACTCTCTTGTTCTAATTTTGATCGTGTTGATATGCTCAATAGGAGAATCAACACAACCTATTAAGGCATCAAAATGGTTTGTCTTTGATACATAGTTGGTACTCTTATTTTGAGATGATTGTCCCTGATCCTGATTTTTCTTTCCTTCGTGCTTGGGGAAAGGTTCTTTGAAAATCCCCATATTTTTGTTTGGAGATTTGGTAGGGGTGGAAGAATCTATTTCTACATCACCACTTGTCAATCAAGTCCTAAATGTAATGTTTTAATTTCAAGCACTTGTCGGTTTGTGACCCTTAACACGGTGAAATCCGTAAAATTCATTTTCCCTAAACCATGACGGCTTAGGTGTGTCATCCCTATAGGGTTGTGATTTAGGTATAAAACCATATTGATGGCCTCTAACTACTTTAGTATTGATGATATTGAGTTAGATAAAGGAGTGAATACATGACGTTTATACTCCGTAGGTAGATATCCCTTTGCAAGCTTCAAAGGAGCATGGTTTTGAATGGCTTGTACTCACTTAGATTCTATTATTCCATCACCAACAATGTTTATATTCCTATTAGGGACAAAATTTATGTTTTCATTAGTCTTGGAATCGTTATGATCACATGCAAAGGGCTTTAAGGTCCTTTTGCCTAACAACACTTTTTCAATTTGACTCCCTTTTTCGATCACCTCTTCGAATGTGTTGCCACAATGCATTTGCAAGTGGAACGTAATGTCAAGGTGGAGGTTGGGAACAAATATACTTATTAACTATTTTTCAGGTATGGAGCAAGGGAAGTGGCTAGCTAACCCTCTCCATCTTTATAGGAAAGCAAGTGAATTTTTGTTGTTTCATTTTGTTGCATTACAAATATCTAGCATGGTAACATCACTCTCTATATTAAAATAAAAGTGACGTACAAAATTTTTGGCTAATTCTATCCATGTAGATATAGATCCCTTGGGGATGTGTAAAAACCACTCTAACACATATCCTCCTAAACTCCGTGGGAAGAGGCGAATAAGATAGTTGTCACTATACACGACCTCTTGACATGCCATATAAAAATATTTGATATGATCTCGGGGATCACCTTTTCCCTTGTATTTATCAAACTTTGGACAATCAAAATTTTGTGGGAAAGGTACTTGTAACATGGATCTATCAAATGGATAAGGGCACAATTCATCAAACTGGTATTTCTTGTTGTTATTACTAGTTTTGCCTTCTTGTAATGCTAGAAGGGCATTCTTCATAGTGGACCACTCTTGATTGAAGAGTGGATCTTGTGTGGGTGGCGTAGGTCTATACAAAGGGTTAAATATAGGTGTATTCCCACCTCTATTATCTGCGAGAAATTCCTTGTAGGGGTCTTTTTCATGTCTCCCGTCGAGGAGTATTTGTTTGGAACTCGTGAAACAAAGCTTTAGGTTTTTCCTTTGGTATAGCTTGTTTTAATGATTTCAGTTGTTCCTTGTTTACGTGTGAGGATAAACTGGCCAATTAGCAAGTGAGATCTTGTACTTGTTCTTCTAAGGTTACCTCTCAAGTGGGTACTTTGTTATGATTTTCATGAGGAGGATGTTCATGATGAGCATGGTCTTCATGATCTTTGTAGTGAACTCTAACCATAGGTATATGATAGTCTCCATCATTTTCAAAAGGTACCTCCTCATTATTCTATCATCCAGAAGTAGAGGCATGTCTTGGGTTTAAAATCTCATTAACATTGTGATGAGGATGTTCCACTTCTTCCTCTCCCCGAACCATGTCGGTGATAAGAGAAGGGTCAATTGTAGAAGGTAACTTAGCTCCTAGTTCAACAACACGCATAATAACTTCATGTTTATTATGAAACAAGTAATTGTCAATATGGGCAGGGATGAATCTCCATATCTGCATGAGGAGAATCCTCCTCTCCACCACTATGGTCAATCATGACATTATCCTCTAAAAGAGGGTTGTCACCTCCAAAGATATTAGATTCTAACTTTCGTGACCCCATTCTCGTAGTAGGCATACTTGAAACAAGGGGTACAATGCAAAAGGTTTCCACTAAGGTTTACTAAAAATGGACCCTAGGAAAATTTTCACAGTGTAACAATGCTAAGTCGTCCAAAAAAAAGGTGACTATAAAATATCCATGAATCCAATAGGTATTTATGAACTTAAGGATGCTAAAGAATAAATAATGATATACCCTAACAAGGTAATATATGACACAAGATTTATATGATAATACAATAATGTATAGAACTCAAATCTAGTCACAACAAAAGTTTACTCCCTATGATTTTCTAAAATAGATTTGAAATAAATAGTGATAACACAATATCACCAGCTAGGCCAAGTTTGAAACAAACAAGACCTGAATGCTAAGAAAGTGTTGACGCGATCCTATAACAAGGTACACTAAAAACTAGTTTCTAAACACTAACAAAGTCTAAGTCTTGTAAAATGGAAGATACAAATGTGAGTAGTGTAACAACACTATTTGGACACGTTAATGATATTTTTCAAGAAAGAAATATTTTAGGATCAAAATGGTGTCATAAATGATGCTAAAAAAGTAACTTGAACACTCACAAAACTCAAGACAAAGCTAGGATGTAAAAAATATGCCTAAGTATATCAAGGAATTACTATGCGTGCAAACAACATACTAATACAATCTAGAGATTTAGGCCAATTTTCACAATGGAAACAAGACGTAAATATCACAATTGTATGGCTATAATGCGGGAAACATAATAACTCAAAATAAGTCAGTGATAAGACAACCTAACTACAATTATAATAAGTCTCAATATGGTTTTGAGACAAAGGGGCTACTAGAATTTGATGACGTACCATTCACAATTTCAACACTTGCATTCGGCATTGCAACCTAGTCATGCAAGTAGACTAAAAAAGTGGTGGACATGATTATTTCTAGTAGGTATCCATATATGTTTGTTCTTATTTTTTCTCAAAATGAGAAATAAAAAACAAAGGAGTATACCAAGTGGTGATGAAAAATACTTTGTGTAACTTTGGAATAGTTTCTCCTTGTCTTAGGAGAAGTGAAAAACTAGGACAAAGTAACACTAAATAGATTTTGTGATGAAATATCATGTGGTTTCAACTTTAAGAGATTATTTCCTTGTTAAAAAAAAAAAAAAAGTTGAATCCAACAAAGTTGTCAATTTGTGAGAGCTCTCAATTATAATAAATAAGAAAAAATTAGATCTAATTCGGTAAGCTTCCTATTAGTTCTCTCACCTAGGTTGTCACAAACTACCTATGCGAGCTCGATTTACCAAGAAATTCACACTGACTAGTCTTGGAGTATCTCAACTTTACTTTACCCCCTTCAATACAATGAGCAATGAATTGTGTTCAGTTGTATTTTCATTGGGGTTGCAATGGAGGTAACTTTGACTCTAATCTTTCAAGGCATACTAATCAATTGGGTAGTGTGGATCACTTTCCCATTTTGTTCACAAGGTTCCCTCTTGCATGAACTACTTTGGGGTTCCTAGGAGAATTCCTCTTATTATCTTAAGGCTTATGCCAAAGGAATTTTCTCCTAGTTAAGTGGACAAGCTTTAGCTCTTAACCAAACCTGCACATACAATGTTTTGCAAAGTGGTGTATTTTCTTATCTTTTGGATTAAGCAATTTGGTTTAGACCATTGTTTGGCAACCTACATCACACATGTATGTTATAATTTGGTTTTAAGAGAGTTCTCCTTTCTTTGGCTAGTGTTAGGTCCTTCACACAAATGGTTAGTAGTTTAAAATGATCTACAATATCATAAAAAGAGGATTAAATGTTGTTTTTGGTTCTCAAGATCATCCAAGGACACGAGAGAAGAGCATACACAACAAGTAACCCAACTAGATAGAAATAAAAACTTATAAATCAAATAACCACCTGATGTAGCCTAGAATTCACCGATAACACCCTAGATGCGTTGGCACATTACTCAAATTAGATTAAATGCTCACCCAAAGCACGCAAAGGTACCAGGTCCCTCTTTAGGGTTGTTGTAGCAGGATGTTAGTGTGATGAAGGAAGAAACATATAGATCCATAACTAATCCACCATTCTACAATGCATGCCATATTCAAATCTATGAAAGAACAAGCTTAAACAATAATCGTGATTGAATCAAGAACATGCACTACTCAATTACACATGGTAATGACACTTAGATTCAGCCAATAACTTCCATCTATTAATAAACATAGAAGCTCCTTATAATAATGGCATTCTATACCAATACGCACATGGTTCTGATACAGTAATCCAAAGAATATGCACATATCTCTTTATGTTTACCTCTTATGCTCTGCATATACCTATATATCTCTCATATCTCTCTCAAGTAATTCACTACATATATATAGGGTGGGAATTTCCCTTCACCGCTTATCTATTCCAAAAATAGGCCACATGCTACTAATAGCCACGTGCCATTTATAGGAATAGCCACACATGCAAGTGTGTTATCTATAGACCTCTTATAGTTAACTAAAGTGACAATCCTATTCTTAGCTCATCTCCATGCAAAATGATTTAATCCAATCCTCCAAAGATAGACAATGCGTGGTGCGCACGTATCTACATCATTGGTGTTACCCGCACGCCCTCTTCTAAAAATAGGTCTTCATGCTCAAAATTGGATAAGTCCTGAATGCTAAACTTTCCCTCCGTGTGTGGGTTCTTCCTGTCCATTTGTGCCCTTAAACCTGGCCTGTTTTCCCATGCGCAGACTTCTTTTGTGAATACTATCAAGTGTTCTCTAATCAACACCACCATAAAAATTTGTAAAATAAGTTTTATTCTAAATTAATCCAAATTCTTTTTAATGAAAGACTAAAGTTGCTTTTGGTTCCCAATATCACACTTGGTGCAAGGGAAGAGCATACACAAACTTTAGCCTCGGTTATTTATTAAATAATAATATATTAAACTAAAATATAATATACATGCAAAAATGAAAGTTTTATTCCTTTAAGCATAGAAATTAATGGAAATTATTTTCTACTTACTCTAAATTAGCAAAAAGAAGGTTTAGAGGTGCTTTTGATTCTCAAGATCACACAAAGTGCAAGAGAAGAGCATACACAACCCTATTCCAAACTCATACAAAGCATGAAAACAAAATCACTCATCAAACCCTAAGTTAATTTTTTAGAAAATGTTCTCTAAATAAGAAAATTTGACAACAACTAAAAATCCCTAGAAAATGACATAAACACTAAAAACCAAAAGTTAAAATTTTAAACTTTGAGAAAATTTACCTGAGTGCACCAGCGTACCTCCTAGTGTAGTAGCACATCCTATAGAGCATGAGTGCATCCCTTGAAGAATAATTTCATATAGTTATGCACAAGTGCACCTCTTTCAAATTTACAAAGTCTAGTTACACAAGCGTAGCCAGAGGTGTGAGTGCAAACTTTGAAACACCATTTCAAGTTACACACAGAGGTGAAAAATCCAATGATGCATAGGCACAACCAATAAAACACATGTGCATCTAGTAGAGCATAGATGCAGCATTTGGAGTGTGGTCACACCCCTTTGAGCATACGCGCAGACCTTCTTGTAAGAGGTCAAAATACAAATTTTGACAAGGAAATTTTGAAAAAGATCAAATCTTTGGCCTTTTGAGGAAATTTTGACAGCACTTCACCTCCTTATATCCTCGTAAAGAACATGAAAATGCAACATCTACTACTAATCTAGTTTTAAACAACTATCAAAATGAAAATTGATCTACAAAACTTTGAAATTTACTCTAAAAAGCTTGAAAGTAATCTAGAAAACTTGAAACTAGACTAGAAAACTTGAAAATAATCTAGAAAACTTGAAATTAATCTAGAAAAATTGAAACTAATCTAGAAAACTTGAAGTTTAAACTAGAAATATTGAAATCTAAAAACTTTGAAACTATGTTAAAAATCTTAAAAATGAATGCAATGGGTAAGGTCCCATCAAGCGTGCCAAATGAAGACTACTAAAAGTTCCAAGCAAAGCTAAGACTAACACCACATAGTCTAATTGAGAAAATGCTTATTGAATCTAACAATAGTTACATCAAAGATAAAATCTTAATGGAATGCTTGAAACAACTAACATGAATATAATTCAAAACCTAGCTAAAGCATGCCTACTAGTATGTTCAATTGCTAACTAACATAGACCTAAATAGATATAGGAGAAATCAAATTGGGGGTTTTTTGCTACTCCAAGGAAGGTGAGATGGTCTCTCCAACAATGAATACAAGATCATACTAGATACCCATCTACAAACCCCATTGAAGACTTGAGGCAAGGATTGAGCTTGTCTATTAATCATATTTCTTATATGATATGGAATTCAAAGAATGGTGTAAAGTTTAAAGGTATGTGGTTAGTCCTTTTTATAGTTTTTCCTTAGAGAAAAAATAGCATCTTGGTGCATGGGACTAAAATCACAAAGTAGATTAAGAATTTCTAATCATGATTAAGGTTTGCTAATCACAATTAGTGAATTATCAAGTGATTAAGATGTGAGGAGCCTTAATCAACCACTTAGGGTAAATTAGGAGGCTAGGATAAGATTTTGAATCTTGTTGAGATGTTATGGAGGAAAGTGGGGTGATTTTGAGTGGTTGGAAGAGGGGTTTGAGCCAATAATAGGGTATATTTTCCAAAACAAGGTTAAATAGGCTTAATTAGCTAATAATCACTAATTGTCTATTTGGAAGAGGATTTTGACTTACGATTTGTTGTAAAGTGGCATACTGAATGCGAAAGAGAATAGGTAATAAATAAAGCATTGTTAATTGACCAAAATAGTAAGAAATGTTAGTTAATTAGTGGAAATCACTAATTATAACAACAATGGTAAGAATGAGAGTGATTTGTGTTCTTTTAGCAATAATATTGGAAAAGTGGAATTTATGTGTCTACACATTCAACTAGTATCTAACAATTAAAATTAACTTACATCACTCAATAAAAAAATTACTAGCTAATATTTATACTTAACAATCATATGCAAATACTTTTTTCATTACATAATGCACACAAGAGGTAATGTTCATTTGTTCATTCATACATTATTATGATATTATGCATCACATCGCATTCCTACAATGTAAAATACAAAAAGTTTCATATTGCAATCCAATGATAGCACTGTAAACACTCGTAGTTTGTTCAATACACTATTATTTCTAATGGTGCACTAACGCTTCTTCCCTTTTCAAATCGACAAAGACATCAGCTAAACCTATCTAACTCCCCTCTCACGACACCTTTTTGGTCATTTTTTCCTCTTATAAACCATTTAAACATGTTGTTATAGCCTCGTTCTAACTACATTATCTTCTTATTCCCTTCTAGCTTGCTTCTATTAGCTCCTTGGAATATCAATCCACTTCACTGGATTGATTGAACCCTTCAGAAACCCTTCCAAAACCCTAATTACTCTCTAAAAATATTAATTAGTCTAGCCTAGGTTAAATACCCTAAAACATACACTTTGACTTGCTAAAAGTGCTTTTGGACTTTAGCCTTTGTCCCACATGCACCCAAATCTCCCATTTCCCCAAACCAAAAACTATAAATAGGGCTATATGCCCTCCTCATTTCCTAATAGATTATAGCAATTTGTTTAGGCTTTAGATTGTATTTCATCTTCTTCCATTGAGCTAAAAGCATTTGATTTTGTATTTCATAGCACTAACATGGAGTAAAAGGGAAGATCCATTGGCCTTGAAGCCATTAATGGGGAGATCTCTTTCTCTTAAACACATAACTGAATGCTTAGATCCTCTTAGGTTCATTATTTCAAGCTTTTAAAGAATAGAGGTTAACTTCATTTTTTTAGTTTGCATGTTTATTTCAAATTAATGTATGCAAAGAAGAAAACCTTGCTCATTTCTTATCACATGGTCCATTGATCAGATTGTTAAAATCCTTTGGGGTTTCTTTAGAGATTCTTACCCCAAATCCATGGCTTTTACAACTTTTCATTGAACACAACACCAAATACTAAAAAAGTGACATCCCATCTACTAGATAACCTTCAATTTTGTACCTTTCCCATATATTTATACATTACAAGGTATATTCAAAAGGGGTATTTCCCACCTAAATACAACGGGTCACCACTAATGTGGGTAGATGTTTTTCAACCATAACGACCTATTTATCTAGGTGAAAGGAACAACATTGATCTCTATTATTTATTTCAATAGGTCAGAAAAGATCATCACACCCCGATCCACCACCGATCCTCATATTTTCTTATTATCTCCTCTCGTCCCCAACATGTTAGGGTGTGTGTCACCCAAATCTCCACTTTTTCAAATCATCATAGGTACATGTATAAGTTATGGGTTTTCTCCAAAATTTGGGGCATAATAGCTCTTGCATATTCTATGCTCATGTTTTCTTATATGCTCTTATACACTTCATGTTCATGTTCTCTTTTACACTACCATTTCCTTCTATGGACATATATCCTTCTATACTCTTGTTTTCTTTCATGCACATGTATTCCTTTATATGTTCTATTCTCATGTTTTTATATATCTTTATGCATGCTTCATGCTCATATTTCCTTCTATGCACATTTATGCTCTATACTCATGTATGTTCTATATTCATGTTTACTTTTATGCTCATGTTTTCTCCTATGTTTTATGTTAATGTTTTCTTCTATGTTTATTCTATATGATCTATGCTTGAGTTTTCTTCTATGATCTTGTATGCTCCATGTTCATGTTTACTTATATGCTCTTATATGCTCTATACTCATGTTTGCTTCTATGCATTTATAAGCTTCATGCTAATATTTACTCCTATGCTCATTTATGTTATATTCTCATGTTTCCTTCCATGTTCATATATGATTTATGCTCATCTTTTCTCGTATTATATTTCTTGATACATAATTCAATCTATATTATGTTCATGAATAATTACTTATTACATATATTTATTTTAGCATGGTTTTTGACACATATTTCGATCTATATCATGCTCACATCTATTTATCCTAGCATAATGGTTGTGAGATATTTCAATTTTATATCATACTCATGACACATTATTTATTACATAGGTTGATCCTAAAACAATGATTGACACATATTTCAATCTATATCATGTTCATAACACACTACTTATTACAAATCTCAATTATAGCACATCGGCACATACTTGTTTTGCACACACAATAAAAAAACTATTAGTATCGGTGAAGTTGTCATGTCTTGCATGTAATCCCTATTTTATGGTGGGCCTATCATTTCATGTGGTCTCATGTCAGGTCATAGGTCCTAATGGATCTATTAGGTGTTGAGTCTTGTGACACGGTCATCCGATTCTATCAATCATTATTTTGATTTTGGCTATAGATTTATTTATATTATTGGATATGTTTATGATATGCCTAACCGTGAGATGAAATATACTATTTTTTTGAAAATTATCTTATCTAGTGCACATTTATTATATCACCATGTTAAAGCATACATGTTATAATTGGTTCACATCCTTGATGTTATGCTTATATATTATTTTAAACTAACACTTTTACTTTTCAACTAATTCATCGTTTTCAACATCCATCATCTCAAAAGGGGGAATATTGTGGGTTTTTCTAATAGTTCATGATGGGTCACTATGGTTTCCAATTATTTAATCAACTATCTTGCGGTTGATTTCATTCTAACCAAGGGTGTTTCCAAGGCAAAATACGAAAAGAATAAGAATATATAACCGATAATTGTAGTTTTGGTGTTTTGGGGGTTTGATTATTTGATTGGGTAAATATTTTATTTAACCAACTATGAAAAATAACATCTTATAATCTATTCAAAAAATTTCTTCTACCCCTTCAAATTTTTCTACGTGTTTGTGTTTGTCTACTTTCTTTGAAGTGACATAGCTTACGTCACCTCAAAGAGGGGAAAATGTAGACACCTTTAGTTTGTTCAATACAATATTATTTCTAATGGTGCACTAACATTTCTTCCCTTTACAAATTGATGGCACATCGCCAGTTAGACCTATCTAACTCCCCTCTCTCACGACACCTTTTTGGTTGTTTTTTTCTGTAATAAACCATTTAAACATGTTGTTATAGCCTCGCTTCTAACTACATTATCTTCTTATTCCCTTCTATCTTGCTTCTATTAGCTCCTCCTGGAATATCAATCCACTTCGCCGGATTGATTGAGCCCTTCGTAAACCCTTCCAAAACCCTAATTACTCTCTAAGAAATATTAATTAGTCTAGCCTAGGTTAAATACCCTAAAACATACACTTTGACTTGCTAAAAGTGCTTTTTGGACTTTAGCCTTTGTCCCACATGCACCCAAATCTCCCATTTCCCCAAACCAAAAACTATAAATAGGGCTATATGCCCTCCCTCATTTCCTAATAATTCTCTCTTCTTCCTAGCATAGATTATAGAAATTTGTTTAGGCTTTAGATTGTATTTCATATTCTTCCATTGAGCTAAAATCATGTGATTTTGTATTTCATAGCACTAACATGGAGTAAAAGGGAAGATCCATTGGCCTTGAAGCTACTAATGGGGAGATCTCTTTCTCTTAAACACATAACTGAATGCTTAGATCCTCTTAGGTTCATTATTTCAAGCTTTCAAAGAATAGAGACTAACTTCATTTGTTTATTTTCCATGTTTATTTCAAATTAATGTATGCAAAGAAGAAAACCTTGCTCATTTCTTATCACATGGTCCATTGATCAAATTGTTAAAAGCCTTTGAGGTTTATTTAGAGATTCATACCCCAAATCCATGGCTTTTACAAATTTTCATTGAACACATTTGGCACACCTGGTGGGACCCTTATATCCATCCTCCATTAATGGAGGTCTTTTAGGTTTTTCAAGGTTCATTTTCAATTTTTTGGGTCAAATCACTTGTTATTTCCTTGTTTTTATTTCTAACCCTAGATAAATGATCTTCATTTGCATGCATATTGTGGGTTTGATATAGAAATAGGACACATTGACTAACAACTAACCTATTTGCTCTTGAAAATTTGAAAATCTATGTTTTTTGTAGGTTTTTCATAGGGTGCGCATAGGTGCAAAACAAGGGGTGTGTACACATTGAAACCCCAGTGTACCCATAGGATCGTGTGTGTACCTGTTAGGAGGACTTCATCATTTGCACATTTTCTCTCTACAAAGACGTGCATGTGTCTCTCGTAATCTAGGACACATATCCACCTCTCTGGCCACGCATGCATAAATGGTCTGACTATGTAAAAAATTTTACAATTTCCTATTTCAGGCTTGGGCATGTACACATCGAAACCTAAGTGTCCATGTCAATATGGGCATGTCTCTGTCATGTTGCAAGCGTCTGTGTTTTACTACATTAGGTTTCATTAATTTTTAACTAGCAGCATACTCGTTAAGTAGGGCGCGTATCCATTAGTTGGGAAGCACTAGTGTCAGTATAGGTGTGCAGGTGTCTATATTAAAATTGGAAATTTTTACAGTCTACAAAATATTTTCTTCTGACCCATTACTGCAGGTTTTTAGAACTAACAATTCAAAAAATAGTGTTTTTTTCCTTAAACATTTCAGTTTGCATAGTTAAAGTGTTTTGTTCTTGGCTTAAAATTAGCTTTGTAAAAGTGTGTATGCTCTCTCCTCACGTCTTCAAAGGCGATCTTAGAGATCAAAACACTTATACAAAACTCATATAGATTGTTCAAAAACACTTGTTTTATAAAGGATGAAGTAATACTTTCATGTGATTTGGGTAGGATTTTTCATGTTGCGTATGCTCTTCCTTCGCACCTTTTTACGATCTTAGGAATCAAAAGCAAAGTGTAAAATTATCTTTCTTGACATCAACCTATGAACTAGAAAATTACAAAAACTTGTTGTCTACAGGACCTAACGATTGTCAAAGAAAGGTGTCAAAAACAAAACATAGAATTGCTAATACACGTGTTCTTGTAGGTTGCCAAATGGTGTGCTACTTAAAACCACATTAAGTTAAGTAAGATAAAAAAACACCATATTCAAAACATTATATTGCAGGTTTCAGAAAGGGTATGTCCTATCTGCTCAATGGAACATAACCCCTTTGGCATAACACCTTAAGCTATAACAATGGGGTTGGTTCCAAGAACCCTAAAGTAATCCACCACCAAGTAACCTCGTGGATGAAAGAAGAAGCACTCTGCTTACCCACTTGACTAGTACACCTTGTGAGATAGAGTTACCAGTTGTCCATATGGTGACCCCAGGGAGAGCACACATGGACGCACTAGTTGCCCTTTGTGCTCGAAGGGGGTAAATTAAAGCCGAGATACTCCCAAACTAGTCATTAGGAATTTTTAGGTAAATCACACTCGCTTAAGAAAATTTGTAGCACCTAGGTGAGAGAACTTATTAAGGAGGCCATTCTATCTTGGAGCCCACTTTAATAGTCCATTGTTGCATCAAGCCATCACGAAGTGACAACTCATTTGGAATCTAAACCTTGTTTTTCAAAAAAGGAAAAGAACCCTTGTGAGTTTTATCTAAGTGTTTTTCATCATGAAACTAAACTACGTCCAACCTTTTCTTAGTTTTATTATTTTGTTCAGACGAGGTGAAGCTCTACCTAGGTGGCTCTTGACTTATTTCCATCTTTCGATAAAATACCCTTACGGTCTCACCACCCATTGTTTGGGGTGAGAAAGGTGCATATATTGCATGTTTTTATCAAAGATAGTGCTCATCACTTTTTTATCCATTTACGCCCATCCATGTTTTTGGCTAGGTTGTTAAACATCTAAAGTGTGTAGGTACACTTTTCATATCTTTGATAAAAGTCTGTCCATCTTGATTTCAAGATCATATTCACCGCTGTGTGTCCAGTTCATATTTTGTCTCTTCTTGAGTTGATAGTTTTGTTTGCATCCTAGACACACAATGTTGGTACTTACATTGTATTCTCATTTTGTGATAAGATGGTATAAGTCTCCTTATTGTGCGGTTACACTGCTCACATGATTAAAAACTCCTTGTTATACTTATCACTTAGTTTTAATTTTGATGTCATCTCGAGTCTTCTTGAAAAGTGTCGATAACACCTTATATATATATATATATATATATATCATAACATAACAAAGTTGTCATGGTACTAACACCTTGCTTGCTCGGTTAATGTATCATGGTGACATTGCTACGCTATATCTATTTGTGACTTCCATTTTTCAGAAAGTTTAGCTTTCATCAGCATTCAAACTAGTTTTAGGTATACCTTGCTAAGGGATTCCAACAACATCACATTAGTGTTTAGACCTTATTGGGATTCTACCTCGACCTACATATTGATACATTATTGTCGCTATCTTTTTTAGGGCATAGACTTGGTAACAACAAATTGAGTGATCATTACATTTAGGTGTGCATATGAATTTTCCTTGATAAATATGACTGCATAACACTACATCAAGGATACACTATAGTATAGTTCTAACCTCACCTTGAATGGCTTATAGAAAACCATACACTTAGGGGTTATGCTAGCTACATACAAACATCGGCTAGTAATGCCTAAAATCATAAAAATGGCAGCCAAATCAAATGACCATGATATAAGAGAAAACCCTTTCGACACCTTCCCATTTAGTGGTTATAATTTAGGACTGCTCTTTTCTCAAATCAAAGATATGGAGACATTAATTGATCATAATGGAGAAGAGTCGGACTCTTCTGGAGAACAACAAAGGTTAGACCTAAATAGATTTAATGAACTCCTATATTATAATAAAGATTAGTTACTCGCAAGAGTCTTAGCATTATTAGCTAAACTTCCACATGAGCGTGAAGAAGAAACAAATTTCATTAACCCTAATTTTGGATAATGGAGATTTTTCTTAGACACAGATAACCCTTTCGATGTGGGATATGCTTCCACTTCTAGGCACCATAAGGCCATTGTCGAAGGTGAACCATCACAAAACCTCACTATAAAGCTTCGCATAAAGTGAAAACTGAGTGAAAATCTTCTCCTCCTCCAAATTTTGATGAAGAAGAGGACCCCCTAGTTGAGGAGGAGATCCTCCAAAAATATATCTTGAAGTTGAGTCAAAAACTAGCAAACCTAGGCTCTTCAAGAAGAAACATATATAAAGACAAAGACAAAAACAAACCTAATGAGTTTCAATTTGATCCACATACAGACTATACCTTTAAGGAAATGTAGGATCAAAGGCCAATGTCACCTACTAAAGAGTAACTCATTCAGGAGGAATTGAAATCTATGAAAGATACACTTACTACATTACAACAGGGAAATGTAGGCCAAAATAGAAAATATTCGTATGAAGAACTATGTCCTTACCCCTTTGATAAGGACATGTTACAACAACCTTTCCCAAAACACTTTACCATTCCCAAGTTTGATAAATATAAGTACAAAAGTGACCCTTGTGATCATATAAAATAATTTTACATGGCTTTCCAAGAGGTCGCATATAGCGATAATTTCTTGATACAACTCTTTCCTCATGCAGCCTTGGAGTAGTAGGATTGGAATGGTTCTATAGCATACCCAAGGGCTCCATTACAATGTGGCCCATGTTGGTAGAGAAATTTATAAGGCATTACTCCTATAATATAGAGAGAGAAATCACAATGAATGATCTATGTAATAAAAAATAAAAACCCAATGAGACATTTGCAAGATTTTTACAATGATGGCATGGGTTAGCTAGTCGCTTTCCTTGTGCCTTACCATAAAAATAGTTAGTGAGCATATTTTTTCCTAACTTAAACCCAGAAATAGCCTTTCACTTGTAAATGCATTATGGCTCAAACTTTGAAGAAGTCATAGAGAAAGGCAATCAAATTGAGAAAGCCCTCATTGCCAAGGGAATGCTTAAACTTGTCACTAAAAACAAACATGAAACCAAATCCACAAACAAACCTAAATTCTTCAATAAAAATAAACATGTTGTTGGTGATGGCATTACAGACTCCAAGAGATTCCAAGCCATACAGACAGCCCACTCTTAAAGCTTTCACAAGGACCTCGTCCTAAAGCACCTACAAAATGTACATTCACATCCTTAATAGAATCCTTATCTACCATCCTAAAACAATTAGATGACACAAAAATGGTAGAATATCCAACTACAATAGTACCATATCCGGAAGATGCTCCAAAACTGGTTTGGTTCAAAGATCATGAATATTGGAACTTCCACTATGTTAAAGGACACAAAACAGATAGATGTTTATGATTACACCATTATATCCAAGACCTCATAGAGGAAGGGAAGATTGATGTGGATTCTCCCCGAGACTCGGTAAAATTTCAAATGAAAAATGGGTATTTACAAGTAACCTTTTCCTAACCATATAGATAAAAAGAAAATAAAACCATATCAAGGGAAAACCTTCAATGACTATGGACTACCGCCTATGTGTGCCCTAAAAATTATAGTCCTTATGATTCCCTCATTTGATGTATTATATCATCTAATGAACAGATCAACACCATTCGTATTTTAGAAAAGAGTTGTGCAGATCAAGACAAGACGTGCCTACTTAGCCCTCATAAAGGTTAGTATAATTTAATAGAACAATCAGAGAAAACACCTACTAGGATATCTATTCTCGATCTCCTCAAGATCTCTAATGCCCATAAGAACATATTGTACAAAACTTTATAGAATTCAAGGGTTTCCACAGAGGTAGACCCCACGAACCTTCAATCCATGATTGCATGCTTAGACACCAATGATCATATTACTTTTGATCATACTACAATCCCGTATAACAACCTAGAACATAACTTACCATTGTATCTCGAAGTGGTGGTTACCTGTCACAAAATCAAAAGAGTACTTGTAGATGGGGGATCTAGTCTAAATATTTGCACTTTAAAGCTAGTTAAACAACTAGGCCATTCGAAAAGAGCTGGGAGCTAAGACTATCACAATCACAACCTATGACAATGAAGAAAGAGAGTCAGCAGGGACTATAGTGGTTCCCATGGAGGTAGGACCAACGTGTCACGACACAACATTTCATGTCCTTGACTTGGACCTTCCATACAACATGCTCTTAGGACACCCATGGATCCATGCCATGCAAGCTATTCCATCAAATTTTCATCAATGCATCAAGTTATGTCATGAAGGGTAGGTGGTTACCATTTTGGGTGACCCGAACCATTCACACATTGTAGGGCATTGCACAATTTTTCTCATGCAACTTATGAATGTCCTTCTATAGATGTTGTTGTCCCTCTACAAACAGAGGCTATAAAAAATGAATAGATTCAGAATCCCTCACACCTTTCAATCAAGATTTTCCCTCATTGGTCAACCCATTTGCTTCATGGGAGGCAACATTAGCAAAATATGGCCCAGATAAGCCATTCACTCTTGAGCAGGATCTGTTGATATCAGACTTATCAGTATCCCCCAGGACAAGGGGTAAGCCTTATTTTCAGTTCAAGAGCACTCGTGAGCAATGTCCTAAACCATTGGAAAAATTTGTCCATAGTGGTCTCCTATCTAAGGAGAAAATGTTAGAAGACCCTACTAGCAAAGTGCCAGAAGGCACCATGGCTTCATGTAATCAAGCACCTCAGTACATCAAAGGTCCCCGCATGATGTTTGTCATGGGCTATAGTGGGTTTGGATGTGGCATCAATACACAAGGCCGGTTAGAGCCTATCCCTATCCCTCATTTTAAAATTGATAAACATGGCCTTAGAATAAGGCCCCATGATGCTCTACCTTATGAGAATGACGTCACCTCTTTTGAACATGGGGACATTTCATCTCATTCTGATAGTGACATAGATTCCTAATGTAACCTTTACAAGGATCTTGCCTCCACAAACCTATTCCTAGATTCATTGGTCCTTACCTTATCTAAATACATCCCCTAGATAAGTATCCAATAGCCCTTGTATATCCTAAACTTATAGATTGGGATCAATAACTTCACGTGCCCCTGGATTTATTTGAAAATGATGAGGCATTAGCAGAGTTCATGGGACTCAGGGACTTTATTCTGGATGGAGACCAGTAGAAAGGATTTAGGATTCAACTAGACACATGTGCCTACTTTGGGGAAGAAGAAGAGATGTGTGGATGGTTAAGTAAGAAGACTGTAAATAAATCTACGCCTACTTCTGAAAAACCAAGCAAGAAGGCTCAAAAAGATCCCATAGTGACAAACTCTTTGATAAACTCATAGACAAATATAATGAAGAGTCTAAAGATAAATTGATTTATCCATTTAAAGATGATCATGAGATACCACAGAAGTCAATATTACCCTTCCCCGATCCTACGAGAATAAAAGATGCTTCTAAAATGCTTATTGAGGAAACAATCAACGTCAACTCCGGGCTCAAAGTAAGAACCTAGAATAATAAAGTTGGGAGCTTCACTCTCACTCAGGAATAAAATACCTTTGTAGAGATCTTAAAATAATACGTGGACATATGCAGATATGCCTGGTTTAGACCCGTGAGCTAGTTGTGCACCCAGGATGCCGAGACCAATCAAACAAAATTTTAGAAAGATGCATCATAAGGTGGCACTCTTAGTCAAAGAAGAATTAGAAAAGTTGTTAGCTATTGATTTCATTAAACCTATTGATTATTCATAATGGATCTCTAACATAGTCACAGTATAGAAAAATCTTGTGGGCATTAGAATCTACATTGATTTCGATGACATTAACAAAGCATGTCCAAAGGATGATTTTCCCTACCTAAAATCGACATGATGGTCGATTCAACACTGGTTATGAAATGTTGTCCTTGATGGATGGTTTTTCGAGTTATAACCAGATACAAATTGTGAAGGAAGATTAGCATAAACAACATTCATCACCCTTGGGAATGTTTTACTACAAAGTCATGACCTTTAGGCTCAAGAACATTGGAGCTACTTATCAAGCAGCCATGACGAGTTATTTTCCATGATATGATAAGTGACATCATGGAGGACTATGTTGATGATATCCTAGTAAAATTAAAAGTAGAAAATAGCACCCTGAAAATATTGAGGTGTATCTTTCAGCGTCTAAGAGACTATAAGGTTTTCTTGAACCCTAAGAAATGTGTCTTTAGTGTTTTATTAGGAAAACTCCTAGGGTTCATTGTTTCACAAAGAGGGATTGAAGTAGACACTGCGAAGGTTACGGCTATCACATAAATGCCACCACCTACCACTCTCAAGAAACTAAGGAGTCTACAAGGGAAAATTCAGAAATCCGTAACTTTATTTCACAACTTGTGAATAAGTGCCACCACTTTACTCATTTTCTCAAGAAAGATGTCACATTCAATTGGGGACTTGATCCGTGTAGAAAGCCTTTGCACTACTCAAACAAGACTTTATCACCACCGTGCATTAATGCCACCTACCCCCGGTGAACCTCTCCTCTTGTAAATTTCCACTACCCAGGTTTGTCATTGGTGCATTACTTTCCCAATATGACTTAACCCATTAAGAGAGAGAGATTACTATCTTAGCCACACCTTGATCGCATATGAGTTGAATTATCACCAAATAGAAAAGGCCCGCTTATCGGCTTGTCTTCACATTCCAAAAAGATTCTCCATTATCTTCTCGAATAATAAAACCAAGATCATATCCAAAGTTGACCCTCTTAAGTACCTTTTATCCAAACCCACCCTCACAAAGCCGAATGGCTAATTAGATCATTCTCCCGAGTGAATTTTATATCAAGTTTGTAAATCATAAGTCTTTGAAAGGACAGTACTAGTTGATCAGTTGGTAGAAGCTCCTCTCCCAGGAATGGAACCTTTATGCTTAGATTTACCAGATGCATCTATGATGTATATTGAGGAATCCGTAGAATGGCAGTTCATTTTGATGGATCTTTTACCTTCCATGGATCTGGAGTAGGAGTGGTGCTCATCACTCCAACAGGTGATGTCATACCACGAGCATTCTAGTTGGGATTCCCATGTACAAATAACATTGCAGAGTACGAAGCACTCATTGCTGGCCTCAAGCTAGCTATTACATGGAACATCAGACAACTGTGAGTCATTGGGGACTCTCAACTTATCATAAAACAGGTTAATGATGAGTACAAGGTTAAAGATGAGAATCTTATTCCGTATAAGAAAATGGTTTAAACTTTGAAGGAATATTTCACACAAATCGTATTCGAAAAAACCAAGGTCACGTAATAGATCCACGGATGTTATGGCTACTATTGGGTCTCTCTTACACATAGCACCTGAAGAAAGCAATATTCCTTCTTCGTGGAACATTTACATGTACCTACATATGATATGCCAGAGTCATGTTTGGCATGTGAAGTTGTTGGTCCTTTATCCCCTTGGTATGACCCTATCTTCCAATACCTACAAGATGGTACTCTTCCACCTCACATCACCCAATCTAAAAATAAATCCATTATTCTCCACATAGCCCATTATACCTTCTTAGATGCACCCTTTATTGTCATGGCTATGATGGGAATGTGCTTCGCTGTTTGGATGTTGCTGATTCTATCCACGTAATTAAAGAAGTACATGGTGGTATTTGTTGAAGCACACACTAGTGGCATGGTCTTAGCTAAAAAGCTATTGAGAGTAGGCTATTATTGGCCTACCATGGAATCTGATTGTTGCAACTTTGTAAAGAAGTGTGAACTATGCCAAAAATATGGAAATTTAATACATGCACTAGCACAAGCCTTACAACCTATTACGCAACACCTTGGCCATTCTCTAAATGGGGCCTGAATCTCATAGGGAAGCTCCATCCTTCTTCATCGATGGTCATACTCACATCATCACTACCACCAAATACTTTACCAAATGGGTAGAGGTTGTCCCTCTTACCTATGTCACTAGTGCATAGATTTCAAAATTCATCATGAACCATCTCATATGTCATTACGGGATCCCCTTGGCCATTGTCACTGATAATGGTAAATCCTTCAAAAATAAAATGGTTAAAACATTGTGTCAATGCTTCCATATCCAACTTAAGTGGTCTACCCCTTATTACCCTCAAGGTAATGGATAGGTAGAAGCCACCAATAAGACCCTTGTATGGATTATGGAGAAAATGGTTAGTAAAACTGGCCGTAATTGGCATCTACAGATACATCCCGCCCTTTGGGCCTATCATACCTCCATCCACACTCCTACTGGTGTGACCCCATATTCACTTGTCTATGGCACTAAAGCCATCATACATTTAGAAGTGGAGCTTCCCTCCCTGAAAATATCTCTCGTAGACTATCTTGATAAAGATGAGGACTAAATGGTTGCTCGCCTAGCAAAGTTATAACTATTATATGAAAGGCATATTAGAGTGCTCAATCACCTAAAAGTATATCGAATGAGTGTCTAGAGGATATAAAAAATGCATCATTCATCAAGAATTTGATGTAGGAGATCTAGTTCTCAAAGAAAATTAGAAGAACACCATCAAAGACAGAGAAAAGAAAGGAAATTTCAAGGCTAACTGGTTAGGTCCTTATGTTGTAATTGCAAAATATGGATCAGATCCTACAAACTTGCATATTCAGATGGTGAAGAGATTCCAACCTATGAATTCCATGCACCTAAAGTGGTTCTACGCTTAGGCATGATAATAATATCAAATAAGAACTAAAAATTAGAAAACAAAGAAAAAACAAGCAAAAATGGAAAAAATGAGAAAATAGTAAAGAAAAAGCAGGTTGCCCACATGTGAAAACCACACAATTGTGGCACAGTGGGTAGGTATTTGAGTGAAAACTAGTTTTTGGCACTCAAGGAAGATTCACCAAACACAAGTTACTCTTACGGAAGGACGGGTAATCATTACCACTTTTTAGATATGACCTTCTTCTGCTAGGTCTAGGAACCCTACTAGGGCCACCTTTTCCTTGCCATGATCTAGTTTGTTTGCTCTTATATCTACATGGAGGACATTACCTTTGTATACTCCCATCCAATGTTGAGCATACATGCACCGTTGACACCTTCTCGCACATACACGCATGGCATTCTGCCTTTTGTATATTCCCACATCACGCTGGGGCATCCATGCTTCTTTGTTCTTGTACATTGATTTCAAAACATGTCCTTGGAAAATACAAAAACATTTGGAAAAGGGTACACAAAAACCTAAACATATGAAAAATTTCCCTTTTCAGGGATAAAGCTACATTCATTTCACAACGTTATTCTAGGAACACCTAGACAACAATAAAGACCATAGCTATGAAAACTTATCTTTTTAGATAAACCCAAAAACATTAGAAAATATGTCAATGTTGTCCCGCAAAAACAAAGTAGTGCCTTAATTAATTTTAGTTGTTGGTTTGTATAGTTTTGATGTACTTAGTCTATTGAATTGTTGGTTCTTTAAATGGATCATTTGCTTATCTGATTTTGAATCTTGTTTGATTTAAATTATGTATTGCATTGCATACATTTAGGAACTCTCATGCTTGTGAAAAATTTTGTAGGCTTCTTTATTTGTTATGTGCATCTATTTAAAGTTCATTTTTACTTGCTTAGATTAGATCTCATTTTAATCTCTTGTTAAAAAATTTTCTAGTGTTTGTTTAGTTGTGTGTATATTTGTTTGTTGTAGTTTTGTTAAACTTTTACTTGTGTTTTTTTTTGCACAATTGTTTTTATCACATCTATCATCTATCATTTCATCACATTTCTACACATTTCTAACATCATTCACTACATCATATCTATACAAAAATGCTAAGTATCACATCATGCATGTATGCTAAGCTAATCATCACATATCGTATCATCAATGGGGGAAAGAGGGGTTGCACATTATCACAAATCTATCCTCCCCACACTAATATCATCTAGTATCATCCCAAGTGCTAGAATAAAAACTCAGAAACAACTCATGAATCCAAAACATGTGGTGTTATCTATAGATACATCATCAATATGAAAGCATGGAATATACACATTTCTAAATCTAAGGTATGTCACATACATAAAGGAAAGAGCAATCATACATCATAAATCCATCATAGTATGATACATCAAAATGTCCATATATACATGTATAAACTATCCAGGTCAGTACTCAAAATAATACATCATCGATACAATATGCCATCAAAAAGGGGCATGCATCAAAAGAATCGAGCCTTCATCATGAGGCATCATCAAAATAATGGTATACATAGCTATACATCAAAATCAACCTTCATAAGAGGCATGTATACAAGATATATATACAAAAAGAAAGAATATAGAGCTCAACCATAGCTCTTTCACCTCATCGCCGGGCTCCCGAGTCCATCACCCGGTCATGGAATAAGTGGCGGATGTGACGGACCTACACTCGGGGTACCACCCTACCTGCTATCTAGATGGTCCCCGGTCTAGGCTACCCTGGTATGGGATACCTAACTCGATCTCACTAAGTGGCCTAATCTCTTGACTGAGAACCTATCGCACTCGCATATGAATATTGAAATGATACTACTCATTGATCTTTCTAGAACTACCCTTAAGTAGGTATTCCTATAATATACGGCCTCTCCACCGGATCTCATCATGCATCTCGTATCAAATCCATCTCTCCAAAGCAAGAGCTACCTCTAGGGTGGCATCTCCTTACTTGTCACCTTTCAATATCTTCTTGAGCCTATCTCAGAGGTCATGAAACATCTCGATCTTTGTCTCGTGGTAATAATAACCCACACCCGGGCCCATGCCTTATACCTCTCTATGTAAAATAGCCCCGAGCATGTGCTAGATCATGATCCTCTGGGCCACAACCATTTGTGCACTCGAGTCTGGACTTAGTGTAGAATGCTCAATATTTGAGCCCCTATATGACCATCTCCTAAATCTGACTCTACCATGGAATACTGTCAATGCCCTGGGTGGCCTGTGCCCTAGCCTGATCCCTCTCCATTGTCAAAATCTACACCTGGCATGTGCCTTGATCTCGCTCTACTATGAGGGCCTCGTACTGTGCCCTAGCCACGCATCTCTCTCACTAGCCACATGTAACTAATGGAAATAATGCTACCTATAACTAAATGCTAAAGAGCCCGCTGCCCACCAGCACCGTTGCTACTCTCTAGAATATCAAGTGGTGGGCCCTACTCTAGAAGTACCTACTAAAGAGGGGTATATATCCCCACTGGAATGCCCACTAGGGGAAACTCTATATCCATTTCCTGTATACCTGTCTTGGCATGGGCCTAGGACCCTATCTCTGTGGCTGCTGTGGTATGGGACCCTATCTCCTTCCTCTGACATACTGGTGTGAATCGGGCCCACCCTCATCATCATCATCATCACTATCAGCTCCACCAGTGGCTCTACCCTCATCACCACTAAGAGGCCCTACTAGAGGAGGTCTCACACTAGTGATATACGCCGCTCTAGAATGCTCAAACAAAGGCAAGCAGCACACCGTGATACCAAGGCTCGTACTCAGGATCCCTAATCTATCTCAGTGGCACCTAAATAATAGGTGCAACTTGTTGGAAACTGGTCAGTGCTCTATCACGAGTAATATGTGGCTCCATGTCAAAATGCTCTCAGGCTCTACGTGCATACCATATATCTAGTCCAGGAACATCCTAGGTAATGTCGAACTACCTCTAACACCGATCAACCTTGTATATCTCTCATATATAGCTGCGGCTTCCTAGAAGGAAATTCTCTACAGTGGCGTTACTGAGGTCTAAGCCATCCTCGGGCCACTAGAAATGTCTATAAGGCCTCCAAACCATGGATGCCTACCTCATCTCATCTAGCTCATGCGACATAATGATATCTACCTCCATGTTAGGTCGCACATCGTCCCCTGCCGGGACCCAACCCATCGTCGATGGCTCATCAGGAGCCCAAACTCTCAAAACACCTAAGGGGTGACCAATGGCAATATGGTCCCATGCCCAAATATGTAGGAGGTGAGTAGGTCCTACCATCTTCTAATGGTAGTAAGTAATCAAATGAAGGTCCCAATATAGATTTCTAATATGCACCGACCCCCTAGCATAGGTCTCTCCTCCACCAAACCAAGAATCACTCCTAGGATTCCAAGTAGAAATGAAGCACCAATCTTGTCAGGGAGTATAACTCCACTGACAAAAGCCATCATGTAGACCACTACTGGTCTAACTCTGGATCATCTATACATCAAGATAATCTAATGGACATCTGTGCATGTGGTATAGTGGGGACACGAATAAATGTATAATATGTCACTAAATATCATTCCCGGCTAGTATTCTAGATAAGTTGTCCTGAATGAGAACCCATGATGCACCACACATCCTCTAGTGTAATGATGATCTCCCCATTCGAGAGGTGAAAACACCGACTCTCATTGTGTCCATCTCTCTACTATGGCTTTCAAGAGACCATGGTCCAATATAATCTGTGGGCATCTCTGGCCACATGAGACAATCATGTCACATGCAAAAGGATCTCTCTAGAGTCACTCTATCATCCTCATCAAACCAAACACCTCTATCACAGCTAACCGGCCATAGCACTCACAAGTCTACAAAAAGGTAACATACGCTACAAAATCAACACAAGTGTTAGGCACTTACCTATTTTCTATATATGTTGGTATAGTTTTGGTGTACTTAATACTTATTTCTATGTTTCAGGTGTACTTAATTCTAAAGAAAATGCTTCTTCAAAAATGCTTGTAATCATCTAATTTACTAATTATTTTTTTATTCTAAACTAATCATTTTAATCTCTTGTTAAAATTTTTCATGTGTTTGTTTGTTTGTGTTGTTTGTATGTATATTTGTTTAGTTTGTTAACTTTTTCTTGTGTTTTTTACACACGCTTGTTTTTATCACATCTATCATCTATCATTTCATCACATTTCTACACATTTCAACATCATTCACTACATCATATATATACAAAAATGCTAAGTATCACATCATGCATGTATGCTAAGCTAATAATCACATATTGTATCATCAATGGGGTAAGAGGGGTTACACATTATCACAAATCTATCCCCCCCACACTAATATCATCTAGTATCATCCCAAGTGCTAGAATAAAAACTCAAAACAAACTCATGAATCCAAAACATATGGTGTTATCTATAGATACATCATCAATATGAAAGCATGAATATACACATTTCTAAATCTAAGGTATGTCACATACATAAAAGAAGGAACAATCATACATCATAAATCCATCATAGATATACATCAAAATGTCCATATATACATGTATAAACTATCCGTGTCAATACTCAAAATAATATATCATCGATACAATATGCCATCAAAAAGGGGCATATAAAAAAGAATCGAGCCTTCATCATGAGGCATCATCAAAATAAATGGTATACATAGTTATACATCAAAATCAGCCTTCATAAGAGGCATGTAAATAAGATATATATACAAAAAGAAAGAATATATATCTCAACCATAGCTCTCACCCATCGCTGGGGCTCCCGAGTCCATGACACAGGTCATCAAAAGAGTGGCGGATGTGATGGACCTGCACTCGGGGTACCACCCTACTGTCTATCTAGTTGGTCCAGTCCCAGCCTGCTACTACCTGGTATGGGATACCTAACGATCTCACTAATGGCCTAATCTCTTTGACTTAACCTATCGCACTCGCATATGACTACTAAATGATAAGCTACTACTAATTTTCTAGAACTACCCTGAAGTAGGTAGTCCTATAATACAAGGCCTCTCCACCGGATCTCATCGCATCTCGTATCAAATCCACATCTCTAGAAGCAAGAGCTACCTGTAGGGTGGCATCTCCCTTACTTGTCACACCTACCAATATCTTCTTGGCCTATCTAGAGGTTTATCTCAAGGTAGTAGCCTCTCAATCTCTCTGCGTGGTAATAACCCACACCGGGCCATGCATTATCCTCTTTGTGTAAAATAGCCCCGAGCATGTATCTAGATCATGATCCCTCTGGCCACAACCATTTGTGCACTCGAGTCTTGGACTTAGTGTAGAATGCTCAATATTTGAGCCCCTATATGACCATCTCCTAAATCGACTCTCTACCATGAATACACTAATGCCCCCTGGGTGGCAACCTATACCCTAAGCCTCGATCCCTCTCCATTGTCAAAATCTACACCTGGGCATGTGCCTAATCTCACTCTACTATGAGGGCATGTACTGTGCCCTAGCTACGTCTCTCTCCTAGCCACCTGTAACTATATGGAAATAGCTACCTATAATCTGCCGAAGAGCAGCTTGCTACCCCCACTACCGCATTGCTACTCTCTGAATATCAAGTGGTGGGCCCTACTCTAGAAGTACCTACTAAAGAGGGGTATATATCCCTACTGGAATGCCCACTAGGGGAAAATCTATATCCATTACCCTATATACATGTCTCATGGGCCGAGGTCCCTATCTCTGTGGCTATGGTTGATGTGGTATGGGACCCTATCTCCTTCCTCTGACATATTGGTGTGAATCGGGCCCACCCTCGTCATCATCATCATCATCACTATCAGCCCCACCTCGCCACTCATCACCACTAAGAGGCCCTACTAGAGGAGGTCTCACACTAGTGATATACGCCACTCTAGAATAGCTCAAAGGATGTGGGAAGCACACCGTGATACCATGGCTCATACTCTAGTGTATCCTCGATCTCTAATCTATCTCGGTGGCACCTAAATAATAGGTGCAACTTGTTGAAATATAGCCGAAGTGCTCTATCACGAGTAATCTATGTGGCTCCATGTCAAAATGCTCTCTGGGCTCTATGAGCATACCATCTGTCTAGCCAAGGAACATCCTAGGTAATGCCAAACTACCTCTAACACCGATCTACACTATATATCTCTCATATATAGCTGCGGATACCTAGAAAAATTCTCAACGGTAGCGTTGAGGTCTAAGCCATCCTCAAACCACTAGAAATGTCTATAAGGCCTCCAACCATGGATGCCTACCTCATCTCATCTAGCTCATGTTGATAATGATATAACTCTCCATGTTAGGTCGCACATCGTCCCCTGCTGGGACCCAACCCATCGTCGATGGCTCGTCAGAGCCCAAACTCTTAGAACACCTAAGGGGCGACCAATGGCAATATGGTCCCATGCCCAAATCTATAGGAGGTGAGTAGGTCCTACCATCTTCTGATGGTAGTAAGTAATCAAATGAAGGTCCCAGTATAGATGTGCTAATATGCACTGACCCCAATAGTAGGTCTCTCCCTCCACCAAACCAAGAATCACTCCTAGGAGTCCAAGTAGAAATGAAGCACTAGTCTTGTCAGGGAGTAGAACTCCACTGACAAAATCCATCATATAGACCACTACTCGGTCTAACTCTAGATCATCTATACATCAAGATAATCTGATGGACATCCCGCGCCATGGTATAGTGGGGACACCGAACAAATGTATAATATGTCACTAATATCGGGACCCGCAATGGCTAGTATTCTAGATAATCTCCCCGGCTTTGAATGAGAACCCACGGGACTCGCCACACATCCTCTAGTGTAATGATGATCTCAAAGGCCATGGTCTAATGTAATCTATATCATCTCGACTCACATGATGCCATCTCTCTGTTATGGCTATTAAGAGGCCATGGTCTATCATATAATCGTGGCATCTATCACACATGAGACAATCATGTCACATGCAAAAGGATCTCAGTCACTCTATCATCCTCATCAACACAAGTGTTAGGCACTTACACTTAGGCACCTCTATAACAATATATGTTTGTATAGCACTTGCAAGTCTACAAAATGGGTAGTTTATGGATCATTTGCTTATTTGATTTTGAATCTCAAGTGATTTAAATTATTAATGCATTATTTTAGGAACTCTAATGAAAACAATGCTTCTTCAAAAACATCTAATTCACTAATTATTTTTTTATTTCTAAATTAATCATTTTAATCTCTTGTTAAAATTTTTGTTTAGTTGTAGTTTTGTGTTGTTTGTATGTGTATATTTGTTTAGTTGTGTTAAACTTTTACTTGTGTTTTTTGCACAGTTGTTTTTTATCACATCTATCATCTATCATTTCATCACATTTCTACACATTTCTAACATCATTCACTACATCATATCTATACAAAAATGCTAAGTATCACATCATGCATGTATGCTAAGCTAATCATCACATATTGTATCATCAATGGGGGAAAGAGGGGTTGCACATTATCACAAATCTATCCCCCCCACACTAATATCATCTAGTATCATCCCAAGTGCTAGAATAAAAACTTAGAAACAAATCATGAATCCAAAACATGTGGTGCTATCTACAGATACATCATCAAATATAAAAGCAGGAAATATACACATTTCTAAATCTAAGGTATGCCACATACATAAAGAAAAGAACAATCATACATCATAAATCCATCATGATACATCAAAATGTCCATATATACATGTATAAACTGTCCAAGTCAGTACTCAAAATAATACATCATCGATACAATATGCCATCAAAAAGGGGCATACATCAAAAAGAATCGATCCTTCATCATGAGGCATCATCAAAATAATGGTATACATAGTTATACATCAAAATCAGCCTTCATAAGAGGCATGGATACTAAGATATATATACAAAAAGAAAGAATATAGATCTCAACCATAGCTCTTGCCCTCATCGGGGCTCCCAGTCCATGACCTGGTCATCGGAAGAGTGGCGGATGTGACGGACCTACACTCAGGGTACCACCCTACTGTCTATCTAGTTATTGTCCATCCGGGCTACCCCCATGGGATACCTAACTATCTCACTAAGTGGCCTAATCTCTTTGACTGTGAACCTATCGCACTTGTACTCATATGACTGGTGAAATGATATTAATCACTGATTTTCTAGAACTACTCTAAGTAGGTAGTCCTATAATACAAGGCCTCTCCACCGGATCTCATCACGTCTCGTATCAAATCCACGCATCTCCAAAAGCAAGAGCTACCCTAGGGTGGCATCTCCCTTACTTGTCACCCTACCAATATCTTCTTGGGCCTATCTCAGGGTTTCATGGCATCTCGATATTTGTCTGTGGTAATAACCCACACTTGGGCGTGCCTAATACCTCTCGTGTTAAATAGCCCTGAGCATGTATCTAGATCTGATCCCTCCGAGAAATAACCATTTGTGCTCTGAGTCTGGATTAGTGTAGAGGCTAATATTTGAGCCCCCTATATGACCATCTCTAAATCGACTCTACCATGGAATACTATCAATGCCTGGGTGGCTCGTGCCTCGGCCCGATCTATCTCCATTGTCAAAATCTACACCTGGGCATGTGCCTAATCTCACTCTACTATGAGGGCATGTACACTATGCCCCTAGCTACGTCTCTCTCTCTACCACCACATGCAGCTATATAAAAATGGCTAACTATAATCGATGTTGAAGAGCAACTCACCGCCCACCGCTGCTTTACTCTCTGGAATATCAAATGGTGGGCCCTACTCTAGAAGTACCTACTAAAGAGGGGTATATATCCCCACTGGAATGCCCACTAGGGGCAACTCTATATCCATTTCCTTGTATACATGTCTTGGCCTGGGCCTAGGGCCCTATCCCTATGGCTATTGTGGTATAAGACCATATCTCCTTCCTCTAACATGGTGGTGTGCATCGGGCCCACCCTCATCATCATCATCATCATCATCACTATCAGCTCCACCAATGGCTCCACCCTCATCACCACTAAGAGGCCCTACTAGAGGAGGTCTCACACCGAGGGATATACGCCACTCTAGAATGTCAAATGGTGCGGAGCACACCGTGATACCATGGCTCATACACTAGTGTATCCTAATCTATCTCAATGGCACCTAAATAATAGGTGCCACTTATCAAAAACTATCGAGTGCTCTATCACGAGTAATATGTGGCTCCATGTCAAAATTTTCTCTTGCTCTACGAGCATACCATATATCTAGTCCAGAACATCCTAGGTAATGTCCAACTACCTCTAACACCGATCTTTACCTTGTATATCTCTCATATATAGTTGCGGCTTCCTAGATAAAATTCTCACGGTAGCAGTGTTTTGAGGTCTAAGCCATCCTCGGGCCACCGGAAATGTCTATAAGGCCTCCAACCATGGATGCCTTCCTCATCTCATCTAGCTCATGCGATAATGATTATGTACGACCTCCATGTTAGGTCGCACATCGTCCCTACTTTGGACCCAACCCATCGTCGATGGCTCGTCCGGAGCCCAAACTCTCAGAACACCTAAGAGGCAACCAATGGCAATATGGTCCCATGCCCAAATATGTAGGAGGTGAGTAGGTCCTACCATCTTCTAATGGTAGTAAGTAATCAAATGAAGGTCCCAGTATAGATTTCCTAATATGCACTGACCCCGGCAATAGGTCTCTCCCTCCACCAAACCAAGAATCACTCCTAGGAGTCCAAGTAGAAAAGAAGCACTAGTCTTGTCAGGGAGTAAAACTCCACTGACAAAATCCATCATGTAGACCACTACTCGGTCTAACTCTAGATCATCTATACATCAAGATAATCTAATGGACATCCTGCACCGTGGTATAGTGGGGACACCAAATAAATGTATAATATGTCACTGAATATCGGTCTAATGGCTAGTATTCTAGATAAGCTGGCTTTGAATGAGAACCCACAGGATGCGCCACACATCCTCTAGTGTAATGATGATCTCCCGGTCAGGAGCCGAAAACACTGACTCTCGCTATGCCATCTCTCTGTTATGGCTATTAAGAGGCCATGGTCCAATATAATATGTGGCATCTCTACCACATGAGACAATCATGTCACATGCAAAAGGATCTCTAGAGTCACTCTATCATCATCATCAAACTACACCTCTATAATGGCAAACCAGTGACCGTAGTGACTCGTGAAGTCTAAAAATGGGTAACATACGCTGTAAAATCAACACAAGTGTTAGGCACTTATTTCTATTTTTCTAAAGAAAAATGCTTCTTCAAAAACATCTAATTCACTAATTATTTTTTTATTCTAAACTAATCTCATCTATATTCTTCTATACTTGGCTATTTTTTAGCCAGTTGTCTTTTCCCCTTCATTCTAGCACCTACATGCCTTCTTTTGGCATCTACATTCCCCTAAATGATGCATATGTGCACGCACTAAATATTTTTCTCCTTTTAGTCCGACGTCAGCCATACAGAATGCATACACACCTAGTGTGATGCCTACACTTGCCTCGACATGCACATGTGTGCATGGCATTCTAAACCTAACCGATGCATACATGCCCCTACCATCAAATTTTTCTATGGATACGCATGCACATACCAGCCTCTTCCAACAAATACGCATGTGTGTAACCACTTCTTCCAAACAGTACATGTACGTGTCCTCGCTCTCATGAATGGACACATGTGTGCGTCCATGTCTAGTTTGATGCATATGTGTGCACGTACCCATCAAATCCAACACATACGCCCACACACATGTGTCAAAAAATTCCTACTACCCTAGAAAATCCATAGAAAATGTAATAAATGCGTAATTAATGGGAGGGATAGGCCACTCACGAATGGTCCATCCGTTGGTCTTGCATGAACTCTTGGATGTGATATAAATGTCTTCATCCTCCTCATATTCTTGTCATCTCACTCCAAATATCGCTCTCGCTCACGGTAAAAATTTACAAGAGATCTGGTAGAAATGAATTGGTCGTGATTGTTTTACCGACCCCGGGTGGGTATATTAACCCGTCACAATGCCCTTGGGGCATGTTTTCTCCACCGTGATCATTCTAACCTTCTTCTATCCACCGTATGATAATTATTTTTGTATTAAAATAATTATTTTTACTAATTTTCACATGTTGGGGCACTTTGTGCCACCCAACGGTCACTTCTTCGTCACACTTTGAAATAATTTATGCATCTTTCAGGTGCCTTTTCCTACCTTTTCCTCTAATTTTCATCTATTTTCCCTATTGCCGTGATAATTATTTATTCATTTATTTTCATTGAATTCTTCTTGACTCATCTTTTTCTTGCGAGCATATATCCTAGATCTCTAGTAGCTTTTCCTTCCCATTACCACCTTTGCACATACTTTTAGAAGATCTTTGATCTTTTGAAATTCTTCTGACTGATCAAAAACCTAAAAAAATAAAAAAATTAGAAAGATATTTAAAAATAACAAAAACATTGTAATTCCTCGAGAATGGCTTTAAAATTGGTAAAACCAATCATCTACGGCTAAAATATGTGTCAATTGTATGGCACTCATCCTAGATCTTGTTGACATTTTAAAATGTTTCAAAACAATGACTCGTGCATCACCAAAATCTTCAATCACCTACACAAGCTATGTTTCTTACTTTGTTTGCACTCTGTTGCACTATCATTTTCCCGGTACTATTTTCGTCGTGCACATTACCTTTTACAGGACCCAAGTTTCCTCCATCTTTCCCCTTGCATAATACACTTTTCTTGGGGCATCATTCTTCACCCTTTTCATTTATCAAAACATTTTGGACTTCATCTCGATAAAAAAATATTTGTGCAACTATCTTAAACATTGTTGGTTTAAGTGTGTGTGATTGTACTTATTTCCCTGTTAGGTGATTTTGTTTATTTCTCGTATTGCAGTGCATTCCTATATGTTGCATGGAGTTGGTCATTTTTAGCACAGACAGTTGTTTATAACTTGGCTTTTCATGTCATTTTATGCTTCCATCACATGCTCACATTTTGATAAGGACCCATGAGGAGGATTATAAACATCAAGATGATTAAGTATTGATAGCAATTGATCTATTAATAGCTCAACATCCCTTTTTTCTAAGTTTCTCATCTTCTCTGTCCACTTCCCTCTCTTTTTTCTTTTTCGATCATCGATCGAGTTTCTTCATCACCCCATCAACACTCGAGGGGGCATTCATCATCCTTCATCCTATTGATTTTTCTTCTACCCCTTCAAAACTTTGTTTGAGTTTGTCTACTTTCTTTGAAGTGACGTAGCTTACGTCACCTCAAAGAGGGGAAAATGTAGACACCTGTAGTTTGATCAATACACTATTATTTCTAATGGTGCACTAACATTTCTTCCCTTTGAAAATTGATGGCACATCACCAGTTAGACCTATCTAACTCCCCTCTCACGACACCTTTTTGGTTGTTTTTTTCTCTTATAAACCATTTAAACATGTTGTTATAGCCTTGTTCTAACTACATTATCTTCTTATTCCTTCTATCTTGCTTCTATTAGCTCCTTGGAATATCAATCCACTTCATTGGATTGATTAAGCCCTTTAGAAACCCTTCCAAAACCCTAATTACTCTCTAAGAGATATTAATTAGTCTAACCTAGGTTAAATACCTAAAACATAGTCAAATTTTGACATGCTAAAAGTGCTTTTTGGACTTTAGCCTTTGTCCCACATGCACCCAAATCTCCCATTTCCCCAAACCAAAAACTATAAATAGGGCTATACCCCCTCCCTCATTTCCTAAGAATTCTCTCTTCTTCCTAGCATAGATTATAGCAATTTGTTTAGGCTTTAGATTATATTTCATCTTCTTCCATTGAGCTAAAAGCATTTGATTTTGTATTTCATAGTACTAACATGGAGTAAAAGGGAAGATCCATTGGCCTTGAAGCCATTAATGGGGAGATCTCTTTCTCTTAAACACATAAACTGAATGCTTAGATCCTCTTAGGTTCATTATTTCAAGCTTTCAAAGAATAGAGGTTAACTTCATTTGTTTAGTTTGCATGTTTATTTCAAATTAATGTATGCAAAGAAGAAAACCTTACTCATTTCTTATCACATGGTCCATTGATCAGATTGTTAAAATCCTTTGGGGTTTCTTTAGAGATTCTTACCCCAAATCCATGGCTTTTACAACTTTTCATTGAACACAACACCAAATACTAAAAAGTGACATCCCATCTACTAGATAACCTTCAATTTTGTACCTTTCCCATATATTTATACATTACAAGGTATATTCAAAAGGGGTATTTCCCACCTAAATACAACGGGTCACCACTAATGTGGGTAGATGTTTTTCAACCATAACGATCTATTTATCTAGGTGAAAGGAACAACATCAGATCTCTCAAGTTATTTATTTCAATAGGTCAAGATCTCACACCCGATCCACCACCGATCCTCGTATTTTCTTATTATCTCCTCTCGTCCCCAACATGTTAGGGTGTGTGTCACCCAAATCTCCACTTTTCAAATCATCATAGGTACATGTATAAGTTATGGGTTTTCTCCAAAATTTGGGGCATAATAGCTCTTGCATATTCTATGCTCATGTTTTCTTATATGCTCTTATACACTTCATGTTCATGTTCTCTTTTACACTACCATTTCCTTCTATGGACATATATCCTTCTATGCTCTTGTTTTCTTTCATGTACATGTATTCCTTTATATGTTCTATTCTCATGTTTTTCTATATCTTTATGCATGCTTCATGCTCATATTTCCTTCTATGCACATTTATGCTCTATACTCATGTATGTTCTATATTCATGTTTACTTTTATGCTCATGTTTTCTCTCCTATGTTTTATGTTAATGTTTTCTTCTATGTTTATTCTCTATGATCTATGCTTGAGTTTTCTTCTATGATCTTGTATGCTCCATGTTCATGTTTACTTATATGCTCTTATACGCTCTATACTCATGTTTGCTTCTATGCATTTATAAGCTTCATGCTAATATTTAATTCTATGCTCATTTATGTTATATTCTCATGTTTCCTTCCATGCTCATATATGATTTATGCTCATCTTTTCTCGTATTATATTTCTTGATACATAATTCAATCTATATTATGTTCATGAATAATTACTTATTACATATATTTATTTTAGCATGGTGTTTGACACATATTTCGATCTATATCATGCTCACATCTATTTATCCTAGCATAGTGGTTGACAGATATTTCAATTTATATCATACTCATGACACATTATTTATTACATAGGTTGATCCTAGAACAATGATTGACACATATTTCAATCTATATCATGTTCATAACACACCGCTTATTACATATCTCAATTATAGCACATCGGCACATACTTGTTTTGCACACACAATAAAAAAACTATTAGTATCGGTGAAGTTGTCATGTCTTGCATGTAATCCCTATTTTATGGTGGGCCTATCATTTCATGTGGTCTCATGTCAGGTCATAGGTCCTAATGGATCTATTAGGTGTTGAGTCTTGTGACACGGTCATCTCCGATTCTATCAATCATTATTTTGATTTTGGCTATAGATTTATTTAGATTATTGGATATGTTTATGATATGCCTAACCATGAGATGAAATATACTATTTTTTTGAAAATTATCTTATCTAGTGCACATTTATTATATCACCATGTTAAAGCATACATGTTATAATTGGTTCACATCCTTGATGTTATGCTTATATATTATTTTAAACTAACACTTTTACTTTTCAACTAATTCATCATTTTCAACATCCATCATCTCAAAAGGGGGAATATTGTGGGTTTTTCTAATAGTTCATGATGGGTCACTATGGTTTCCAATTATTTAATCAACTATCTTGTGGTTGATTTCATTCTAACCAAGGGTGTTTCAAGGTAAAATACTAAAAGGATAAGAATATATAACCGATAATTGTAGTTTTGGTGTTTTGGGGGTTTGATTATTTGATTGGGTAAATATTTTATTTAACCAACTATGAAAAATAACATCTTATAATCTGTTCGAATTAAAATTTTAATCTAATGAAATCAACATGCAAAAAGAAAAAATGTTGCATAATGAAACTACTCTAAAACAAGACTTGTTAGAATTGAAAATACTCAGAAAGAAATCTTGTAGGAATTGAAATTACTTTGAAAGGAAATTTGTAAGAATTGAAAGTATTGTGTAAACAAAATACAGTGAAATAAATGTTAGTCCAACTACAATACAATAATATTAGAAGAATTAGTTATCAAACACTCTCGAGAATTCAAGATTATAATAAAATAAGAACATAATACCAACACATCAAGCCAAGTCCTTGGTCAAGTGGTCCCTTTCTCTTCCTCGGCTTGGTTTTTCAACACAATTGTCTCAAAACAACATGCCTTTATTGATCAAAAAGAGTTTCTTACAGATAACTAAAATGACTTACAATACACACTTTCTCTTCTATACATCTATCTTTATCTCTATCTATTCATCTATATCTCTCCTTCTCTCTTGTTGAATCAGTCAAGACTACAATTTTATATCTCATTCCTCCAACACATGCCCAAGAATCTAGGCGGATGGATATGAGGATAGTTTTAGAAGTTTGTTAAAATTCATAAAAAGAGTGTTAGGAACCAGTTCCTTGTTTCCAATCTTTATTAACTTCTTTAACGAATCTTTATGGTGGAGGAGACATCTAGACTCGATAGCTAACATTGGTGGTTACCATGAATTCATTACCCTACACACATCACCACACATATCTTGAAGGTAATTAGTTGGAAAAAAACCATAATCATTAGTCCACAATATTCAACAAGGATAAAATGCATTATTTGCTACTTTGGACCTAATAAATTTCAATTATCTCATGCATTGATCAATGTGTTTGGAAGAAAAAGTATTATAATTTTTTTATATAATGGGTCAATATATGGAATCATAATCTTCCTGCACCTTAACTTGTACAAGTCCTATTGAAAATTATTGTTGCATTAATATTTTCTCAAGTCATTGTGTCATATTGAATTTTTCATACTTATTTGAATATCTTTTTTGAAGTTGTACTCTTGAATCCTCGCGTTCATATAATGAGTTTTCTCATTATATAAATTATTCCTCATGTTGTTGTGTAGTATTTTTCCATGATATCATAGGATTGAGAACCAAATGTGGTATAGTCCTTTTTCCTATCCATTCATCATTTTCTTCATGTGCCAAAATCCCGAATGATTTGCACAATTGTTCTTTCTTTCCTCATGCTCCATGAGACATTATGTGGAGAAATTATGTATCTCATTTTCAATGGAATGTTTAAATATTCCCATATTTCATTGAATTCATCAAGAGATTCCCCATTACGTTCCCTACTATAAGATATTAATTTTTTAATGCATTCCTCCATAATTTGTGGCTACATATGTAAAAACTCATGTTGGTATTAGTAAGCTCTAAAGTTTCTCCTCATCTATTATGCACTTGCATGTTGAGGTCTTATGAAGAACCCAATGGTCCTTTCCCTATTTTGGAAATCATTAGCACTTTTATGCCATAATTTATTTGTACAACAAGGATTGGAAATTTTTTAATCTGAAATTCTCCCACATACAAATTGAGCATGAAATGTGTTGTATTTGGAACAACCGTGTTACACAAAAAGAGTTCAAAAGTATATTTTGGTGTTCCTTAACATTGGTCTTGTAGGAATTCATAAAACTCTTTTCATCATCCACTTCATGAGGTAGGCCATAACACAATCTGGTGAGCTTCCAAAAATAGAATTATTCCCAAGAAAGAGGTTGTAAAATAAAGTTGGCCTTCTGCAGCTAGAAGTTTCTAGACTAATTAAAAAATAATGCCAAGCTTAAACTCTAATTTTATTTTTATTCATGACTAGGATAAACTTTCTCTTTTAATATATTAATTTCAGCAATGTAACATCCCTATTTCATTATTACAAAAGCAGGAATTTTTTTAATAATCCTAATGTTCACCGTTCTAAATTCAACATTTAGAACCACATTAAATCAGCTAATCAATCCTACAATAGTAACCATATGTAGCTATTATGACTCGACATCAAACCGATCTCTCATATTTCATTTCATTGTATACTTTGTATACTCATGGTTCCCTTTTTCATTTAAGGTTTTATCAAGTGCAACTTACTAAAGAGATTATCTAGGTATTTGTTACAAATACCCATCCTATATCCCACATCTTTAGTCCAGTGAATTTAAGACAATGTAACTAACAATCTTGTGATACTTCAGCCTAAAGGTTTTTGACATATTTTCCATGTCTATATTCCAAGATAACATACTCGTCATATAGGAATACGTCCTTCACCACACTTGAAATGGTTATCTAGATTATAATTTCTTGACTTATGTCAATCATTCCCATTCTAAGATGGCCTCGCTTAGAGGAGATGAATGGATTATTATGACATAATGGATTCTTCACAGTAACCATCTAATGACCCCCATCATTAAATGGGTAATGTGTAGCATCGATTATGTTATAACATCCCATTAAGTTCCACTAGATGGAACCTCTTATCTTAACAAGTCCATTAAACCTTTTTATTCACATCTTGTTAATCCCACCCTAGTTATTTTCTATCATTAGGTGTCATTCCTAAGGACTAACTCGGGTTCTATCAACATTCTAGATAAGGAACATTATGTTACCACTTAATCAATAAAGAGTACTGCAGATTAAATTTACTCATTACTTAATCACCTTAAGCATGTAATTTATTTTAATTGATTGAGTAACTTAGAAACATCTTGCAAGTATATATTATAGGGCATCAACCACATATATCCATATATAATTTTAATGTACTAGAAAGTTCATTTCTTAAACCTCAAGGCAGTTCTAAACTTTCGCCCATAATAGTTCTCATGACTTAACATTAATTCCCTTAATTCATTCAACCATTCATAGTGTTATAACTTAGTTAAATATTATCCCCTAAGTATAAGTCTTCTATGTTGGGAGGGTATACCTCATTAATCAACATATTCTAGCTAAAAGGTTCATTCTTTTACCACCTAGTTAACATTCCCTTTGTTAAATTTTCATAGCATAAACTTGTCGAGTATAACCGCAGCATGCATGATAAACGATTTCAAGCACGTAGTTAATAGATATACCTCAAGGTCATATATATATATATATATATATATCATATATATATATATATATATATATATATATATATATATATATATTATGGCTTGATCTTACTGCAAGAATAAATTTTTTCTTAACATATTAAGAAATGGGATAAGTGTAAACTTAGTCCGTTAATATTAGTCCTATCCATTACTAAGTACAATTCTACTTCAATGTTGTACTTAACTCATCAATTAGAATAGATAGGGTTGCATTATTAATATAATCACTTATACTTTCACAAGGCAAATCCTTATGTATACTTAATGAATTTAAGTATCATATGTGATTATTCTATAAGGTTTGAATCCCCTTAATTTTAGTTATGCACCCATACTTGTTTTATAACAATCCTTATAAAACAGTCACACAAATATTAACTTATAATGTTGTAAATAAGCATAGTCATTTATAATTTAATTCCCAAAACAATATAACTCATTTATTACAACTTATTCATTGCTATCTTAATCAATATGAATTTAGTAAATAGAAGTATATAAGTCAATAACCAACTTATATTTAATTTCTTTTCAATCATACTTTTCATATAAGTCTAATCACAAAAGATGATTCCTTATATCTTTCCCTTAATCCTACATTCTTATAAGTCAACATTAGCATTCACATTGCAAACAACGGTGTGGATTATATTTAAAAATTAATTTGACATCATTCAAGTTTACCAAATAATATCAAGGAATAAGGCATTGCATATCAGTTGATTCCCTACAAGCCTACTTTCCTAATGAAATATTTGAAACTGAAATCTTCCATCACACACAACTTAACCATTCAAGATAGAATGATTCAAAGTAATAACTTTTCTTTATTTCTGGAATAAGATGCCAATTCAAGTAAACAAGAATAAAGCATATTCTTTTCAACAGTTTACATAACTAGCCACAAGCCTTGATTACTTCATCATAAAAGTAAATCAATAAATGAAAACATAATATTTTCATCAAACTACATTTCTTCAATCAATAGAATAAATGCAGCTTTCCATAAGTCTTCCTCTTTTCTTCTTCACGAAGTCCATATGCAAGATTGTTAGCATCTGTCAGTTCATTTGAACTGAGCATGATAGGAGCTAAATACTTGGAACCATATGTTCTAACTAACAACTTCAAGAAGGAACACTACTTATTAATAGAAATTAGTCAAGAGTTCATAAACATATTTTCCTTTTGAACACTTCCAGAAGAACATTACTCACATGTATCACAAAACCCTACGATGTCAACATCTAATATTCCAACCAAGTATGAATTCTATAAAATATAAGAGATTAAAAAATTATATTGAACATTCATTCATTGTACATCCAAATAAAGTAACCTATTGAATTACAAGCATACATTCGACTTTTGCGTATTATAGTAATAAAGAAAAACTAATTATACATAACAAGAAGACTGGGATGAGTAGAAATACTTTAACCATGTAGCCCATACTACATGATTAAAATATTTTACTCAGTTTCATAAGTTAATTACTTTCAGTGTATGAATTCAATTCCATAGTCACCTTAAAACTATAGGTTTGATAAAGGGTTGATAGTAGCTACACATAGAGACTAAACTAGTAGCAACAAAAATCTTGAATCACACAAGTAATTTTACATTAACAACTAAAAAAATCCATACATTCACAACATGGCTGCAACCAACTCAAATGCATATGAGACACTTAGGGATTAAAAACAAGGATACTTATAATTCGGATAGTCTTTAATCAAGACAAGTAATCCATGTTATGACCAGAAAAGGACATACCCTAATAAGTACATCACTCAAGAAACATAACCAAAATGTTCCAAACCACGAACAAATAATGCTCGTAAAATATACAACCTTCCAAACATGACTAATTGATATCCTTGATCATATTTGAATGATCAAGGGTATCGATAAGAATTGAATCGATCAAACTTTGAATAAGGGTAAACATTGTAACCCCTCCTAACACTTCCAAAAGTTAGGGCCATAAACATAGTAGATTTTCCAAAGAAGATTAAAACAATAACTATGTTCAAAATTTATTCATACCAAAAGTTAGAGAACAATTCGACACCTCTTTAATATCGGTATTCCTACCAACTAGATTCCATTAATTCTCAGAAGGATTCACCGAAAACGTAAGGTAACCAATATACCTTACTCGCTTGAGAAGTAATATAAGGCTATAATTCGAGCCTCTAAAAACCCAATTCAAAACTTTGTTCGTGCCTTTATCAAATTGTCCAACACATAACAAAAGAATCAAAGAAGGAACATACACAATGAAAAGAGAGGTAGAATCCATATTCATGCAACCATGGCACTATCTAATATCTCCCGTGATTAGAGATGCAAAACCAAATCATTAAGATCTAAAAGAATGATCAAAATCCAACTCAACACAAACTACGATTACATAATGTCATATTGGGTTTTGAAAAACACCCAAAAGGTTAGAGAAGCTTAGCCTGACATGGGTTATCAACAAATCAAATGAACCTTACCAAAATTGTAAATGCATCACATACAAATAGGAGTCTATATCCACCCAAGTGCATGAGTTTCCATCTCCACCAAAAGTGAATTCGATCAAAGTAAGCATGTAACCCAACAAACTTATAGTGCCCATATCTAAAGCATTTGAGTATTCAAACTATTCTAAAAATACAAACCCAAATAGGTCGATAAAGAATTCATTAAACATCACCAGCTTCAACTCGAATGGATGCTCAAGTTATAACTCAACCCATCAAACACACGGTTTTCCTTTAGGGTAAGTACACCAAGTTGGGGGGCCAAAGGGGGTCTTAAGTGGACGCATTTTTCTGAAAAAAAAAAAAAATCAACTTGTACGAGTTTTTTGAAATAGTTACACTCAAAATTGGAAGATGTTGTGTAAACATGAATCGTATAATTTTGAATCTAGTTTCTAAGCTACTAAATTTTTATTGAAAATGGATAATTTTAAGTGGGTCAAATAACTAAAATACCAACAAGTGATCCTATTTTTGTTAAAAAACATAACATAGTGAGTTTCGTGCCCCCACCATTTTTTAGCACCATTTATGAGTTTTGAAAACCCTTTGGTAGAAAGATAGCTAGGAGCATCTAGTTTGTGCTAGAACTTTTTTTATATTTTTTTAGTAAATATTTATTTTTTTATGATTTTTCTAGCACAGAAATTTTAGTTTTTGAAAAATGACGGAGCTCTAACCGTGCCCCCCCCTAACTACCTCAAAAATATAGAAAATTAGAATTTTTTTAATATGTATACAATTAGGCCTAGTTTGTGCTAGTATGATTTTTTTCAATTTCGATGACCCCAAAAAAGATACACGATGAAGATAGACATATTTAAACTTCAAAAATAGCTATAAAAAGGCATAGTTAGAAAATAAATACTATGGAAACCTTATATTAGTTAGAAAATTTGAAAAATTATATTTTTAGATAGAAGAAATTATGCTCTACGTCGTGGTATAATTTTTTTAAACGAATCGATTGTTTTATGTTGATTTATCATGGAGGAAGTGACATTTTTACATTTTCCTGCAAAAACAAGTTGTTTGTTGTGTTTGTGTAGGTCCATGCCTCGGGCTTGGGATCCAAACCGGATCCCAAGCCTTGAGGCATGGCTTGGAAAAAGTGAAAATGCAAAACGTGTGTGTGTTATAACGCGCGCACTATAAAATGTATGCGCTATAATGCGTACATGTTTTGTATAGTATAAACATTGTATATGCTTTTGTGCATGCTTCTATTTACAAAAATAAATGTTGAAGTATTATTTAAATTTTATTATTTCTTATACTTTAAATTTATTTTAGTAAATATAATAAATTAGGGTCACTCTACACCTTATGGAACTAGTCTCACAACTCCATTAGTCATGATTTAGGAGATAGTTTTTATAGTATAATCTGGTCAATACATAGGTAATTTTTAGGATTTCAACATTCAACCTAAATATTTTAGCATTTAAATTCTACAATCAAAACCCTAAACCCTAAACCCTAAACCCTAAACTTGAGGCCCTAAACCTAAACCATAAACCTTAAACCCTAAATCCTAATCCCTAAACCATAATCCTTAAATATTCAACCCTTACCCATGAGCCCTAAATCCTAAACCTTGAGCCTTAAGCCCTAAACCCCAAACCCTAATCCATGAACCATGAGCCTTAAATTTTAAACCCTAAACCTTGAAAACTAAATCCTAAACCCTAAACCCTAACCCATAAACCCTAAACCCTAAACCCTAAACATTGAATCCTAAACCCTAAAGCTTGAGCCCTAAGCCCTAAACCATAAGCCCTAAATCCTAAACACTAAACCCTAAACCCTAAACTTTATGACCTAAACCCTTAACCCTCAACCATGAGACCTAAACCCTAAACCCTAAAACCAAAATAATAAATCCTAAACCCTAAACACTAAATCCTAAACCCTAAAACCTAAAACCTAAACCCTAAACCCTAAACCCTAGACCCTGACCCTAAATCCCGAGACCTAAGCCCTGAACCCTAAACACTCAATCCAGAGCACCGAGCTCTAACCCCTAAACCTTAAACCAATAACTTTGAACCCTTAACCTTAAGCCATAAACCATGAACCATGAACCATGAACCCTAAACCCTAATCCCTAATCCCTAAACCATAAACCCTAAACCTTAAGCCTTGAACCCTACACCCTAATCCTTAAGCCCTAAAACATTAACCTTAAACCTTGAGCCTTGAGCCCTAAACCCTAAATCCAGAGCCCTGAGCTCTAACCCCTAAACCTTAAACCCATAACTCTAAACCCTAAGCCGTAAACCCTAAACCATACACCCTAACCCCTAAACCCTAAACCCTGAGCCACGAGCCCTAAACCATAAACCATAAACCTTAAGCCCTAAATGTTAAATCCTAAAGATCTCATACCCCTGAACCATCAACCATGAGCCCTAAATGATAAACCCCTAAACCTCATATATTTCAGTAGGTCTCATGAGTGAATTCATATTTTTGAATATCTTAGACCATATTTCCTAGTCTTGTGCCTAAAACCATCATTAAGTCTACTTTTACAACTACCTTGTTTATGAGAGGTGGGCATTTCCCTCATTCAAAATATCAATAGATGAAAGGCATTAAATTTTGATGACTCTCTTTGAATTTTGTTCCTACGAAGTTGATGAACCCTTTTCAAGTTGAATACTCTCTATCAATATTAATAAGAATGGGTAAGACACATAACATTACAATGAGTGAAATAGTTCACATGTAATGGGAAGAAGATAGCTCTGTATTGGGTAACATTTATTTGTACCAAATTGTTCTTGGATATCTGTAATTTCCCTCCTTTAAAATATTAGTAGATGAAAGGCATCAAATTGTGACGACTCCCTTGAATGTTCTACCTACAAAGTAGATGAACCCTTTTTAGTTGAATACTCTCTGTCAATACTTATAAGAATGGGTAAGACATAGAACATTACGTGAGTGAACAAAGTTAGCCTAATCCATAAGCCTTAAACCCTAAGCCCTAACCCCTACCCCCAACCCCTAACCCCTAAACTCTAAACCCCGAGCCTTAAACCCTAAACCTCGAACCCCGACCTTTAAACCATAAACCCTATTTCCTAAACCCTAAACCTAAACCCTAAAACCTAAACCCTAAACCTTAAACTATGATCCCTAAACCCTAAACTCTGAGTGTTAAACCCTAAACCCTAAACCCTAAAATCTAATCCCTAAATCCTAAACCCTCAACCCTAAACCCTAAACCCTAAAACCTAAACCCTAATCCCTAAACCCTAAACCTCGAGCGCTAAACCCCAACCCTAAGCCCTAAGCCATAAGCCCTAAGACAAAACCCTAAAACCTAAACCCTCAAACATAAACCCTCAACCCTAAACCCTAAAAACTAAACTATGAACCCTAAACCATCAACTCTCAATCCTAAACCTTCAACCTCAACCCCGATCCCTAAACCCTAAACCGTGAACCTTGAGCCATAAACCCTAAATCCTCAACCTTGATCCCTAAACCCTAAATCATGAACCTCGAGCCCTAAACCCGAAACCCTAAATCATAAACCCTCAACCCTTAACCCTAAACCATGAACCCTAAACCATGAACCCTAAGCCTTGAGCCCTAAACCCTAAACCATAAAATGTGAACTATGAGCCTTAAACATTAAACATCAAACCCTAAACTCTAAACCTTAAGTCCTAAAACCTAAGCCCTAAGCCCCGATCCCTAAACCCTAAACCATAAATCATAAACCCTCACCCAAAAGAAAGTCCTAATAAGATCATTCATCATGTTTCAGTGTGTAGGGAATAGTTTCTAAGGTGATCAATCGACTCATTTAGTTTTGATGAGAGACTACTTCCTTCAAGGTTTAAAAGGAATTTTTGGCCATTCTCAGCTAATTGAACACCCTTCGTAACAAGCTAAAATGAGCTAGTCATGTCACTGAGGTATCAAGGAACATCATGTGTAAAGTATTAAGGCATCATTTTTCTCCATAAGAGACATATGAGCAAAAATATGTATGAGAATCATGAATTTGATTCCATGAAAGGATGATTTTGGAGCTAGGAAAGGTGAGGGATTGATCTTTATATGGAGCACCATGTTTCTAAGAATGAGCAATCATCTGAGTTCACTTGATGTAATTTACTTGGTACTATTCGTAAAAACTCATTCAACACCTAGTAGTATTATCACACCTTAAGGAGGAGGCACATTACAATCACCTCATTTTGGCAATAGGACAGGAATCCCATTCAGGGAACAATCCTCTATATACAAAGTGAGGATCTCTTTTTAGTAAGAAGTAGACAAGCATCATAGAGTTGATTCATGGTCGCTAAAGTGAATTATGGACCAAATTTAAAAATTAGTACTAATTCAAGTAGTGGTAAAGCCAAAATCCAATTTAAAAGGTCAAAAACCTTAAAAACGACTAGATGCTTTCCCAAAACAAAGACCGAATATAATATATATGCCCTGAAAGTTTTAGGTTTGTTGTTGAAATCCTGAAAATGAGTAAGTACTTACCAAATTAGATTTTTAAAAACTATCTTCTAGATTATACGTGTTGGAGCTATGGGACCACTTCCATCAAGTGCAGAGTGACCCTAATTTCTTATATTTACTAAAATAAATTTAAAGTATAAGAAATAATAAAATAAATAAATAATATAAGACACCCAAATACACATACATTGTCCATAGTATACAAAATGCGTACGCGTTTTAAATTCTCCAAGATGTGTATGCGTTTAGCCTTCTCTCAAACATGTACATGTTTTAGGCTTCTTTACAACGTGTACGCATTATAGGCTCCATAATTACCAAACCAAAAATTAAAACACGTACGTGTTTCATCTGTACAAAACAAAAACTAGTTCATAAACCACTTACAAAGCAAGAGATTCCATTTTAATATGCAATATCAAAAACCCAGAACCCTAAAATAATTTCTATTATACGCAAAGTTCCTTCCATGAACTAATTAAATAAAACAAGATTTTGTAAGGGATTAGAGCCTATCATGCCTCGTAAAGCTTCCCGAAGTCTTCTTCTAGCTCCCACGTTTCTTCCTCTTACTCCCACGATAGCCTCCAAAGTCAAAAAAAAAACAACCGTCACATAATCCCCACATTCCTTATCCACTCGAAATCTTCTCCAATAATATCTCCATGAAAAAGATAAGTGGAGCTTTCAAAACAAATTAAAAACTAGATCAAACACCCCCAATCTCCACATACGTAAAAAAGAAAGGAGAAGAGGAATGACCAAATGGAAACCAAAACAATAATATTGCCTTTCACTTTGAATCTGACATGTTTTTTCCTACGTAGTTTGGAATGGGTTTCAAAATCATTAATTCTTAGATAGGAAAATTTGTCCATCCCACCAACCAACCGAACTCCTCCAAATTCATTTAGGTAAGCTACTAACTATTTAGCTGACCAAGAAATCACGTTAAAACCAATTTTAGAAACCTACCAAACTCAAATTTGGCTTACCACTAAGGAGTGGTAGTGGTCAAGCATTAAATAAATCCATAAAATATTGAAGTACATACAATGGTGGCACCAATCACAAACCCACCACTTGACCATGGATCCCCCCAATGCTGATCGGGATCAAACATTGAGTTCGGATCTAAGTCCCTTCCCTTCTCATCATAGGTTAGGGTTTAGATCAAAACATAGCAACATAACAACTTAGCATAGGTTATTTAGATTAGGTTCCCAAGAAACCAACATAGTTCATATGCCTTAGGTCTAGGTTAGACCCTTAGAAATTTAAGTGTTGTCAAAACATTAGTTATAGGCTAGGCCTATAGTAACAAAAATTCAAGAGGCCCTTAATAACTGCAACAATAGAGACCTTACAGAAATTGAAATATTTTTCAAATGGAGCAAGTTCTGAAATGAACTAGATCTCAAAACTTTCCAACGCTTAATACGGGACTAAAATCATAGGAAAACTAGAACAAGATCACCAAGATTAATTAGTATAAAATTGATAATCCATAATCAAAAGAATAATCTGTAATCTCTTACATTCAATCGTATTTGCAGATTGAATTAAGAGAATGCCTTGGATCAATGAAACTAATCCAAGGTACTTTCTTAATCGATTCTCAATACTAATAATCAATTGTTCCAGACTTAGAGTAATTTTCCCAATTACCAGTTCACCCATTAGTTCCAAGAATAGAATTCAAACCTTCCACAAGATGAAGACATCAGTTCATTTCACGAACCAATTAAGTAAACATCACAATCAAGAGTACAATGCAAATAAATGGATGATTAATTGAACAAATCTCAGCTGAGATAAATATTAATCTAACAACATGATTTAATCAATTCCACGAGCAATAACTCAAGAATAGTCACATGGCAATGTCGTTATCCACTTCCACAATGAGAAAGTATAGATGAAAGAATGGAAGAGGTGTTACATACCTCCCCTCTAAAAATCATCATCTTCCCGATGATTGGCTTAATTCCAAACAGTTTTTCCAGAACACAGGTTCAATAAAATTTATTCAACCATAAGATTTTTAACCACAAACAAAATTTAATCCAAAAATTTAGTTTTCAAAATTTATAACAGCACCAAAGGCTGTAATAATACTTAATAAAAGTATTTTTCTCAAAAAAACAAATCCAGAATCAGTTATGAATCAAAATTATTCTATTTTTTTATGAGAAATGAAATCTTTCTGCTAAAACAAGTGAGGAAAAGTAGCTTTCATGTCCTCCAAGTTTTCCCAGGTTGCACTTTCCTCATTAAATTGATCCCATTAGACCTTGCATTGTCCAATTTCACGATTATGCAAGTACAACTTGTGGGTTTCGAACTCTAATCGGTTCATTACCCTTGGGTCTTGACTTGCAAAGCATTCCAGTTTAACACATGTGATAAATATGAAATGTATTTCTTAAGAAAAAATATGAAAAACACCATGCATTCATGCTAATGAGGGAGGCAATGTAAGCGGTAGGCCACATGATTAAATACCTCAACAATCTCAAAGGGTCCTATAAAACAAGGTGACAACTTGGCTAACTTGCCAAAAGTAATTGAGCTCTTTTTAGGATTGACTCTTAGAAAAAATTTATCATGAAGTTCAAACTTCCTTTCAACTCTTTTCAGTCTCCATAACTTTTTTCTATCAAAATTCAGTTTTCAAAATTTATAAAAGACACAAGTGCTGTAATAATACTTAATAAAAGTATTTTTATCCAAAAATAAAATCTAGAATTAGTTATGAATCAAAATTATTCAAGTTTTTTTATGAGAAATGAAATATTTCTGCTCAAACAATTGAGGAAAAGTAGCTTTCATGTCCTCCAAGTTTTCCCAAGTTGTACTTTCCTCATTAAATTGATCCCATTAGACCTTGTATTGTCCAATTTCATGATTATGTAAGTACAACTTGTGGGTTTCCAACTCTAACTGGTTCTACCATGATTACCCTTGGGTCTTGGACCTATAAAGCATTCTAGTTTAACACATGTGATAAATATGAAATATATTTCTTAAGAAAATAAATATGAAAAACATCATGCATTCATGCCAATGAGGGAGGCAATGTAAGTCGGTAGGCCACATGATTAAATACCTCAAAATCTCAAAGGTTCCTATAAAACAAGGTGACAACTTGGTTAACTTGCCAAAAGTAATTGAGCTCTTTTTAGGATTGACTCTTAGAAAAACTTTATCCCCAAGTTCAAACTTCCTTTCAATCAAGTTTTCGTGTCTCCATAACTTTTTCCTATCGTAGCATCTTTTAATCTTTCCCGAATTAACTTTACCTATTGTTCCATTTTAGAAAGCATCTAAGGCCCAATTGCTTCCTATCTTCAATGTTATCCCAAATGACATGGGTCCTGCACCTTCGCCCATACAAATCTTCAAAAGGTGCCATTTTTAGAGAATAATGGTAAGTGTTATTATATGTAAATTCAACCAAAGGAAGATACTCTTCCCATTTGTATTGTTGATCCATACAGTACATCCTAAGCATATCTTCTAGAACCTAATTAACTCTTTCAGTTTTCCATCCATTTCTAGATGATAAGCAGAGCTAAAGTTCATCTTTGTTCCCAAAGTTACATTAAGATTTTTCCAAAATTGTGAAGTCATTCATGGGTCCCTATCAGAGATTATCAACTCGGGAACACCATGCAATCTGAATATTTCTTACACAAACCTTTTTGTAAGAACGTGTGAATCATCCTTCAGATTACCAACAATGAAATGAGCTACTTTAGTTAGTTTATCAACCACAACCAAAATAACATCATGCTTATTTATAGACATAGGTAGTCCTTGAACAAATTTCATACTTGTAACTTGTCATTTGTCTTTGCATGTATGATAGGAGGGCACAAGAAAACCAGTCGGGTGCATATGCTCAACTTTTACATGCTTTGACATTCTAGGATACGGGACACATAATTCAACATGTCTTTCTTCATCCCTTTCCAAAAATATTTCTGTTTTACAACAAGCATTTTTGTCACTCCGGGATGTCTAGAGTAAGGTGCATTGTGAAATTTAGTCATCACTTTCTTCCTTAACTCATTTCCTAGTGGTATGTATACTCTATCCTCATACCTCGGAATTCTTTCTCTGTCTAATCAAAATCCTTTGTACCATACATCATTTGGATTCCTAGTAAGTATTGTTTTTACCTACTGATAGTACGGATCAGACATTAAGGCATTTCTAACCTCATCCAGTAACCGAGTTCTTAAAATCACAAGTGCAGAAATATGTTTCCTACAACTTAGTGCATCTTCCACTCTATTTTCTTTACCATTAATATACTTGATGCCAAAATCATACTGAGACAAGAACTCCAACCATCTTCACTACCTTGCATTTAAGTTAGGCTAAGTGAAGATATATTTCAATCCAAGATGGTCGGTTTTCAACTCAAAGGGCTTCCCTAAGAGGTAATGTCTCTAAACCTACAGTGCATGTACTATGGAAATAAGCTCTAAATCATAGGGAGCATAATTATACTCATACAATTTAAGCTTATTGCTTTCATATACTATCACATGATAATTTTGCAGCAATATACCCTCTAATCCATCTCTGGAAGCATCTGTTACTACAAGAAACTCTTGTTCGGATCAGAACAATCAATATAGGAGCAGTAGTTAGTTATTCTTTAAATGTTTTAAATGTAGCCTCATATTTTTCACTCCATATAAACTTGTTATCTTTATTTTATAATGAATTTATTGGGGCAGCAACCTTCAAAAATATTTTACAAATTTTATGTAGTATCCTACAAGCCCCATGAAGCTTCTAACTTCATGTACATTCTTAGGTGTTGGCCAATCAATTATGGCTGCAATATTTTTGGGATCAACTGAGACTCCATCTTTATTTATTATATGCCCCAAATATTGTACTTCAGTTTCATAAAAAGAACACTTTGATAGTTTTCCATATAATTTCCTCTTTCTTAGTACCTCCAATATAATCCTTAAATGATCATTGTGCTCCTCCAAGATCCATGAATAGATAAGAATATCATCCAAGAATACAAGCACAAACTTGTCCAAGTATTCTTGAAAGATATTATTCATCAGATTCATGAAGGCTGCAGGGGCATTAGTTAAACCAAAAGGTAAAACTGTAAACTCATAATGTCCATATCTAGGTTCTAAAAGCAATCTTATGAATATCTTCTTCCTTGATTCTTAACTGATGATATCTCAAAACATAGATATATTTTAGATTAGACTAATGCTCCATGCATCTGATCAAAAATATCATCTATCCTTGGAAGAGGATATCTATTCTTGATAGTTGTTTTGTTTAACATCTTGTAGTCAATACAAAGTCTTAATGTTCCATCCTTCTTTTTAACAAAGATCACTAGTGCTCCCCAAGGTGAGACACTCGGCCTTATTAACCCTTTAGACAATAATTCATGTAATTGATCCTTAAGCTCTACCAATTTAGTGGTAGTCATATGATAAGGTGCCTTGGAAATAGGTTTTGTTCTAGTTTGATTTCAATGGTGAAGTCAAACTCTCTTTTCAATGGAAGACACTAGTAGCTCTTATGGAAACACATCATTGTACTCTCGTAACAATATATATCTTTCTAAAATTTACCTCCTTCTTCAACTAAATCTGAAATTTTTATTGCATAAAGCATGCAACCTTTATTTTTGGCCTTCTTTAGCTACATAGTTGATATTTCTCTAACCTTTATGCCTCTTTTTATTCCTTGAATGTCTATTGATTTCTGTAGATCATCCAAACACCTTATATTCTTCCAAAACATTCCACAAGTTCCTTGTGATCAGATAACCAATTCACACTAATTATTATGTCATAAGACCCTAGAGGTGCAATGTACAAGTCTACCTCAGTTGTGAAGCTTGGTAATTCTAAGGTTACACCAAAAAGACACTTACTAACTATGTGGACAACGTTATTCCCATACTGGACAGTCCATGGTTTTTCCATAAAACCAACTTTATGTTTTAATTTAGTAACTAACTTGTTATAAATAAAACATTCAGAAGCACCAATATCAAAAAGTATAGTTATAGGTAGGCCATACAACTTACCTAGCACTTCTATGGGCATAGCCTACTTTTCAGCTTGTTTATTGGCTACCACAACATATATCTTATATTGTTGGTTGTTTTCATTTTTTTTAAAGGACAAATGAATTACATAGTGAATTCCTCCACAATTAAAACAACCTCCAACAAGTCCTTTCTTAGGCTCATATTTATTCTCAGCCTTGAAAGTACTGTTCTGCCCAAAATTACCTTTCTGCCCATTATTTTTGTTATTTGTTGCACAACTTTACCTACTTTTTTCTTCTCATTTCTAGCCACAGGCTTACTTTTGTTCCCAAACTTCTTCCATGTACCCTTCTTGGGGAAAAGATGAAGAAGCATTCACAATTTTCTTATGTTTTTCCTCCTAATGTGCAGAAATTACCTTCAATTTTGCTCTTGTCGAATGGATTTTTCAACCACTTCCTCCATAGTGCCGTGTCACGTACATCCACCTCACCACCTATGATAGGATACAACCCCATGATGAACTTCTTATTCATAATTTTTCATTTGTTTGATCTTGGCACATATTTGAGAAGCTTGGTGAACTTCTCCCAGTATTTTGTTACAGATAATTTTGCCTAGGTTAAGGTTTAGAACTTTGTCATTTTCTAGTCATATTAGAGTTATGGAAACCAACACTTCCTAAATGACCCTTAAATTGGTTCCATGTGATGTTTTCTCATCAACATTAATCTCAACCTTACAGCTGTCCCACCATGAAGATGCTTCATGGGAGAGATGATAAGCTCCCCATACAACCTTGGTTTCCTCAAAGAAATTTCTTATCGCAAATTATTTCTCCATCTCGCTGAGCCAATTCTCAGCCCCATCACCCTAGGTGGTTCCATCAAATTTTGGTGGACTTATCCTCTTTATATCGTTGGTTAATTTAGCTACCAATCTTTCCCTCTTATTCTCGAGCTGATTGGGTACATTCATGTTAGCATTGTTTCCAACATTATTTACAGCATTATCATTCACAATATTGAGATCCTCAAAATCATCACTACTCTCATCATGTGTTTTCCTAAGACTTCTCATGTTTAGACTTTGTGTTATTTCCAGCCACTTGTTATTCAATAACAACAATCCTATTCCTTGTTTCTACATCGCAACAAGGATTCCATCCAGCTTTTGAGATGTAGCTTCTTCACCACCCGGAGATAGGTTATGCACAACATGTCCCCTTTTTCTCACCATTTCTATTAATCAATAAAATTATTCTTATCATAAGTGGACTCAAATAGGTCCAAGATATGCAAGCTTTAGCTCTAATACCAAGATGTAACATCCATATATAATGATTACAAAATTAGGGAATTTTTTTTTTTTATAATCTCAATATTCATTGTTCTAAATTTAGCATTTAGAACCACATTAAATCTGCTAATCAATCCTAAAATAGTAACCATATGTAGTTGTTATGACTCGACATCAACATCAATATTTCATATTTCATTTCATTGTATACTCTATATACTTGTGGTTCCTTTTTCATTTAAGGGTTTATCAAGTGCAACTTACTAAAGAGCTTATCTAGGTATTTGTTATGAATACCCATCCTATATCCCACATCTTTAGTCTAGGTGAATTTAAGACAATGCAACCAACAATTGCGATACTTGGCCAAAAAGTTTTTGACTTTTTCCATGCCCATATTCCAATATGACATACTTGTCATATAGGAATACGTCCTTCACCACACTTCAAAGTGTTATCTATATTAGAATTTCTTGAGTTACATCAATCATTCCCATTCTAAAACGGGATCGCTTAGAGGAGTTGAATGGATTATTGCAACATAATGACTGCTCCATAGTTTCCATCTAATGATCCCCGTCATTAAATGGGTATTGTGCAGCAGTGATTATATTGAAACAACCCATTAAGTTCCACTAGGAAAAACCTCTTATCTTAACAAGTTCATTAAACATTTTAATTCACATCTTTTTAATCCCACCCTAATTATTTTCATTTGTTAGGTGTCATTCCTAAGGACTAACTCGGGTTCTATCAACATTCCAGATAAGGAATGTTATGTTACCACTTAATCAATAAAGAGTACTACAGATTAAATATGCTCATAACTTAATCACCTTAAGCATGCAATTTCTTTTAATTGATTGAGTAACTTAGAAACATCCTGCAAGTATATATTATAGGGAAGCAACCACATATATCCATATATACTTTTAATGTACTAGAAATTTCATTTCTTAAACCCCAAGGCAGGTTCTAAACTTTCAGTTCCATAATAGTTCTCATGACTTAACATTAATTACCTTAAGTCATTCAACCATTCATACTATTATAACTTAGTTAAAGATTATCCCTAAGTATAACTCTTCTATATTGGGATGGTATCCCTCATCAAGAAACATAGTCTAACCAAAAGGTTCATTCTGTTACCACCTAGTTAACAATCCCTTCCTTAAGATTTCATAGCATAAACTTGTCGAGTATAACCGTGCATGCATGATAACCACATTTCAAGCACATAGTTAATAGATGATATGCCTAAAGGTCATATATATATATATATATATATATATATATATATATAATATATATATATATGAAGAAGAACTTTATTCTTAACATCTTAAGGAATGGGCTAAGTGTAAACTTAGTCCCTTAATATTAGTCCTATCCATTACTAAGTACAATTCTATTTCAATATTGTACTTAACTCATAAATTAGGACAAATAGGGTTGCATTATTAATATAATCACTTATACTTTCACAAGGCAGATCCTTATGTATACTTAATGAATTTAAATATCATATGTGATTAGTTTATAAGGTTTGAATCCCCTTAATTTTAGTCATGTAGCCCATAATTGTTTTATAACAATCCTTTAAAAATGCACACAAGTATTGACTTATAATGTTGTAAATAAGCATAGTCATTTATAAATTAATTCCCACAACAATATAACTCGTTTATTACAAATTATTCATTTTTATCTTAATCAAGATGAATTCAGTAAATAGAAGTATATAAGTCAATAACCAACTTATATTTAAGTTCTTTTCAATCATACTTTTCATATAATTCTAATCACAAAATATGATTCCTTATATCTTTCCCTTAAGCCTACATTCTTATAAGTCAACATTAGCATTCATTTACAAACAATGGTGTGGATTATATTTAAAATTTTATTTGACATCATTCAAGTTTACCAAACAATATCAAGGAATAAGGCATTGCATATCAGTTGATTCCTTATAAGCATAATTTCCCAATGAAAGATTTGAAACTAAAATCTTCATTCATACACAAATTAACCAGTCAAGACAGAATGATTCAAAGAAACAAATTTCCTATATTTCGAATAAGATGTCAATTCAAGTAAACAATAATAAATCATATTCTTTTCAACAATTTACATAATTGGTCATAAGCCCTAATTACTTCATCACAAAATTAAATCAATAATTGAAAACATAATGTTTTCATCAAACTACATTTCTTCAATCAATAGAATAAATTATCTTTCCATAAGTCTTCCTCTTTTTTCTCACTCGAAGTCCATCTACAAGATTGTTAACATCTGTTAGTTCATTTGAACTGAGCATGATAAGAGCTAAATCCTTGGAACCATATGTTCTAACTAACAACTTCAAGAAGGAACATTGCTTATTAATAGAAATTAGTCAAGAGTTCATAAACATCTTTTCCTCTTTAAACACTTCCAGAAGAAAATTACTCAAGTGTATCACAAAACCCTACAGATGTCAACATCTAATATTCCAACCAAGTATGAATTCTATCAAATAGAAGACATTTAAAAAAATATTGAACATTCATTCATTGTACATCCAAGTAAAGTAACCTACTACATTACAAACATACATTCTCACTTTAAGTAGTATTATAATAATAATGCAAAGCCAAGTATACATAATAACAGAAGACAAGGATGAGTAGAAATGCTTTAATCATGTATCCCATACTACATGATTAAAGTATTGTACTCAGTTCCATAAGTTAATTACTTTCAAGTATGAATTCAATTCCAAAGTCACCTTCAACCTACATATTTGATAAAGGTTTGATAGTAGCTGAACAAAGAGACTAAACTAGTAGTAGCAACAGAGCTCTCAAATCACACAAGTCATTTTAGCTTAACAACTAAAAAAATCCATACATTCACAACATGGTTGCAACCAACTCAAATTCATACGAGACATTGGGATAAGCAACACAATGATACTTCCAATCCAGATAGTCTTTAATCAAGACTAGTAATCCATGCTATGACTGAAAAAGGACATACCCTAACAAGTACATCACTCGAAACATAACCTGAATGATCCAAACAAAAACAAGAGAATTCTCATAAAATATACAACCTTCCAAACATGACTAATTGATATCCTTGATCATATTTGAATGAGAAAGGGTATCTATAAGAATTGAATCGATCAAACATTAAATAAGGGTAAACATTGTAAGCCCTCCTAATAGTTCTCGTTAGGGACATAAACATAGTATACTTTCTAAAGAAGATAAAAATAATAACTATGTTCAAAACTTATTCATACCAGAAGTTAGAGAACAGTTCAACACCTCTTTAATATCATTATTCCTACCAACTAGGGCCCATTAATTCTCAGAAGGATTCACCAAAAACATAAGGTAACCAATATACCTTATTGGTTCGAGAAGGAATATAAGGCTACAGAGTTGAACCTCCCAAAACCAATTCAAAAAAATTTTCAAGGCCTTTATAAAATTGTCCAACACATAATAGTAATCAAAGAAGGAAACAAATGCAATGAAAAGAGAGGTAGAATCCATATTCATGCAACCATGACACTTTCTAATCTCTCATGTGATTAAAGATGCAAAGCCGAATGGCTAAGATCTAAAAGAATGATCAAAATTCAACTCAACACAAATTGCGATTACATAATGTCACAGTGGGTTTTGAAAAACACCCAAAAGGTTAGAGAAGCTTAGCTCGACATGGGTTATCAACAACTCAAATGAACCTTACCAAAACCAAACACATCACTTATAGACAATAGTCTATATCCACCGAGTGTGTGAGTTTCCAACTCCACAAAAAGTGAAGTCTATCAAAGTAAGCATGTAACCCAACAAAATTACAGTGCCCAGATCTCAAGAGTTTGAGTATTCGAACCATTCTAACAAATACAAACCCAAACAGGTTAGATAAAGAATTCATTAAACAACACTAGTTCAACTTGACTAGGTGCTCAAGTTCTAACTCAACCCATCAAACACAAGGTCATCCTTTAATAAAGTATGCAACCGATAGGTTTATAGTATAAAAAAATCACACAAAGTTCAATAACCCAACTGTTGGATCGATTATAACCACATAAACATGCAACTCAAAGTATATATTTGTTCTTTCCATTACAGTCATGGTGAGTCATTTTTTTACAAACACCCATAACATATAGAGTGGAAAATATCAACATGTATTTCATATAAAAGCATTCAGAGAAAATCTAGAACAAAAACCAATTTGTAAATCACTTACCAAGCAAGAGATTCCATTTTAATATGCAATATCAAAACCCAAAGCCCCAAAATAATTTCTTTCATAAGAAGAGTTCCTTCCATGAACTAATTAAATACAACAAGCTTTTATAAGGGATTAGAGCCTATCATGCCTGATAGAGCTTCCCAAAGTCTTCTTATAGCTCACAGTTTTTTTTCTTCAACTCCCACGATAGCCTCCATAGTCAAAAAAATTAACCTTCACATAATCCTTATAGTCCTTCTCTACTAAAATCTTCTCCAATAATATCTCCATGAAAAAGAGAAGTGGAGATTTCTAAACAAATTCAAATTAGATCAAACACCCCAATCTCCACATGCGAATGAGAAAGGAGAATCGGAATGACCAAATGGAAACCAAACCAATAATATTGCCTTCTCTGAATATGGCATGTTTTTTTCCTAGGCATTTTGGAATGGGTTTAAAAATCATTAATGCATGGACAAAATAATATATCTATCCCTCCAACCAACCAACCTCCTCCAAATTCATTTAGGTAAGTTACTAACTATTTAACTAACCAAGCAATCACGTTAGAACCAATTTTAGAAACCTGCCAAATTCAAATTTGGCTTACCGCTAAGGAGTGGTGGTGGCCACCATTAAATCAAGCCATAAAAGCTATAATCACATGTAAGGGTGACGCCAATCATAAACCCACCACTTGACCATGCATCCCCCCTAATGTCGATTGGGATCAAACATTGAGTTAGGATCCAAGTCTCATACCTTCTCATCATAGGTTAGGGTTTAGATCAAAACATAGAACCATAAAAACTTAGCATAGGTTATTTATATTAGGTTCTCAAGAAACCAACATAGTTCATATGCCTTTGGTCTAGGTTAGATGCTTAGAAATTTAAGTGTTGTCAAAACATTAGTTATAGACTAGGCCTATAGTAACAACAATTCAAGAGGCCCTTAATAACTACAACAACAAAGACCTTACCAAAATTGATATATTTTTCAAATGGATCAAGTGCTACAATGAACCATGTCTCAACACTTTTTATCCCTCAATATAAGACTAAAATCATAGGAAAATTGGAACAATATCACTAAGATTAATTAGTATAAAATGGATAATCCATAAACAAAAGAATAACTACAATATCTTACATTCACTCATATTTCCATATCAAATTAAGAGAATGCCTTGGATCAATAAAACTGATCCAAGGTACTTTCTTAATCAATTTTTTTTCTAGACTTAGAGTAATTTTCCCAATTACCATTTTCACCCATTAGTTCCAAGAACAAAATTCAAACCTTCCACAAGTGAAGACATCGGTTCATTTACGAACAAATTAAGTAAACATCACAATCAAAAGTACAATGAAAATAAATGGATGATTAATTAAAAAATATCAACTAAGATAAATATTAATCTAGCAACATAATTTAATTAGTTCCACAAAGCAGCAACTCAAGAACAATCACATGTCAATATTGTAACCCATTTCACATCAACAAGTACAAATGAAAGAATGACATAGGTGTTACAAGAAAGGAGTTTCTTATTTTTTTCACAAACTTTGATTCAAGGTCATCAGTAAATTTTGTCCAATCTTATAGCCTGATATATTTTTGTTTCCTTAAATCAAACTTCTAAACTCAAATTAGAAATTCTCTTTTCTTTGTTTAGATTTTGAGAATTTAACTATTGAAGTTCATTTTTGATGAAGAGTTAACTTCTTCCATACCTTTCAATTTTTTTCTCAGCAATTCAATCTCTTGTTGTTGTTCTTTGATGGTTGCTTCAACCCTTAATAGCATACTTACGTGTTAAAGTTATCTTTTTATTCCTAATTTTGTTCATCATGAGAGGAAGTATTGGCCTCTTCGGCCTCTTCCTCAAAAACAATTTCTTCCTTCCTTTCGAATAGAAAAAAATTGTTTAGAAAAAGAGGTTCCTTCTTGTTATTTACACTATTCTTGTGTCAATTCTAGAGATTTTTCCTTGGTTTTTAGGGTAGGCCTTTCCATTTCTAGAGTTCCACCTTCAATTTATAAAACTTGCTTCTCTATTTCTAAAGTTAGTTCATTTATCTCACAGAGATTTTCTTTATGTTTCCAGAGCTAGATCCTATGTTTCGGAGCTCACTCCTTTGTTTTCAGATCTGGAGATCTGGGTTTCAAATATTTAGGTGCCTTAGTATGGGAAAATTATTCTAAGATTTGGGTATCCACTTCATCATTCGAACATGCTTTCTCTTTCTTATTGCATAGGTTTGATAGGATGCCTCTAACCTAGTCCTTTTCCTTGATATTATGGTACTAGAATCCCCTTTTCCTCATTTAAATATTGAATCAAAATTTCCTTTCACTCACAATTTTGGCTTGGTCCTTCATTCTTTGATTTTTTAAGTTCAAGGCTAGAGTGGCATGGGGTGTCCTTAGTTACTGAAGCAATCTTATGGGTGGAAGAGGCATGTAAGGACCTTCCTTTTATTTTTCCCAAAAATTTCCTATGAAGTCTTCTCATCCCTTCTCCCTTCTTGGATTTTTTAAGAGATGATGCTTGCATATTAGTTGAATTAGACCATGTTTCTTCAAAGACAGGATTTTCACTAAACATTTTTTTTTTTCATAGTGCTCATAGAATCAAACAAAACCCTATAAAGTTAACTTTGAGATTTTTATTTCTCTCCCCTATTTCAAGTGAATTATAAGTCTAATTACATCCCCACCTAATACAGATTGTTTCCCATCACAAATGAAATACTTTATAATGGGGACGTAACAAATTTTTATAGTTCGTAGGATTTTCCTTTTTATCCCCTGTTGAATCCTTTGGGGTTAAGTATAATTTTAGGTAGTGGTTCATCTTCATCAAGAAAGAGTTAAATAAGTTCCTTAATAGAAGATTTCCCTAATATTCTTATTTTGAAGTTACATAGACCACTTATGTCATTTATAACAAGTGTTTCTAACTTCAATTTTCATTCCTCTAACTCTTGTGTGGAATTTGTTAAAGGTCAAGAAAAAATATTCATCCAACTCAAAATCATACCCTTCAAACATTTTGAGAAAATTTAATCAACTCCGCTTCTAGAAAATTTCAATGATTGTTACATTTTTAGGAGCAACGATGGTGACTCGTGCTTTGATTTCTTATTCTTCCCGTCTTATGGAATTCATTAGGGGAAATATTTGGAATAAAAATTCCCTTCGCATAGAATAGTAACCACTTCTTTCTAGAGATTTTTTTCAAATGAATCTTCGTTCTCTTAGGTGGTGCTCGATAATTCCAATTATGCTTCAGTGATATCTCAATAACTTTTTGTGCAATTATGTGACATGATTTTGGGATACTGGAGTTAACTATGGCATGTTTGAAATTATTATTTATGATGGCCTTTCCTTATTCATATGTGTCAATCATTCTACATAATTGATTTTCATCATGCCACGATCACTTTGATTTTCTTCTTCTCTTTTTACTCATTAATTTCATTAAATCAAATGTATGGTATGTTTTAGAAAGAAAAATTTGTACGTAGGAGGAATAAATACACTTTACCTCGTTGAACATGTCTCCTTTTGAATTTTGGATCTCGATCCCTACATTTGAAAACACTTATGGTTAGTTTGTATGTTAGGAAATTCATCATACTTTCCTTTATTATTTGCATGTTGTTACTTTGAATTTTTTAGAATACATAAACACGAGAGATATGTGTGTGTGGGTATTTTTTTAATAATCAAGAAAAATTATGTCATCTAAAATTCCAATTTTATCCCTTTATTGGAGTTTGAACTCCCTAACACACCAAGGTGGAAGAATCACATTCTTCCATGAAACTAAATTCAGCACATGACTGAATTTCTTTTATAAACTCATGTTTTCTTTGAAGCTTTAGGTACAACCTCGCCTATGTCTATTCAATAGCAGATTTATTCTATATCCATCAATGGGTATTAATCTTATTGTTAGGAATTAGAGAAAAATATGTGGACACAATTCATCAAATCATAGTAGTAGGAAACTATTAACATGAAATGAACTTGCGTAAATATAACAACATATATAAACAATGCACAAAAGAAGACAAGACAAGATTTAACAAGGTTCACCCAATGTAGGCTATGTCCACTAAGAACTTGCTGAGATTTTATTATTACAGTCTTCTCTCGATTCAATTGCACGTGAAATCACTCATGAACTCACACCATAACTCCCAAAGATGTTAAACCACATCTAAGACACAATTTACACCCAATTACTCAACCTTGATCACCTCTTGATCACTCAAGATATCCAAGATTACTCTTGATTTGATACATTAGGATGCCCCTAACACCTTTATTTATAATATTACTATCCTTCTAGGAATATCTAAATCCGCCCAAGAAGTTTGAAATTTGTAATTTTTCAACTTCCCATGGTCAGAAAAATGGTCGTAGTTAACCTTGAAACTTAACAACAACGTCACAACGTGAAAAACAACAGATAACCGTATAATTCTCCCGAAGTATCCAAACTTAACCGTTCAAAATCAAATACTTCAATGTTTATTCTAGAAGACAAAAACAAGCTCCACACCCCAACAATCTCCCACTTGGAGAATGTTTCTATTGAGAAAATTTCTCAACCCTTCATTATCACCCATGAATTCCAACCAAAGTTGAACACAACTTCAAATTATCCCTTATGATCGCCTTGGTCATCATATCCATAGGATTCTATAGGTATGAATATTTTCTATCTTTAAATTATTTTCTTTCAAAGCTTTCCCGATGAAATGATATCTCAAATAAATGTGCTTTGTCCTAAAGTGGAAAGTGAATTTCTTCTCCAAATGAATAGTTCTCTAACTATCATTGTGTAGTCTCCCAACTTCCTTCTTATGCCCCAAATCATCAAACAACCGATGTAGAAAAATCATCTCCTTATTTTCCTCTCAGAAGCAGCAACTTAGTCAACCCATGTAGTTGATAAAGCCATAACCTTTTGTAATCATGAAATCCAGCTCACCGTTGTATCACCAACCATAAATACATAACCTGTTGTGCTCCTCCTATTTTCCAAATTTCCTGCCATGTCTAAATCTACATAGCCACACAATGTAGTGTCTGATCTACCAAAACACATTGTTGTTCCCATGGTCCCTCTCAAATACCAAAGGATCCCCTTCACCGTCTATCGGTGTTCCCTACCTAGATCACTCATAAACCTCCGATCACTGCTTGACCGCATGGGCAATATCGGGCCTAGTGCATACCATAGTATACATCAAAATACCAACCGTTGATGAGTACGGTACTTAGATAGCTGGATTATATCCTCTTTAGTCTTGGGATTCTTCTCCTTTGATAATTTAAAGTGACCAACCAAAGGAGTATCAAGCGATTTAGCATCATGCATACTAAACCTCTTCAAGAACTTATTTATGTACTCTTCTTGAGATAATATCAGCTTCCTCTCCTTCCTATTCCAATTTATTCTCATACCAAGGATTTTCTTTGCTACCCACAAATCCTTCATAGAAAATGAGTCACCTAGATTCTTCTTGAGTACCTTTACTTCCTACATATTCTTTCCTGCAATAAACATATCATCCACATATAGGCACAAAATAATATAACTACCATCATGAAACTTCTTAATGTACACACAATGGTTTGAGTGACACCTGGAGTAGCCCTTCTCCTGCATAAAAATTTTAAACTTCTTGTACCATTGTCGTGGAGCTTATTTCAGGCCATAGAAACTCTTCTTCAATTTGCACACTAACCTCTCCTTCCATTTGACCTCATAACCCTGTGGTTGTTGCATATACAATTCCTCCTCCAACTCATCATGAAGGAATGTAGTCTTCACATCCAACTACTCTAAGTGCAAGTCTTCCACTGCTACTAAACCAAGAATAGTCCTAATAGAGGTCATTTTAACAACAGGAGAAAAAATTTCATCAAATTCTATACCTTTCTTTTGTGCAAATCCCTTGACCACCAATCGGGCCTTGTACCTTTTCTCTTCCATCTTCCTATTTGATTATGTACACCCACTTGTTCTCAATGATCTCTTTCCCTTGGGTAGTTCCACCGAGATCCCAATTCCAATTCTCCATAAGAGATCTATGCTCTTCATCTATGGCCTGCTCCCACGTCTTCTTGATATCCACATGCACTACTTCCTCAAATCATTTTAGTTCTCCATTGTCAGTGAGTAATAAATAATTCAAATATGGAGTAAAACTTTTAGGTTCCCCTCTTACCCTAGAAGACCTCACCTCACGAGTTTGGGGTTCCCGATAAGTAGGTTCTTGAACTAGTTATACCGAACATGTTATACCCGAACCGCCCCTTAGACACCATTATATCCACAATTTACTCTAACACTATGTATTCTGTCTTTGATTCCTCTTTATATTTCTACAACTGGTCTTTATACATGACTTTTTCATTAAAGACAATATCTCTAAACCGAAATATTTTCTTATCCTTAAGACTCCAAACATGGAAAGAAAACTCATCCTCACCATATCCAACAAAGGTGAATTTCTCAAAATTATCCTCTAACTTGGTCCTCTCATCTTTATCAATGTGAATAAATACCTCGCATCCAAATACTCTAAGAAATGAGTAATCAATTTTCTTACTGACTAAACCTCCTTAGGTATACCTCCATCCAAGGTTATAGAGGGTCATCTCGTTAATCGGATAAATAGTTGTGTTTACTACTTCCACCCAAAACATGATTCAAAGCCCCACATGTAACCTCATGCACCTAGCATGCTCTATATTGTCATGTTCATTCTCTCTAACACTCCATTTTCCTAGGGAGTCTTCGAACCATCCTTTTCCTATGGATCCCATTTACCGAATAGTAATCAAGAAATTCATTACTGCAATACTTCCCTCCATTATCTAGCTTGATACATTTTATCTTGAGACATATTTCATTATCAACCAAGTCTTTCCATCTTTTGAAATTTTCAAACACATCATATTTTTTTCTAAAGAAATATACCCAAACTTTAATAGTTGCATCATCAATGAAAGTGACATAATAACATGAACCACTAATATATTTTATATTAATTGGACACCATACATCTATATGCACCAAATCCAATTTACCCTCCTTCCCGGTAGGTCTAACCTTGAGGAATCTCACCCACTTTTGTTTCCCATAAACACAAATCCTCACGAAGTCCAAATCTATCTCCTTTAATCTGAGCAACCTGTTCTTTAGAATCTGCATGCCCTTTTTACTCATATGACAGAGTCTCCGGTGCCACAAAGTTATAACTCCATCTTTAGTAACTAAATTACAATAATCAGCACCACCGGTTAAATACAAAGTACCAACTATCTTACCTCTTGCAACCATAAGAGCTCCCTTGGTAAACTTCCAAGAACCCACTATAAAACTGACCGTATAGCCATCACTACCCAAATGACCTGACCCGATATCAAGTTCTACCTCAACTTAGGCACAAGCCTAACATCCTTAAGTAGTCATTTTCTCCCATTCTTCATTTTCACCCGAACACAACCTTTACCTACTATGTTGCATGGTTCATCATCACCAATATATACATGTCCAAAATCACCTTGAACAAAATCAGTAAAGTAATGTCTATGTGGGGTGGCATGGAAAGAAGCCCTTGAATCATCACCCAGACTCAACAATATTATCTAAAGAAATAATTAAGGCATCCCAAAAACATCACTTATTTCCACATTTACCTCCTTAGTTTCCTCCTTCTTATCTCGAAGAGCCCAACAATATTTCTTAGCATGAAAACCTTCCCATAGTGCCAACATTCCAACTTGCTCTTGGACTTTGACCTTCCATGATCATTCGACTTCCCACGGTTACCTTTCCCTATGTTCTTTTGTCTCCCTCTACTCTCCACCGTAAAAGCATTTCTAGAAGTAGAAGAATCCTAGTGCTCTTCATTCATATTTCCTCACTCAGGATAACACCTATCACATCTTCAAACTTCAACTTTGAATTATTAGAGACCAAATTACTTACAACCATAACCAAGTTGTCCCAGCTATCTAGCAAGGAGCACAAAATCAACAAAGCCATGACCTCATCATCAAAGTCAATTTTCACCGAGTTTAACATACTCACAATTGTATTAAATTCATCTAAATGATCAACAATAGAACCATTCTCAGACATCTTCATATTAAATAACTTTTTCATCAAAAATATTTTATAAGAGGTAGAGAGTTTTTCATATAACTTCCCCAACTCATTCATGAGACCTTCTATGGTCTTCTCCTATGATATGTTGAAAGCAAAAAAAGATGCAAGACATAATTGAATTACCTCAAGTGCATTTCTATCCAGCAACTCCCAATCCTCATTCGACATGGTTGTAGGTTTCTTTTCTTTTCTATCCAAAGGAATATGGAGGTCCTTCTTATACAAGTAATCCTCCATTTGCATCTTCCACAAACTAAATTTCTACCCATTGAACTTCTCAACCCTTGATCTTCCCTCATCAAACATAGCTCCTACTCAATTTTAACTTTCCCTATGATTCACCACTTCATAAAAAAACCACCAAAGCTCTAATACTAGTTGTTGGGAATTAAATAAAAAATATGCAGAACACAATTCCTCAAATCACAACATATAAACAATGCACAAAAGAAGACAAGACAATATTTAACTTTGTTCACCCAATGTGGGCTACGTCCACCAAGAACTTTCTCATATTTTATTATTACAGTCTTCTCTCAGTTACAATTGCACAACAATCACTCATGAACTCACACCAGAATTCCCAAAGATGTTAAACCACATCTAAGACACAATTGACACCCAATTTCTCAACCTTGATCACTCTTGATCACCTCTTGATCACTCAAGATACCCAAGATTACTCTTGATTTGATACATTAGGATGCCCCTAACACCTCTATTTATAATATTACAGTCCTTCTAAGAAGTTCTAAATCCGAGCCACTAATTTTGAAAGTTATAATCTTTCAACTACCCATGGCTAGAAAAATTGTCACAGTTAACAACAACTTAACATCAATGTCACAAAGATGAAAAATAAGACGACTGTAGAATTCTCCTGAAGTCTCCAAACTTAACCATTCAAACTCAAACACTTCAATGTTGATTCTAGAATACCAAAACTAGGCTCCACACCCCAACACTTACCGATCCATTATCGTAGGATATTTTTACTTCATAGGGCCCCAACCACCTAGTCCTCAACTTTCCTTTGAATGAGGGAAAATATTTATTTGATGTTGGATGAGGGAAAATATTTGTCAAAGCTTCCATCCTCATCTCATCTAACTCATTTAGCTGGAGGATAAGAAATCATTACATAAAGCAAGGAAGAAGATTACAAAACCAATCATTACAAGTCATACACATAACCATATGCACCTACATCAAACCCTAGACCATAACATCATGACTTCAGTAGAATATAATAGAATTCTTTGACTAAAAACTTAGAACTACTACAACATGTATATATAGGGGTGGGGACCTGCCCTTCGCCTCCCATGCATTCTCCTAATAATAGGTGTGCTTTCAAAATAGAATACATGTATACTTTTACAATAATTGTTAATAATAGATTTGTCTTATTTATACATTGATTTAATCCTATTAATATCTCTCCATGTGTGTGCTTGATCTACATGTTCATTATCCAAAAATGACTTTGTCTTTGATGTCAATTCATCATGTTTTAGCTCTTTACTTGGTCAAGACTCCATCTCACTTTCCTATTTTTATCCCATGTCCATAAAAATGGCTAAGCACATTTCCTTTCTACCTATATGTGCAGCTTGACGCACAACCTTGTTCCTATCAATGCCCTCCTCCTACTTACCATCCTTAACCTTGCACACATGCTCTTATGCATTACCCATCCGATCATTAGTATTTTATTCTCGACTAACATTAATCTTGTTTCCAAAATAACTCCCTTAGTTATTTTGACATCTTGCATTCATATTCTGACTCTAAAGTTCAACATTATAGGTTACATTCTCTATGGTTACTTCCTTGGCATAGTTTTCTTCACTGCAGCTCCTTACGTGCCCTTTCACACTCTCCATTTTCTTTGCACCTTCCATCTTCCCTTCTTTTATTCTATCTATCCCATATTTCCTCATGCCCACTCTTGACGCATTTGCATTCCTCTCGAATTTCATGCACCCTTTACGTGTACCTCATAAGTCCTTGGAATTCTTGTGCACCCCCTTCCTTGCTACAACACATTACCTTGTAATTATTTTACATCTTCCATACGTACCTCATGTAGGTATTACTTATGTTTCTCCCATGTGCATTACTTTTGTGTGCCTCCTTTTTCTTTCTTCTTCGCACTTCTTTCCTTCACACATTATTGTGTCTTCCTCTATGACATTTCTTGTTCCACGTGGACTGTCGGACATTGAGTGAACCACATGTAACCTACCAAAGCACGCTAAAATGGCCCATAATCCTTGCAACCAACTAAGGTGTGACATGTGGCAGAAGATGACAAGATAGCTAGTGATGTGGGTTATACTCCGATCACTCAAGTTCAAATTTTGACAGGATTTGGTAGGTAAGAAGTTGGAAAACATCTCTCATGCCATTAATGTAGGATCTTATTGCTCTAACCACCTGATTTGATTTGGATCTCACCCCTTTCCTTCTCCTACATGCTAAAAAAATATGGAGAAGCACATTTGACATATTTTCAGGCGTATTTACAAGTATTCATTGTTGGTTGCTAGTGGTTGAGTTTTCAAATCAGATTTTCCCTCCTTATCCTTCCCTTCTCTCATTCATTCATCTATGAATGTAAGAGCATTTCTCATTGACCCAGGTTATATATTTTTATTTTTCATAAGAATTTCCTTGCATTTTGAATTTCAAACCTTTAGACCAGTTATTTTCATGTGGATATTGGCCTCAGACGTGAATGTAATTGACTATGCATTTCGGAAGCAATAGAATCATTTTTGTGGCTATGTGTTTATTGTGTTATCTAAAGTCCCTTTTGTTTCCTTTTCTAAATGTGTCCCATGAAAATGATTGTTTGAATGCATTCCATTCTATGATATGTGTGTTTATCCTTCCTCTATGAATATTCTTTCATTTTCACTCAAAGTTGGTCGTGTTCACCCCCATTTCTTTCTGGTGTTATCACCTCCCTTAGATTAGTTTTCCTTTTTGCATATCCTTCTATCCCTGATCCCTTGGCTTTTTTAGCTTAAGATTTCCATTTTAGCATTAGGAGTAGTAGTAGCAGATTCAAAAATAGAGGAACCGGGCTTCTCCGAGGCCTGTCTCAAGCACGAAATGTCCCACAACTTGGAGATAGTCCCATTGTTGACTCAACGACTCGGTTCAACCTAATATGAGATAGGTGTAAGTTTGAGCTCCAACAGCTTCGGCATTCTTGGTGTGACCAGATTGAAAGCTTAAATTTCATCATTACTAATTTTTGGTGTGTGACTTAGTGATTTCTAGCCTTTGGAGGATTTTTTCAACACATCTGGTGACTCCCAACACTCATATCTATTATTCTAGCAATTCGAGTACCTTTCATGAGAAGATTACATACTAGACAGAGCACAATAGTGAAGAATAATTTGAGTACCTCCAACTATCTCCGAGAAGGACACATAGAATAAATACCCTCGTGCATCTCTATCTACAATGCATTGGGCACTTTCCACTCCTCATCTCAAGACCTATATACAGTTACCATGACACTATAGCCACCTCCCGATTTGAGGAACTTTTCCAACTTTAATGGTGGAATCCCTCTCAATCTCAATGCATATCATGATATGCCAGCAGATTTTGCACTTAAGAGTATTCCATACTTTACCAGTGAGAATCAAGTCACCCATGTTGAGCATATATAGGATGTAGCAAATGTTTTCTCTGTCTATTTGATCACACATTATGATGGAGTAGTAGTGAGGCTCCTCGCGGTTTCATTCAAAGGAAAAGTGCTACAAGGTACAAAATTTTGAGACCCGCATCTATTTCCACCTAGAATGAGCTTAGAACGGCTCTCTACAACTACTTTAAAAATGAATTTGATCACTTATCTATATTATAGCAGTTGACAACAAAAAAAGAGGGCACCCAATGAGAAGATGATCAATTTTAACATCGATTCCGTAAGACTTGGGATAAAATCCCTCTAGTGGCAAGGCCTACATCCCATCACACTTTCCTATATTATCTAAGGGATTTGAATAGTGACATCTCAGTCATGATTCACTCAATGGGGTAGAACCTTACTTGTTGCTTACAACATTGTAATAAGGGTAGAAAATAGCCTCATCCAGACGGGAAATTTAACTCCTAGGCCTCTCGTGTCCTTATTCCTAGAGATGTCTCACGTGCCACAACCTTATTTTTCCCCTCTTCTTGAGAAAAGCGCTTAACTCGTTGCATCCACACCCTATTCTCCCATGCAGTAGAAGGAAGATGAAGAAATGAAGGCCTTGATTAGGAACTTATCTAATAAAGTTGTATCTTTAGAGAGACAACATGTGCAAGCCTTTAAAAATAATGCTAATTAGGTCATAACCAAAACAATCAGCCACTGTGGAACTAGTATGCAAACAAAATATATGGGAATAACCAATAAAATGATAGATGACATGTTAATGTGCACTTTCCATTACAAGTTATTCCTCCAACACAACCTCTTCCAAAGGTTTGGTGCAATCTAAGCACTATTTCTAGTGCATAACAACATGTATCAAGAGTCATAATGGTGATTTCCTCTAAACATTCCTCACAATCGTATCATTGTTCCAATGTTGTGCACACATAGGATTACATGATCCATGTTGCTTCCAATTGTGAACCTTCCACAAGTGAAAGCGAGCCTATGAGTTAAGAAAATCATAAGCTCATCATGAGGCCAACATTATGTTCTTTATCACCAAATACTTCTTTCATTTAATCAAACCACAAATTACTCAAACATATCACGTGCCCATGTTGTTAACAACACAAGGTACAAGAAAAGAATGCTTGAGTCGTGCATGTAACCTTCAGCCTATCACACATATCGATCCTTAAAATCAAAGAGATGTAGAAAAGGCATCCAACAAGTAGTGGTGCACAAATTTTTGTGTGCAAGGTTTCACGCACTTTACTCTAACAAAAGCAAAGACTTTGCCCCTTCTTTGGTAGGTCAAACCTCTGCACAAGATAAGGCCCCCACCTCTACTCCTAAACAATTAAGAAAAGATGTTGTTGTGCCCCAATTACATAAGTCAATGGGCCTCCCATTAAATATTGTGGATTAGATGAAGAAAAAAAATGTGAATATCACAACTGGGACACCCGCCATTCCATCTTAGCACAATGTGTTGCATAAAGCTCTAGCGTAACTCCCATGCATCGATCTAGCTATCCAAAAACTATTTGTTGTTATCAATGTCTCATTAAGGAAGGGAGAAGAAAGTAAGTAAGGTTATTAAAACCCCTCCCTTTTATATGTCCTTGATCATAGGAAAACACCTTTTACACAATTGCATGATTGACTCTAGCACTAGTACTTATGTCATGCCTAACAAAAATTTGATGTCCTGTGCCTTAAGTACACCCCTTTATCCAAAGGATTCTGTAGCTTGATGGCTCAACTATTACCACTTTGGGAGCCATAAAATATCTTGAGTTAACCTTCCATACATTTTCAAGCCTCACTATAACTCAAGATGTTTCAATCATTGTCCTACCTCCTTTGTTTTCCTTATGTCTGTCAAGGTATTTTACTACTAAAGTGGGTCGTTAAGTGTCTTCTGATTGGTCTCATATGTTATTAAGAACAAGGTATGGTACCTGATTTACCATATAATCTGAGATAATATTTTCCTATCATGTTGATTCATATGATACATCCTCTCTCCAAGCCAACTGTCTAATCCAAGAAGGCCAAGAACAAGTTTCTAAAGAGCACCCTATTCTTCCTCTACCTGACTAAGTGCTAGATGAGTGGGTGGAAAGGAACCACAAATTTGATCCATATGTTGAAGAGATTAAAGCTTTTGAAATTGGGCTTGGCTCTTATCACATGCTTGAAGAAGAAGTTTTGTTGCCATGCGCGCTCAAGAAAAAATAAAGAAAATTCTAGTCTATGGAATTTTTACTTTGTGATTCAAAAGCTGAAATGGCATGGGCACAAGATTTGTTCTCATTTCTCCCAAGGATGATAATTTCTTCTTCACCCACAAGTTACATTTCACATGCTCCAATAATGTAGTAGAATATAAAGCATTGGTGCATGGTCTTCTTATTATTGATAAGAAAAGGATTAAGGCACTACAGATCTTTGGGACACAAAATTGGTTATCCAAAAGGTCGCAAAAAAATACACGACAAAGACAGCTTCTCAAAGCTTATAAACATAGAATTTGTGACCTCTTTGAGAGATTTGATGCTCTAAATCTATAGGTGGTGCTAAGGAAGAAGAAGAAAGAAGTTGATCAGATGACCGCACTTAATTTAACATTTTTCTCTGTGGAGTATTTTGTCAAGGGAAATGCGCAACATGTTAAGATGATCCATTCCATACAACAATATCAATTGGAAAGTTTTTAATAGTGACTCATAGATTTTACAGTTCATTCGAATGAGGCTGAATTTTCTTCAAGCATGTAACACCCTCGACAACTGTTATATTTCTCTTTTGCATTTCAAGTGTTGACATGTGATTTTCTTGATAAAGATGTGTTCTTTTGACTATTGATGATCATGCTTGATATGGATAAATAATTTTGTTCTTAAAATCATTAGACTAAAATAGTATGGCTTTCAAGAATTTATTTTCACTTTGGAAATGTAAGTTACAATCTGGCTTTAAGAGTTGCAGACTTATTCCTATTTCTGACTCATCCTTGGATCAATTTCAGTGATCCAAGGAATGTTTTAAATCTTCTTCATAGATTGAATGGTAAATTGACATTCAGTAGTTTGAGGGACATAGCGGACTAAACTTTGTATGTTATAAATTCTTTGGTCTTATGTGAACGTGTTTTCATTCAACTTGTATGTTTGTGCTCGGGTCTTTGGGGATTGATCATGGTAGGACATAATGGACATAAACAAAATTCAATTTATTTTATGACAAAGGAGGAATTCGGAGTCCTAAAACCAAAGGATTATCCTAACAATATCCTAAGCTAGGTAAGAACACCTATGTTCTAGCTACGTCTACTTATTTGGATTTCATTCTAATCTAAGCCTCTTATTCTATTTTATTGGGTTGGCATCCTAACCTAAGCTTTGTGATAAATGAATATGGGAGAGATTACTAAAGTAATGCTAGGCTATTTTAACTAATACCTAATACTAAATGGTTATGAATTTAATCTAACCTAAGGTGGGAATTACTATTGGAAATGTTTTAAGACCTAAGGTGGTTATTGCTAGACTAACCTAAGTTTTATGGGATCCATCCTAAACTATTGAAAGGGAACCTAAGGGTCGCATGTCTCTAAGGTGATGGTTCCAATGGCATTTAAGTGAGTTGATAGGGTTTAATGGATGGTGGTACTACCAGTTTTGGTAGGGGCTAGTTGACTTTAGTGGAGGCATACATGGAAGCTCCACTAAAGATGGAATTGCATGTTTGGATGGAATTGGCATTCACCAGTTTTAGGAGGTGGTGGCAAGGAAAGATAAGTGGGAAATTTAGAATTAATGGCATTGATGGACCTCGTAATTTTGTGTGTAAATCATCTTTGAAACTTGGAAGGCGGGTTTGTGGGAGGTTGTTTGGTTTTACATGCATTACGGATTTTTCTCTGCATGGAGCTATCTGGTTCTTCAAACTAGTAGTTTGACCTTCACTTCAAAGCTATTTTTGGTTTCTATGGTCTATTTTTGATTGAAGGAAATTATATGAGGCATAGGAAGAAAAGATGTTTGATTGTTGATCTTTCGTGGAGGAGAAAAAGAGTTGGAAGCTCGGATGGAAGTCTCCTTCGATTTGGCAGAAGCACTATCAGGCATGATAGGCTCTACCCATTAATATTTCATGCTTTCTTCTAAATGATTCATTAGAATAACTCTGCTCTTATGCTTATTAATATTTGCATGATTTGTTTGGTTGATTACTTGCATGATTTTATGAATCTCTATGATTTTTGGATACAAATCCATGGCTTAAATAATGTTGTTTTGGAAACTTTCTCTCTATGCAAGTTCGATGATAGCATGCATGTGAATATTGTATGCGAAATTTGTTTATGTAGCTCTATTTTTCATTTTGGAACTTGTATTTGAGGTTTTGTTTTGAACTCGCCTCGCATTGAAATATAGGGTTTTGAACTTTAAGGGAATCTTGAGTTCAATTTGATCTTGTATTAGGGCTTCGTGTTTCAATATAAACTTGTGTTGGAGCTTTGTGTTTTTCTAAACCATTGTTTGGAAACTTGCGTAACTCTGAACTATTTCTTGAAGTTCATATTCAACACTATACTCGTATTTTATTACTTGTGAAGTTTTGAACTTTTGTGTGAAGCTCGTGTTTGACACTATACTCATATTTGGTACTTGAGTGTTAAGAAATTTTAATTGAATCGATGAATTTGATTTTGTTTTGGTATTTTTGTGTTGGGTTTTACTTGTATTAAAATTTTAAAGCTTATAACTCTTTTATGGAACAACTTACTCACAAGAAAACTAGGAGATAGTTTGGCTGAGTTGTTTGGTAATCTCTTCAGATCTGGAATTGGGAATGTCTTGTTTAAATTAATGTGGTACTTCTATTTTTAAGACTATATCATCTTCTCTGAGATGGTAATGGCGTAAAATTTAGGGGTATTCTTTTCCCCTCTATTTGAGGAAACCCGTGTTTTGGGTTGACTTTTTTGTTTGAAACTAAGTCTCCTCTGTCACAATTTTGAGGTTGTGAAAGTCTTGTTTCGGATTTCTGTTTCAGTTGCATTGGAGGTAAGAATGGGACATCTTCTAACTTAAATGTCTTTGGGTTTCTTGCTCTCTCTTCAGATCCTTTAAAATAAGTTTTGGGTCTCATTGGAAGGTTGAGTTATTACCCTTATACACTGAATTTATAAGGGAAGGATTACTTTCTCCGTTCAGTTGTTTTGTGTATAGTTATTTTTGAATCATGAACTACTTACTCTTCATACTAAGTTGTTGAAGAATTTTAAAGAGACTTCAGTCCTTGAGTTCATGGATACTTCTGAACTTGTTAGTGTTAGAGTAGGTATTTACCTTAGCTCATGTTCACCTAGGTACATTATTTCCCTTTATTGTATTTATCCTCACCCACTTATGTGTGTGGATATTTCTTTTATTTATTTAGATATTAGGAGATATTATCTATTTGTTAGGTATAGTTCTTTCCTTGATCTATGGTATTGACTAGTTCTTTCCTAGATCTATGGTATTGACTAGATCCTTGATGTCTAGTTCTCTCATAAATCTATAGACTTGACCAATTCTTTGATGAATAGTTCTTTCCATGATTTATGGCTTGATCTATGACCTTGATTGATTCTTAGATTGTTATTCCTTGCCTATATAAGAAAGGTCCATTCTCATTGGATTTCATTGAGTTCTATAATAATATATGATATTATTGCTCATTTGTTTGCAAAGGTTTATGTAAAGTTATTCGCAAATTGCTTTGATCTCATTGATTGTGATGTTTGATTAGCATCTGTGTTCTTGGCTTGGCATGATCTGGTTATCGTTCCTTTTAGTTAACTTATTGTTTCGGGATAATATTCTTGTTGGATACAAAGAATGAGTTCTTGGGTATTTTTAAGAGAGAGGAAATATATATATTCTCTTGGGATCAGTATGTTGTTTTGGGACTGTAATGTCTTTTCATTTTGAATTGAATTGAACAGAATTCATTTGTTAAGTAATGTAACAAATAATTATATGGAAATTTCCTAATAGATATCCCTTTTCTCATCATTTGGATAAGTTCATTTATTGAAATCCTCTACACTTGATTCTCTTATGAGATGGTGATTTATTTATGGCTTTTTTGTCTACATATTTTGAATCATTTGTTGTAATGATGTAGAAAGATAGTAGCTAAGTCAATTATGCTGATAAGTGAATGCATACTTGTTTGATCGACTATTGTTGACTAAGCCTTGCTTTATTTGGATGGATAGGAGTAGGTTTTGTCTCTTGTACTCTATCTTTTTGGGTGAACTCAAAGTAGAGATTAACTCCTATAAGAGTCTACTTAGATTTGTGAATGTTGGTTTTAGATCTTTGAATGATAACTTATAACATGCAGAAGTAGAATTAGATTTGTAGTTAGATTGTTTTGATTCTCTATACCTTCTTGGATTGATATGGAATTTTGTTTAGATGTATATCTTAAATGTTGAATTTATAAAATTGTTATCCTGAAAGGAAATAGTTAATTCATGTTATGAACCCGATCAATTTTTCGATGTTTTGATTTTGGGTATGGTACATAATTGTGCTTCTTATTCTTTGCTTAATATTTATATGAATCATCCTAAAATGAACCATGTTGTAAACACTTATTTGTCTTATAGTAAAGATAAATGTTGTATTCTATTAGGATAGAATTATGAAATAATGGGATGGCAAGATCTATTGTTTGTTTAAAGGTAATTGATAGGATCAATTAAAATTTAAGTTTTAAGACAGATGTTGTGGATTATATTCTGCTCTTCTCTTAAAAGTGGATCTAGATTTATTATTGTACTTCTTTTCTAGTTGGTATCACTTATGCTTATTGTATGATATATTAATTGTCTCATTAAAGAAAAGTTGTTTTAATGAAACAATTAGTGGAATGCACTTCATTTTAATGCTTAGTGCTTATCATGCTCAATTCATCAAATCGCCCATGCAAGAAATTTTTGCAGATGGACATCGTAAGTGATAAAAGAAGGAAAAACTTATATGATGCATTGGCTGATATAAGTCTAATTATTTGTAAATAATTCTGATTCATTCTTTAGTTGTATTGAAAAAGAAAAGTTGTATACTTTTTAGAATGAAGGTTGTTGTTATGCAGTATGCCTAAAGTGCATAGTCTTGTAAATATATAAGTTTATAATGAGGAATTGCGAGTTGAGATTTACTTGCATTGGTTGTGTAAATTATCTCATACTTTTATAAAGGAGATGGAAGTTCTATCTTGTTGATATTCTTCGTATTATTTATATGTTTATCTGGTTATCCTTTGATAAGATGGATAAAGGGAGTTAGTTCAATTTCCCCTATAAGATGCATCTTGTAAAGTTGCATAAGATGATGTTTATTATCTAAACAATTTAACATAGTAATGTGATGTGTAATGAACATGCAGTATGAACTATAGAAATGTGAAGGATAAACCCTAACACTTAATCATTTAGAGGAAGACTCTTCCTCTCTTAAATGAATGTAAACCAAAAAGGATTGGAGATATGATTGTAAATCATAGGACTTCATTTTGTATGAAGTCTACTTTAGTTGGACCTATGTGGTTGCTAAACCTCCCTGAATGTTAAATTACATTATATTGAAACTTATGATATTACTGTCCTATTTTGGTTAACCACTTGTTAAACTAAGTAAAAAAATTAAAAGCAATCATGAGTTAAAGGAATTTCTTTAATGCTTAATTGATTCAAGTATAGAACAAGAACTTAAGGAGTGTTGGATTAGGGTTTAGCATGGATGTTGTAATATGTTTTATAATCCAAATTAATTAAACATTAATAACCTCCTAGGGGTATGTACATCTCGATGAGGTAGTTTCGTAGGATGTTGGCACATGCCAACTATAGGGTTGTACTTTCGAGAAGACTTGGGTCTTCTCGAGAATAAAGTGATGCAGTTGACATGTGGTAACACCCTTCTGCATTGATCATCTAGATCTACACACAAATAAGGACTTGAACTTAGTTTCTCTCTAGGTTAAGTTAGTGGCATGTTTAGGATAGGCGGTAGCTTTCAATGGCTCAAGGTACCTTGGCACATCCGGTTGACTTAGGTCAACCGAGTATGCCCATATACCCTAAGACATTGTGAGCGTCTTCCTATAATAAATTATGTTTCTAACCATAGCTAGGGTTAAACCTTGACAAGTAGACTGACGATAGTCGAAGAAAGACCATTCTAGATAACAGATGAGTGAGGTGAAGGACGTATTCAAATGATGAGTATGTCATCTAGGAATAGTGACATAAATAGTATGTTGAAAATCTTTAGCCAAAGTATCACAAGCCACTGGTTGCATTGTCCTATGTCACCTAGTTTAAAGAAATGTGATGTCGATGAATATTGGTAACAAATATTTAGATAGTTTCTTTAAACAAATCACTCAATACCTGGTTTTGGGTAGGAAAACCAAGTATACAAAGTATAAAATAATTATTCAATACTTAAAGTTAGCATAAATAGATCGGTAGATCACCGAGTTATGAAATGAATAGATCGGTGGATCACCGATTCATTTACAACTACATATGGTTATCTATTATGAGATTGATTGGCATGGAATGTGTGTTCTAAATGATGTTTTATTTATAACAGAGAACATTATGTAAAAAAATCCTTGTTTCTAAAGTCTTAAAATGGGAATGTTACATCTTGGTATCGTAGTCAAGGTTGCACTCGTGGAACTATTGTGTCCATAATCTAATGAAATTTAAATTTTCTTGTAACTAAAAATGGTTAGAACAAGTGGAAATGTTGTAAATAATCCTCCACCTGAGGAAGGAGCTGCAACTTCCCAGAAACTTGATGAGATCCTTGCTGCCCTGTTAGACACAAGAGATCATTTGGCTGTACTTAAACAGCAAGTAATGGGCAATGAGGAGTAAGAAGATGCTGACAACAATAATCAACCACCTCCTAGGGACAACGCCAATGTAGGTTTTGATAATAACAATGTGAACATACCTGTTCAACCTGAGAATAAAAAGGCTAGGATGGCAGGTGAACTTGCTAATGATATAAAAAGGTCAAAAATAAAGGTTGTACCTTATATATACAAAGTGAAAATTACAGAAACAACTAAACAAACATCAATTTCATGGAACGATATCCACCGTTGTTGAGACTTCGTTGACGTATTTCCAAGAATTTCCAAGTCTTCCACCCAAAAGGGAGTTTGATTTCACAATAGAGATCAAACACTGAACCGAACCATTTTCTAAAGCACTGCATCAATGACTACTATAGAATTAGTAGAGCTTAAGGCTCACTTTGCAAGAAATTTTTCTTAAGGTTTGATTAGACCAAGTGTTTCACCTTGGGAGCACCTGTAATTTTTAGAAAAGGACAGAACACTTAGATTGTGCATTGATTACAGAATGTTAAACAAAGCAACAATCAAGAATAGATACCCACTCCCTAGGATTGATGATTTATTTGATCATATGCGTGGAGCATCAATATATTCTAAGATAGATCTTTGATCTAGATATCATCAATTGTAGATTAAGGATGAAGACATTCATAAAACATCTTTCAGAACAAGGTATGGACATTATGAGTTCATGGTTTTACCTTTTGGATTAACAAATGCACCTACAACATTTATGAATTTAATGAATAATATCTTTCAAGAATACTTGGAAAAATTTGTGCTTGTATTCTTGGACGACATTCTCATATATTCTAAAAGTTTAGAGGAACACCATGAGCATTTGAAGATAGTTTTGGAAATATTAAGAAAGAGACAGGTTATTTGGTAAGTTGTCTAAATGTTCTTTCTATGACATAGAAGTACACTATTTGGGACATGTAATAAGTAAGAATGGAATTTTTGTAGATCCTTCAAAAATTATAGCTATAATTGAGTGGCTGCACTAAAAAAATGTACATGAAGTTAGAAGCTTCATGGGACTTGTTGGCTACTATAGAAAATTTGTAAAAGATTTCTCTAAGGTGGTCTGCACCAATAACTTCCTTACAAAAGAAGGATAAAAAGTTTGTTTGGAATGAGAAATGTGAAATTGCATTCAAAAATTTGAAGGAACAGTTAACTTCAGCACCTATTCTAGCAATACTAGATCCTAATGGAGATTTTATGGTGGTAACTGATGCATCTGGTGAAGGTCTAGGAGGTATTTTGTTACAAAATGATCATGTCATAGCTTACAAAAGTAGAAAACTAAAGTTACATGAGTTGAATTATGCTCCACATGATTTAGATCTTGCTGCCATTGTTCATGCACTACAAGTTTGGAGGCATTACCTGCTTGGTAAACCTTTTGAATTGAAAAATGATCATCTTGCATTGAAGTATATTTTCACTCAGCCAAATCTTAATGCAAGACAATGAAGATGGTTAGAGTTTTTGTCTCAATATGATTTTGATATCAATTACATAAAAGGTAAGGAAAATAGAGTGGTTGATGCTCTAAGTCGTAGGAAGCACATTTCTACTCTTATAACATTGAGAACTCAGTTTAAAGATGAAGTAAAAAGTGTTATGGAATCTGATTCTTACTTTCAGCAAGTAAAGATAGCGCTTGTTGTATATCTAAATGATTTGAGGTATAAAGGTTTTCACTTTGATAACGAAGGAATCTTATGATTTGAAAACATAGTATATGTACCTTCACTAAATGATTTGAGAAAGAAATTATTAGCAAAATTTCACAATTCACCTCTTTCAGACACCTGGTATTACAAAGATGCTTGCTGATATAAAACAACAATATTTCTAGAAGGGAATGAAAAAGGATGTTATAGATTTTGTGACACGTTGCCTTGAATGTCAACGGGTTAAAGTGAAACATATGCACCCATCTAGTTTATTGTATCCTCACGGTATACCGTAGTACAAATGGCAAGTGATAAGCATGGAATTTATTCAAGGGCTACCTATGTCAAGAAATAAACATGATGTTATTTTATTAGTTGTGGATAAACTAACAAAGGTAGCACATTTTATCATGCGGGTAATCTGAAGGATGATTCTCTTGTGTTAGCTAAAAGATTTATACATGAAATTTTCAGATTACATGGAGTACCTAAATTAATAATATCTCGATAGAGATCCTAGAATGACGTCAAGGTTTTGGAAAACACTTAATGCAGCTCTAGGAACTAAGTTGAACTTCAATTCTGCGTATCATCTAGAAACGGATGGACAGACTGAAAGAGTTAATCAAGTTTTGGAGGATATGTTATGAATGTATTGTATGGACTAGTAGTATAAGTGGGAAGAGTACCTTCCACTAGTTGAGTTTGCATATAATAACACATATCATGCCTCTCTTAAGATGGCACCTTTCGAAGCATTATATGGAAGAAAATGTAGAACCTCGGTTAGTTGGGACAGCATTGAGGATAGAGAGGTAATTGGACCTAAAATTCTTACTGAAATGGAACAACAAGTTAAAATGATTCGTGAACGCTTGAAAGAAGTAGCAGATAGGCAAAAGAGTAATGTTGATTTAAAGTAGGTAGATAGGAAATTTGAACTCAAGTAGAAATTCTTTCTTTAGGTTAAACCGAAAAGAGCTATATAACTTTTAGCAAAGTTTTCAAGTTATCACCAAAGTTATGCGGGACCTTTTGAGATAGTTGAAATAATCAACCCTATAGCTTATCATTTAGCATTACCTCCTGATCTGTCATGAATGCATGATGTTTTCCATATTTCTTTGCTTAAGAAATACGTTTCAGATTTATCACATGTGTTAAATTGGAATTCCTAGGTCCAAGACCCAAGAATAATTGTGGTTAAACCCATATGAGTGTTGGAAACTCATCAGTTGCATTTAAGAAATCATGAAATAAGTCAATGTAAGGTCCAATGGGACCAGTTTAATGAAGAAAGTGCAACTTGGGAAAACCTTGAGGATATGAAAATTACTTTTCCATATCTATTTGAACAAAATTGATTCTATTGACTGATAAAAATTTGTGATTTTATCTTTATATTACAATAAGTATGCTAGTTTTGGGTAGATATTTATTTGTTTTGAATAAACAACTATGTAATGCTGATTTCTGGAACTTTAAAATTCTTATATGTTTTTGACATATGGTAAGAAAAATGAATAAGTTGATTGTCCTCGATGTAAACTGTGAAAGTGAGGTAATCATCGGGATGATGATTCTTTTTAGGAGGGAAGCATGTAACACCCTTGACAACTGTTATATTCCTCTTTTGCATTTCAAGTGTTGACATGTGATTTTCTTGATAAATATGTGTTCTTTTGATTGTTGAAGATCATGCTTGATATGGATAAATCATTTTGTTCTTAAAATCATTAGACTAAAATAGTATGGCTTTCAAGAATTCATTTTCACTTTGGAAAGGTAAGCTGCAATCTAGCTTTAAGAGTTGCAGACTTATTCCTATTTCTGACTCATCCTTGGATCAATTTTAGTGATCCAAGGAATGTTTTAAATCTTCTTCATAGACTGAATGGTAAATTGACATTCAGTAGTTTGAGGGACATAGCGGATTAAACTTTGTATGTTACAAATTCTTTGGTCTTATGTGAATGTGTTTTCATTCAGTTGTATGTTTATGCTCGGGTCTTTGGGGATTGATCATGGCAGGACATAACGGACGTAAACAAAATTCAATTTATTTTATGACAAAGTAGGAATTCAGAGTCCTAAAACTAAAGGATTATCCTAACAAAGATATCCTAATCTAGGTAAGAACATCTATGTTCTAGCTATGTCAACTTATTTGGATTTCAATCTAATCTAAGCCTCTTATTCTATTTTTTTGGTTGGCATCCTAACCTAAGCTTTGTGCTAAATGAATATGGGAGAGATTACTAAAGTAATGCTAGGCTATTTTAACTAATACCTAATACTAAATGGTTATGAATTTAATCTAACCTAAGGTGGGAATTACTATTGGAAATGTTTTAAGACCTAAGGTGGTTATTGCTAGACTAACCTAAGTTTTATGGGATCCATCCTAAACTATTGAAAGGGAACCTAAGGGTCGCATGTCTCTAAGGCAATGGTTCCAATGGCATTTAAGTGAGGTTATAGGGTTTAATAGATGGTGGTACTGCCAGTTTTGGCAAGGGCTAGTTGACTTTAGTGGAGGCATACGTGGAAGCTCCACTAAAGATGGAATTGCATGTTTGGATGGAATTAGCATTCACTAGTTTTAGGAGGTGGTGGCAAGGAAAGATAAGTGGGAAATTTAGAATTAATGGCATTGATGGACCTCAGTTTTTGTGTGCAAACTATCTAGGAAACTTGGAAGGTAGGTTTGTGGGAGGTTGTTTGGTTTTGCATGCATTGTCTATTTTTCTCTCAGCATGGAGCTATCTCGGTTCTTCGAACCAAAGAGTTAGACCTCCACTTCAAATCTATTTCTGGTTTCTATGGTCTATTTGTGATCGAAGGAAAGTATATGAGGTATAGGAAGAAAATATGTTTGATTGTTGATCTTTTGTGGAGGAGAAAAAGAGTTGGAAGCTCGGCTGGAAGTCTCCTTTGATTTGGAAAAAGCACTATCAGGCATGATAGGCTCTACCCATTAATATTTCATGCTTTCTTCTAAATGATTCATTAGAATAACTCGATCTTATGCTTATTAATATTTGCATGATTTTTCTGGTTGATTACTTGCATGCTTTTATGAATCTCTGTGATTTTTGGATATGAATCCATGGCTTAAATAATGTTGTTTTGGAAACTTTCTCTCTGTGCAAGTTCAATGATAGCATGCATGTGAAGCTTGTATGTGAAACTTGTTTCTGTAGCTCTGTTTTTCATTCTGGAACTTGTATTCGAGGTTGTTGTGTTTTGAACTGGCCTTCATTGCAATATAGGGTTCTGAACTTTAAGGGAATCTTGAGTTCCATTTGATCTTGTATTAGGGCTTCGTGTTTTGATATAAACTTGTGTTGGAGCTTCATGTTGTTCTGAACCAGTGTTTGGAAACTTGCGTAACTCTGAACTGTTGCTTGAAGTTTGTATTTGGCACTGTACTCATATTTTATTACTTGTGAAGTTCTAAACTTTTGTGTGAAGCTCGTGTTCGACACTATACTCATATTTGGTACTTGAGTGTTAAGAAATTTTAATTGAATCGATGAATTCGATTCTATTCTGGTATTTTTGTGTTGGGTTTTACTTGTATTAAAATTTTAAAGCTTATAACTCTTTTATGGAACAACTTACTCACAAGAACTGGGAGATAGTTTGGCTGAGTTGTTTGGTAATCTCTTCGAGATTTGGAACTGGAAACATCTTGTTTAAATGAATGTGGTACTTCTATTTTTAAGATTGTATCATCTTCTCTAAGATGGTAATGGTGTAAAATTTGGGGGTATTCTTTTCCCCTCTGTTTTAGGAAACCCACGTTCTGGGTTGACTATTTTGTTTAAAACTAAGTCTCCTCTGTCTCAATTTTGAGGTGGTGAAATTCTTGTTTTAGTTGCATTAGAGGTAAGAATGGGACATCTTCCGACTTAAATGTCTTTCGGTTTCTTCTCTCTTTAGATCCTTTAAAATAAATTTTGGGTCTCATTAAGGTTGAGTTATTACCCTTATACACTGAATTTATAAGGGAAGGATTACTTTCTCCGTTTAGTTGTTTTGTGTATAGTTCTTTTTAACCATGAACTACTTACTCTTTGTACTAAGTTGTTGAAGCATTTTTAAGAGACTTCAATCCTTGAGTTCGTGGATACTTCTGAACTTGTTAGCTTACTGTTTTAGGATTCTATTCTTGTTGGATACAGTGAATGAGTTCTTGGGTCTTTTAAAGAGAGAGGAAATATATATTCTCTTGGGATTAGTATGTTGTTTTTGGACTGTAATGTGTTTTTCATTCTGAATTGAATTGAACAGGAATTCATTTGTTAAGTAATGTAACGAATAATTATATGGACCTTTCCTAATAGAGATCCCTTTTCTCTGTCGTTTGGATAAGTTCATTTATTGAAATCTTCTACACTTGATTCTCTTATTTGATGATGATTTATTTATGGTTTGTTTGTCTACTTTGTTCAAATCATTTGTTGTAATGATTTAGAAAGATAGTAGTTAAGTCGGTTCTATTGATAAGTGAATGCATACTTGTTTGATCAATCATGTTGTTGACTAAGCCTTGCTTTATTTGGATGGATAGGAGTAGGTTTTGTCTCTTGTACTCTATCTTTTTGGGTGAACTCGAATTAGAGATTAACTCTTGTAAGAGTCTACTTAGATTTGTGAACGTTGGTTTCAGATCTTTGAATGATAACTTATAACATGCAGAAGTAGAATTAGATTTGCAGTTAGACTGTTTTGATTCTCTATACCTTCTTGGATTGATATGGAATTCTATTTAGATGTATATCTTAAATGTTGAATTTATAAGATTGTTATCCCTGAAAGGAAACAATTAATTCATGTTATGAACCTGATCTATTTTTTGGATGTTTTGAGTTTGGGTATGGTATGTAATGGTTCTTCTTATTCTTTGCTTAAGATTTAGATGAATCATCCTAAAATGAACCACGTTGTAAACACTTCTTTGTCTTATAGTAAAGATAAATGTTGTATTCTGTTAGGATAGAATTATGAAATGATGGGATGGTAAGATCTATTGTCTCATGCTTAAAGGTAATTGATAGGATCAATAAACTTTAAGTTTTAAGACGGATGTTGTGGATTATATTCTTCTCTTCTCTTAAAAGTGGATCTATATTTATTATTGTAATTCTTTTCTGTTGGTATCACTTATGCTAATTGTATGATATATCAATTGTCTCATTAAAGCAGAGTTGTTTTAATGAAACAATTAGTGGAATTCACTTCATTTTAATGCTTAGTGCTTATCATGCTCAGTTCATTGAACTGACCTGTGCTAGTAATTTTTGCAGATGGACATCGTAAGTGATAAAAGAAGAAAAACTTATATGATGCATTGGCTGATATAAGTCTGATTCTTTGTAAAGAATTTTGATTCATTCTTTAGTTGTATTGAAAAAGAAAAGTTGTATACTTTTTAGAATGAAGGTTGTTGTTATGCAGTACGCCTAAAGTGCATAGTCTTGTAAATATATAAGTTTATAATGAGGAATTGTGAGTTGAGATTTACTTGCATTGGTTGTGTAAATTATCTCGTACTTTTATAAAGGATATGGAAGTTCTATCTTGTTGATATTCTTCGTATTATTTATATGTTTATCTGGTTATCCTTTGATAAGATGGATAAAGGGAGTTAGTTTAATTTTCCCTATAAGATGTAGCTTGTAAAGTTGCATAAGATGATGTTTATTATCTAAACAATTTAACATAGTAATGTGATGTGTAATGAACATGCAGTATGAACTATAGAATTGTGAAGGATAAACCCTGACACTTAATCATTTAGAGGAAGACTCTTCCTCTCTTAAATGAATGTAAACCAAAAAGGATTGGAGATATGATTGTAAATCATAGGACTTCATTTTGTATGAAGTCTACTTTAGTTAGACCTATGTGGTTGCTAAACCTCCTTGAATGTTAAATTACATTATATTGAAACTTATGATATTGTTGTCTTGTTTTGGTTAACTACTTGTTAAACTAAGTAAACAAACATTAAAAGCAATCATGAGTTAAAGGAAGTTCTTTAATGCTTAATTGATTCAAGTATAGAACAAGAACTTAAGGAGTGTTGGATTAGGGTTTAGCATGGATGTTGTAATCTATTTTATAATCCAAATTAATTAAACAAAAATAACCTCCTAGGGGTATATACATCTCAATGAGGTAGTTTCTGTAGGATATTAGCACACGCCAACTACAGCACTGTACTTTCGAGAAGAATTGGGTCTTCTTAAGAATACAACGATGCAGTTGACATGTGGCAACACCCTTCTACATTGATCATCTAGATCTACACACAAATAAGGACTTGAACTTAGTTTCTCTCTAGGTCAAGTTAGTGGAATGTTTAGGATAGGTGGTAGCTTTCAATGGCTTAGGGTACCTTGGCACATCTAGTTGACTTAGGTAAACCAATTATGCCCATATACCCTAAGACATTATGAGCATCTTCCTATAATAAATTATGTTTCTAACCAGAGCTAGGGTTAAACCTTGGACAAGTGGACTGACGGTAGTCAGTAAAGACCATTCTAGATAATAGATGAGTGAGGTGAAGGACATATTCCAAAATGATGAGTATGTCATCTAGGAATAGTGACATAAATAGTATGTTGAAAATCTTTGGCCAAAGTATCGCAAGCTGCTAGTTGCGTTGTCCTATGTCACCTAGTTTAAAGCAACGTGATGTCAGATGAATATTGGTAACAAATATTCAAATAGGTTCTTTAAACAGATCACTCAGTACCCGGTTTTGGGTAGGAAAACCAAGTATATGAAGTATATGATAAGTATTCAATACTTAAAGTTAACATAAATAGATCGGTAGATCACCGAGTTATGAAATGAATAGATCGGTGGATCACCGAGTCATTTATAGCTGCATATGGTTATCTGTTATGAGATTGATTGGCATGGAATGTGTGTTCTAAATGATGTTTTATTTAGAATAGAGAACATTATGTAAAAAAAAATCTTGTTTCTAAAGTCTTAAAATGGGAATGTTACAAAGCATACAAGTTGACTTGTATGACAACTATGGTGACCAAGTGATTCAACTCAAGACAAATAATATTCCTAAAGGGCTAGTCACCTTATAGAAGATATTTAGCCATGATGATGAGTTCAAGGGTGTCTAAAATTATATGTGTGTGGCACAAGAAGACGCATCCCACCACTATTACATGCGGTAAAGATTTTTTCTCGAAAATCTTGTGCACATGATGAAAAGTAGGCATTTATCTCTCAGTATGCCAAAAATATAGTGACATCTTCTCATGGGAGTATGAAGATCTCAAAGGATTTGATCCAATTGTTGCTCAACACTCCATTAACCTTGATCCTAGTATCAATTCCATCAAACAGAAACATAGGCCAATTAATCCAAGGATAGATCCTCTCATGAAGAAAGAGTTATCTAATTTTATTGAGGTGAAGACTATTTTTCCAATCAAGTACTTTTCTTAGGTCACGAATCTTGTTCCAAAGATAAAAGAAGAATAATGAAATAAAACTCTACATTGATTTCAGATATTTAAACAAGGTGTCCTTAAAGGATCATTATCATTTGCCTTATATGGAGCATATATTGCACACTTTGGCTAAGACGTAGTGATTTTCTATGTTGGATGGGTATTCTCGCTTCAATCAAATCTTGGTCAAGAAGAGGATCAATTAAAAATTATGTTTGCAACTGCGGGGACACATACATATCATAATATGCCCTTTGTTCTTTCAAATGTAAGTGCCACATTCCAGCGTGCCATGGATATTACCTTCAAAGGATATATCGGTGAGCTCATCTTGGTTTACCTAGATGACATAATTATTTTCTCAAAGCATGGCGTGGATCACATGGCACACCAAGAAATTATTTGAGAGATGATAAAAAAAAATGGGGTGTCTCTTAACCCCAAGAAGTTTAATTTCATTGTGGCATAGGGAAAGCTCTTGGGCCATGTAGTCTCAAAGGATGGCATTTCTATTGATCATGAGCGTGTTTTAGCCATCCAAGCTCTTTCCTTTCTAGAAAACAAGAAAGCCTTGTATTCCTTCCCCGAAAAATAATTTTTCTTAGGAGAATCATTCCTAACTTTACAGGAATGATTCATCCTATCACCCTCATGCTCAATAAATATACACCTTTCAAGTGGATAGCAGAAGGAAAAGAGAGCTTCAACAAGATCAAGCAAGAAATTGCTTGTGCACCAACACTCGTCAATCCGATTATTCCAAGTACTTCATCCTTTATGCTTACAGAGTTGATGTGAGTGTTTTTGTTGTCTTAATACAAGAAAATGAACAATGATTGAGTAGCCAATGGCTTTCTTTAGTCGACACTCAAGAATTATGAATTGAAATATAGTCACAAGGATAAATAGGTCTATGCCATCATGTTTGTGCTCAAGAAGTTCAAGAGTATACTCACCACAAATCATGTTAAGGTATTAGTTTCACACCCAAGTTTCGAGACTTCATCATGTGAGTAGAAATTGGTGAGAAGAGAATGTGATGAGCGACCAAAATCATGGATCATGATGTGATTATCAAAGCCACAATTTTGGTAAGAGGTAGTGTGATGTGCGATCAGCTTGCTGAGGATGCACATAATGAACTTGAGACTTCATTATTCTTGGATGAAGATATCCCACACATCTAGTATGCACACTGGTTAGAAGTGATGGTGACATTCCTTTCTTCTAACACATACCCTCTTGGTTTGAAAAAAACAAATAGAAGACATCTAAGGCTGAAATCTATGTCATATCTTCTCGATTGATGACCTTCTCTTTAAAAATAATCTTGATGGTGTATGTTTTTGTGGTGTATTTATTACACATAGATTGAAAATGTGTTAGAAAAATTTCACGATGGATTCTCTGGTGGACACTTCTCTACCAAAGCTACAACAATGAAAATTATAATGGTAGGATTATTTTGGCCTACCCTATTCGTGGACATGCACAAGTGGGTCATGAAATGCAAAGAATGCTCTTTCTTTACAGGAAAGAAGAAATTAACAATGCTTCCCCTCTGAACAATCTAATTAGATCATCCTTTTGCACAATGGGGTCTTGACTTCATAGGCATGATCAATCCTCCCTCGAGCATTGGACATAAATGGGTACTAATAGCTATGGATTACTTCACCAGATGGATAGAATTTGTCACACTCAAGGAATCAACCGAGTCAGTCATCCTTGAATTTCTCAAAGGTATTATAACAAGGTTTAGCATCCCTCAGACAATTATTTCAGATAATGAAAAATCCTTCCTTGGTACTAAAATCACTAATTGGGCTCTTAGTCTTGGTATATACTTGAAGACCTCCTCCAATTATTACCCTCAAGGTAATGGCTTGGAAGAGTCAATAAATAAGAACCTAATTAGGATCATGAAGTGGAAAATGAATATCAACCAAAGACATTGGCATACAAAGGTCTCACGTGTGCTCTGGGAAGACATAATCACAATGAAGAAGGCAATAGGAGCTTCACCTTATAATATTTTCTATGGAAAGGAGGATACACTTCCTTTTTCACTTGATTTTAATTCATTAGCACTTTCCTAGTAGCTGAAATTTGAAAGTACAAACCGAGAGAAATCAAAATGGAAGAGTTGGTTGACATTAACAAATCAAGAAAATATGCCATGATCAAGTTAGAACAGCATCAACAATCATCTAAGTAGTGATTTGATAGAAATGATAGGCCTCAAAATTTCAAATTTGGGGACTCTGTCTTAAAATGGGATGTTGACAAAGTAAAACTAGGGCATCATTCAAATTTTTATGCACTTTGGAGTGTCCCATACATCGTGAGTTCGTGTAAAGAGTCTTACTCTTTTGAGTTGTCTTATCTTGATGGATATGCATTATCAATCTCAGTCAATGGGATATATCTCAAACCCTTCCATTAATCTTGTTGCATCATTTTGTATATATTAGAATAGTTTCAATTCCTCCAAGTGTGTTGTGTACATTATTTTGTTTGTGTATAGTTATTTCTTCTCATGGGTTATTTTTGCATGTGCTCTTCTTTTTCTTATAGAAGGCTAGTAATCTTTCAATGGTTAGAAATAGTTTTGAAGGATTCGAATAGATTTCAAAAAAATTCATCAAGTGATTTTCAGGGCGAATCTTTAAATTTACAAATCATAAATTCATATAGACGTTGACTTCATTCCAAATAAATGCTCTAGGCTACTGATCTATTTCATCTAGTAGGAATATGGCCCCAAAATTTGCCAAACTATTTTCCAAAATAACTCCCTTAGTTATTTTGACAACTTACATTCATATTCTAACTTTGAAGTTCAACACTATAGGTTGCACACTCTATGGTTGCTTCCTTGGCATAGTCTTCTTGGTTACATCTCCTTGTGCACCCTTTTGAGCTCTCCATTTTCTTCACACCTTCCATCTTCCCTTATTTTCCTCTATCTATCCCATCTTTCCTTATACCCACTCTTGGTGCATTCGCATTCCTCCTAGTAATTCATGCACCCTTCACGCGCACCTCAAACTTACTTCTCAAAATTATCTAAGTCCTTGGAATTCTTGCATTCCCCCTTCCTTTTTTCACTCATGACCTTTTAATAATTTTTCCTCTTCCATACATACCTCATGTAGGTATTCCTTCCATTCCTCCTATGTGCATTACTTTTACGTGTCCCCTTCTACTTTCTTCTTTCTCACTTATTTCCTTTGTGTATTGTCACACCTTCCTCTGTGTCAATTCTTGTGCCACATGGAATTTCATAAATTGAGTGAACCACATGCAACCTAAAAAAGTGCTAACAGGACACCAAATCCTTGCAACCAACTAAGGTGTGAAATGTGATAGAAGCTGAAAAAATAGTTGGTGACGTGGGTTACACTCCAGATCACTCAAGTTTAAATTTATATGGCATTGGGTAGGTAAGAAGTTGGAAAACATCTCTCATGCCATTAATGTAGGGTCTGATTACTCCAACCACCTAATTTGATTCAAATCTCACCTCTTTCCTTCTACATGCCAAATGACATGGAGAAGTGCATTTGACATATTTACAGGTGGATTTACAAGCATTTATTATTGGTTATTGATGGTTGAATTTTCAAATTGGATTTTCCCTCTTTATCCTCCCCTTATCTCATCCATTCATCAATAAATGTAAGAGCGTTGCTCATTGATACGGGTTGAAAATTTAGTTTTCATAGGCATTGCCTTGCATTTTTAGTTACATACTTTTAGATTTTTTTCTTTGTATGTGGATATCACCTCACCGTGAATGTAATTGATCATGCATTTCGGAAGAAATATAAGCATTTTTGGTGGTTATCCTCTGCCTTGACTTCTTTTTATTATCCTTTCTTACCTTTATTTATATTGTGTGTTTGTTTTGTTATCTCATGTCCCTTGTGTTTCCTTTTCTAACTGTGCCCCATGAAAATGATTGTATGAATGTGTTCCATCATGTTATGTGTGTCTAGCCTTCCACTATGAAATTTATTTCATTTTCACTCAAATTTGGTCATGTTCACTCCCATTTCTTTTGGTGTTATCACCTCCCTTAGATTATTTTTCCCTTTTCGCATATCCTTTTATCCCTGGTCCCTTGGCTTGTTTAGCTTAGGATTTCTATTTTATCATTAGGAGTAGCAGTAGTAGTAGAAAAAAGTAGAGGAACCGGCCTTCTTTGGAGGCCTTTATCAAGTGTGTAATGTCCTACAACTTAGAGATAGTCCCATTATTGACTCAACGACTCAGTTCAATCAAATATGATATGGGTGCAAGTTTGAGCTCTAACAGTTTCTAGCATTCCTAATGGGACCAATATTGAAATCTTAAATTTCATCGTTACTAATTTTTGGTGTGTGACTTAGTGATTTCCAGCCTTTGGAGGCTTTTTTCAACACATGTGGTGACTCAAAACACTCATATCTATTGTTTCTAGTAGTCTGAGTACCTTTCATGAGAAGAGTGTATACCGGATGTAGCACAAAGAATCAAGAATTGTTTGAGTACCTATAATTATCTCCGAGAAGGACACATAGAAATATATACCCCACGTGCATATCCATCTCCATCACATCATGCACTTTCTTCTCCTCTTAGTAGACCTATGCAATCTACCATGGCACTACAACCACCTCCTCCAAGGAAATTTTCCAACTTCACTGGCAGAAGCCCTCTCAATCTTAATGCATAGCATGATATGCCAACAATTGCTCTTCGAGTATTCCTTACTTTACTAGTGAGAATCAAGTTACCCATGTTGAACATATATAGGATGCAGCAAATGTGTGCTCTGTCTATTTGATCATGCATGATGATGTAGTAGTGAGGCTCCTCACGATTTCATTCAAAGGAAAAGTGCTACGGTGGTATAGAATTTTGAGACCCGCATCTATTTCCACCTGGGATGAGCTTGGAACTATTCTTTGTAACTACTTTGAAGATAATCATATCACTTGTCTTTCTTGGAGTGGTTGACAACAACAAAGAGGGCACAAAATGAGTAGATGATCAATTTTAACATCAGATTCTAGAAGACTTGGGATAGAATCCCTCTAGTGGTAAGGCCTACATGCCCATCACACTTTCCTATATTATCTAAGGGCTTTAAATAATGACATCTCAATCATGATTCATTCAATGGGGGTAGAACCTTACTTGTTGCTTACAATATTGTAATAAGGGTAGAAAAACGCCTAATCTAGATGGGAAATTTAGCTCCTAGGCCTCTCGCGCCTTATTCCCAGAGATGCCTCATGTGCCCCAACCTTATGTTTCCCCTCTTCCTAAGAAAAGTGCTCAACCTATTGCATCCACATCCTATTCTCCCGTGCAATAGAAGGAAGATGAATAAATGAAGGCCTTGATTAGGAACTTGTCTAATAAAGTTATATCTTTAGAGAGACAACATGTGCAATCCTTTAAAAACAATACTAATCAGGGGCATAACAAAAAAATCAGCCTTGGCGGAATCAATATGCAAACTAAATATACGGGAAGAACTAATAAAATGATAGATGACATGCTAATGTACACTTTCCATTACAATTTATTCCTCCAGACCTAGTGCAATCCAAGCACTAGTTCTAATTAAAAATAACATGGCTTAAGATTCGAATGGTGCTTTCCTTACAACATGCCTCACAATCAGTATCACTACACTAATGATGCCCTCACATAGGCTTACATGATCCATGTTGCTTACAATTGTGAACCTTCCACAAGTGCAAGTGAGCCTAAGAGTCAAGAAAATCAGAAGCTCATCTTGAGGCCAACCTTATGTTATTTGGTGCCCAAGACTTCTATGCGAGCTTAATAAAACCACATATGACTCAAACATATCGTGCACCCAGTGTTTTTGATAACACAAGGTATAATAAATTAATGCTTGATTCAGCACGTAACCTTCAATTCATGTCACACATGTTGATCCTCAAAATCAAAGAGATGCAACTAAGGCATCCAACAAAGTATTGGCACATAAATTCCTACATGTGAGGTTCCACGCAATGCTCTAACACAAGAAGCATGCACCCCTTATTTGGTAGGTCAAGCCTCTGTGTAAGCTAAGGCCCCTGCCTCTGCACACTCCGAAAAATTAAAAATATGTTATTATACCCCTAATGCACAAGTCAATGGGCCTCCCATTAATTATTGTGGATCAGATGAAGAAAAAAAATGTGAATGTCACAATGTGGGATGCCCTAGCCATTCCATCTCAGTGCAACATGTTGCATGAAGCTTTGGTACAACTCCCACATGTCAATCCATCTTTCTAAAAACCACACGTTATTTTCAATATCTTTCAAGAAGAGGAGAAGAAGAAACTAAGTAAGGTTGTTAAAACCCCTCCCTTTTATATATCCTTAATCATAGGCAAACACCTTTTACACAATTGCATGATTGACTTAGGTGCTAGTAATTTTCTCATGCCTAATAAAATTGTTTATGTCCTAGGCCTTAAGTACACCCCTTTGTCCAAAGGAGTCCTACAACTTGATGGCTCAATTGTTACCACTTTGGGAGTCATCAAGGATCTTGAGTTAACCCTCCATGCATTTCCAATCCTCACTATAACTCAAGATGTGTCAATTATTGACCTACCTCCTTTGTTTACCTTATGTCTATCAAGGGATTTTACTACTAAAGTGGATGGTTACTTATCTTCTGATTGGTCTCATATGTTATTAAGAACAAGGTATGGTACCTAGTTTACCATACAAGCTGAGCCAATATTTTTCTATCATGTTGAGTCATATTATCCATTCCTCTCCAAGCTAACTTCTTGATCCAAGAAGTCCAAGAACAATTTTCTAAAGAGTATCTCATTCCTCCTCCTCTACCTGACTTATTGCTAGATGAGTGGGTAAAAAGGCACCACAAACTTGATCCATATGATGAAGATCTTGAATTTTTTAAATTGGGTGTGGCACTTACTACATCCTTGAATAAGAAGTTTTGTTATCACACACGCTCAAGCAAAATAAAGAAAATTATAGTCTGTGGAAGTTTTACTTTGATGGTTCGAAAAGATGAAACAGCGTGGGTGCGGGATTTTTTCTCATTTCTCCTAAGGATGATAATTTCTTCTTCACCAACAAGTTGCATTTCACATGCTCCAACAATTTAGCAAAATATAAAGGACCGGTGCATGGTCTTCTTATTGCTAAGAAGAAAAGGATTAAGGCACTACAAATCTTTGGGACACAAAAGTGGTTATCCACTAGGTCACAAACAAGTGTGTGACAAATAATAATCTTCTCAAAGCTTATAAATACAAATTTTGGGACCTCTTTGAGATATTTGGTGTTCTAAATCTTTAAGTGGTGTCAAGGAATATGAAAAAGAAGTTGATCACATGGTCATGTTTGGTTCGCAGTTTTCTCCTGCAAAGGATTTTGTCAAGGGAAACTCACAAAGCATGTTAAGATGGTAATTATACCATCCATTCCATACAAAAATATCATTTGGCAAGTGTTTTATAGTAACACAAATATATTCAAGTTCATTTGGAATGAGGCTGAATTTTCTTCAAGCATGCAAGCTGACTTGCATGATAGCTATGGTGACCAAGTGATTTAAATCAAGAAAAATAAGATGCCTAAAGGGATGGTCACCTTAGAGAATATATTTAGCCCTCATAATGATGTTAAGGGTGAATAAAATTATATGCGCGCGACACACGAAGACTGTTTCCGTAAACTATTGAGCGGGGTAAAGAGTTGATTCTCGGTAAAGCTTGCACTCATGATGAATAGAAAACATTTATCTCTCTATGCCAAAAATACAATGACATCTTCTCATGGTAGTATGAAGACCTCAAAGGAATTGATCCAAGTGTTGCTCAACACTCCATTTACCTTGATCCTAGTATCAAGCTCTTTAGACAAAAATAGAGGCCAGTTAATCCAAGGATAGATCCACTCATGAGGAAAGAGTTAACTAATTTTATTGAGGTGAAGATTATTTTTCCGATCAAGTACTCTTCTTGGGTCACAAATCTTGTTCTATTGCATAAGAAAAATTATGAAATCAAAATTTGTATCGAATTTAGAGATTTAAACAAGGCATCCTTAAAGGATCATTATCCTTTTCTTTCTATGGAGCATATTTTGCATACTTTGGCTAGCACGCAGTGATTTTCTATGTTGGATGGGTATTTCGGCTTCAATCAGATCCTAGTTAAGGAAGAGGATCAATTCAAAATCATGTTTACAACCGAGTGGGGGACATATACATATCATAATATGCCCTTTGTTCTTTCGGATGCAAGTGTGACATTTCAGCGTGCCATGGATATTGCCTTTAAAGGATATATCAGTGAGTTCATCTTGGTTTACTTAGATGACATAACTATTTTCTCAAAGCGGGGCACGGATCACATGGCACACCTAGAGAAATTCTTTGAGAGATGCTAAAATATTGGGATGTCTCTTAAACCAAAGAAATGTAATTTCATTGTGGCACAGGGGCAAGCTCTTGGGCCATGTAGTCTCAAAGGATGGCATTTTTATTGATCATGAGCATGTTTCAGCCATCCTGGCTCTTTCCTTGCTAGCACACAAGAAAGCATTATAGTCCTTCCTTGGAAAAATAAATTTTCTTTGGAGAATCATTCCTAACTTTGTAGGAATGATTGAGCATATCACCCTCATGCTCGAGAAAAATATAGCCTTCAAGTGGACAACAGAAGGAAAGGAAAGCTTCAAAAATATCAAGCAATAAATTTCTTGCGCCAACACTCATCAATCCAGATTATTCCAAGGATTTCATCCTATATTCTTACAAAGTTGGTGCGAGTGTTGTTGTTGTCTTGAGACATGAAAATGAACAAGGACTTGAGTAGCTATTGGCTTTCTTCATTTAGACACTCAAGAATCATGAATTGAAATACAGTCACACTAAGAAATAGGTCTACGCCATCAGTAATGCACTCAAGAAGTTTAAGAGTATGCTCACCATAAATCATGTTAAGGTGTTAGTTTAGCACCCACATGTCTAAGACTTCATCGTGCAAGTAGAAATCGGAGAAGAGAGCGATGGGTGACAAAAATCATGAATTATGATGTGACTATCGAATCCAAAAATTAGTTAGAGGTAGCGCATTGTGCAAACAGTTCTTTGAGGATGCGTAGAATGAACCTAAGACTTCATTATTCATGGATGAAGATCTTCCATGTGTAGAATCTAGGAAAAATGAAGACCATAGTGTGCACAACTAGTAAGAAGTGATGGTGACATTCCTTTCTTCTGGTGTGTACCCTCCTAGTTTGAACAAACAAAAGAGAAGATATTTTAGGCTTCAATCTATTCCATATGTTTTTATTGATGGTCTTCTCTTTAAAAGGAATCTTAATGGTGTATTGATGACACACGGATTGAAAAGGTGATAAAATAATTTTATAATGAATTCTCTAGTGGACACTTCTCTACCAAAGATATAGTAATGAAAATTATAATGGAAGGATTCTTTTGGCCTACCCTATTCACGGACATGTACAACTGGGCCATGAAATGCAAAGAATGCACTTTCTTTGTAGGAAATAATAAATTGACAACACTTCCCCTCTAACCAATCCAAACACATCAGCCTTCTATGCAATGGGGTCTTGACTTCATAGGCATGATCACTCCTCCTTTGAGTGCTCAACATAAATGGGTGCTTGACAACTACATATTACTTCACCAAATGGATAGAATTTGTCATCCTCATGGAGTTAACCAATTCATTCATCCTTGACTTTCTCGAAGGTATTGTAACAATGTTTGACATCCCTCAAAATATTATTTCAAATAATGCAAAAGCCTTCCTTGGTACTAAAATCATTGTTTGGGTTCTTAGTCTTAGTATATACTTGAATTCCTCCTCCAATTATTACCCTCAAGGTAATTTCTTGGTAGAGTCAACAAATAAGAACACAATCGGGATCATGAAGTGGACACTTAATATGAATCAAATACATTGGCATATAAAGGTCTCCCACATGCTCTGGGCAGACAAAATCACAATAAATAAGGCAATAATAACTTTTCCTTATAATCTTTTCTATGGAAAGGAGACTACACTTCATTTTTCACTTGAGTTGAATTCATTAGCACTTACGTAGTAGTTGGAATTTAAAGGTGTAGACTAGAGAGAAATCGAGAATGGAAGAGCTAGTTAAAGTTGAATCAAAAACTTTGCGATGATCAAGTTAGAACAACATTAAAAATCAACTAAGAAGTGATTTGACACAAAGGCTAGGCCTCAAACTTTGGAATTTAGGGACTCGGTCTTAAAATGGGATGCTAATAGAGCTAAACCAGGGCATCATTCAAAGTTTGATGCACTTTAGAGTGGATCAAACATCATCAATTCGTGTAAGGATGCTAACTCTTTTGAGTTTTCTCGGCTTGATGGACACGTGTTATCAATCTCATTCAATGGGATCTATCTCAAACCTTTCCATTAATCTTCCCGCATCATTTTTATATATTACAAAGTAGTTTCAATTACTCTAAGTTCTCCACATGCACACTATTTTGTTTGTACATAGTTATTTCTTCTCGCATGCTCTTTTTGTGCACACTCTTATTTTTCTTCTAAAAGGCCAAAGAATATTCCAATAATTATAAAAAAATTCCAGATTCGAATAGAGTTTAGAAAATTTCATCAAGTGATTTCAAGGCCAGTTCTTTAAAGTTACAAGTCATAAATTCATATATGTATGTTGACTCCATGCCTAATGGATGCTACAGGATATGGATCTCTTTCATATAGCAGTGATGGCCCTAAAATTTTCCAAACTATTTTACAAAATAACTCCCTTAGTTATTTTGACAACTTACATTCATATTCTAACTCTGAACTTCAACACTACAGGTTGTGCTCTCTATGGTTGCTTCCTTGGCATAGTCTTCTTAGCTTCATCTCCTTGCGTACCCTTTCACAATCTCCATTTTATTTTTTCCTTCCATCTTCCCTTCTTTTCCTCTATCTATCCCATCTTTCCACACACCCACTCTCGGTGCATTATCATTCCTCCAAGAAGTTCATGCATCCTTCACGCGCACCTCATACTTGTTTCCCAAAATTAGCTAATTCCTTGGCATTCTTGCGCACCCCCTTCCTTGTTGTCATGCATTACCTTGTAATGATTGCACCTCTTCCATGCATACCTCCTATATTTATTCCTTACATTCCTTTCACATGCATTACTTTTGTGTGCCCCCTTCTGCTTTCTTCTTACGGGCTTATTTCCTTCCCACCTTCCTCTAGGCCAATTCATGTGCCATGTGGAGTGTCATACATTGAGTGAACCACACCTAACCTACCAAAGGGATTCAATAGGGTGCCAAATCCTTGCAACCAACTAAGGTGTGACACATGGTAGAAGATGAAAAAATAGTTGGTGACGTGGGTTACACTCCATATCACTCAAGTTTGAATTTTGGAGAGATAGATAGGTAAGAAGCTGGAAAACATCTCTCATACCATTAATGCATGATCTGATTGCTCCAACCACTTGATTTGATTCATATCTTACCCATTTCCTTCTCATACATGCCAAATAGACATGAATAAGTGCATTTAACAAATTTGTAGGTGTATTTGGAGGCATTCATTGTTAGTTCTTGGTGGTTGAGTTTTTGAATCGGATCTTCCTCTTCATCCCCTTCTCTCATCCATTCATCTATAAATGTAATAGCATTGCTTATTGATACGGGTTGGATACTTTCATTTTCATAGGAATTACCTTAAATTTTGAGTTCCATACCTTTAGATCTATTCTTTGTATGTGGATATCAGCCACGAGATGTGAATGTAATTGATTTTACATTTTTGGAAGCAATAGAAGAATTTTTGTGGATATCCTTTTCCTTAACTTGTTTTTATTCTCATTTCTTGTATTTATTTATGTTGTCTGTTTGTTGTGTTATCTCACATCCCTTGTGTTTCCTTTTCTAACTGTGTCCCATGAAAATGATTGTCTGAATGAGTTCTGTATATGCTACGTGAGTCTAGCCTTTCTTTGTGTATTTTATTTAATTTTCAATAAAATATTGTCATGTTCACCCCCTTTTTATTTCTGGTGTTATCTCCTCCCTTAGATTATTTTTCCATTTTCTCATATCCTTTTATCCCTAGTCCCTTGTCTTGTTTAGCTTAGGATTTCCATTTTCACATTAGGAGTAGAAGTAGTAGTAGAAATAGGTAGAGGATTTGGCCTTCTCCAAAGGTTTATCTCAAGTGCGCAATGTCCAACAACTTGGAGATAGTCCCATTGTTGACTCAATGACTCGATTCAACTCGATCTAAGACGAGTGTAATTTTGAGCTCCAAAATTACCCCACACTAGCTATGTTATTAGTCCTCAGAACACCAATCAAATAATCTCTCCAAAGGATCAATAATATCCACCATGAATGAAGGAATAAATAATTAAAAATATTGTGTATATATCCAAATTAACAAATAAGTAGGTGCACTTTGATCCCTAATCCTAAGAAGGATGTAAAATTCTAGGGAACTCATTATTGAGGGTGCCCCAACTCATTCCATTCTACCATCCAATTTGTAGTTTTATCTAGAATCATCCTAGCTACCTCTATCATCTCTTCGGGGTCATATATTCCCCCTTCTACTTCAGCTCCCTTATCACTCCATCCAAACATGAGATCAGGTCCTTTCATACCATCCATTTGTCGTGTGACGAGGGATCCCAACTCCTTAACCCTTTCCTCATAGGTATCCCTTACATTTTCAAGGCATCTCATTTCTATGTAATATCTCATGAAGAGCTCCTCTCACCCAATTTTTCTTCCTTCTTAGCGGTTTGTGCACATGCCATTTCTGCTTCTTCCTATGTAGTATATCCCTTAACAATGGGGTCTAGTTTTTGACAATGATCAAACACCCATCCTACCTTCTTCATTGCATCCTTCATGGTCTGTAACAAAGCCTCATATTCTAAAATTTTGTGTGTTATATACTTCTTATTTTCTCCTTTTCATCCACCCCGTCTTCTTGCATCATTCCTTACACAATCGTCTTCACTTCCAAAATCATATGTACCAAATCTTGTAAAGAACACATGGCTGAGGGGTATGATTCTTTAGCTCTATCATAAAACTTGAGATGTGTTGTTGTGATCTCATTTGTAATATGGATTTCCATTTACAAGATACTCTTTGTGTATTTCTCTGCTTTCTCATTTGCCTTAGTGAGTCATTGGACCTCTTGTGCCTTATCCTTTTTTTCATCAAGAAATGTTTGAACGGTGAATGCCTTGTCCAAGTTTCTCCACACTAACTCTAGCACCTTCTTGTTTAGAGCATTTTTATCTTGCCCGTCAGTAATTTCTATTGGATTTACTTGTTAAGAGCTCCATTGGTACCTTTTTAGTTTTTGCATAGCAAATGCTTCTTTAGAAATTTCAAAGTCGGGATCATCCATATGAGTTTGCATGCTCCATGACAACATCTTCCTCATATATATGATCATACCCTCTGGGGTAATTAATTCCTACCCATAATGCTTCCTCATCACAATATAACTATGGAACCACGCACGCAACACCTTATATTGATCATCAATGTAGCTCAGTTGAGGTGTACCCACACCTCATTCTTTTTCATCCATCTGCTAGTGTTTCATCCTATAGGTATGTGATTTTCATCTCAAGTGCATGCACTAGTTCCACCTGACACTTCATCCCTTTTTGGGGTTCTATCTCCCTTTTATTCCTCATCACCCTTAGGATTCCCTTCATACACTTCATGTATCTTTGTGTCATGTACAACACTCTCCTCCTTGTGCCCTTATTCCTCCACATCATGGACTAGGGCTTCCTATTCTTCTACTTCCTTCTCCTGAATTATCTCCTTTACTTCCTCTTCTTTATTGGTGTCACCCTTAGACATGAATTTATATCTCTTCTTCTTCATCTCTAATGTCTTCATAGGTAGAGTGACCTTGGGTGTCTTCTTCTCTTACTCGATGTTCCCGAGCGTGTTCTCTTCAACATATTCCCATAGCCATGATCCAGCACAGCAGAATCTTCTATCTCTAGCTCCTCCTCCCCCTCATTCTTAGTCTCTTCTTCCTCCTCAGAATTTGGTGGAGTGATCTCGCACGCTTGCTTCATCCCAAATTTTTACTTTCCTTTAGATGGTTCTAGTTTCTTAAGCTCATCTTTGATGTATTTTCCATTGACCACTAAGGCTTCAAATATATGTATATCTTTTCCACTTCTTCATTCGGTATTGCCAAGATCATCAAGTTGATATTGATATCATCTGATATCATAGTCTCAATATATGTCATCTTCCCTAGGTACACATATATTTTTCCCGGTTTATGGTACTCATGATCTACCTTATCAAAGCATCATATCTTAATTTACGAGCATCCAAGAACCTATTAAGTGATTCCTAAAAAATAGCATGTTGTGAAATCATAATGCATTTTGTGCTAAGGTCTCTTATTACCATTCTTTGGATAGAACATTCTAAATCAAAAGTGTTGGTATATCGTAAAGTCTACTTTCCTATCCAATACCGAGGGTAATTTTCTAGGAATGTGTCAATCATGCTCGAATGCATTGTGTATTTTCCTCTACCACATATCTACCCTTAGCTTATAGGCACTAGCAATTCCATCACATGTGTACTCTTAGAATCTCTTAGAAAGGAACTTGTTCTCACTGGGTATTTCCACATCTTATCCTTGGGGCCATCTCGGGAATCCAATATACAGTGAAGAGGATTGAGAGGAGGATTTCTCCCCAAGATATCTTATCACCCATGTGTGCTTCCTTAGTAATCCCTTCTGTGATAAAATCATCAATTTTGTACACCGTTCCTCTCGACATTTTCTTTGCAATGTGTTTCCTTTTTTATTAACTTGGCCTCACCTCTCCTACTCATTTAACTTGGTTAGAAAATATGCATAAATCCTAACAAAAAATCGGTGAGCTTGGAAACATCCATGGCACACCCTCCTTTTTGATATCTCAACTTGAATACATTAGCCTCCACTCATACTTCTTCATCCAAATCTATCGTAATCTCAATACACGAGCTATGCAATCTTGTGATTATCACAATCATCGGCATGGTAATGTGCACCCTTATTCTAGAAAAATAAAATAAGTCCTCGTGGACTCACAACATCAACCATTGGTAAAGGCTCTTCAATTTTCCAAAATAGGGTAACTCAAAAATCTGAAGCACTCCCACACCCTCCAAAATCTTGTTCCCTTTATCATCATAAATTGGCTTATTGTTAGCAGAATCCTTTGATATGTCTTCTACACCAACTCATTCTCTATTTGGCACTCATTTGCATCAGAGAGATGATTATAGTCACTCACCTTGCACTTCGAATGTGGGACTCCCAGACGTGTCCCATGATGACACCTTTTGGATATTGCATTTTAGAAAATCATTCCTCTGGTGCTTCTTTGACCTCAACCTCTAGTTCTTTCTTCTTTCCTTTTCCCTTTGTTCTTTATTGCAGATGCTATTTTGGGTTTCATTCTTTCTATTTTACTTTCTGACCTGAAATAATGTGTGCCCTAGGTGTTTCAAAACTTATCCCTAGAATTTCACACTAAATACTTTGTTCATTCACCTTCCTTGTTCTCAAACACTTATCACTACCAACTAGCTTTGTGCCCTCGCTTGAACTCGGTGCCCTAGCTTGAATTTGTGCTTCTTGCAAAACCCTAGTCCACAACCCTTTGTGAATCTAAACCTCTACACCTTTCAGCCTTAAAATTCCACATGAATGAGCTCCACAAACAGGCCATGTATTTTCTTAATCGGGGTTGTTCGATTTTTTCACACTTCTTTGCAAATTTGCACAAAGTCACACAACTTCACAAACTCAAATTATTCACAAGGAAAGGTAAAGAATAAACCTTCTTTGGCATCCTTTTTATATAATTCCAAAAATCTCTCACAATTATTTCTCCTCATTTACCACTTTGTCACTGTAGTTTTAATTACATTTTTCTAATTTTTCCCCATTTTTATCCATGCACTTTTCTCTTCTTTTATCCAGACATTTTTCTCTACTTTTATTCATGTGTTAATGTCATAACCTTCTCGTGCACATACTACTTCTAAGTCATATTACTCCTCCCATGTGCTCACCTACACACCGCAACACATCTCCCTCATGCTTTATCCCAAGTAGTCTATCCTACTACTATATACCTCGTGTTACACTGCAGGGCCTTTTTCTTGTGTGGTATTTAATCGAGCAATTATTTCCACATCCTTTACACATGTAACACCTTTCTCTTACGCACATCTTTTAGACAACATCCTAACTTCACTCCTTCACATATACAACTACATCAAATTTCCTATGCTTACCCATCTCGCTTATAAATCCCAACACCAAAATTCTCTTTTCACGCACTTAACCTGGTTTACCCCACACTAAATCCATGTGTGGTCCTATACACAAGAACTCAATAAATAGTAATCAACTTCGTAGTGCAAGCACGATTATTAGAACCAAATAAGGAAATTAAATAAATTAAATATAAAAATAAAACATGAAAGGGAAACCTAATCTAAGTGGCAATATTGTCTTATTACAAACACCAAGAATCTTATTTATAGTAGGACTTCATCCTACTCCCATTGAAGTAATTGGGCAATAGATTTCCATCCGTTTTTAACTAACAAGTGTTTGTTTCAAGTATCTTGGTTACAAAAGGGTCCCTACCAATGCACCTTCAACTTCCTGGGTGGCATAAACACTTTTAGTCATAGAGAAGAACCATCATTCCAACTTTAAATGAATTTCACTTAATGTTTCTATCATGTCAAGCCTTCTATCTTGCCTTCTCATTCTTTTGACTCTAACGTGTAATTGTGCGTCACTCATCTAATTACATCAATTTCTCATTGTGCTCATTAACATCTGACTCATCATCTAATCCACTTGTGTGTGCAATACATAGGGACAAAACATTAATTCAAATGGTAGTACCACCTCCATGCCAAATACCAACTGAAACAGTGTAGCCTTATTCAATCTCTTGTGATTTTTCATGTAAGCCCAAAGTATAGTTGAGACTTTATCATCTCAATATTTTCATACAACATCACAAATCTTCAAAAAGTTTTGTTCCAAAATTTTATGAAAGGATTTAGTAGTACCATTCACTTGAGGGTGATGAGGAGTATTTTTATGGTGTGTGACCATAAAATCTACTAATAAGATTCTAATCATCTCATTTAAGAAATGAGTTCCGCTATCACTAGTCAAGCTCAAAGGATAAGTGTACCTACTAATTATATTCTCCCAAAGGAACCTTGATGTCGTGACGGTGAAATCCTTTATAGATGTAACTTCTTTCCGCATTGTCAAATAATTTGTACATGTAATTATATAACGCGTTCCCAATCCTACAAGCGGTAGTGCAATGGATCCTATATATTTAATGGCCCACTTCTCAAAAGTTTTCGTGCTCAAGCGGTCTAAGTGGAATCTCATCCCTACTTCCGGCTTTCCAAATCTTTGACAATGATCACATGCCTTCAAAATTCCTTAGTGTATTTGTATAAATTTTCCCACAAAATTCCAGCCATAAGGATCTTGTGCACAATTTTGTCAAATGCATAATGTCCTCTTGCAATACCTCTATGAGCCTCCTCCATAATATCCTTGTGATCATGTTTAAGCAAACACATTTGCAAGACCTCATCCCTTCCCATCTTGAATAAGTCACCACCAATGAACTAATAAGGCTTTGTGCATATCATAAGATATTTTTTCTCTAAGGACTTTTCTCCTTCATGATCCAACCCAGTGTGTAAAAATACTACTATGTCTTCCAAATCTATGAGCGTACGGTTCAACCTAAACAACTACACATCATGTATTATGTCCTCAATATTCTACATGTCCTCACCAAAATTGATTCTTGATAAGTGATCAGGCCCTAAATTTCTCTTTCCTAGCTTTACAAAAACAGTGAAATCAAACTCCTGAAAGAGAAGTATCCACTTGCAGATGCACCCTTGCAAAATAGGCTTGTTGAATAAATATTTCAATGCCATATGATCTGTATAAAATATAAACAAAGTAGCCAACAAGTATTGATGAAACTTATGAAGTGCATAGATCATAGAAAGTGCTTCACACTCAGTTGTAGTATAATTCTACTCTATTGGTGTCAACTTCCTACTTGCAAAGCATATGGGGTGATCCACATTTCCCTCTCTATGTTGCGTCAATACCAAACCAATCATTATACTAGAAGAATCAACATGTATGTGAAAGGGTTTATTCCATGAAGGAAAGCACAAAATTGGTGTAGTAGTCAATCTCTCCTTCAAGGTGTCAAACACCTATTATTGCACGTCACCCCAATGAAATTTCCCTTTTGATTTGAAAAAAATTCCAGGCCACAAAAATCTTTGCATATTCCTTAATAAAATTCTTGTAGTAGCTAGTATGCCCCAAAAAATTGTGCACTTCTCTTTGATTGGTAGGTTTTTCTAATCCCAAGATTAATTCTATCTTTTCTAAATTTGCCAACAACCCGTCCTTACAAATGATGTGCCAAAGAAAAGTGTCAAAAGTTGTAACAAAAATATGCTTCTTAATAGTAAGATAAATTTTCAACTACCTGCATATTTCAAACATCAACCTAAAATTATCACATTTATCCTTAACTAAGCCATAAATAGTCCAATCATCTAAATAAAATTGCAAGAACTTTTGAATGAAATCATGAAAGGCCTGCACAACAATGCACGAAAAACACAGTGGGCACATTCTTCAACCCTAAAGGCATGACATTATATGCAAAGCTTTCCCACTCAGTGGAGAAAGTAGTATTTTCCTGGTCCTCACGCACAATAAGCACTTGATGATATCCTCGATAACCCATTCATAAAAGAGTATATCTTGCACCTACCAATGCATTCAAGGATTTCCTATGTAAATGGTGTGGGAAAAGGATTTGTAACACATGAAGCATTCAATTCTCTATAGTACACACAAATATTGATCCACCCATCTTTCTTGATCTGATTACCATGGGGCTAACCCACTTAGATTCTTCAACTGGTTTAATGATGCCGGACTTAAGCATCTCATCTCTTTCTTCCTTGACCTAGACACACAAGTTTAGATTCATCCTATAAGGCCTCTTTTGAACCACGCGAACACCTTACTTTAGCTTAATCTTAATTTCTCCTAATGATGGGTGCACTCCTTTCAACTCATGGTAACCTCGCAAGAACAAATCCTGGAATTCATGTAAAATCTCAATGATCTTTTCTAGCTTCTATTATGACCATTAATCACTAATAATGGCCTCCTTAGGTGCATATTCAGTACCAATGTTTACCTTCTTTTTTTTCATGGGCACATGGTATGCTCGAGCCTTCTCATATGTCATTTCCATTACTTCATGTGTGCCTTACGTATGGATAATTTCCAAGTTCTCTACCTCATCATCATCAATAAGGTATACCATTTTCCCCTTTTCTTTCTCCTTCTAGCGCAACTCATTTGTATCTCTTTTATCTCCTCTATATTCAGAGTGCGCCTTGGAAGATGGTTCTCTAAGAAACTCAAACATCAACTCTTATGCTTTTGCGTTATCCCCCAATGTGATATGATTAATGATTCGTAGTGCCTCATGGACTGGAGGTCTATTAGAAAAATAATCAATGTATGTACCATACATGCATTCATATCTCTCTAGCTTATAGTATCCTACTTGAGTTCAGCATGAACATACCATGCATGCATGTAAACTCGTAGAGTGGAATAGAAATCATGCACTCATAGAGATGATGGTAAATTCTTCAGGTCTTGTGCCCATTATCTATCATAGTTATGAACGTGTACCAAAGCAAGATTCTTCCTTTCATACTCATAGATAAGTGTAGGCACATTTCTCCAAGTGAAGCTTGTTGAAAAGGTGATTCTCACATCTCGCCAACCCAATAAGTGTTCTTTATGTATTTCCCACTAGTGCGCTATTGTTCTGTATAAGGTATAAACCAACATGTTTCTTTTATCATGTTAGTTCTTATATTGTTCCTCCATGGCCCGCAAGAAAGACTCCATATTTTCTTCACCAAGATATTTAGGTAATTGAATTATTCTCATGTGCCTAACTATGCATGGTCTAATCATTTTGGTTACTCTCCTTTTCACCTCGTGCCCAACCATTTCATATGTGTCATAGCCCTAGTTATCACAAGCAACACTTGTGGTGTCATTGACCGATGCACGTCTTCCCACTAAAGAACGACCTCCTTGGATGATTCCATAGTCTCGGGTCATGTACCAACGTGCGTAAATTGTGTTCAAATCTTCTTTACTCGAGAGGCTCAAAGATAAGGTGTAGCTCTTTCCTCATCTAGAGGTATAATCATGCACTCATCCTTATTCTCAAAACTAATGTATCCTTTGTTGAAATGTAGATCTACATTATTCACATAATATCGTGGTCATCCAAGTAATGTTGGAAAGTTGTGTATTTTAGAAAGCTCCAATACATCTCCAATAAATTTGGCTCCCATAATTGTAATGGAGGCATATTTCAAAACCCCAAAGGTATATCCCTCATATTTTTCACCATATACAAAAAATTTGAGGATGGTTTTAATGTTGGTCTCCTCATATGATTTCATGCATCTAGAGTTAGTACATTCACTTCAAGTACATGTATCTATCAAGATATTACTTACCAACCACCCATCAATTACTACATCCAAATTAATCTCTCTATCAAATTCATGGTTCTCTGGCAGAAATTTTTCATGTAGTATTTGATGCTCACACTCAACTCCAGTGCTCAATACCTTCTCTTGACACCATTCCTATAATGGTGGAATGATATTATCATGTCGCAACATTTTACATACATGTTTTACATCTTCCACATCCTTCTACATGATCTCAATGTTATTTTTGCACTCTCTTTCTCATGCCTACTCTTTCAAGAATTTTATTTCACCTTGTATCTCTCTAATCACTTCCATAGTCTCTTAATATACTTCCTTCTAGTGAGTAGCATTTGGATACTTAGTATGTATAATATCTTATCTTCTACTTGAGAGGCTTAGCCTTTAAGGTCTCACATGTGTGCTACCTATATACATGTAGTCACCAACATGGGATATAACTCTAGATCAAGAATTTTCTTAGGCATCCACTAATCAAAATTATTGCATTATACCTTGATCATCATAGCACCCTTGTCCTTATTTTAGGCCTTACTCATGTGCTCATAGAGGCCTAGACAATCCTTTAACTTATGTTGCTTCCCACACCATGTGTAGACTATATTATGTGGACATTCACACTAGTAATTATCAGGTGACCCTTGAAGTGTAACAAGTTCCAAACATGAACCTACCTTTACCACCACCCAACCTCAGCCTCAATATCCTCCTCAGAATCCTCTATTACTATTATCCTCATTGTTACACTCTTCATTTTTTTCCTTCTTTCTCCTTTGATCTACTTTCCACACTAGTCTGGTGTAATCCTATTTCAACGGATTCGTGGATATGGTCAATCACTCTCTACAATCAATTGTATCGTGGGTATGGGAATCATAAATTTTACAATGCACGAACACATTCTTTTGAATATCGTGCTACAAGAGTGGGAAATTTCACACATCACGATTCTTATGAAAAATATCACATGACTGTAACAACACATGCATTGTCCTACATAAGAAACTATTCTTAGTGTGTTCCTCAACCTCACAATTAGTACACAATATACCTCTTTTAATCTCATGTGTGGAGTTGGAAGAGATCTCCAACTTCTTTGTCATAACTATTATCTGCACTTCCATAAAAGGACTAACTCATGTGTCTACACTTCCAACTACTTTACCATGTAGAGCTACTTCCAATGCCTCACACGGATTAGTATATGTCTTATGTGACCAGGCCCTTCGAAATGGAGTCATCAAACCTCCAAAAACCACTTGTGTTTGTTAGCTGGGATGTATATCATAAGATGATTTGGAAAACAACATCTTAAAGTGTGTTTCATACTCTCTCACACTCTCGATAAACCATGTTTGATATTTTGAAGTGTGTTGATGCGTTTCTACTCAAACTCAAGAATAAGGAACTCAACAAAAATGATGCATGCAAATCACCATAATCCACCATAGTCCGATATGGGTCGTACTTCCTATATCAACTATGTGCATGTTGGAGAATAGTGGAAAATTGACTTTCTTTTCTTTACTCGAAGTTGTAATTCCTTTCACGTGCCATAGTGATTCACACTTATGCATGTTCTATGTTTTATCCGCCACACCTATGTATTTTTGTAAACAAAGAGATGTCTCAAAGTAGACTTGAGGTGTCCGATTAAGTGGTTACTAAGGTGGGGTCTAATGAGGTTGGTTCAGTGGTGGTTGTTATGGTGGTGGACCTTGTCCTAGAGTAGGACAAGAACCGAACCTCCTCTTGGATTTCCTCCATACATTAGCTAACCAGATCCTCCCCGTGCCACTTGTTGCAACCTATGGCCCATTTGATGAGCTTCCTTATGTCTCAATTATAGTATAAAACTAGAGACCTATAGTTTGAGTTGTCACAACACCTATAGATATGATTCTAATGGTCTATGTGCTAATACCTTATCTTGTTGACACACCTGCAAACAATCCTGCAAGAGAACTCCCAAACATTGGTGCCTATTGTGTTGTCATGGGCGTGTTAATAGTCTGATGGACTTTGTGATTCAACACAAAATTATATCTACATGTATTTTCCTGATTACCTTCACTATTGTGTCCTTCAACTACCCTTGGATTCGGAACAACAAGCATAAGGAATAGGTATCCAAGTTGAGTTAGATGTGTGCCCGTAGTTCTCACTCTCTCTTCTTACACACTCTCATCCGAAGCTAATGGGGACTCTCTACTACATTTTCCCAAATTTGGGAGGACTTGATGTTATGACTCCTCATCTTTCACAAGAGTTTAAAAACCTTCGTGAGCCATCAATCTTCTCGACTGCAATTTTGGATCAATTTTTCTCTCTCGACCTTCATTATACTTGATTCATCTCTCTTCTCTATTTCTATCTTCTACTAGGGTCATCATCATCCTTATCCACACCTTATCCTACCCCTATGTGTGTGGGGATTTAGGTAGCCATAGGAATCTCTTGTAATCAAGTTCTATCATCAATATCTTGATCACATAGGGTATATCGCGCAAATAGGATCTTTTGGGCTTGCAAAATAACTTAAACTTAGGTTCTTGTGTATAATAATATGTAAAAGTATGTTCTCAACCATATAATTATGCAATACACAATCCCACCAATGATCTACATCTCTCATCCACTTTGCCCATATGCATTACCAAGTGTCTAATAATATTAATGCGTCTAAATCCTTGGCTTAGGACCCTAAGTTTTGTTTAATGTGTATGCTGCGAACCACTTATAAAACTCTACTAGAAAGAACCTAAAAACATATCATACAATTCATGATAAATATTTTCCTCCACCCACTTGCATGCATCAAATCTAGGCCTAGTGCTATTTTGTATTCCACCCAGATTTCAATACTCTCAAAATATATTTGATACACCATCTGCATGCAACGTCCTGGAAGAAAAATTGAAAATATGTCCTGAAACGGAACCAAAATGTTTTCTTTAATTTCACTCAAGTGCTATGCACACTAGCACGTCATCCAAATAAGTCCGAATGCTCACCCGAAACACACAACTATGAGGTCCCTCCTTTGTGTTTTCTTAACAATAATTTAGCATGCATAATTATCATAATAACTAACCAAGTAATCATTCAAGTATGTTAACCATTGCATTCACATCATTTTGGAAACACATATAATAAGGAAAGTACTCGGTGTATATGAACCATAACCACTTTTAATTACACTAATAAATGACCATGCTCGAGATACATTAACAACCAATATCTAGCCACAATTTTCCATTATAATAAGAACTCGTTACATAACAAGGAAGTAGATTACAGAACCAAACATTATATTGTTACACGTAACCATGTGTTCCCACATCAAACCCTAGACCATAGTAGCATGAATTCGCTAGAATATAATGGAACTCTTTGACTAAGAACTTAGAATTACTACAACAATGGCATATAACAGGGATATATAGGGGTGGGGAATTTCCCTTAACCACCCATGCATTCTCCTAATAATAGTTGTGTTTTCAAAATAGACTGCATGCATCCTTTTACAATAGTTGCTAATAATAGACTTTATTATTTATACACTACTTTAATCTATTAATATCCCTCCATGTGTGTGTTTGATCTACATGTTAATTCTCCAAAAATAACCTTTTTTTCCATTAATTCATTATGCTTTATCCCTTTTCTTGGTTAGCACTCCATCCCACTTTTCCTATTTTTATCACGTGCCCAAAAAATTGCTAAGTCATTTTCCTTTCTACCATTCCTACATGTTTCCCATTTGATCCTTAGCATTTTCTTCTAACCAACACATTACATATGGTTTGACCATATATGGTGATAGAAATGACTGGAATCCTTGGATCCCCATACTTAGGTAAGACTAAATTACCTAAAAATATATCAACTAATTCTCCATTAACTTGCACTATTTTTTCTTCCCGGGTGTCTTTATGCAGAGGCCATTAATCACTTGGTTACGTTATGGAATGTCTCTTATTGCTTTCAAAAGTGGAATATCAATGTTCAATGTATTTAATTCCTACATCAATGTAGATTCTTCCTTTGCAAATTTTTCATCAAATATCTCAAGGAAGAGAGCTATGTGAACATTCATGTCTTTAGTTTTAGTGATTTCCTCATTTTTTTATTGAACAACATGGTCATCCTCCATCTTTTCTTTAGGTTTCTCTCGTAATAACCATTGGAGATTTTTTAAATGGATTTCCATATATCAACTACATGTTATTAATAGAATTTACCTGTATTGTTCCCTCTTGTCCAACTTCATTAATTGAAGTTGTTTGTTGATTTTTTGAATTTAGGACTAGTTGAGCTAGAAATTGGGTCTAAGCTATTGTCCTCCCTATGGGTTTAAATGTGGTGGTGGCATCAAAGCCTATTGTGGAGGATATTTTCTTAGTTAATTGAAATTTTTTTGTTGAGACCATTGTTGATGTGGCCATGGATGTAGATTAACTAGTGGCATTGAGTTTTATTGATTGAATTGAGGAATCCATAACTATTGGTTTAGGAAACTCATCCAGCTTTGTTATGTCCAATTAGTTTTCCCCCAAGTAGATGGAAGGGCATGGTTGGGACACTACATCAACCAAGGGTTTGGAATAATTGGAGAAGGTCTTGGAGGTTTTTGCCCATCTATACATAATTTGTGTTTGTTGTTGGTTGAGTAGCCTTGTTCAATATTTCTTTCAGAAGAGAAAGAAAGGTATAGTGATTAGTTTCATGCCCATTGACTTCACAAATCAAACACGTGTCTATGTGGTATAAAGGAAATCCTTTACAGGTATGGATTTTCTTACACCTATGGAAATACATGTTCAAATTTTCCTTGGTAATATTGCTTTTGGCTTTCAACCCATCTAAGGTAGAGGTCATTTGGGTATGGATATCAGATTTCATGTTGGAAATATTTTCCATGAGCTGGAAAGTATAAGAGAAATGTTTCACAGTTATGTTTTTTCCTAATTCGTCCCCTTGTTCTGGAATAACTTCTAAACAACTCAACAATTTTTTAGAGGGTAAGATTATTCACATCAGCTCTTCCCATTATATTAAGAGACTCTCTTGCTTCTTCATCAATTCCTTTAAGAAATACAATTTTTTTAATTCTTTATCTAGCTCATATTCACTCCTTCTATGGACAAAAATAAATTTATCTAAGTATTCTTCTAAATTTGCATCTTCTTTTTCTGGTTTCAAAGAATTCCTCCTTCTTATCCCTTCCCCTACAATAATTTTGATATTTTTCTAGAAAACATGTTTCCATTTCTTCCTAAGAATGGATGGAGTTAGGTTCCAACCCCATAAACCACCTCATGGAAGAATATTTGAGAATGGAAGGAAATATCTTGAGCTTCGGTTTTCGATTTTATAGGCAAATGTCTAAAATAATATTTTAAACTCAAAGAAGAATTGATCTAGGTATTTTGTTAACATTCCTCTAAAGGTGGGAAATATAGATGTAGAAAAAAATTCATAGGGGCTTCTTCATCTTCATCTAAGATAATGGGATAAGTAAAATTTTAACCCATGGTTTTATTCCCTTGGGGAGGTTCTTCTACCTGATCTCCCATGTTTGTGAAGAGATTATGCAACACACGAGTTTCAAGCTCAATTTCAATCATTTTTTTATTGAATTCTTCTAATGGTTCTTCACTTGATGTGATTGTTTGAGATGTTTTACATATGTATCTTATCTTATAGTCCTAAGGCCTTTACAATCAATTTTTATCCCATAAACAGAGGTTAGGATCATTACTAGTTATAAATTATTTGATTTAATGTCACACTTCCCTAGAAATGGCACCAAAAATGATGAGTCATTGTGGTTTCCAATCATTTAATAAACTATCTTACAGTTGATTTCATTCTAACCAAGGATGTGCCCAAGGCAGATACGTAGAGGAAGAGTAATATATAATTAGCATTAATAGTTTTTTTGGGGCAGTTTGATTGTTTGTTTGGGTTGTTCTTTTATTTTACTAACTACTAAAAATAACCGATTCTAATCTATTCATAATTTAAAAACTTTTAATCTACTTAAACCAAAATGTAGAAAGGAAATTCTTTTACTGAAATGAAACTAGTATAAAACAAGACTTGCTAGAATTGAAAATACTTAGAAAGAAATCTTGCAGGAATTAAAATTACTTTGAAAGGAATTTTTCAAGAATTGAAAGTACTATGTATGAAAAATATAGTGAAAGAAATTTTAGTCCAACTACAATACAAGTAATATTGTAAGTAGTTGTTATCAAGCACACTCATAATTCAATATTGTAAGAAAATAGGAACATAAATACCAACACAGCAAGCCAAGTCCTTGGTCGAGTGGGAATTTACTCTTCCTTGGCTTTGTTTTTCAACACTTTTGTGTCAAAATGGCATGCCTTTATTGATCAAAAAGAGTTTCTTACAGATAACTAAAAATGACTTACAATAGACACTTTCTCTTACATATGTCTTTCTCTATCTCTATATATTCATCTATATCTCTCCTTTTCTCTCTCTTTTATCAAATCAGTCTATATTAAAATTTTATAGATCATTCCTCCAACACCCAAAAATCTATGAGGATGGATATGAGGATAGTTTTAGAAGTTTGTTACAATTCATAAAAGAGTGTTAGGAACCAGTTCCTTGTTTCTAGTCTTCATTAACTTCTTTAATTGATCCTTATGGTGGAGGAGACTATGTCAATCTAGATTGTGATAGCTAACACTAGTGGTTACAATGAATTCATTACCCTACACACATCACCACACATCTCTTCAAGGAAATTAGTTGGAAAAAACCATAATCATTAGTCCACAATATTCAACAAGGATAAAATGCATTATTTCCTACTTTGGACCTAATCAATTCCAACCATCCCATGCATTGATCAATGTGTTTGGAAGAAAAAAGTATTATAATTTTTTATATAATGGGTCAATCTATGGACTCGTCAAATCACACAAATCACAATACATTGTGTGATGGTTTTCACATATTTATGTAGAACATATTTTAGATCCTACACATTAGCATTATTTCAAATATATCATGATATTATATAAAATGGCTTCTAGAGAGATAAAGTGCTAAAAATGGCTTCTAGCAGCTCAAGTGTTATATATGGCTATTAGCAAGCTGAAATGTTACGTGTGACTAGTAGTAGGCTCAAATGATATGAATGGATATTATTAGGTTCAAATGCTATGTTTCATATATATTTCTCATGCACACCCTACACATTCGAATTAATGGAAATCATGTGCAGATGTTTCATGATTTTAAATTTTAGATTTCATTTTATTGATTTTTATATGCATCTTTATCAAAAACTAATACACGTTTTGGTATGTGTTTTTCATGTTTCACATATATGGCGCGAGGGAACACTTTTTCAGTCTTATGTACACCATACCCACTAAGAGGTTTTGTGTTTTCTTTTCCCTTTTAATTTTGATGTTGTAATTTCATTATGAGATTAAAATGGGAGTGATTATAGTACCCAAAATTTGGTTTTATGACATTTGAAAAAGAAAATTGGCATTATCTTAACATTGTCCCATTTATGCATGTATTGGCTATAAATAAAAAGGCATTTTTTTCATTCTCCACACCTTGATTCTATTAGGTCATGATTTTCTCTTCAACTTAGCACCTCTGAAACCAATGCACCTTATATAGAACACATCTTTAGACTCTCAATTATTCACTTCATGTCTCTTATCAAGTTCCATCCTAAGCCTAGATGGGTTCACCATTTTAGGAAATGTTTGGCTAATGAACTTTTTAGAAGATGAAGAACCTATTAGTTTTACTTGCAAAAATTACATTTTTGAATGTACAAATTACCTTAGTCAAACTTATGGTTGGTTGAGCGAGAAATCATTCACATAAGTAACCTATATAAACAGGTGTAACTAACCCTATTAGGAGCATCTAGGGATATCTTATTTAAGAACACTCTAATAATGTGTTTTAGGCCCTAATCATTAAAGCTTCAATTCCTTATAGCACACTATGTTTGCATACATTATCATCTAGTGCCCTAAATCACCCTCATGCTCCAAAATTGAATCTAAAGTTTTATAATGTATTATGGAAAATGAAGTAGTAGATAAATTAATTTTATGGAAATGGCCTTCCTATTAATATAATGGTGGATTAGTTATGGGATGAGTATGTTTTTATTCAATGTTCTCCTCTTTTATCCTGAAACTTTCTAATATCAAAAAAACAAATTAAATTACCTCTAAATACATATCTTACAACTAAGTGAGACATACCTTTTTAATATATTTTAAAATTACTTCTATAACTCTAAAATCATCATCGTAAATTCATGCCTATTTAGATAAACTCTTAGCCTTACTTATAGGGTAGGTTGGTCACCTACACATATTGCGTACACTTGTGCATAACACTATTCCATAAGTAGTTATGCACATGTGAAAATGTTGTCCAACTACCTCATTAAAAGAAGCTAGTCAAAATGAACAACTTATATTAATAAACTAATCATGCTTCTTCTATTTAAAAGGGGTTCCCTATCACTTTCAGTAATGAGGTTAAGTGAGGGGTTCTCATTATAATTCATTTTTCTCCTTTTCCCAACCATATAATAAAGTAGTGCATTGATGTACCTGAAACCTTTCCTTTTTTTATTGCATGTGAGTTATGCCTTGAGTTAATTTGTATTTTGGGTAGTTTTAAATTTCCAATATGGCATCACATCTCTAAAGTTACCTTCATTCAATTTTTTGAATAATGAGTTTTTCTTTCCAAAAATTGGGAAAAATTTTGGGGGTGGGTGTGGTCATTCATGTTGATTAGGTAAAGTTCTATACACCCACCAGTAGTGGCATATTTTTGTCTAGCTCATTGGCGATGATGGAAATGGGTGGGATAACCCTTTTAGGGTAATTTCTCTCAATTGGTGCTTGTCATTTCTCCCCACCACTAGTCTTAGCATGAAATTGAAGAAGAAGAGCAACAACAACATAATGATGAGTGACATATCATCCCGACATGGCCCACCCCACCGACACTAATGGATGGGGGACAATCCCGAGATTCCTCCACCTCCACCTCCTCTAACCGCCATGTTCACTATTGTGGCTTAGTTTTCATGGTCTTTTGTACTATCCAGGCTTTTATTTTTACACCTTTTTTAATTAAAAATCACACTTTCATTATGTCCTCCAACTTTTTTATGCCCTTTTGAAGTGAGTTGGCCTCTTTCTTGAGGCCTTCTTGGTTAAATTTTTCTATGTTCGGGATGTGACTTTTTACACCCATTTTTTGTACAATTAACAATGTATTATACTTTCCTTATTAATAAAAGTGTGCTTTACAATCAAAAATTTGTTTTTAAAATTTTTAGGATGAATGTTTTGTTTTAAAGGGTTTTTTTTTCCTACGAGTTTAATAAATATACTACTAAGTAAAGTGTTATGCTCTTATGTGTAACCCTCGTCTACAACACACCCATTCCAACTAAAATTGTGGTAGATTTTTTCATATTGTTGTATAATTTGTTGTTCCTTTCACCTATACTCAGCAATCGCACCTAACCGCCACTCGCCCTACTTTTTGAGCCCTATTATTACATACCCAACCTCCATTTTCATTGCATTGCTCCATAAAAACCATTTACACCAACTATCTTACATGCCTAAAGTCATATCTTAGCACCACACACCTATTTCATCTCGCATCTAAGTGTTGCCGGTATTCCTTACGATATAACCCAACCCCTCTAAGGGTTTTTTTTATTTTTTTCAAAGGAATTTAATTACGTCAAGAGGTGTTCCTACAATGGTAGTTAAGGATGTAATGGAGTGAGTTCAATTTTATTACTCATGTTAACTTTGACGTTCATTTGACCGTCTTGTGACACTTCATCCATATATTTTACTTCCATTGGAATGTCACTTAAAAAAATTGGAGAAGTTAATCAAAAAATAGTAAAATATTGGTCATGTATTATGTTTAGGGCCTTTTTCTTGAATAGATTTTTTGGAGACCGACACAATCGTGTAGCTAAATGATTTCATTTGCCACAAATCAACAAAAATTGATAAAGAATTTAAGGATTTTTTTATTAAAGTGGTATGTGAAAAATCTAAGGTAAGAACCTTAAAATTGATATTTACTGATGTATTTCATATAAATACATTTATTATAATTATATTATATGTATTTTTAGTAATTATTTTTTCGGTAAACTTATATTACACTAGCATATATGCCTTGAGATTGATATCACTCGACGTATTTTAGATATATTTAATATATCTCTACTAGTTTTATGCTAAAGGTGAGGGATTTTTTAAATGGTGGAGGGATAATTTCATTTTCAATAAGTCGTTCAATTTTTCTTTATAAAAGTGTTTGGTTTTTTAAATGAGGGATTTTTAAATTTAAAAAAAAAAACAACTTGCCAATTTTTTAAAAGGGGGCCTATTTTTTTAAAACATGGTTGAAGTATTATTGTAAAGGGGTTGTCATTTTTTTGTTTTTGTTTTTTTGAAATTGCTCCAAAAATATTTCAAAGTTTGTGGAAGTTTTATAACTCATTTAAAATTTTAAAAATAAAAATAAAAATTATGTAGTGGCAATTATTTTTGTACAATTTTTGTTGGATTTTGGTGGAATTCTTGACACACTTGGGCTAGTGTCACACTCATTTTTGGAGCACTTAGAGAATTTTTGCAACACCTTGTGTATTGATACACACATCTAATGGTATTTATTTTCCCTTAACACCCATTATTGCTAAAGACCAAAGGATAAGGCCCACTTTGATTAGTGATCAAAGACCCACACATTTTTTACAATTTTGCAACCTCAACAACTATCTTTTGTGTGTCATATCTCCTTTTCCCCAACTCTATTTTGATCAAATATTTTTTTAAATTGCTTGATTTTCACATTTTATCCATTTGTGCAATTCTTACGTAATGAAAATAGGAGTATTTTACTCTCTTTGAATGTGGTATCTAGCATGACCTCATTTTCAAGAATCTATTAAAGAACTTTCATCTCCATTTTGTTATATGACACTTTTTCAACAAAACATGTTTGATTGTGTTGCTCACGTTGCGGATATGTATCCCTTGTATAAAAACTTGTGATTTTCTTCACCTTATCACACCATTATTGGTAAGTGTCATTTACCACTTATGTTACTGACATTCCATTTAAGACATCTAAATCCCATTTCTACATCTATTACTACATTTTCTAGAGGATTATTTTCTTACAAGTCAACATATTAGTGCAAATCTCTTCTTCATAGGAGATTTTTTTGTCACTTTCAAGAATTTTTCTTCCACATAACCCATTAAACATGGAGAGGGTGTTGATATTTTTGTTCATCGGTATTGTGTGTATACCTCCTGGGTATCTTTGCAACACATCGTAGCATCTATTATTGGTAGTTCTTTAATGGTGGATCATCCCACCTAATACACCTTTCATGGTGGATCAACATATCTAATGCACACTCCTTTAATGATGGATTATTCCATCCTCTTTTAGCATGTTGTACTACCTTATTAGGTATTAATGTGGCATATCTCAACACATTAAAATCTAGTTGTGAAACCCATCTTTCATATTGAACCTCATTGCATATCTCAATGCCTTCAAGAACTCATGTCTATTACACTACATTAATCATACATGGATACTTCACCAAATCTAGTGGCAAGACCCATCTATCATTTTTTAAGTATTACACTTGGTGGGGGAGGGAAGGAAGAGGGGAACAATTCAAAGAGGGTTGGTGTAAAATGATATTTGCATCATTTTCAATTTAATCTTACTTAGGTTATCTCTTAACCTTAGTTATAAAGTAGGTTTGTCACCTACACATGTTTTGTCCACATGTGCACAACACCATCATGTTATTGGCTATGCAAAAGTAAGAAAAATTTCCATCAACCTCATTACAAAAGTTTTGTCAAAGTAGACAACTTCCATTAATAAAATAATCATTCCCTTTCTCTATAAAATAAGGGTCTCTCCATCACTTCCAACTATGACAGAGATGTGAGAGGTTCTTCTTGAAATTCAATGTTTTCCTTTATGTGGACCACAAAATAAAGTGGTATATTGATGTACCCAAAACCTCACCTCTCTCTTGTTAATGCATGTGAGTGGATTAATTGTTGACCCTAAGTCAACACAATTATGTTAGGTACGTGTGTAAGTTATAACATTTATTGCACCTTGGGGTACAATTTTAAGGCCAATAGGGAATATGGAATAAAATTAATTAATTTCACCTTAAGGTGTAGTAACTATATAACCATATGAATTCTCAAAATTGAGTCTATTGATTACGGTACGTAGAACTCACACCGAAATTTTTAAAAAATCAATAAAACTTACAAATATTATTTATAAATTATTTTATTTTATTATGAATAAGGTCTTATATTAATTTAACAAGTAAAATGATACAATATAATTCATACAAAAATCAAGCGATATAGAAGCTCAAACTCTTCTTCAACATCGAGTTTGAAGGGGATGAAGTGAAAGGAAAAATTAAAGGTTATTCTTTAGCCTGCTTCACACTTGAAGCCTCTCGAATTGTATGGTCCTCCCTTTGTGCTGAAAACTTAGCCTCGGCCACCACTAGTTATTCAACTCGACCTCCTATATTGGCTTGACCATCAAGGGGATCTTTGTGAACCCAAATTTGGCAGCCCAACTCTTCAAATTGTCTGTCATTTCTTCTCTATTGGGATCCTCCTCTTGTTGTTCTCCTTGACTGGTTTCTTGGGTTTCTTCCCAACATGGACTTGGGAAAGCAAGAGGAGTGAAAGTTTAGGGTTAAATCAGTTTTTCAATTGTTTGTGGTGGGGAGGGAAGTGGAATTTATTGTTTTTTGAAGGGGATGACTACTTGGGAGAGAAAAGGGAGAATAATTGAAATGGGGTGGAAGACTAAGAGATGGAGAAATGAAATCAACACTTGGGGTAGAAACTGAGGGCTTGACTCTTGCCTCTACTGAAATGATAAAGATTGAGAAAGAGAAAATGAAGGACAGGGAGATGGTGATTGACTTACCCATTGACAAGTTTGTCTCGCACTTTACTCATAAGCTTCAATGTCCTCAATCCACTGTGTAAGCTAAGGTAGCACTTCAACCATGAAGTCAAGCTTCTCTTGAGGGTGTAATGTCTTGGAAAAGGGCCTTCTCATGGACAAGGTTCCCTAACCAATATTGAATGCCTTCATTTGTGCTACGCCCCTAGATTGCACCATGCTAGCCACCATTCTTTGAATCTTCTCCAAAAATAGCATCTTCCATTTGACTGTTGTCATACCCTTGCTCATGATAAGCTCCATGGACAAACTGACTTTGACCCTACTCATATGGGTAAGCAAAATTACTTTGGATCTAATTATAGTGCTAATCTAGAGGAGTTGGAAAATGCATTGGAGGTGGATTACACTACTATAGGTGTGAATTTCATGAAGGGAATGAAGTCATGATTGCACAACTTTATGAAATGGAAGAAAATGGTAGATATGGAAAGAAAAGTGAATGAAGATGGGTGGAAATGGATGGGAAAAGGTATGAAACTTCAAAAATAGGGTTGTTGACCAGATGTGCTTACATGTGCCTCAAAAGGCTGACCCTTAATAAGAACACATCAACCTACTAAGATGAAGTGGTAAGGTGCTTCAGACCTGTCCCACCATGCCAAAATTGTTAGTGTGGTCACACGGTGGCTTATGATTTGTTGTTGTAATGAGACACCTTGGAAAGATGGGAGATATAACCTAAATGTCCCACCAGGCGTGCCAAAACTATTAATGCAAAATCACAACACCCCCAAATGAGTCATCAGATCTACTTTTCTAAGGCAGATTCATTTGGTGTGATTCACATAACATTGAGTTTTCCCCAAAGTGTGGGACTTTGTAAATGGAAAAACTCTCCAGAGAAGGCTGGTTCCTCTTCCTAAACTACCTGCCACAATCTATTCTATTGTAGAAAAACTAATCTAATCCTAATCTAACTATCTAAGGAGACAGGAGAGAAAGAAAACAAGAAAACAAAGCCTACACTAAAATGGTGATACACTAGAGAAGGAAAATTGTTGATCATCTAACCAAACTACCATGAAACGAAGGGAGGTGAGAAATGGAGAGGATGAACAACTGCATCATAGGCCAAAGATCAGATTCACACATAAAATGTTTCAAACCTGACAAACATAGCTCCTAGACCTACAAACAAACATCCAAAACATGCACAGGTGCCCTACAATGAAGAGAGGCAAGAAGAAACAACCAAAAAGAGAAAAGGATGGACAAATGCATCACAAAACACGTTTTTTATTGCTTCAAAAGTTTACACAGAACATCATTCATGAGAAAGAGGAAAAACTCCATTTACAGAGCAGGGGAGGAGGTTTAAACTCCATTTTCTACCCCGATAAAGAAAAAGAGGTGGAGGCGAGAGGAAAAATGAACAACCATTTGAATGTTCCCCTCTATTAAAATATATAGGAAGAATGGGAGATAGAATAGGGAAAAATTTGAATCCTTCTCCAACCACCCCGAGTTACGTATTGAATCTGTTTTAAAATCTCAACCACCGGATATCATTGCTTTTTATAAATCTGCCCACAATATGTTATTTTTGGTTCTCTGGTGAATCAAATCAAATCATATATGGTAGTTGAGGAGATAAGATTCTTTGTTAATGGCACGGAAGGATTTTTCCCATTTTTCTCCCACCTAACCTCCCTAAACTTGAAGTTTTAGATCTTCATGGTGTAGACGAGGCTGATATATTTCCAACGGTGTCATATTTACTATATTTTGAGGCCCGAGTCAAAAGATATGCCCCTTAAAAATTTGTATCGGGTCCGTACAAAAAAGTTGGGAAAACAGTTTGAAAACAAGTCCCCTTTTTAAATTGGACACGTGGAGGGTTGGCACATGTCCAAGGGTGGCCTCTACATTTTGCTTTTGGAGTGGTATGGTGTTGAAACTTGGCTTCTTCCATGGCTTACCATCATGCATTGATTATTCAACCTGACTTTGTCCCCTTTTTGAGACTGGACACATGGAGGCTCCACGCTCGCTTAAAAGCCCAATCAATATTTTCCTTTGAAGGAGTGTCGGGTTGACACTTGGAATCCTCCGTAGACTCTTATACTTTTCAACGGCCCCTCTAACCTTTTCAGACGTTGGGCTACGTGGTGGGTTAGTGCTTGTTTGAGCCTCTACTTTTGGATTTATCCTTGGAGATGTGCGAGTCAAGACGTGGCTTCTTTCACGACCACTTTTATACTTAGCCTTTTTGAGGCCCACCCTTTCTACCTTTTAACCTATGTTGACCGTTTGCTACATGGAGGTGGCGTGAGTTTGATTTTCCATTTTTGGATTCGACCTTAGAGAAGAACCATTTGGACACGTGGCTCTCTTCATTGTCTCCTCCATACTTAGTTGATTTTTGGACTCGTTCTAAACTGTTTTGAGCCCGAAGACTTTAGATCTTCTTCGTTTCTCATCTTCTTGCTCCTAGCTTCTTTTACATTGTCTCCTTCTTCTCCGAATCTGCTACTTCATTTTCGAGCCCAATCAAGATTTTCCTTTGATGAATTTATGACATGGATTCACTCGACATGGTTGTTTCTTATCTTTCTTCTTGCATAGGGTCGTTTAGTCTTTCGCAGGCTCCGCCACTCCATTGTTGAGTCCTTTTGTAATCCTTTTGCAAGTTTTCAACATGTTTTCTCTGGTTCTTACTCTACGGGGTCGTGGCTGATCCAATACTTTTCCCGAGGTTAAATATGAATAACAAGCACTAGAAGAGGTATGAGAGGGTTTTCAAATTCCCACATAAGGGGAATTTTTGTGTAACCACTCCCAGTTGAACCATGTGTGCTCCAAGCGGGAGTTCTTGATGAATAACACACCACAAAAAGTGTGCAATTTTTGGCTCCACATAGGTGGACCAAATTTTATGAAATCTCCTTTTCCAGATTGATGGTGAGAACCGAATTCCCCACCGAGAGTTAAGATTATCCACCATGGGAAAATGTGGTGAAATCCATGCATAGCCTTGGCTAGTGAATAATTCCGAAAAGGGGTATCCACGTGCCACTTACATTCACAACCAAGGACACACTTGAATAATATCAATCTTATGGATCATGTGATCTATAATGAAGGAAATGATATCAGCAATGAGGGTTCTCTCTCTGCGAGGCCAATTTGAAATTTTCCTTGAGCATTTTCTAGGGAAACCGATTGAGTATGCTTACGTAAAATATCTTGGATAGTACAAATTCCACATTTGAATAAGTAGAGAGCAGGAATCCAAGGCACCTTTTCCAAACAATGATGTTGATATTGAAACATGGGGACCACCACAAAGAGTGGATATTAACGGAAAATCCATCACAAAATCCATTAGCATTCCACATAATCCAAGGTTTAATATGCTCCCAAGATTTCCAGATGATTTTAATTATGAAACTTCCCACCACTATGACTAGGACGGGGAAATGAGAAGGTTGGAAAATCCAATACCTTTCCATGCAGAGTGGTCATAAGGGGTGCCTTTTGTTATACCATGTCGCAAGAGCACCTTCCAAGCTTCCTTGTTGTCTATGGCTTGAATGATCCATTTGGCACAAAGTGCTTGCCCTTACCACAATATGTCGATAAGGCCTAAGCCACCGGAGTCCTTGGGAAAATAGAAGGATTCCTAGGAAACTATGTGAAATCCTTTACTCCGAGGTGCTTTGGCCCAAAGGAAGTCTTTAAGCAATTTTTCAAGCTTGTGCACAAGACTTCTTAGAAGGGACCCAGTAGGAGGAGTAATACACATGTGTGGCTTCAAGAACTTTAGAGAAAATATGGAATTTTCCCACTAAAAACAATGGCTTGGTGATCTAGTAGTCCAATTTTTGGGCCACTCGCTGAACAACATACTTCCATAACTCAACAGTGAAGCTTGGAAGGTGAAAATAGTGCCCAAAAATGTAAACATTTCCCTATGATTGAGAAACTTCCAATCATAGGATGTCAACCAAGTATGCACGATTGGAAATTATTGTTTATAACATTGTGTTTTACACCATTAAATGGAAGATCCGAGGCTAAACGCAGAATACTTTAAGGAACTACATGGCATGATTAATGTTGTGCTCCTATTCAATGAGTGTGAGAAAGGATTCATCATTAAATTTTTAATTGATCAATTTAACATGATCACCATGGGGTAAGGAAATACCCCGAAAAGCCCCCGAGATTTTCCTTGAGCAAGCAAGTAGCCAAATCCTTCAACTGCCAAGACATAAAGGACGGGCACAAGGGGGAAACCTTTTCAAATAGATCTCAAGAGATATAACAACTCGAGATTTGTCGATTAATGGTGATATGGGAAGTTACATGTGAAAAAATCATATTAACATTCTAAAGAGAATTCATAGTGAAACCTAAAGCTTTAAGCATGGATAAAATGAATGGTCATTCGATTCGGTCATATGCCTTCTCAAAGTAAATTTTGATGAAGAGGGCTTGTTGACTAGATCTGTGAGCCCATTCCATGCCTTCCAAAACTGCATTAATGTTTTTGAGGATATACTACACTTGGATAAAGCCGTTTTCTTGAGATGAATTATGGCGGGAGGAGATGTTGAATACAAATGACAAGAGCTATGGCTATGATCTTGTATGAAACATTTAGTAGACTAATGAGACACCAATTAATAATTAGCTCATGATCTCGTGTTTTAGGTATTATTTTGTATGTTCCATTTTTTGATATGGGGGCCAAGTTTCTAGGTCTAGAATCTTTCCATATAAACTTGGTGGAGGTCTGGTCCAATAGTGTCCCAAAGAGCCTTATAAAATTTACATGGAAATCCATCACAACCGGAAGCATTTTAATTTTCCATTAGCATGTCCGCTTCCTACAAATACTAAATGGAGAGTAGAAAATCACAAGAAATTATTTTCTTAGGAGAAAATTTTCATAGCACGAAAACTAAGCATTGTTTCAAGTCGGCGCTCCGCTCAGCGAGGGGTTTAGGCTTGGAAAATTTTCTTATAGTGTTTAAAAACCTCCTGGATCATAAGTTAGGGATCAATGAGTTGCGTTCTTCCATCACATCGGCATTGATTTTCTAGGAGGAATGTTTGGATTTGAGAATTTGAAATAATTCCTTTGAAACACAGTCCCAAATTTGAGCCAATTAAGTCAAGCATGAATTTTCGCACACCAAGCATTATAATTATTAGCGATTTGAATTTTCTATCTAAGCTTAGCAACCTCAAGTTACAAGAGGCTCAAAGAAAGTATTTCCCTCAAGCGCCACACCACTCGGCTTAGTGTGGAGGAGGTGGTAGAATAAGAGTGACACATAATATTGGCCATCTGTCACCCATAAATTTTAAGGAACCTAGCAAGAGTCCTAGTCATCACATCAAACCACCACCGGGTCCATTCGGACATTATAGGTGGATGTTGATTATGCATGTGATGTGGCTTGGGCACTAAGTTCTACACCTGCTTGATATGATTGAGTGTGGGCCCATGCTCCATCAAGGTTGTGTTGAGGAAGAATTGAGACTTATAATAGAAAGGGCACATGGATTTCTAGGTGATGCAAAATCTGATGGGAAAGTGGTCATAAAGGACAAAATATGCCATCACTTCCACAGGTAGAGAATAAATGTTTTCGTAATCAAAAAAATCTTAAATGGACAACATTTCCCTATCAATCTTTTTAATAACCTGATATGATCCACATCTAAGATTGGACCAAGTGAACCAGGCCTCAGAGTTGGTCCGGCGTAAAGTTTTTCTCGGTCATAAAATCTAAATTTATTGCACATTAATAGCTAGGCCTCTCTTTTGCCAACTATCCATCGCATTGGAAGGTGTCTACATTTATCCATGGGAAAATCAACCATATTAAATTCACTTCAAATGATCCAATATGCATCGGGTATTTCATTTTCTATCCACCATCATAAATATTCTCTTTCCACTGCATCATTCGAAGCATAAATGTTGATTATGCCGAAAGGGTAACTTTCAATAGTAAAGAGGGCCCAAATGGCCCTGTTGGTGGGGTATATGCTAAGATTCACAAAGAAGGGCCTCCATTTTGGGGAAATTAAATAAATTAATCCTCACACCCTCCATCATGATTATTATAAATCATAATATTGTTAGGCCAAATGTTTTTACAAACCAAAGACAATGAAAACATGTCACTTTTACTTCCTACAAACACAAAATATCTAAGTTCACAAACTTTTTCAAGCCTCTCTAACAATATACTTGTGGTTGGATTTAGTAATACCCCTCACATTCCATGAGATACAATTCATGATAAACATGAGTCAAGGGCCATACCATCTAAATCCAGGCCATCCAAGGCATCAAACTGGTTTTGAATAACTCGGCATTGGTGTGCTTCAAAAATCTTGCAATTCCACTTTTATTCATTCAGCATATTCAATATTATATTCCTCCTCTGTCGACTCCACACTTTGCGTAGGGATATTGTAGACACCAAATTTGGGTCACACTCCCCTTGGTCCCCTTTAATTAATTAACGTAACACATCATGACCCCTTCATCCCATATTAATATTCATCCTCACATTATTAATTAATTTAATTATTTTAATTAAGTTAATTTCATCCTCACACCTCCACCTCATCATTACACCTCACCTTGGACCCATTCTAGGGGAATTTAACTCACAGTGACCAAGTCATCACTCTCAGCACTAAGTCATCACTCCCAGTGTTGAGTCACTACTTGACCTAACTAACCAAGAATTCTTCCTAAACCTAACTAGACTTCTTCTAAGATCTTCCTACCTTCTCTCATAAGAAATCCACTTTCCTAAGTAGAATCAATGAGAAAGCACGCCAAATCTGGGAAGATCTACCTATTTTTGGTAAACCTAGACTTTCCCGCCTTAACTAATGCCGATTATTCCTTGACCGGTGTCAATCACCTAACCGCCATCGGTTATGTTATATATAATTTTGCAACCTGTTACGAGGGTTGGTCATTTTCAGTTTTGGGAGAACTATTACATTCAAGCATAAATCCAAAGCCTCTCATATCAAACAACAAGAAATGCTCAACCATGGGCCAAAGCAAGCATTTCTCTCTCATCCTAAGGCATTAGAATATTCATGGGGACACTCTAGGAGTATTGCCGTGACACTAAACATAGAGGCTCTTCATGGATCAACTACCATCCTCCTTCACCTACCAGATCTACAAATGCAAGTAAGTATACATGATTTTAATCATATTGTTCTTTCTTAAAGTTTAGATCCATTACCTCTTTCATTATACTTTACTTCTCCCTATATTCCTTTATCTCCACCTTCTCACCAATCCATCAATCCAACCACCTATAGAATTTTGGCTCTCCGTACTTGCCCCTATATATTCCTAAGTCTTCTTGGTAATATTATGAACCCAACCACTCTCCCTTCATTCTCTGTGCAATCACGAGAAGTTCAAAAATTGATTTTATTTAATTACTACCAAATTTTCCCTATCAACGTTAGTCACCTTAACCATTTTGGTCTCACCTCTCTATTGACATCGGTCATTAGGCGATATTGTCACTTGTATTTTTCTTAACCTCGACCAAACAACCCATAACTCAACCAAAATCCACCCAGGACCTCACCGGACACCCATATGACCTTGCCTAATACCTCTACGACCTTCCCCAACTAGAAACATACCTTACCTAATGCAAGATTAGTTTCTATTTCAATAGTTTGCTTAATTTGTGTTGGTAATGTTTTGAGATACCTAAATCAAAGTGTTAGTAATATGACCTCTATTTATCATATTTACTTTCATTAATTTGATAAAAATAGTGGATTGACAACCATCTAGGAAGTATCACACTTCTCGGAACTAGCAATCACTAGGCAGTCCACTATCATTTTCTATTTAATATCATTTGGTGGTCTTTTTTTGTTTCTTATACAAGTCATTCCTCCTAGCCAAAGGGAATCTCTCACATTCAATATGATCAAATTCTACAACACGTGTATACCATCTACATAATCATAGGTATTCCTCCTTGACTATTACCTTATTTGTTTTATCACATACTTTGAGGTGAAACATTTTGGCACGCCTGGTGGGACCCATTTGGGTTCTTTTGCATTATTCATTCCTAGGTGAATCATTATGTGTCTATTTCATTTAGACAGAGTTCACATTAAATTTTCTACCTTGGAACATTCTTTTTCTTCTATTGGTCTCAGTGACACTCGTATTTTGGACTAAAAAGAACACTTCTTTCTATTTTGTATTGCATTAGTGAAAGACATACTCTTTCCTATTCATCATTTCTCTCATCGAATTTCATTATGGATTTGGGTCTAAAATCTTTGCATATCATTTTTGTGTGTTGCATCTATAGCTCATTTAAAAATTGTGGGCAACCTATATGCTGGAAGTCATGACTAGTTGATGGTTGATGAATTGAACCATAGCTCACACTTTGCACCCTTCTTTCTCTATACCAAACCACTAAAAATAAATTACTCATTTTCTTGAAAAACATCTTTCCTGAAGAAGTTGTCAATGATCACACAATGTCGAGGATTGATAGTGGGCTCCAAATTGGTTTCTCTGTCTAGTTATCATCTCAAAGAAGGATCCCCCACACCAAAACATACCTGAAACTATCCATAGTTGTTGTATTTTGTAGGGAACCTTTATCAAACCAAAAACTCTACTATATTCACAAGTCAGTCCAAAATGGCATAAGCCAAAACATAAAATCTACCACATAGGATTTCATGTTTGCTAGCTTTCTGCTTGATCTGTGTTTTGAGGTGTGAGTTCATTTTCTCCATTCTTCTTTCCCTTCACACTCCATAATCATAGTTGGTGTATTTTGACTCTTTCTAAGTGTGTTAGGGTCAATCATTGCCATACTCAATTTTTGGGTTGGTCTTTTACTTGATCTAAATCACCAAATTCATTTTTTCCATCTTTTCACAAATTTCACAATAACCAGCGTCAATCCAATGACCATCATTGATTCCCTCATCTCACCGTCATTGGTTTACGACTCACTTTATCGCTTTCCTATTGTTTTTGGTCATTTTAACCAAAGTAGCATTCACCACATTGTTGTTCTTTTTGGGATTTCCTCAATTACCTCACCATATCTTTATGTCTCTGAAATCATTGTCAAAGTCCATATCTGCTCCATTTTCATCATTTGTTGCCAAATTTGCAAGTCCTTTTATTTTCCATAGTGATGGTATTGGTCCTCTAACCGGCATTGGTTACCCTCTATCACCGAAACTGCTCTGCAATCATCATTAGTCTCTATGTTTTAATTTTTAAATTAAAACAATGATCAATTATCACCTTCTAGAACCATTTTCTCCATTCCCTTTGTACTCATGTGTTATCTACAGAGCTCAAATTACCAAGTATACTATTAGTCACATGGTTTTGACTTGTAGCCAATCCAACACCCTCATGTTCCATGCTAGCCTTGATCACTCCTACCTAGCCCATCGTCACCTTCCATTCTATCACCTATAGATCCCAATCAGCCTATTACCATCAATACCGGTGATGAGGAGTTTGTAAGACTCCTTGATTAAAACCCCGCTGCTTTAAAATATTTTTAACCCATTCATCCACTTGGGAGTCATCTGGGAAGCTTATCTATGACATGTATGTATCTTTCCACATACACTTGCAGCCACCTCGCCTTTGCAACTATCAGCATTACCCTAGCCACTTCCACCTTACCACCTATTGTTTCTCAGCTTGACCCCAGCTCATCAATATCTTCCGCACCTATGGCATCTATCACACCCATGGTGTCTATCGCCCTATGACATCTACTATGCCTACATCCACCACCCTTAGTACATGATTTTCCATGTCTTCCTCTACCCATATACATATTGTATCCCAACCACCTTTGGTTTCGGTAACCCCCACTCCCTTCCAAAACCTTGTTCTCTCCATCCCACGGTCTCTTCCTCGGATTGCTATGAGAGCTGTTACATCCACTCCACCTACCTACACTTATCACCAATAGCCACCTATTTCATCTACCTCTTATTCGGGATACTTTCCTCCAGCCTATAGTCCTTCCTCACAATTTTCATACTCAACACCACCACATACCGGGATACCGCCCACGTCATACCCGCCTCATCTACCCCCTTATACTACGGGGGTGCCTAGTTATCATAACATACTAATGATATTATCAAAATGATGATGGACAAGATGCATAAATTGGAAGCATATATCTCTCGGATCATGTAACTCTCTCACATACAACGAGATTTCTAATGATCCCATTCCCCTATCCATTCCGATTCATCCATACCCTATGCATTGGAAAATTCCTAAATTAAACTGATTCAATAGCAAAGAAGGCCCACAACAACACTTTCAATATTTTAAACATGTGTTAGTTAATCATTCAAGATGATGCATTACTCCTACGAACATTTCCAATGTCGTTGATAGGACCTGCTTTGGATTGGTATAGTGCTCTACCTAGGCACTCCATTTTCTTATTCAACAAAGTATCTCAAGATCTCCTAGACCACTTTTCTATCAACATTTTCAAGAATGTCACCATGACTAACTTGTACATGACATGCCAATATGAAGATGAATCTATCATAGATTTTGTCACTCATTTGCAAAGCCTTGGTCAACCAGCTCACATTCCAACTACCTCAAACTAAGTTCATAGAGTTGCTTGTCAAGGCTTGTGTTAGACACATCTCGCCAACTCTCCAAGTTCAAACCTTCCACACATTTGACGAGGCATTCACCATGGCCCGAAAACTTGAAATTTGTGCCATTGAAGAGAAGAAGATACAATTGTGTAACAAGAACGTTGCATTCAAATCAAACAATACCTCTTCTTCTTCCAAACTATAAAATAATTATTCCAAAGTAAAATTATCTTCCAATGCAATAGTTTTGAAATCCACCTCATCTCACCCATCCAACAAATCAAATCCTTCTTCCAATCTTTCTCCTATTTAGGATTTTCAGTTCAAGCGGGAGCAATAAAAATATACACCCATAGGAGAACCCTACTATTCGGTAGGAAAACTTCTAAAATCCAAAGCAGCCACTCTTCCACCCGTTAAACCACATATTAGTTTTGATCCCTCTCATCATATTCTGTATGGTACAAAGAAAATGATTACTTGTTGTTTCGTAGACACTAAAATTAGGTCACACTCCCCTTTTGTCCCTCGACATATAGGTACCCTTTATTACATTTACCTAGCCATGATCCCCTTTACCCCACTAATATTAATTTAATTAATTTAATTAAATTAATGCATTATCCTCACTATATTTATTATTTAAATAATATCTACACATATAGTTCACTTAGACACCTCACCAAGCCAACTCAACCTAAGACCTACTCTTAACAAGTTACCATAACTAACTAAGACTTACCCAAACCCTAAAAATAAATGCCTACATTCCCTCTAACCACATTCCCGCATGCTCACAAGATTCTTCAAGTCTAATCCATGGGATAATGACATGAGATCCGAGAAAATTATGAGGATCTCCCTAAGTTTAGTAAACCTAGGAAATCCCGCTTGACCGACGTCGGTTACCCTAACAGTAACCGTCGAATTAAGAAGGAACTGCCATCAATTACCCCTTTTAACCCAAAACTACCTTATTCTCAAGGTTGAAAAACATTGGGAGAAAGTTAACAAGCAAGAACAAATCTTAGAGAGATAACACATCTTTAGAGAGAAAATTCTAGCGAAAACTCACATCTAAGGAAGGAGATTAAGCATCTTCTCATGCACACCATCCCAATGATATGATCTATCCAAGCAAAGAGGAGTTCACATGCAGCCCATGCAAAATCTTTTCTTCTATTGGTTATCACTTTCAGCCTTCAAACCCATCATCAGCACCTCCATCCTTCACACACGAGACCTTCAAAACTAGAATCCAAGTAAGTATAACGTCATACTTCTCCGGTTTGTTTCATTTCATCATTATTTTATCACCCATTGTTTATCTTGCTCCCCATTGACCTTCTCCAACATTTTCACCTCCATAGACCCATTAAAATCTCACAAAATCCTACTCTAGTCACCCAATACCTCGTCTCGACTAACCAAAACCCTTTGTGCAATCACAAAGGAGACCAAAACCCTGTTCTGTGACATTTCTAGATCTCACAGTAACCGGTGCCAGTTATACCTAACCATTTTCGGTCACCCCAAACCGACGCCAATCTCTGTGTTTTCCCACACAGCCTTAAATAGAGACCTACCCACCTAATTTTACCTCACCTTCATTTACCTATGACCTACCCGAGACCTTTATCAGATCCGTAGAACCTAGAACCAACCATTTGACCTGTGGATTCTATTCTAGCTTAGCCTGATAGATCATATCTATTTTCTTATTGTGTTTTTAAGTGAGATACCTAAATCATTTTAAAATAATAATAGGATTTACTTTGTTTACAGCATTAATTTGTTTAAAATAGTGGATGATAATCTGTTTAGGAAGTATCATACTTCCCGGATCTAGCTTATGCTAGGCAATTCACTGCCCATATTGTTTAACTCCTTCTGGTGGTCTTGTTTTCATTACAGTTAGTTCCTCCTAGCCAAAACGAAGCTCTCACAGTAAGCTATGGATTCAGAAGTCATACGTGCACAACAACCCATCAACCGACACTTAAATAGGTACTCCTCCTATGCTCACATTACCTATCTATTTTGTCAACAATTCAAAGAAACAATCTAAGAAAAAGGTGAAACAGTTTAGCTGATTCTAGAGCGTTTCTTCGAATGTTCACAAAACAAATAAGGGTAATGGGTTAGGAGGAATACCTGTTAAAATGTTGGTTGTAGGTTGTTGCGTGTGCATATGACTTCGAATCCATAGCTGATCGTGAGAGCTTCCTTTGCTTGAAGGAACTACCGAATGGAACACAAGACCACCAAATAAAATTTAAACAATATATGTAGTGGACTGCCTGGCGTGTGCTAGATCTCGAGAAGTGTGATACTTCCTAAACGGTTTTCAATCAACTATTTGAAGAAAATTAATTTGAAAAATAAAATAAATCCTACCGTAGTTAAGATGATTTAGGTGTCTCATTCGTCTACAATAAGAAAATTCATTCACCAAAGGCTAGGCTATGATTGAATCTGAAGGTTGAGGTCACTATCAAGGTATTGGTATTGGTAAGGGTGAGATTCTGCAGTTTTGGGTATTTGGTGGAAGTTTAGGAGCTCTGTTCTTAGTTTCTAGTAAAGACACAGTAGATGTCGATGTCATGGTATGACCGGTATCGGTTTAGGATAACCGGTGACGGTTGTGGGTAGGTAGTGCTTCGGTATGATGGGGTATAGGAAACTCAATAAAACTTGGTTGGGTGATAGATCTGAGGTTAGATGAAGATGGAAGGGAAATGGAAAGATTCATATGGATCCTGGATATGCATAGGAATGATTAAGATCCAAGTATGGGTAGTGCAAGGGTATGGATAAAAATATGGTCAAGTTTACATGGAGGTAGATGATGGGGGAATGGAAATGAGAGAAAAATCTAAATAACAGATGTAAAAGGATCTACCAAATGATGAATAGATGAGTGTTGGTTAACAAAACTTACTATTTGTACGGGCTTGATGCCTGGTTGGAAATGGTGGGTGATCAAATGGAATGAACTTGATGTAGTGCTGGCACTTCCCGGATGCTCCCATGAAGGTAGATGGTTGTGTGATTGCTTCAAGTTTGGCTATGGTTTTTTTGATGTGTATGCTAACACTTGGTTCTGTTTGCATGTAGCTCTAGTTTCATCACTTGTTCTCAAAATATGTGATTATCTCTCAAAAATGTGCCAACCTCAAAATAAGGTTGTTTTGGGGTTAAATGGTAACTGATGGTGGTTCTAGCTTAACCGGTGGTGGTTAAGGGTAACCGGCATCGGTTAGGGCAGGATTTCCTAGGTTTACTAAACTAGGCAGATCCTCTTGATTTTTTGGGATCTTGTTTCATTTACTCTGCGGATTAGCATGGAATTTTCCTTCTAACGGGTGGGAATGTGGTTAGAGGGAATGTATGCATTTATTTTTAGGGTTTGGGTAGGTCTTAGTTAGTTATGGCAACTTACTAAGAATAGGTCTTAGGGTGAGGTGGCTTGATGAGGTATCTAGGTGAGGTGGATATGTGGGTATTATCCTAATTAGGATATTTAAATAATAAATATGGTGAGGATAATGAATTAATTTAATTTAATTAATATTATAGTGGGGTGAAAGGGGTCATGGCTAGGTGGATATATTCAAGGTGTTTATCTTACGGGGACCAAGGGCAAGTGTGACCCAATTTTGGTGTCTACATTTTGTCCCTTTTTGTTGCGTAGCTTGTATTGGTAAGTGACACTGACAAAAATAAGATGTGGTTTCCCCATGTGTGGGTGAAGGTGATCCCCCTCAAACCAGGAACTGATGAGGCAGAAGGAAGAATCGGTGAGTGGTTTGATAAAAGGTGAATGTGATGAAGAGGAAGGTGGGCAACAGGGGTAAAAAGGGGTAAAGGTCTAATCAGGTAATCTAGGTAATGGTTTAGGGCCAAAGGTAGTGATATTAAAATACACTCACACGTATAAACTACAGCACAGTGCCGGTTGAAGAGTAGGAAAACTCTACATTGTCTAAGGTTGATAGGTTTATCCAAACAAGGTTAAGGTGATTCTGGTATCCAAGGTATAGGATATGGTCGGAAACATGACATAGGTCAAGTGCAGGAACATTTAGGTATGTTATAGTACACCAAAGGTTGGGTCAGGATAAATAGTCACGGCCAGAAGAGCAAGGTAAGGTCATTAGCTCAACAATGTAGGTAACAATGTTGTAAGGTATAGCGAACACATGGGGTCAAAGGTCACTAGCAATGTTCCAGGTCCCAGAATCTAGGTCACGGCATGGGTAGGGCCAAGGTATGGGAAAAATAATGAGTCCCCAAAAGAGGACGAGGTGAAGTAGTAAATGATAAGGTCAAGAAGATCAAGTGAAGTGTCCCAGGGAGGGATGGGTGAGGTAAAAAGGGATTTAGGGAAAAAATTGGGGGTAGGGGGTAGGGTAAAAGTGTGGGAAATGTGGAAGAGAGGGTAACCGATTCTAGTCAAGGGTAGCAGATGCCAGTATAGGGTAGCTAACCATGGTAAGGTAGGCCATGTGACCAATGTCGGTGAAGGTAAAACTAGCATTGGTTAGGTTGGGGATGTTATAAAAAGAAAAATCCATGTTTTTTCAAATCATTTATCTTTTTGTGAATTGGGAAAATGACAAGCAAAAAGAGAAAAGGTGGAAAGTGAGAGAGAGAGACTAGGGACTGAGTTGGCGAGCCATGTAGTGGGTGATTGGTAGTGGAGAGGCGGGTCCACGAGATTAGATTGGTTGATTTTATTGGTTGGAGGGGAGGTGACAGATTGGTGATGGCAGAGGTGGAGAGGGATCGGGTGGGCCACCGTTGCAAAGAATAACTAGATGTGTCATCACGGCAATGGTAGCATGATGAGGTAAGCATCAAACCCTTTCTATGTTTTGTGAGATAGAGTAGGTGAGAGGTCGATGGTGAAAATTTGGGTTTGGGGGGAAAATGAAATTTGAAATGTGGGAGGGTGAATTGGGTAGAATATGAGCTAGGAGAGAGGTAAGTAGGTGAATAAGGGGTGGGATCGGGTGAGGGGAAGTGTAAGTGAGAATGGGTGGATAGAAGGGTCGGGAGAGGGAGTTTTTAAGAGGGTAGGGTTTGGGGGTCATGGTTTTTCCACGACAGGTGACTAGCATCGAGTCGGGGTTAGCCAACGTCGGTAGGGTCAAACTGGTATTGGTCACGAAACAGGTGATCGATGCTAGTTTAGGGGTGACTGGGAGTCGATTAGAGATAACTTGAACCAGTCGGGTTGTTGAGAAAAAGGGGCTGAAAGGGCCCTAGGTCAAGTGGGTGAGATAGGAAAGGGTAAAATAGGGTGTGGTGGTGAAAAACTAAGTGTAGGTGGGGTGTAAAATGGGTATGATGAAGGTAGATTAATTTGATGTTTGTATTAGATGCAGGGGAGAGATCAGCTACGAGATAAGAGATAGGGTGTCACCCCTACTCTTGAGAGTGTGAGGTGTGGAAACAATTCAGGAGTGGTGGCATGTGGAGGAGGTGGGCCTGATTAGGCTCGACACTATCGGCATGCAGATCGACAATGCCTGATTCTAATGGTTGTTCTCATCGATAGATGGGATTCAATGACCAACACATTCCACCTACCGATGGGTGAGATGATAATCACCCTGGAGGACATGTTTAGGATCCTGCGGTTACTGATACTGGGGACACAGGTGTACTCAATCTCCTCTGAGGCCTCAAAGGAGTTGATGCTGATAGTGTTTGCGGAGGGACTGGAAGACATGACATTCCATAGTGCGAGTTTGAGTTATGGGGGGATGTACCTAGCCTGTCTAGAGGAGACAAGGTTAGTTGTTTTATTTATGGAGGTAGTGTGTTGTTTCGCATTACCGGATGCATAGGGTGGGAGATTTCCTGCTCCCTAATGGGGTTTTACATGAGATGGTGATGGATCGACCTAATTTTCCCGGGCGCCGCATTCTGGTGCGATTATACGAGAGATTTGTGGGCGTATGGGTGCTGCGCGAGTTCAGCTTATGTTGCGCCTTTTTACTACACCGGCCCCAGGCCTATAAGCACATAACTTGTGTGCACCCAATGGGTATGCCCTGAGAAAATGCATTTCCATCGAGATTGGTTCGAGTTAGGTACAGAAATGGGTTCCCATTATTGGAGAGCATTGATCAGACAAGGCTACACATGATGTAGCATATTACGGTGCATCTATTGGAGGGGTTGTCCGGAGTGGACATCATATGGAGACCGTATGTGGGTTATCCCTCATACAGGTAGATGCATGATGAGCTAGATGGCCTTCAGCTACTAAGATGGATAGAGGGCACCATGTCGGGAGCACGAGATGATCCCAGTTGATAGGGTTAGATGGTAGTTTGGGTTGCTACAGACATACCTCCACCCTTCCCACAATATAGGAGAGATGATGTGGAGAGGCCATTGCCTCTACCATAACCGACAATGCCCATAGGGTAGGAGGAGTAGGTGGTAGACCGGTGGATCGATGATGCCGAGTGATAGACCAATATAGACAATGGTGGGTGGCTCATTTACGAGTAGTACCACCCAGGCTAGGGTAGCTGGATTTAGCCATGATCACGGTGCAGAGAGACGCCCTACAGGGGCAGGTGGCAACCCTGATTACCCAATTGGGTATGGTGCAGGGATAGTTAGCCAATTCAGAGGTGGAGGTGGCCAAGTTACATGCACAGGTGGCAAGTCTTGCCCAGATTATCCAAGGTGGGGATGGAGATGGAGATGGAGATGGTGATGATGGTCGGGTGGCCGCCCTATAGGCACAGGTTATAGGGTTACAGGGCCGCTTAGCCATGGAATAAGCCCAAATATAGGCACACAAGTAGAGGCTGATGGGGCCACCATAGGTACCAGGACAGGGTCCTAGTTTATAGGAAAGGGTAGGATATGGTCCCATAGGATAGGTACAGGGTCGAGATCAATGGGGCCACCACAAATAGTGTCCGTATCTAGGTTGTAGGAGGTGAGAGAGGAGGTTAGGTACTATTAGGACCAGCTGATGGTAGTAGGGATAGATTGTCTATCGTATGTTGAGTACAGGGCATAGTAGGCCTCTAGTGAGAGGACCAGATCATGCACCCATAGTGTGGAGAGCACAAGGGGCCATCGAGCCTCGAGACATGGTCAAGGTGAGGCCACCAGTTCACGAGGCTAGTTCCAGTTGATTTACCAGCAGGGACCCAACCACCACCTATGATGGGTGGGGAGATGTTAGCAGGTCACCAGACAAGGGCCGAGGAGGTAGAGGGGATAGGCGAGATAGATATGGAGGATGTCCGCTACGATGATGTCTGATATATGGCCCTCGATTTTGATGTAGTTTTGATTTTTGATATATACCAGCGCCTACCAAAGATGGTGAGGTTGTACGAGAGTTTTGTATTTTTGAGCATATACCGGCCTGCGTATGCCGAAGATGGTGAGGATGTATATGAGAGTTTTGAGAGACTAGATTATATACACCGGCCTACGTGCCAAAGACATTTGACAGTTATGTATATGGATATTGTATTTATATAGATGATGATGATTATGGGAATTATGTGTTTGTGTTGATAACATTTTATTATTATGCATAGATGGACTTATGGTAGGTGTGTTAGGCATGGATTGAGTTAGGTTTTAGGCATGGTTGAGTCAGGTTTTAGGCATGGTGGAGTTAGGTTATAGGCATGGTTGAGTCAGGTTATGGTCTAGGCATGGATTGAGTTAGGTTTTAGGCATGGTTGAGTTTGTAATTCATTAATGTGTATAATTAATGATGATATAGTCACTTGTGAGATGTTTTATAATATATGCATGATGATGGTAAAGAAATGGTAGTCATAATAAATGTATGTTTTGAAAATGACAAAAATGTGAAGTAAATTGTTGTTTGTTTGGTTTTAATTCCCAATTTTGGATATAAAATGAAATGCAAAAAAGAGGGTAGAATGTGATTTAGGAAAATGAAAGATGAATTGGTTAGGGTAGAGAGTGGCTGAGCTAACCTCCAAGGGCCCCATGCCCTCAGAGTGCTACCTACATAGTCCCTGACGAAAAAGGACCTCAGGCTGATGTAGTTCTCCCATAAGCTAGGGAAGAATATGAGGAGATATGAGAATGATATAGTAGGTCGTAGGCATGATTTGAGTTTAGGTCTACTATGTATGGGTGAGTTATGGGCAAATTGGTATAGGTGATTTCAATTGTGGTAAAAGAAGAAGATTACCCCAAAGGTAAGCATCGAGGACCAAGTCCTGTATAAGGTAATCAATACGTAATAAAGAAGGTTAAAAGATAAGAGGGGGCAAGAAAGCTTCCTGATTGGTTAGGATCATACTGAGTAGGTCATACCTTGGAGGAGGTGATGAATGTAAGACCATAAAGATATTACATGATTGATTATTCTAAGGGTGAAAAGTAGTCACATGATCACCATATGTCATGGTTTCCAAGAGATCCCTTGAGGTGGTAGGAAATGGGAGTGTGAATGGTGAGAGGGGTGAAAGGTCGTTAATTTTTATAAGGTATGAGGTAGCATGGTCTTTGGGAAAGAGATCCTAGGTCACAATGGGCAAGTCCATGACTAAAAGGCTTTCTGTGTTGACCGATATTTGAGATAGACCGATCAATCAATACAGGAATTCTATATGGGATGAGGAAATGAACTCCTTGAGGTCTTTGTGAAGCTGATCGAAGCAGAAGCTTTAGATTCTCTCAATTTTTTTTTAAAGAGCTTTACATAGTTGTCCTTTGAGGTAGTAGTCTAGTTTTTGCAGCGATTACAGAGAGGAAGATGTCCTTTTGAGGGAGTCATCTTTTTATTGGAAGTTTGAATTAAGGAGTTGGATCCCATATGAGGGCTTTGAAGTCATGGACAAGACCAAGGAGAAGAATAGGATTCTTGTTCGAAAGTAGGGTGAAATGACCATGGGATCTCATCTAAAGGTAGATGAAAAGTATCCATGAGAATCATGCTATGTGCAAAGCACCGTGGTACACATATTTAAGAAAGGACAAAAAGTGACGAGTACACACATGATTCTTTTTAATTATTGGTGATGACGTAGGAATTGATAGCACTCAAGGGATGAGCATGGAAAGAGGAAAAAGGTGAAATAGGACTAAAAATCAATAGTATAATGGTCAAATATGCAAGGCATTAAGGGCTTAGGTTCGAGTTTACCATCGAGTGAAGATAAACGATAAGCACCTGAACTATAAGAATGGGTCATGATGTATGGTCCAAGCCAATTAGGAGAAAAATTGCTCGGTTTACTTTTTTCTGCTTTGGTTACATGTTGATTTTCTTTCAGGATGAGATCACCAATGTGAAAGGTTCATTCATGGACACATTTTTCGTAGGCACGTTTGATACGTTTTTGGTAAACTTGAAGATGATCAAGAGCATTAATACGGCATTCATCTAATAACTCAAGTTATACTAAATGGTCCTAAAGAAATTCATCATCATTGAGCATGTCATGAAGATAAATGTGGAGTGAGGGGATCTAGACTTTGAGAGGAAGAACAGCCTTTGTACCATGTAGACCAAAGAAAAAGGTGCAGCGGTAGTGGAAGTTTGAAGACTAGTGCGGTATACCCATAGGGCAAAAGGAATGTGCGTATGTTAGTCCTTCCCAAGATTGTTAACCACTTTCATGAGAATTTTGTTCAAGGTTTTGTTAGTGGATTTGGCTTGGTCGTTGGTCCGTGCGTAATAAGGTGATGAGAAACTTAGATGAATGTTGAAGGCATCGCAAATTTTTCGTAAGGTCTTATTTTTGAATTATTTTCCATTATTAGTGATGAGGCGATGAGGAACAAAAAGTGAAAAATGATGTGATGATTGATGAACTCACATATTTTCTCGGCTTTCATGGAGATGAGAGGTATGGCTTCAACCCATTTTGTGTAGTATTCAGTAGCGGTGATGATCCATTGATGTCATTGGGAAGAATGGGGATTGATCTCTCTGACAATATCCAAACCCCATTGAGAAAGGGCCAAAGGTCACGGGTGACCTGTAAGGCGTATCGGGTGTATGATGAAGGTTGGAATGTTGTTGGAATTTTACACAACGCTTGACATAGTCGCAATAATCATGGTTAAGGGTCAGCCAATAATAGCCTAGGTGAAGAATACGCTTAGCAATAGCAAGGCCACTGAAGTGACCTCCACATATGCCATCATGAACTTCCTTAATGGTATAAGGAATTTCAGAACTCGTGAGGCATTGTAAGAGAATACCATCAAAGCCATGCTTATAGAGGAGGCCCCCCATGATGACGTAATGAGAGACCTTTTTAAGGAAGGTGTGTTGTCCATTACGGGTGAGATCAGGAGGTAAGATGGAGAGAGAAAGATAGTCGAGTATTGTTTATACCAAAGGATGCTCGGGTCTGGGGCAATGGTTTCGATGGAGTAAATGTCATGAGGTAAATAAGAGGGTAATTGGAGTCATTTTATGGTGAAAAATATTTTAGAATCGGTGCGAAGCGGTATTTGAGAAGCCAAGCGAGCCATGGTATCGGTAAATTTATTGGATAAACGTGGGATGGTTTGAAAGGTGTAATCTGTCGAAGGTGGTCAAAAGTATGTCTACATGATGTTTGTACTTTTGAAGTATCTCATTATGACATTGGTATATACCATTGACCTAGTTTATGGCCAATTAAAAATCACCAAAGATGTTGATTGATTTGACATCTAGGCGTAGACAAACTGGAGACCTAGTACGAACCCTTTGTATTCGGAAATATTGTTGTTACAATCAAAATCTAGTTTGAAAGACAAATGCATGGATTCAACATCAAGGGGAATAAGGATAACTCCTACCCCACCCCCACACTAACACTTAGAACCATTAAAGAAGAGTGTCATTTGGTAAGCGGGTTTGTCCAGGAAAAGGGTAGCAATTGACTCATCTAGAAAGTCAAAATTAGAGGGTTGATCCCCGGAAATAGGTGTATCGGCCAATTGGTTGGTGATATCTTGGCCCTTAATGGACTTTTTATGGATGAATTTGAGGTCGAGGTCAGCTAAAATCATAAGCCAGCGTGCGGCACGCTAATTTTGATAAGGTTTGGCATACATGAAGTGTAAGGGGTCGGTGTTGGTCACAACATAGGTTTTATGGTTGAGTAGGTAATGGCGGAGTTTTGTGGCGACAAAAACTAAGGATAAGAAAAGTTTTTCAGGATGGGTGTATCGATTTTCATATTCCAAAAGAGGACGGCTTATGTAATAAACCACCTACTCCCTGTGTTGTTCATCGTGATGAGCGAGCATGGCCCCCAAAGAGTGATCGGTAGCTGAGATGTATAGGTAGAAAGGTTGATCGTCTTTAGGTGGAATGAGTACAGGGGTTGAAGAAGGTATTGTTTTAAGGCCTCAAAATATTTATGGCAATCATCATCCCACTTAAAGGAGACATCCTTCTTGAGTAGGTGATGAAATTGTTGACACCGATCAGACAATTGTGAAATGAAACGGTGAATAGACTGTAACTTACCTTGTAGGCTACGGAGTTGCCTAAGATTAGTGGGCGAGGCATTTCCAGAATGGCCTTGACTTTAGCAAGGTCAACTTCTATACCATGTAAGGAGATGATAAATCCCATGAGCTTTCCTAAGAGAACCATGAAGACACTTCTTGGGTGAAGGTGAACGTAATATTTAATAAGGCATCAAAGATGGTTTTAGGATGGTGAGGTACTCGAGCGGCGCTTAGATTTGGCTAGGAGATCATCCACGTAATCTTCTAATATACGATGCATGATGTCATGGAAGATATAAGTCATAGCCCGTTGATAGGTGGCCCCAATGTTTTTAAGGCCAAAAGGCATGACTTGATAGTAGAAGGTCCCCCAAGAGGTGATGAATGTATTTTTGTGTTGATCCTCTGGGGCAAGCAAGATTTGGTTATAACCCGAGAATCCATCCATGAGTGATAGCATCTCATGTCCAACGGTAAGGTCAACTAGCTGGTCAATACCAGGTAGAGGAAAGTCATCTTTTAGGCAAGCTAGATTGAGGTCATGGAAATCCATTCAAATGCGAGTCCCCTATCGCCTTAGTGACAGGGACAATGTTAGAAATCCAATGAGGATAATCAATGGGTTATATGAAGGAAATGGAAAGAAGGCACTAAAGTTCTTCTTTGATAGGAAGAGCAATGCGAGGGTGCATTTTCCTCATTTTGTTTGATGGTGTTGGTATTGGGAATGGTTACAATATTGTGGACAAATATGGTGAGTTCAATACTAGGCATGTCTACATAAGACCAAGCAAAAGCATGGTCATGGTTTTTGAGAAAGGAAGTGATGGCTTCCTGTCAATAAAGCATCTAGAGATTGACCGATCTTTAGGATGTACGAGTCATCCTGAGTATGAATGTTGATTTTGATAGTCGATTCATTCAACATGGTTTTCGTCTCAGATGGTAATGAACAATGAATAGATGAGTCTTCTACACCAAGGTAGGTGAGTATAGATTCATCATCTTGACATTAAACGACGTTGATCGAAGGTGTATCATCATCGACCATTTTAGGGTACAGGAAGGGAAGAGAGGAAGGAGCCTCACCCTCGCATTGATAAGTCAGAGGCCCCAAGGAGATGGTGTTTATAAAAAAAAAAAAGTTAGGAGGAATGGATTTTGGGTCCATCGACTTTGTCGGTGAAGGTGGTGATGGTGGTGAAGAAGGTGGAGAAGGGCTAATGTCCTCGATGAGCTCAATGCGAGCCTTCTTGGTAGGTGGTTCAGCAAAGCCGATACCACTACAATCGTTATGTTTGTGGGTAGTACATGGAATAATAGTATGGTGGCCTTGCTCATAAAATCCAAAACCAAAACCCTTCCATGCACATCGGTGCAGGAAGGTGTGGGAAAAATGGTGATTGGTGAGTGACTGGAGGTTGGCGAAAAATGGGTGGGTTTGTGACGATGGTTTAGGTGTGTAAGTTGTAGTATCAAGTCCCCCATAGGTGAGACTTGGTATGAAGGTGGGGAGGACCATAAAGGAGGTGCTCTCCTATACGATGATCATAATGAGGGTGTTGGTGAAGACTTCCATACTCTTATGGAGTAAGGAATGTGTTGACACTATATAGGTGATACTCCCCTAGAGTGAGGCATCGAAAAATCCTTCCAAGGATCGGTGATTGGTATGTGGGTAGCTGAAATAGATGATGTGTAAGAGGCTAACAAGGAGGTGGAGCTAATGGATTGGGAGGTTGATGGTTTGGTCGTGGAGGTTGTGGCAGCGGTAGGAATGGAGGAGGCATGTGCGGTTGAGGTAGCGGTTGTACTGGTAAGCGGAGGTGTAGGTGAAGTGGTAGTGGTCGTGGAGGTAGACACCTTAATGGGTATAAGCATGTCATTGGGTTGATAAAGCATGTTACATGTTTTAAAAGGTGAAGGATCAGCTGGAATAGTATAGGTGTGTCCTTCATGCTCAAACTTTACACAACAATGCAAAGTGGAAGGAACACAACCCATGACACAAATCCAGGGTCTTCTAAGTAACAGGTTATATTGGAATTCCCCCTCCAAGACGTAAAATAACTCTGGAATAGTGCAGGGGCCCATGCGAACGTGGAGGATGACAGTGCCTAGTGTAGAGGTGATAGCGTCATTGAATGAACGCAACATGATAGGATGTTTATGCATGTAATTGTCAGGTATGCACATTTAAGTGAATGCATGGGATGAAATGATATTAATGCTAGCACCCCCATCAATCATGACATGTCATACACGTATATCATTGATGTGGACAGAGATGAAGAGAGTTGGGTCCGGATCATCTGTTTAGTGCAAAGTGCGATATCTTCCTCTGAGAAGCTAAGGGAGGCTACTTGGTGAGTAGGTGGAGGTGTGGAAAAATATGGTAATTTGGTGAGAGAGGCTACATGATGGGGTGTGATGATGGAGGCTACGGGTGTAGGGTCATTTGGTAAAACCTCAATAGATTGAAGGACCTCCATGAGAGCTTGACGATGGGATTCTGAAGTTTGGATGAGGTCATATAGAGACATTTTGAGGGGGGATTGGTGTAGTTTTTTTAGCATGGCGCGATGTGTGACCCCATTAGAAATAGGATATGTGGGGCCATGGATAGTGATTTTAGGTGTGGGTGTAGATGGTATGTTGGGTATGGGATTGGTTGGTGAGTCAGTTTCCTTTTCCTTACCTTTGTCCTTCTGAGCACGGGTAGCAACGTGGATCATGTTGATCTAAGGTGGGGAGGTAGGTGAGGTAGGTGAGCCATGAAAGGTATGGTGACATGAAGGGAAAAATCCCAATGGCGGGAAGGAGCTTTGTGAGATGATCTGGGCACATCGACATTTGGGTGGAGGTTTGGCAAGGTCATTAATGCAAACCATGTTAATTTCAAATCTTAGAGGTGGTTCTAGGAGTTGTGGGGAAAAGGTCCGGGTCGTTAAGTAAGAAGCGAGGGAAGAGTTATGGGAATGGGTGTTGGTGAAATGGGGTCATTATCGAGAAGGTCATCATTGTCAAATTTTTCTTCGGGAGGGCATAATTGGATAAGAATTTTTTTCAAAGCCTTACAGTTCTCTACATCGTGTCCTGGCACATGATGGTAGGCACAAATTTTGGTGTCGTCAAACCCCTTTGGTTTGGGCTTGAGAGAGTCATAAGGTCTAAGGGTTGATAATGTGATGACAGAAGTTTCAACGAGGTTGGTTAAAATTTTGGCGTAGGACCTTGTTAGTGGATCGCAATGGGAAGTGAAGGTGGGTTTGGGTGTAGGTGTGGATGATTGTTGAGGAATGGTATTTGCAAGAGGGGATTGGGTCGAGCTATGGTTTTGGGTGTTAGCATGGTCTTGGGTGTTGGTCATATTAATTTGGGTAGGGGTATGGTAGATGAACTGGCAGGAGGGTGTATGGTTGTTTTGATTACCTTATTGGAGGGTAATGGATTTTTTTCTTTGGGTTTCACCTTCTTGGGTAAAGGTGATATGGGTGTACGAGATCTAGAGGGAAAATCGGATGGGGGAAGAGGGTGAGTTACCCATGGGGATAACAAAGGTGCTGTGAATGTTGATGATGTGGGTCACGAGGGTGTGAGGGATAGATACTGAAGTGTAGTGGGTAGTGAAGAAGTAACTAATGGTATTGGAGGAATGGGTGATAAATATGTTGTAAGTTCAAAAAGTCGGTTGTGTCGGGCGCTTGGGTATGTTAGAGGTTTTGAGGAAGTAATGAGCTATTGTGTTTTTTTTTACTGACGGGGTGGAATTTTCTTAACCGTGTTGTGAGGTTGAGGTCCTAAGATGGACAGAAGGGGTGAAGGTGATGAAGGTGTGATTGGCACAACTGCAGTATGAGTTCTATGGGTTTGGTTCTTCTGTTTGGGTGCCGAAATAGGTTTAGTGTTAACTTTGGAGGATGTAACTAAATCTAGTTTGATAGGTGGATGAATAAGGTGGTGGTGGGGTTTAGGTTTAGTCGAAGAAGATGATGTAGGTGTGGGTTTGGATTTAGGTGTATGTTGGGTTATGGGTAAGGGTGTGTGTTGAGCTATGATGGGTGTCGTGGAAGAAGTTGTGATAAAGGAGGTTGTGTTTGGTTTAATTAATCGGAATATATTTGGGTAGATAGTAGAAGTTCCAATAAGTTGCATCTGTATTTACATTGAGATAGGAAGCAAAAGGTGCCCCTAAAGTAAGGCTCTATCCACATAATCTAAGTGATCGGATACACACGAGAATGGCACATCTGTAGGCAAGGTTGATGAGGACCTAACGGTAATTCCTGTGAAATTTATCTTAGAGACGGGGAACTTTCTAGCTTCGATTCCGTGGGTAAGAGATTCAAAAGTAAGTCTCGCATGATCTTGGGTAGGCTGATGGAGAATGATCACCTAGAGGCAAAGGTATCTCTATAGGGTCTTTGATAGGTGGAGGAGATGATGGGTGCTCCTCTATGGGTGGAGGAGATGATGGGTGCTCCTCTGTGGGTGGAGGAGATGGTGGGTACTCTTCTATGGGATGGAGAGGTACGTGGGTGATGGCTCTCTAGGTGGAGAAGCCAAAGGTGAAATAGTCTTGATATTAACGGAAGGATCCTCCACGGGTGATGAAGGAGGTGAAAGGTGTTCCTCTATGGGTGGAGGAATAGGTGAGGTGGGTTCTAATGCAGAAGGAGGACTTTGGGCTATAATTTCCTCTATGGAAGGAATATGAGGTAATTGGGCAGCATTGAGTGTATCGCCGAAATAGCATGGACCTCACGGTATGGCTATCATGAGTTGAATTCTCTCACTTTGATCAAGAATGGGCATGATTAGGAAAGGGTTTCTTAAAGATATGTAGGTTCTGATTAACATGTGCATTAGGATTATCCAAGGTTAGCTCGCCCTTCTAGAGAATTTCTTGGACAATGTTTTTGAAGGTGATGTAATTGCCATCACTATGACCCTTTACTCGATGGTAGTTACAGAATTCGTGCTCTTTATACCATGTGGGTGTGGGGCAAGCAGGGTCAAAACCAGTGTGTGGTTTCATGGGAGGAAGGGTGATGGCCCTAGCTTTGATGAGCTTCTCCAAGATAGAAGAATAAGGTTCCCCAATTGGGGTATATTTCTGTTGTTCCCATCTGAATTGAAAAGTCTAAATGGGTGAGAGATTAGATGAGGGGCTAGCTTGATTTGATAGATGAGCTAGGCCAGCTTTGAGTACCACTGTGTTAGCGGTCCCCTTGGCCTTTGAATAATTGTTCTATGGTTTTGAAGAAGAAGAGGTATCATTCGACTTGAATGTCGAGTTCTTATTGCATAATTGGATTTTCTTCTCTTCAATAGCCTAAATCTCTAGCTTTCGTGCCATGGTGAATGCTTCGTCAAAGGTTTTGTTAGTGCAAAATCACACCACCCCGGATGTTGATCAGATTTATAGGTTGATCACTCTAGCATCCAAAGTGATTGCACAACATGGAAACCTCTCTCCAAGTGTGGGACTTGTGAAACCAAGAGGAATCTCCATATTAGAGGTTGGTTAATCAAACTCCTCCGATTAGATCTAATGTTTGCACAACTACAGAGGTTCAGATCCTAATCCTACTCTAAATTACAAGGAGACAGGGATATAAATGCAAAAATTGAAACTAACTAAAGATGGTGATGCACCAAAAAGGAGTGGTGAATATTTTTGTCATGCAAATAGAAACAAACCAAAGATTTCATCATAAAACATACATAAGCTGATAAGATATAATTTAGGATCTGAATTATGAAGCAAATAATACAAACAAAGGACTGAAACTCATTCACAAAGCTTGCATTATCATTTCCAATGTCAAAACCACTGCATTACAACCTCAGAGAGGTAGAAAAGCTGTTACAATCTTTGAAGAGGTCTGATTCTTGCAACAATCACTTGCTGGAGGTGAAAGAAGAAGTCTCTTATGCCAAAAAGTATTCCACCTTTTGAAATGAGCCAAATCTAGCTTTTACATTGCATGGGTCGAGCCTAGGAGAGAGAAAATGTACAAAACATGGGAGCCCATTCCTCATTGACTGCAAATGCATTAAATCAGCATGGAGGACCTTACAAACCCATACCGCATTAAATTTGGTCGCTGAAATGTCATTTCTGGCCATGGACACGCGTCAGAGCTGTTTCTTAACTTTCTCTCTCCAGACTAAACCAAAATTCAAGATTGACCCTAAAATCATGTAGATAATTTTATAAGCTTTCCAATGATATAAAGAACATGCAAATCTGAGCTTTGGATCGAAAGATATGGCAATCTGAAGATTTAGGGCACAAAACAGGAAAATGGGTTTTGAAATTTTTTCCCGCGCTCCGCCACCTGGACGACACGTGTCAGGCACTGATTGGATGATAAATTCTCTCTCCTTCCCTTACCCATGGGTTTTCCTTGAAAGTTTTGACTTTTTGTAATTTTGGAAAATTTTCCATTTTTTCCCCGCGTCCCCACCACTTGGGACACGTGGCATGATCTGGTTGGAGGACAGGGGCGCGGTGTCATCCCTTACCTTCTAGTTTTTGGACAAAACTTTTGCAAAATTCTCTAATTCCTCCCCAAGCTCTACACTCCCCTTCTCCTTAGGACACGTGTCCTCTTTTTATTGGCTCAAACCAACGCTTCAAACCTTGCCCTTTGAAATTTTGGACGTTTTCCCTTGTGACACGTGGCATTTCCTGATTCATCCGTGGGCCTACCGGCTTTTTGTGTCCCTCGCGTCCCTTTGGCCCGGTTGTCCCGAACTGTCTGGGAAAAATTCCTCCGATCCACCCGATTCGGGCTTCCCTATCCCTCTTTGAGGCGAAGACACGTGGCGTTATTTGATTGGCTCTCGGCTCCTTCGGCTCTCCGCGTCCCACGCGTCCCTTTGTCCCAACTGTCCCAAAGGTGAAAGTTCTCTATTTCGGCCGATCTGGGCGGTTCGTGTCCTTCGCGTCCTCACGGCCTAGATGTCCCAGCCTATTCTGCACAGCAGTTAGTCAATTTTGCTTTTACCTTCGGCTGGTTTGCCCTTTCGCGTCCCGATTTCCCAACTGTCCCAGTCTTGCTGCGCAAACCGCTGGAGGCTTTTCGGCCGATTCGCGCCCCGACGTCCCAACTGTCCCAAGGACCGCCTGGACTAGGACTTAGCCGATTTTCATGATTTTTCTAGCCCAAGCTTGTTTTTGTAACTTTTTCACCCTTTTTTAGAACTTGCTCCTTTCTTCTTGGACAAGAGAGTTAGAAAAAATCCAAGGGGACCCTAGAAACATAATTTTTTGCCTTGAATCAATCTATCTTGCTCGGGACCGAAGAATTTAATGCATGTTATCAAAATTACCCTGGGGGGTGAATTTTGGATAACAATTTGGTGACTCAACAGGGTCATCTTCCCCGCTAGATGAAGTTACCAGCTTGTTCAAGCGACCCATTAGGCATGGAGTCATCAAATATTCTATTTACAACCCCAAATGACTTAGAATGTGTAAGGAGGAAGATGGAATATCACCGATGGGAGAAAGGGCTGCAAAACATCTCCATGGACAGCAAATCGTGCCAAAGCACTTAGGGAAAACAAAACTAACCTACAAAAAACAATGTGCACAAGCACTTGGAGGAATGAAAATCTAATCTAATATTTACAAGGTAGTGAACTTCCCTCTAGAAGCAACGCTTGAGATAGATTCCATTTACTGGAATCTGCAGTTCTTCACCATCCAATGGGGCCAATTGAAAAGCATTGTTTTTCTTGCACTTCGTGACCATGTATGGGCCACTCCAAATGGCATAAAATTTTGAATGCCTTCCTGGTTTTGCTCTATCCACATCCCATTTCAACACTAGATCTCCAACCTGAAAAGATCTATCCTTGGCCTTTCTATCAAAGGTCTTCTTGATCAAAGCTTGATCCTTTTCCATTGCTTGGGATGCCTGATTTCTAATCTCTTGCAGCTCCATCAACTCTGCATACCTCACCTCCATGGGCTCAAACTCTAGCAACTCCAGATTTCTTCATGAGTTCCAATTTTGGCAACTCAAGTGAAATGGGCAAGATTTCCTCTCTTCCATAGACAAGTTTGAATGGAGAGTTACTTGTGGATCTTTTGGGAGTTATCCTATCAGCCCATAAGGATGATTTCAGTTTGGTATGCCAAGACCTCTGATTCTCGTCAAGAGTCCTCCTAATGATCCTCAACAAGTTCTTGTTTGTAGACTCGGCCTGGCCATTACCTTTAGGGTAATAGTTTGATGAAGTGCTTAGGTAGATATCGTTCTTGACAGCCCACTCAGTCACCTTAGATCCAATGAATGCCAATGCATTATCTGAGATTATTGTAGCAGGTACACCAAATCTGGTTGTTATCCCCTCATAAAGGTCTAAGATGCTAGACTCATTTACCTCTTTGAGTGCTACTGCTTCTGTCCATCTGGTGAAGTAGTCCGTGGCTGTCAAAATCCATTTGTGCCCTTGGCTTGAATTGGGATTAATGACTCCAATGAAGTCCAAACCCCATTGCATGAATGGCTGGTCAACTAAGATTGGATGTAATGGAAGGGCAGCAAGTCTCTCTTTTCCTGTGAAGAATGCACAATTCTTACACCTCTTGATCCATGCATAGCAATCACTGAAGATTTTAGGCCAATAATAGCCAGCCCTCATGTTTTTAGAGCTGTCACTATTGGTACAAAATGACCACCACCGGTCCACCATGGAACTCTTCCAACACCCTTTGAATCTGATTTGTGCTAATACATCTCAAAGAACACTCCATTCACATCTTTCTTGAACAAAACTCCATCAACAATGGCATACGGGACAGCTGTGTAATCTGAAGTATCTCCTTTGGGTCTTGTTCATCTCCTGGAGGACATAGGCCATGCCTAGGAAGTGTATAATGCCTTGGGTCCAGCAAGGATTGGGGCAGCATTGTCTTCTTCTTGATTGCCACTTGGCTCATGGCTGTCCTAGACTGTCAAAACAACCTCTTCTTCATTGCATACTTCTCTTTGCTTCCCCAAAACCAGCTGCTCACACAATCCTTTCCCTCTTACCAGCTTGGTGATCTTGATCTCAATGTCATACTCCATGACATGGGTGATCCAACCTACCCTTTTCTCATTCAAATCCTTGTTGAGGAGGAAGTCCTTAACCCCACATGGGAGACCAGCAAACTGGACCTTGTTGTTTGAGACTAAATGCTTGAATTTCTTCAAGCTTTTGATTACTACAAGTACATGCTTCTCAATAAAAGAGTACCTCACCTCATATTCATCTAGGCTTTGGCTGAAGAAGGCAATTGGCTACTCATCATTATCCTTGTTTTGCTATACCAAAATGGCAGAAATAGTGTCATTACCTCCAAATGCATAGAGGATGAAATCCTTGGAGAAGTCCGGGTTGATGAGAGTTGGTGCTTGAGAAATGGCTTCTTTGATTGCTTCAAAACTCTCCTTGCCTTCTGCTATCCACTTGAAAGCCATGCTCTTCTTTAACATTTTGGTGATGGGCTTGATAAGGGCTACAAAATCTGGGACAAACCTCTGAACAAAGTTTATTCTTCCCAAGAAACTCTGAAGGGATTTCTTGTGGCTTGGAAATGGTAGTGCTCTTATGGTTTCAACCCTCTTTGGATCAATTTCTAATCCTTATTTGGAGACAATATGGCCAAGGAGCTTTCCTTCATGTACAAGAAAGATGCACTTCTTAGGATTCAAAGACACTCCAAATTTCCTGCACCTTGTGAAGACTTGCCTCAAATGAGAGAGGTGGTCTGCTACATTTTTGAAAAAACAGTGATATCATCAAGGTAAATCAGCACCACATTGTTAATCAAACCTTTGAATGCCATGTCCATTTCCATTTGGAAGGTAGCACTAGCATTGGATAGCCCAAATGGCATTTTCCTATATGCAAAAGTTCCCCATTTGGTTGTGAAGGCTATCTTGAACTGGTCTTCTTCCTTCACCATAATCTGATTGTAGCCTGAGTAGCCATCAAGTAGTGAAAACCTCTCGGAGCCAGCCACAACTTGCAAGATTTGCTCCATGGAAGGGAGTGGGTAATGGTCCTTGAGAGAGGCTCTATTCAAGTCTCTAAAGTCAACACACAATCTGATCTCTCCACTCTTCTTTTTGAATGGAACTAAGTTGTGCAACCCAACTAGAATGCTTGATTGGGAATATGATCCTTTACTCAATCAGCTTGTCCAATTCTTTCCTCATGAGATGCTCCATGTGTGGATTGACTGGTCTTTGTTTCTACCTGACAGGCTTAGTATTTGGATCCAATTAAATGGTATGCTTTGAGCTAAGTTGGGATTGAAACCCTTCAAGTATTCATAGCTCCAAGCAAACACATCAGGGAACCCTTGACACAGCTGTATGAACTCATACCTTTCTTGTTCAGTTGTCATCCTTCCAATTTGCAATGGTTTGTTCTCTTCTACCAAGATGGATATTGAATCCTCTCTCTTGACTCAATGTTTTCTTTTCCTTTCTGAACTGATCATTGGGGTTAAAAATGGACTCCAAAGTGATAAGTCCCTTGGGCAACTTGTTAGTTCTCACTGCATTTACTACGGTCACCATCTTGATGTTCTAATTTCTCTGATTCTTGGTGAGAACTCAAACTTCTTCTTGCAAGAAATGGATGATTTGCTGGTCATTCTCAAATACTTGCCAACTACATTGTTATCCGCATCAAGAAGGCCTCACAATCACGTGGATGTTTGATTGTACCTTGTCTTGTTGAATGCTTTCCACAATGTGAAAGGCTACCCTACTACTGCCGCAAGCTTTGTCAACAGCTTAATTCTCTTTCCTAGGAATGGATTTGATGCCAAAACCCTCAAAATCTTCCATGAGGTCCCACACCTTGTTCTTGTAGCACTTGAGTAGATCATTCTTGGCAACATGCTGTCCCGACCTGATTTACAATCAATTCAACTGTCCCGAAAGACTTGTAAGTTCTTTATTTTCTTCTATATTGCCCAATGCATCCCTTGCACCAAGGCTTCATATTCAAAGATCATTATTGGAGCATGCAAACTGAAATCTAAAAGTTGAATAGTACTTTACTCCTTGAGGTGAAACAAGCATAGCTCCACCTCCCCGCACCTTGTCTACTCCTTGATCCATCAAAAACAGCTGCCATACCTCATTGTCATCTTTGTGGTTTGGCTTGGTGATGCTAGGAATAGGCTGATTTTCTTCGTGTATGAAATAGACCCCTAGCTCAGATTCTTCAACTTCTTGATAAGGATCAAATGCATGAACCTTGTTTGCCCATTCATCAAGAGTTATATCTTATGCTTCCAACCTTAGTGTCGACTTCATCATCGGTGCTTGGGTGATCTTCTTGATCAAATGCTGAGCAATTGGCATTAATCTGACTTGGAGTGTAAGGCTCAATGTGGAAGTTTGCAATAGGTTCAGACCTAATTGTAGCCTTAGTTCCATACCTCATTCTAAACAGCATGTGTGACCAATTAGCAGACAAAATATCCCCAATCTTGGCTATGAAGTCCCTTGACAAGCATAGGGAAAAGAGTGGTGGAAGGTCTATGGTGATACATCTTGTAAAACAACAACATTTGGACATGCATGCAAGGTAAGACTCAAGTTTATAATCACCCCAACTATTATTACTGTTGTCCCATCCAGCTACACTACCCCTTTGGATGTTGTTTCATCTTTGGAGCCCTAACTGATCAGCTATTTGTTTAGGCATTACTGAGCTACTTGCCCTGGAGTCTATCATGCAATTGTGCACTAGCTGATTTCCAATTATCAATGAAACATAGAAAGGAGGGGGTTTCAACATTTTACCTTGCTGTCCTCCATGATTTCCCTCAGGCTGGGCAGCATTTGTAAGAACTTTTTCTTGCATCTGAACTTGTTGATTCGAAGTTGGCTAGTCCTTCATGGCAGCTTGCAGCAGATCTCTTTGGCCTGGGATAGATAGGGATTCCCACATTGATATATTGACGTTTGTCTTCTTCATCTGATCAATGATACTGAATGGTGATGAAGGATCTCTTTGTTTTCCTTGTCTCGCACATTCACTCCTTGCATGTGGGCAGCAATAGTTGGCATTTGAGTTGGCCTAGGGGCTGTCCTTGGCTGCCCTTGTGCATTTGAAATTGGATTCTGTTTGCCAACCACTTGTGGAACCATAGAAGGTCATGGATTGGTTGGGGCTAATGGTTGTTCTTCACCCAAATTCCTTCTTTTTGACCTTGTGTTGGCTGCAACACCTTGAGAAACTACCTGGTTCATGCCACAAAAATCCTCTGCTTGCCAATTTACCAATGTGGTGTCATTTGGGGCTGATTGTTGTTGGTTGTTTCCTTGACTACCCTCACCCTCCACACCAGTAGTTGTCACCATTAATGCTTGATTCAAAGCACCATTGAAGCACATGGATTGGTTATGAGGCTCATTGCATGGAAAACACCAGTCATACTCCTGAGCAATGTTGTTTTGTGTTGGCACCAATGCCTTAGAGGTAGATATGGCATTTGGATTGTAGGGCTGAAATGGTCTATTGGCAGGAGGCCTTGTTTGATTCATATTTGTAGCTGGGTTAGGTGGCCTTTGTGGTTGGTATGGCTACCTATTAGGCTAAGCTTGGGGTTGATAAGAAGGTCTAAAACCTTGGGCCTGCTACCTTTTAAGAGTAACCAGCTCATTGCCTAGGTTTTACAATTGCTTCATGACTTCTTGAAGCTCATTTGGGGCACTTGGAGATGAAGTGTAAGCTTCATTTGAACTCTGATTTCTAGGAGTGGGAGAAGGAGCCAAATTAGGTGCTTGATTGGTGTTTGGGCTCTCTCGAATTTGGACACAATGGCATGGGAGGTCTAGGGGCAAGTTTGCCAGCTTGGATCAAAAAAATTCAGCCCTAATGGCAATGCTATAAGCCATAGGGATAGTTATGCCTCCCATGGACTGAATTAACATAGAAATATCAAAATTTAGAGCTTTGAGATAGTAGAGAAAAGCACCTTCTGCTGTTGGCCTGACTGCCACTGGAATTCTCTCCCAAGTCTTTTGAAATCTGAAGTTGAAATCGGTCAGCTACTCATTGGGAGCTCTCTTGATGGTTGTCAGCTGCTCCAAAAGAGACAAGTTGTCTCCCTTTTCTCCAAATTGCTCATGAAGTGCTATACACAGCTGATTCCAATTTGTGATAGAACCAGCTCCAAGGATCCTAAACCATTGCAATGCTTTACCCTTGAATGAAGATGCCAGTAACTTGACAGCCACTTGCATCTCATTGATTTCATGAATTGCACAAAGGTTAGTAATATCTTTAACATGATCACCTGGAGTAGTCTGATTTTCTCCAGTGAAGTAAGGAATGTTCTTCAAGGCTGCAATAGGAATTGGATGTTGTGCATTGAGGGCAAGTGGGCTGCTACCTGTGAAGTTGACATAGGGGTTGTTTTGTGCCATTCTAATTGGTCTTAAAACCCTTGTTGATTGAATGAAAGGCCTACCAGGTGGAGGAGTTGAGAGGGTTCTGTTTGGTGGAGATGGAGACCTTTGAATCCTTCTTCCTCTTTGCCTTCTTCTTGGAGATAATTGCAGGTATTCAAACAGTACTTCTTCTTCTCCAACTCTTGACCTTGTGGTGATTCTTCTCATGAGTTTTCAAGCCTGCACTACTGAAACCAGTTGATTCTTCCCCTTGGAGTCACCAGATATGCAAATAATAGCTCCTTTTAAGTAAGAAAATTATAGCAGATGCACATCAACTTTGCTACAATAAAAATGAGACCTCTAGTGTCCCACCGGCATGCCAAAACTGTTAGTGCAAAATCACAGCACCCCTGGATGTTGATCAGATTTCTAGGTTGATCACTCTAGCATCCAGTGTGATTGCACAACATGGAAACCTCTCTCCAAGTGTGGGACTTGTGAAACTGAGAGAGGAATCTCCAGATTAGAGGTTGGTTCCTCAAACTCCTCTGATTAGATCTAATGCTTGCACAACTACAGAGGTTCAGATCCTAATCCTACTCTAAATTGCAAGGAGACAGGGATAGAAATGCAAAAATTGAAACTAACTAAAGATGGTGATGCACCAAAAGGAGTGGTGAATATTTTTGTCATGTAAATAGACACAAACCAAAGATTGCAGCATAAAACATACACAGGCTGATAAGATATAATTTAGGATCTGAAATGAAGCAAATAATACAAACAAAGGATTGAAACTCATTCACAAAGCTTGCATTATCATTTCCAATGTCAAAACCACTGCATTACAACCTCAGAGAGGTAGAAAAGCTGTTACAATCTTTGAAGAGGTCTGATTCTTGTAACAATCACTTGCTGGAGGTAAAAGAAGAAGTCTTCTATGCCAAAAAGTATTCCACCTTTTGAAATGAGCCAAATTTGGCTTTTACATTACATGGGTCGAGCCCAGGAGAGACAAAACGTACAAAATGTGGGAGCCCATTCCTCATTGACTGTAAATGCATTAAATCAGCATGGAGGACCTTATAAACCCATACCCTACCATTTTTGACCGAATTGGAGGAGAATGTGACCCATTCTGCATTAAATTTGGTCATTGAAATGTCATTTCTGGCCATGGACACGCGTCAGAGCTGTTTCTTAACTTTCTCTCTCTAGACTAAACCAAAATTCAAGATTGACCCCATAATCATGTAGATAATTTTATAAGCTTTCCAATGATATAAAGAACATGCAAATCCGAGCTCTGGATCGAAAGATATGGTGATCTGAAGATTTAGGGCATAAAACAGGCGAAAATGGGTTTTGAAATTTTTTTCCGTGCTCCACCACCTGGATGACACGTGTCGGGCGCTGATTGGATGAGAAATTCTCTCTCCTTCCCTTACCCATGGGTTTTCCTTGAAAGTTTTGAATTTTTGTAATTTTGGAAAATTTCCCATTTTTTCCCCACGTCCCCGCCACTTGGGACACGTGGCATGATCTGGTTGGAGGACAGGGGCGCGGGGTCATCCCTTACCTTCTAGTTTTGGACAAAACTTTTGCAAAATTCTCTAATTCCTCCCCGAGCTCCACACTCCCCTTCTCCTTAGGACACGTGTCCTCTTTTTATTAGCTCAGGCCAACGCTTCAAACCTTGCCCTTTGAAATTTTGGACATTTTCCCTTGTGACACATGGCATTTCTTGATTCGTCCGCGGGCCTGCTGGCTTTTCACGTCCCTCACGTCCCTTTGGCTTGGTTGTCCCGAATGTCTGCAGGAAAATTCCTTCAATCCGCCCGATTCGGGCTTCCTGTCCCTCTTTGAGGTGAAGACACGTGGCGTTATTTGATTGGCTCTCGGCTCCTTCGGCTCTCCGCGTCCCACGCGTCCCTTTGTCCCAACTGTCCCCAAAGGTAAAAAGTTCTCTGTTTTGGCCGATCCGGTGGTTCACATCCTTCGCGTCCTCACGGCCCAGATGTCCCACCTGTTCTACACAGCAGTTAGTCAATTTTTCTTTTACCTTCGGCCGGTTCGCCCTTCGCGTCCCTGCGTCCCGATGTCCCAACTGTCCCAAGGACCGCTTGGACTAGGACTTAGCCGATTTTCATGATTTTTTCTGGCCCAAGCTTGTTTTTTTGCAACTTTTTCACCCTTTTTTAGAACTTGCTCCTTTCTTCTTGGACAGAGAGTTAGAAAAAATCTGAGGGGACCCTAGAAACATGATTTTTGCCTTGAATCAATCTATCTTGCTCGGGACCGAAGAATTTAATGCATGTTATCAAAATTACCCTGGGGGGTGAATTTTGGATAACAGTTTTGGAAGGTTTGAACCTACAGGGTCGGTGAGATATGCCTAGCACAATCCCATGTGAATATTTCAATGAGTTCGGTTTACTATAGTTAGAATGTGAGTTGATTGATCAGGCTACACCAACGAGCAACAAAATCTACGATAGATTTGTCGTCATACTGACGCGTAGAGTATAGGTCAGTCATGGTAACCTTCTTAACAATATTAATGGAGAATTGATCCAAGAAGGCTTGGGCTACCTGATTAAATGAGAATACAGAGTGTCTTGGCAACCCACTATACCAATCTAACATGGATCCAGTCAAATACATGGGAAAGGTCCTCAGGAGCAAAGCATCATCATGGGTGATTAGATAACACCCGTGTTTAAAAGACCACAAATGTTGTTGCGGGTCTTCATTGCTATTAAAATGGTTAAATTTAGGAATGGATAGATGTATAGGCTCATTACAAATCTCATTGTATGTGAGAGCATTACGAGAGCTAGAAACCGATGCCTCCAATGTCTACATCTTGTCCATCATTAACTTAATTAGGTCATTGGTAGGTTGTGATGGATGGGTGACTCTTGTACCGTATGAGGATTGGTGTTGGGCATATAACGGGGTGGCATTCCATTATATGGTGATTTTGTTAGAGTAGGTATTTACCTTAGCTCATGTTCACCTAGGTACTTTATTTACATTTATTGTATTTATCCTCTCTCGAGTTATGTGTGTGGATATTTCTTTTATCTTATTTAGATATTAGGAGATATTATCTAGTTGTTAGGTATAGTTCTTTCCTTGATCTATGGTATTGTCTAGTTCTTTCCTTAATCTATGGTATTGACTAGATCCTTGATGTCTAGTTCTCTCCTAAATCTATGGTCTTGACTAGTTCTTTGATGACTACTTATTGCCTTGATTTAGGGCTTGATCTACGACCTTGGTGGTTCTTAGATTGTTATTCCTTGTCTATTTAAGCAAGGCCCATTCTCAATGTATTGCATTGAGTTCCATAATAATATATGATATTGATGCTCATTTGTTTGCAAAGTTTTTATGCAAAGCTATTCGTGAATTGCTTTCATCTTATTGATCATGGTGTTTGATTCGCATATGTGTTCTTGGCTTGGTACAATCTGGTTATCGTTCATTTCATGGTATCGAGCAGAGAGATTGTTATTGATAATTGTCTCTGTAAGTTTTATTTTGTAAATAAATTATTTGTGTATTCATATATTTGGGATTTGGTTTTATTTTGTTGCTTTGTGCATTTTTATGTAAAACATAGGTTTCCATTGGATCCAGAAGGTGTGAAAACCCTAAGATCGACTGTAAACTCGGCCAATTCTGGAGGCAGTCATTTTTTGTGGTTTTTTTATTTTTACAGAGAAGCACACAGGTGTGCCTCGGGATTCGAGCCAAGGGAAAAAAACATGATTTTATTTATTCGGGTTTGTTGGATTTCTTGAGATCTGTATTAGTTTTTTTTGTTGCAGTGTATCTGTCCTTTATGTGCGGAATATTTTCGATCTTTCCTTTTTTGGCAGGGGTCCACGGATGTTGTGCATGTTTTTACTATTTCGAGAAAATCTGCAAGTTACTATTTTCGAAAAGTAAATGCCACTCTATACACAGTCCATAAATAGTATTTTTTACCAGAAGAGGTGGTTGGATGTGACTTTCTCAAAAACACGCGACACACCCCAAAATAGTAAGTTGTCCAGGCACCCATTAAAATCCTTAGCCCTTGGTCATATGGTATGGTCATATGATGACTTAAAACTTGTGATTCCTACTAGTGGGTGCTTAACTTCAGTCCCCTTTAATTTTATTTGTGTGGTGAAGGCAACAACAATTTATTTTGCTTCAGTGGCAACTAAAATAAATAACAGAGCAAAATATTAAAAAGCTTGTAACTTTTGATCGGTAACTCGGTTTTAAGTGTCATTTTTTAAGAAAGTGCATGTTTTTTCATGCTCTTTCCATTGGAAATATTAATTTTGATACTTGCACTATAATTATAAAGTGTCAAATATGGAGGAGTGTTGTAATCAATTATGGACACAATTTCGGCTAAGCCCGACATCCTAAACTTTTAGGAGTTGCAGTTTGTACCTATCATGGATTATAAGAATGATATGATTTTCTCTGAAGTGTTTGGACTTCAAGAGGATATTGTAAAATTTTTGGAAGAAAATAGATCACTCAAGAAGTGAAATTCTCTTCTAAAATCACTCATTCACGATAAGGATACAATAATAAACTCCCTGCAGAACAAACTTGCTAGCCTACAAAGATCACCATCTTATTGTGGAAACCACAACCATGCTCTGGTCCACTTGCATCTATTACTCCTAAACCCACTGACATTGATATGTCAGTCTTTGAGTTTATTCCTTCTCTTGATGCTCATACACCTATGAAGCTTGTTACTTACATGCTCTTCCACATCTGTGCCTATTACAATACCACATGTTGTGTATCCTATTTCTTCTCAGTTGCATGGATTTTTTGAGAAGCATACTACTACATTCAGTTCTCACATGCTCTATTCTATGGGTCTCACTAGTGGAGTCATTGGCAGACATTCACAGGGTATTGTTTCCTCTATTCCACATGTTAAGTGGAATTCTTGTCATGACATTGGTTTTCGAGCAAATACTTCATTGGGATCACACATTGACAGAGCTCCTTTTTTGTTCGCTCGACTCTTTCTAAGGATCCTGAGAAACACATGAGTTCTACATCTTCACTCAGGCTTGAGAAACCTAAGATTTTAGTTGTCAAACATGATCAACCTGACACACATTCTGATGTTCTTTTGCATGCACCCATTGTGCATTTTGCACCAAGTCATATGCAGGCATCTTCTTCATCCATCCATGTTGATTTGGGGTGGATATCTGATCACTTGTGGAGGTGACATAGGCATTCATTGAGAGGACTCTATAGGCATGGATCCTCCACCATTCAGCCTCTTGCTCCACTTTCTATACCTTATGCATTGTGATGCTTCTTATTTTGAGCATTTTTCTTTATCAGGTGTAGTGTATCTCTCTTGTTTGTTGAGAGATTTTGTATCTGTATTTTCAACACTTTTGGCATGTTGACAGTCTCTCTTGTAGGGGAGCTATTCGGTGGATCCCAAGCATTAGTTTGTCGTGTTTAAGTAGCTATTTTGATAACTCATATAGATTTGTAGTGCCACTCCACCCATTCAGCAGTATGGGAGGGTGTGGTGTTGATCTTGCTTCTTCGGGTTTTGTGTCCTTGCCTTGTTACCTTGGCTTTTCTTGGATCGTGACACTCTGGATTTTATGTCCTTACCTTGTTGCTTTGGTTTTTGTTCTTGGATCGTGGCACACCTATTTGCAGCAGTTGATCGAATTATGTTTGGTGTTTTTTTACACTTTTGACATCACTCCATTGATGATCCTTGTATGGAGCTATTCTAGTAAAACCCAAAGTGTCGGTTGTTTTTGAGTTTTGTGATCGAGTGGATTCGCACCACGCAGTACACACCAAACTTCTTCATCATTATATGAGTTTTTTTGAGCTAAGATTCTTGGGATGCCTTGGAGTGGGTCTTTACTCTCTTTACTTTGTTATTACTGGTTTTGGGTACCTTGCGGTGTTCCTTTTTCCCAGTTATTGTACATGAGTACCTCATCAGGCCTAGTTACTGGGACTCATACTGTAGACATGTCACTTCTATTTTGGCCCCTAGCTTCACTTGAGGGGGGGTGTTAGAGTAGGTATTTACCTTAGCTCATGTTCACCTAGGTACTTTATTTACCTTTATTGTATTTATCCTCACCCACTTATGTGTGTGGATATTTCTTTTATCTTATTTAGATATTAGGAGATATTATCTAGTTATTAGGTATAGTTCTTTCCTTGATCTATGGTATTGACTAGTTCTTTCCTTGATCTATGGTATTGACTAGATCCTTGATGTCTAGTTCTCTCCTAAATCTATGGTCTTGACTAGTTCTTTGATGACTAGTTATTTCCTTGATTTATGGCTTGATCTACGACCTTGACTGGTTCTTAGATTGTTATTCCTTGCCTATTTAAGCAAGGCCCATTCTCAATGTATTGCATTGAGTTCCATAATAATATATGATATTTTTGCTCATTTGTTTGCAAAGGTTTTATGTAAATCTATTCTAGCGAATTGCTTTCATCTTATTGATCATGGTGTTTGATTAGCATCTGTGTTCTTGGCTTGGTATGATCTAATTATCGTTCCTTTCAGATTTCGTATAGGTAGATTGAGAAGAAATTAGTGAAATATGGGGTACTTACCCAGAGTGAATAATAGATGAAACATGAGGTTGCTGATAGTACGTATATAAAGGTGGAAGGGTCGTGGTGACCCTAGTGGCAATGTGGGCTAAAGATTGTAGAATAGAAAGGAAAATGTTTTGGAAAGGGGTAGGGTAGCTACGGGTATATGTGAGAAAATAGACATGGATGAGGTTGTGTTCTAAGTGGTTGGTGAAGGTATAGTGGATGTGGCGGGTGCAATGGATGTAGCAGACACGGCGGTCATAGCAGGTATAGGGCCTAGTTGTGAAACGACAGAGGCGAAAAAGTAGGTGAGGGTAGCACGGAGCTAGATGGGGCTGACGCAAGAGTGGGAACAAGAGTCGGGGGGATAGATACGGGTATGTCGTATATCGACCGACACGAAGCATCTTGAGTGGACGAGTGGGAAAGGTAAAACTGCAAGGCAATAGGATTTTTTCAAGGAGTCATGTGAACTCCTCGTCTCTTGTGGTGATAGTGATAGGTTGGGTAGGATCCATGGGTGATAAAATAAAAGGTGGTGAAGGACTAGAGGGGAGTGGTTGACAACTGGCATGGAATATGAGGGTGTTCAATTGGCTTCAGTCGGCACTATAAGAATAGGTATTGATCGGGTTGGACTGTTTTCTGTAAATGACACAAAAATACAACAAAGATAGAAGAAATAGGTGGTAGTAGGTGGATTAGGTACCAAATGTCATTGGAAAATTACATAGTATAATCGATGCCGGTTAGGGTAAACTGACTTTAGTCACAGGTAACCACGGTCGGTCACTATGGAAAGTGGATAGTTGGTCAAAATAGGGTAAAAGGACAATAATTTGTCCAGTATGTAAGATGTTAATGGGACTTAACAAGTCAATGGATATGATAAGAGTGACAAAGACTTTGAATATTCAAAGAAGGTGAATAGGTGTCCTTTTGGGTAGGTTAACCAAAAAAATAGGGAACCGATGCCGGTTGGGTGAAACCGATGATGGTCAAAGGGTAACCGACAATGGTCACTGGACCAACACTGGTTACTATGAAATTGAAACAATGATGAAGAAAAATTTGGTTGAGTTAAAATTAATGTGGAATCAAACCCAGAATCTTGAGAATGATGAGAATATGGTCCAAGCACACTCAGATGAAGCTGGAATACACCAACTGTGATGAGGAGCGTGCAAGGAGAAATAAGAAAAATGAAGAGCATGACCTCTCACCTCAAAACGCAAGCCAAGCAGAAACACTAAGAAAAATATGATCCTAAGAGTGCCTTTTCTATTATGTTTTTTTAGCTTATGTTATTTTAAGGATTGACTCATAAACTCGTAGAATGTTTTTGGTGAGGATGGTTTCCTATGAAGAAGGGGATCTACAAGGAGAGGTTTTAGGTATGTTATGGTGGGGGCGGGCCATCCTCTGATGGGGTACTGGACAAAGATAACCAGTGGGGTGCCCACTATGTTGTGATCATGTGATCACCTACAGCTTCTTCCAGGTGAGATGTTGTTTAAGAATGTGTATTTTTTTTTTGTAGTGTTTGGATAAGACTCAGAGAGAGATAAAAAGAGAAAGAAAGTGTGATTCTTTGTCAACCATCAGCTAGGAATGACTTCCATCATATAGGTTGCCCTCAATTAATGTGAGCTAATGTGGAAAATCAAAATAAAATGCAATGATTTTTAAACCCAAATCGAAATGTAGAATTCGATGCAACAAATAGATGAATAGGAAAAGAGATGCTCTTTCACTAATGTAATACTAATGAAAGGGAAGAAATGTTCATTTTAAGCACCAAAATACGATTTCTTTTAGATAATAGAAGAGAAGAAGATTCCAGGGGAGAAAGTTTAATGTAAGAACTTTTTAGAAAAGAAACAAACATACAACATTTTCACCTAGAAATGAAACAATGCAAATAACCTCGAATGGGTCCCACCGAGCATGCCAAAATGTTTCACCTGATTCTAGAGCATTTCTTTGAATGTTGATGAAACAAATAAGGGTAATGGGTTAGGAGGAATACCTATTAAAATGTTGGTTGTAGGTTGTTGTGTGTGTATGACTTTTGAATCCACAACTGATCGTGAGAGCTTCCTTTTTGCTTGGAGGAACTACCTAGAATGGAACACAAGACCACCAAATAAAATTTAAACAATATATGCAGTGGAATGCCTAGCGTGTGCTAGATCCAGGAAGTGTGATACTTCCTAGGCATTTGTCAATCCACTGTTTAAAGAAAATTAATGCAAGAAATAAAGGAAATCCTACTATAGTTAAAATGATTTAGGTATCTCATTCATCTACAATAAGAAAATTCATTCACAACAGGCTAGGCTATGATTGAATCTGAAGGTCAAGGTCACTATCAAGGTATTGGTATTGGTCAGGGTGAGATTCTGGGTGGTTTTGGGTATTTGGTGGAAGTTTAGGAGCTTTGTTCTTAGTTTCTAGTAAAGACACAGAGACCGATGTCGGTCTGGTATGACCGGTATCGGTTTAGGCTAACCGGTGACGGTTGTGGGTAAGCTGGCTCGGTATGGTCGGGGTATAGGAAACTCAATAAAACTTGGTTGGGTGATAGATCTGAGGTTGGATGAAGATGGAAGGAAATGGAAAGATTCGTATGGATCCTGGATATGCACAGGAATGATTAAGATCCAGGTATGGGCAGTGCAAGGGTATGGATAAAAATATGGTCAAGTTTGCATGGAGGTAGATGATGGGGGAATGGAAATGAGAGTAAAATCTAAATAACATATGTAAAAGGATCTAACAAATGATGAATAAATGAGTGTTGGTTAACAAAACTTACTATTTGTAAGGGCTTGATGTCTGGTTAGAAATGGTGGGTGATCAAATGGAATGAACTTGATGTAGTGCTAGCACTTCCCAAATGCTCCCGTGAAGGTAGATGGCTGTGTGATTGCTTCAGGTACTGGTTATGGATGCTCTAATGTGTATACTAACGCTAGTTCTGCTTGCATGCAGCTCTGGTTTCGTCACTTGTTCTCAAAAGATGTGATTATCTCTTAAAAATGTGCCAACCTCAAAATAAGGTTGTTTTGGGGGTTAAATGGTAACCGATGGTGGTTCCAACTTAACCGGTAGTGGTTAAGGGTAACCAACATCGGTTAGGGTGAGATTTCCTAGGTTTACTAAACTGGGAAGATCCTCTTGATTTTTAAGGATCTCATTTCATTTACTCTGTAGATTAGCATAGAAGCTTCCTTCTAATGGGCAAGAATGTGGTTAGAGGGAATGTAGGCATTGATTTTTAGGGTTTGGGTAGGTCTTAGTTAGTTATGGCAACTTACTAAGAATAGGTCTTAGGGTGAGGTGGCTTGATGAGGTGTCTAGGTGAGGTGGATATGTGGGCATTATCCCAATTAGGATATTTAAATAATAAATATGGTGAGGATAATGAATTAATTTAATTAAATTAATATTATAGTGGGGTGAAGAAGGGGCATGGCTTCGGCGGGGGACCAAGGGAGTGTGACCCAATTTTGGTGTCTACAATTGTAACTATGATCGCATTAAAGGTCATAGCGACCATAATGCACTCGCTAATCGTAACCTTCACATCTTCAAGAATTCGTTCCAAAATCACACCCCATTGTCTAACCAAACCAAGGTGAAACCTCAACTAATGACAATAATGTTCATGAGGTTCATGCTATTTTTGACATCATACCAGCTCTTCCTCAATTTCCTCCTACTCCATCTATTGAGGATATTCTTGCATGAGCTCATTCATCCATGGAGGGACTTATTTCATCTACTCCTTTACCCACATAGGATTCTCCCTTATCTTCTCCTTCACCCACGAAGGGACTTGTTTCATCTACTCATTTACCCGCAAAGGAGTCTCCCTTATCTCCTCCCTCACCCATAGAGGGAATTGTTTCATCTACTCCTTTACCCATAAAGGATTCTCCCTTATCTCCTCCTTCACCCATGGAGGAGTCCACCATATCTGTCAATGCAGTTTCCCCACTCACCTCTCAACTTGACGAACAACCCACAATACTTACTTTTTTACCCACATGAAAGTGATTTTTACCTTCTTCTTCACCAAAATATGAACCTACCTCATCCATTTGACATCTTCCCTACCCACAGGGGATCCATTAGTAGCATCCCTTCTTATTGGTGACAATTTTCCATTGGCTTTCAAGGATCGTGTTGATTTGATCTCAGCTATTTTACCCACAGAGTCAAGCCAACCATTTCCTATCTCATAAACATTCCTTAAAATTATTACTACCAAATCAACATCATCCCCCTCTGATGGTTTTGTTTTCACGTTTGGTGACCACTTGGATTATGTTGACAATTCCATGGTTTGGGGATTCCTTCACTTCCTTTGTCCATTGATACTTCCACAATCTATCCAAAGGTGTTTCAAATAGCCAAACCCACCATGCCCATGATAGTTCTAGTGACCTCTTCTTCATCACCCTCATACACACCTAAAACGTTACCATCAAATGAACTTTTTCATATGCCTAAAACCTTACCCGCACCTATATCTTCATTATGTTTAGATCCATTTCCACATTGGGAGTCATGTCGACATTAAGCCTAGTCCATCCTCTTGTCAAACTAGATTTATCCACATCCTCATAAGTTATCACAGAGACTATTCCCTCACGTAAGATGAATACCTAACCTCTTAGGCCACATACACTAGCTTCACCCACTACCCCTCTTTCACCTTCACAACTTCCATCTATCATAGGTCCCCACCCATCAATCTTTTCTAAACAACCTCCTACCCAGAGTAACCCAAAATTACAGTAGTTTACCTCATCATGATCCTTTGTTACAACCAAATTACCTTCACATCTTACGCCTTGGCCATCACCTACATCATTTTTACCTCCTATACCTACATCACTCACATTATCCTCATCATTACCCATGTCATTCCCTTCTCTTCAACCAGTACCTTCCACATTGCCTCTTCCCACAGCCTTCACCGCACCTCCATTATCACCTTGGCTAAATCTTCCCCTTCCACCATCTACCTTATATTCTACATCACTCACTTCTTCTTCACCTTTACCTAAGAAGGTGCAATCAAATCCCATGAACCCACTATCCTCCAAAGAGGTAGTTAAACCTACACCACCTTCAACAACTAGTTCACTTGTTACATCTTTACCCAAGAAGGTGCAATCCAAACCTAAAACCTTACTATCTACCAAACATGTGGTAAAACTTACTCAACTTGTGATTCCACCTTCTGTGGCACCTCTCCCGCCAAATTAACCCACACTTCCATCTAGACCCACACTTACTTCACATTGTGATCCATTGGCAGGGTCTTATGCCAACATCTTAGCTAACCTTTTGGAAACCTTTTTCATCACATTTTCACCACTTATACCTTACAACCCACTTAAACTGAACCGAAGGGTTTTATGATACCAAAATTTGTGTTTACCATTGTGTGCCAAGGCATGATGTGGAAAATCATAAGGCTCTTAAGACTATTCTTCTCCAACTATGTCATATCAAAGAAAAAATTGACGATGATGATCTTTTACATGAGGACCCTATTCCACCTTCACCTATCACCACAAATCCTCATCCCTTACCTATTTTGTAACCTTCATCACCCCCTCCACAACCCTTTTATCATCCTCCAACATTTGAGATCAATATGATCCGCATAAGAGAGCTAGCCAAACCTCCACCAAAATGTTTGTGCTGCATTATTTTCACAAAACCAAGATATGCCCTCACCATATTTTTTTCCCCGTCCTTTCACTACACCTATCATGACTCACTTTCTCCTTTACCACATATTAATATGGTTCACATTTCCACTCGATCCCAAAAGGAAAAAGGAAAGGAGAAAATAACCAGCTCATTTTCCACTCTTTTACCCAATATTCCATCTACACCTGCATAAAAATCACCATCTGTGGACCCACATACCTATTTCGACGGGTTTTCCCATCATATAATTCTTAAATAATTGCACTAGTCTCCTCTCAAAATTTCTTTGTACGACCTTGTCCAAATATATGAGTCTCATCGACAGGCCCTCATTGAGGTTCTATAATCTATTAAGGTTTTACCTAATGACCCTACTCCTGTTATATCCGTCATCACTCCTCACCATGTGGCCTCTCTCACAACTTCACCCCCTTCCTCTACACTGCTACCATTCATCAAGTAGCCACTCTCATTTTCTCTGATGACAAGATTGTACCTCTCCAATCAAATGATCCTAACCCCACCCTATTTATTTCCATCTACATTGATAATATACACATTTGACGCATTATGATCGATGGCGGTGCCAGTATTAACATCATTTCCTCTCATATGTATAACCAAATGTGCATCCCTACCAATTACATGCATAATAACCCAGTTATGTTGCGTTCATTCAACGATGCCATGACTTCCACCCTTGGCACCATCATTCTCCACATTCGTGTGGACTTGCGTACCATTCCTGAATTATTCTATGTCTTAGAGGGGGAATTCGATGACAACATTTTGTTTATCCAACCTTAGATCTATGATATGGGTTTTTTCCTTCAACCTTCCACCGTTATTTAAAATTCAAACATGAAGGACACAACTATACCATTCCAGTCAAACCTTCACCATTCAAGACATGTAACATGTTATATCAACCCAATGATGTTCTTATACAAGTTAAGGCATCTACCACTGCTACCACTTCTTCTTCCACCACTTCCTCATCCACCACTTCGTTACATCTTCCGTAACTAATTCCTCTATTCCCATTGGTGTCGTAGCTTTGCGTATCCGATCCACATCTACTTATCAAACAACTAATGTTTCTTCTTCCCAACTATCCAATGATTCATCCATTCCCGCTACCCACATATCAACTACTGATCCCTTAGAAGGTGTTTTTTAATGCCTCACTCTAGGGGAGTACCACCTTTATAATATTGACACATTCCTTACTCCTCAAGAGTATGGTAAACTTCACCAACATCCTGCTATGATCACCGCATAGGTGAGGTTTTCCCTACGGTCCTCCCCACCTCCACACCAACTTAAATTATGGGGTATTTTATGCTTCTACCCACTCACTCGAGCCACCTTCCCAAACTCGACCATTTTCCTCGACCTTCAATATCTTATCAACTTTCACTTCTCCCACACCTTCCTCCATTGTTGTGCTTGGAAGGGATTTGGAGTTGGTTTCTATGACCAAGGCTGCCATACATCTGCATTCCTTGCACCACTCAGAATCATAAATACTACATTGGTATTGGATCTTACGAACCACCTTTTAAAAGGCCCGAGTCAAACTCACTAAGGATGATAAACATTCCCCACCCAGCACCACCTTCACCTACAAATTATATAGATCCAAAATCCATTCCTCCTAAAAAAATTGTGAACACCATTTCCCTGGGACCTCTAACTTATCAACGTGATGGTGAGGCTCCCTCTTCTCTTCCCTTCATGTATCCTGACATGATCGATGATGATACACCTTCTATTAACGTTGTTTAATGTCAGGATGATGAGTCTATTCTCACCTACCTTGGTGTAGAATATTATTATATTCACCGGTCATTACCTTCTGAGATGTAAACCATGTTGAATGAATCGACCATTGAAATCAATATTCACACTCAGGATAACCCACACATTCTAAAAATAGGACAATCTTTAGATGTTGTTGAACAAGAAGCTTTCACTTCTTTCCTTCTGGGATCATAGCAACGCTTTTTCTTAGTCCTACGCTGATATTCCCAATATTGACCCAAACATTGTGGTCCACAATATCATAACCATTCCTAGTGCCAAACACATGAAACAGAAGCTGCAAAAAATACATCCATGTATTGCCCTTATTTTCAAAGAAGAGATCCAGAGCATTCTTTTAGTTTTGTTCATCCTACCCATTGATTATCCCTAATGGATCTCTAACATCATTCATGTCACAAAAGTAACTGGGGGACTCTGCATTTACACAGTTTATTTCGTGACCTTAACTTAGCTTTGCCCCAAAGATGATTTTCCTCTACCTAGTATTGACCAACTAGTTGACCTCACCGCTAGCCATGAGATGTTATCACTCATGGATGGTTTCTCGGGTTATAACCAAATATTACTTACTCCGGAAGATCAACACAAAATCACCTTCATCACTCCTTAGGGGACCTTCTACTATTGTTTCATGCCCTTTGACCTTAAAAAAATTGGTGCTACATATCACGGGCTAGAACCTATATTTTCATGACATCATGCATAGTATATTAGAAGATTACGTTGACGATCTTCTTTCCAAATCTAAACATCAGCCAAGCACCTTGTTGTCCTTAAAGTTGTCTTTGACTATCTCATCAAATATTGTGTTTTCCTTCAACCTAATAAGTGTGTCTTCACTATACTCTCTGAAAAGATCCTTCGTTTTATCATTTCTTTATGTGGCATTGAATTTGATCCTACTAAAATTAAGGTTATTCTTGAAATTTCTCCACCTACTAACCTTTTTCAACTTCATAGTTTTCAAGGAAAGTTTCAATCTATTCGTCACTTTATTTCTTAGCTTTCTGACCACTACCATCCATTTCATCATCTCCTCAAAATGATGTTTCCTTCAAATGGGATGATGAATTCCACAAAGCCTTTGATGCCTTAAAACAATACCTCCTCCAACCACCTGTGCTCATTCCCCCTAAGGATGACCAACCATTTTACCTTTACATTTCTATTATTGATCATTCCTTGGGTGTCATGCTCACTCATCGTGATGAGAAACATAGGGAGAAAGTAGTTTATTATATAAGTCATACGCTTTTAGACTATGAAACTAGATATACTCATGCCGAAAAAATCTTCTTAGCCTTAGTTTTTGTCACCACTAAACTTCGTCATTACCTACTCAACCACAAAACCTTTATTGTCACCAATACTGACCCCTTACATTACATGTACACTAAGCCCTACCAACATCAACATGTTGCACGTTGGCTCATGCTTCTTACAGACCTAGATCTCGAATTCATCCATCAAAAAAATTTCAAAGGACAAACAATTGCTAACCAACTCGTAGATGCACCTCTCTCTGGAAATCAATCCTCTAACTTTGATTTCCCATGAATCCATTGCACACCCTCTCCTGGAAAATACTACTTATCGATGACCTTTTTCTTTGATGGTTCCACATGTCACCATGTGGGTGGTGTCGAGTTATCCTTATTCCTCTTGATGGTGAGCTTATGTCATTATCTTTCAAACTATATTTTGATTGTACTAACAATATCATCGAATATGAAGCACTCGTGTTAGGTCTTTAAACCACCATAGCCTTAGATGTTAAATCAATTAATATCTTTGGTGAATCTCAACTGGTTGTGAACCAAGTTAATGGTATATACTAGTGTTGTAATGAGATACTTCAAAAGTATAAGCATCATGTTGACATACTTTTGACTACCTTTGACCATTATGAACTTCAAACCACCCCGCGTTCCACTAATAAATTTATAGATACCATGGCCTATCTTGCTTCTCAAATCCCTGCTTCACCCTCCGACTCAAAATATTTTTCATACTACAAAGGTTACAATCACCTTATTATATAATTTGAGACATTAACCTTGTAGGAAACATTTAAACTGACCCACGTGACCTTTGGTATAAGCAATTTGCTAACTACCTTTCCCTTTCAATTCTACCTCTAGATCTTACTCGCAATGACAACAATCCTTTCTCAAAAGTGTCTCTCACTATGTCATCATGGGTGGTATTCTCTATAAATGTGGCTTTGATGATATCCTCTTGCGATGCCTTACAAGTTCTTAATTTCCCTACACTGTCAAGGAAGTTCACGACAGAGTTTTTGGGGTCGGTTAAGTGGCTTAGATGTTGTTAAGCACATCCTTCACCTAGGTTATTACTGGAAAACCCTAAACCATCATTTTGGTGACTATTTAAAGCATTGTGTGAAGTGTCAGCAACATTTTAATCTTCATCAAACCCCTAGTCACGCCTTACAGGTCACATGAGACCTTTGGCCTTTCTCTTTATGGGGTTTGGATCTTGTTGGAGATATCAACCCTCATTCTTCCCAATGCCATCAATGGATTATTACCGCTCTTCGAATATTACACTTTGAATGGGTGGAATCCATACCTCTTATTTCTAAAAAATTTGAGAAAATATGTGAATTCATCAACCATCACATAATTTGTCTCTTTGGTGTTCCTCACCACCTCATCACTGATAACGGAAAACAATTCAAAACCAAAACCTATGGACACTTAGTGATGCCTTCGCATTCAACTCATTTTTCTTCACCTTATTATCCTCAAACAAATGGCCAAGCTGAATCAACCAACAAAACCTTAAACAAAATTCTTATGAAAGTGGTTGACGATATTGGTAAGGATTGGCACACGCACATTCCTTTTTCCTTATGGGCTTATCGCACTAGTATTCATACCTCAACTGCTACCACACCTTTCTCTTTGGTATACAGTATAGAGGTTTTCTTGCCTCTTGAATTCTAAATTCCATCTCTTCATATCTCACTCAAAGATATGCTCAACGATGATGATTTTTTCTAGGATTGTTTGGCATAGCTTCATTTATTATATGAACACCTTCTAAATGCTCTTGATCACCTCCAAATCTACCAAATATGTATCAAATGTGCCTATGATAAATGTGGCTAAGAATGAACCTGCCAAGTCGGTGACCTCATCCTGAAGGAAAATCAACATGTAACAAAAGTGGAAAAAATTAAACGGGCAAGTTTTCTCCTAATTGGCTTGGACCCTATATCATTATTCATGCCTATGGATTGGGTGTTTATCGTTTATCTTCACTCAAAGGTAAACCCGAACCTGATCCCCTTAATGCCTTACACCTTCAGCCATTATATTATTGAATCAATTCATATATCACCTTATGTCTATTAAATGTTCGTCCCTTGAGAAAAATTCACCTTCCACTTACCTATTTTAAGGATCAACAACTAAACAAGAATCATGTGATTACCTATCACCTTTCCTTATCTTCAATATGAGTACCATGGCTCTACTCATGGAATGGTTCTCATGGATACTTTTTTTTCCTTTTCAATATGGAATCCCATGTTCGTTCTCATCACTTAAAACCTCTCTTTCATATCTACCCCCGTGTGTTGTGGTTTTGTCTTCATTAAATGCGTCTATACTTCTCTATAGTCTTTTCCATGACATAAAATTCCACAAACAATTCAAAAGTAATATACGGTATTTTCAAATTCAAACCGCTTGAGTTAAAATTTTAGCAAACAGATGACTCCCTCAAAAATGACATCTATCTTTCTATCTTGTTGTTATAAATAGACTACTCCTTGAAAGACAGCTATACAAAGCTAGCCATATTGTACATAGTCTATCACAAAAAGAAGACTATTTCTGCAAAAATAAAATGGAATATTATGAAGCTTCCCGCATCGATAAACTTCACGAAGACCTCAAAGATATATTATATTCATCCCACATAGACTTCCTACATCAATCAATCTATAAAACAAAAGAAAAAATAAAAATATAACTTTTTCATCATGGACTTGCCTATTTTGATCTTGGGTATCTTACAGAAGAGGCATGTTGTCTCGCACCATGGTTACGATAAAACAACCTCTTTCACCTCACCATCTTTCCTTTCTAATATTCTTCCTACTCAATGGATGTGCCCCAAATGTGAAATTTCTTGGTCATGTGAATTTCTTCACCCTTAGAATAGTCACTCGTGTAATGCATTTAGGGTCTTATGTTCATAAGCTAATCTTTGGTATGATAGACTCGTAATGTTTTTTTCTCAATTAGCTGGATTTTTCTCCTCTTATCTTTCATGTCTTCTCTTACTTATTGATCCTCCTTCACATGACCATACCTTCGACACTTGCATTCTGGATTTCTTCTCCTCAACCATGTCTAAATGACCTAAACTCAACCATGCCTAAAACCTCACGACCCATTCATCTGCCTCATCATATTCTTCCCTAGCTTCCGGGAGAACTACATCAACCCGAGGCCCCTTTTCATCAAGGCTATATAGGCACTCCAAGGGCATGGGGCCCTTGGAGTTTAGCTCAGTCACTTTTCCCCTAACCAATTTTCCTCCTTTATATTCACATTTTACACAAAACATGGAAATTAAACAATCATAAAAACATACATACCTACCATTTTATAACATCAACCATATCACACAATCAATTATTTAGCATTTCCATGATATCATGTACTTGGAAATTTAACCAAAACATACATACAATCCATTATTTTCCATAATAACAATAACATGGAAATTAAATCAAACGCAAAATCATGACCAAACCATGCCTATACCTAACTCCATCATGCCTACATGACCTCAACTCCATCATGCCTAAATCACCTAAATACCACCATGCCTATCCATGACTCTTTCATGCCTAGATGACCTAGGATCAATCATGCCTAACTCACCTAGTTCCCATAATACACAATAATAATGGAAATTAAATCAAGTACATCATCCATCTAGTAAAAATCATCAACTATATAATCGGAGTGTTTGTGTATCAATACATATATACACAGGTATAAATAAATATCAATATCTCAAAACTCTCATGTACAAACTCACGTCTTTAGTACACATGCTGGTATATATATCAAAAATAAAAATAATGGTACAATATCACATACAGTGACCAATCACCCCCACCTAATACCCTCCTCTCTCGATCTCACATGTCTCCTCCTCCATACTAGTCATGCACCCCCGCCGACATCTCACCACCCTTGGTTGCTCCCTTATTGGCCTCCATCTCCTCCTTCTCGGCCCTCTGTTGGGCTTGATCTCCGAGATATAGTAGCCTCACCATGGCCCTATCTTTGGTGTAAACAACCCCCTATGCTACCGAATCGTGAGTCCTAGACCTAGTCCACTCACTAGTTGCTTGTTGGGCTCGGTACTTGGCATATGAAGGCACATCAATCCTGAGGTAGCTAGATGGTCCTGATAATAGTGAGCCTCATTTAGGGAATCCCTAAACCTCATCATAGATATGGTGGTACTGTGGTGGTGCCATCGGTCTAATCGCCCCTATGAACTTTTTTTCGACCAAAAGTGTACCATGTCCTGGTGTAGGTGCTTGTAATATGGGACCTTGTCCCTGGGCCTGTGGTGGTACATGTGTAGCAATACCTAGGAATGTAGGGTCGCAACCTATGTCTATGATGTGGCCAACTAGCCATGTAATCTAGCCACTTGTGCCTGTAAGGTGGCTACCTTCCCTCCATCCCCATCTCTACCTCGTACGGGGCCCATGCATGTACTACCACCTAGGCCTATAGGGCCATCACTGTGCATGCTACAAGGTGGTCACCATGCTGTGACCCTATCGCTTGTCCCTAAAACCCTATAATTTGTGCCTGTAGGAAGCCACCTAACCTCGTAATTTATCCCTCTGCACTATTATCATCGTTGAATCAAAGGCTTCCCTAGCCTCGGAGGTTCCACCTATTACTATACCACCCACCACTGCATATATCCATTAGTGACACCCACATCATCAATCCATCTATCTAGCACCTATTCCTCCTACCCTATGGGAACACTCGGATGTGGTGGAGACATGGGTCTCTCCATGTCATCTCTACGGTATTATGGGAAAGGTAGGGGCACGTCCTACCGCAGTCCAAACATTCATCCGACCCCGTCCACAGTACCATCTCGTGCTCACCGGCACGTCACCCCTATATCCATCTCAATAATTGAAGCTCCTCTAACTCCTCATTCATGCCTCTATATGACAGAAAATCAACATATAGCCACCACATGATATCCTCCATTGATAGGCCCTCCAACAGTTGCATGTAGTATATAACATCATATGTGGCCCTGACCACTCTTGGTTATGCCCCGATTGGTACCCATCTCCTAAATCCTACTCTGTACAAACCACCCCCAAACTAATCATGTCATGGTAACCCAACTGGACGCACACACATAATGTGCTCATACGCCTAGCAGTGTAACAAGAATGTGCAACACATACCAAACCTCCTCAACCTACCATAGGCCCATAGCTCCCTATACAACTGGACTAGAAAATTTGGTGCCCAAGAAAAGTAGACCCGATCCTCGATCATGTCTTATAATACCCCCATTAGTGCTCGTGGAAATATCCCACCCTTAGAATCTGGGAGAGAAAAATAGCCTCTCATGTCACCATTATCGAACGGATAACTGGTCTCCTGTGGATATGTTGCATACATATCCCCATAACTCGACTTGCATTATGATAACTCAAAGATGCCCATGGCCTCACCAAATACTACCATTATCGTCTCCATGACACCTCATTCCAAATCAAATACATTGGCTCCCCAATAATAAGAAACCTCGAGATCCTATACATGTCCTCCAATGTGACGGTCATCTCGTCGGTCCAAGGTAGATGAAAGGTATTGGTCACAAAGTCCCATCTGTTGATGAGAGTGACCATCAAGCTAGGATCTCATCCTATACACCTATCACACATGATCAAACTAATTCTTGCATCTATTATGTTCTCCCACTCCTTAGCTATCACGCTAGGCCACATCACATACCAATAGAGGTGATACTCGGTCTCTCATAGTCATCCGATCTCTCCTTGCATCATCCAAAACAACACTTGTCAAAGTCATGACCCTCTCAAATTACTTATTCCCTAAAACCTCAACCGACCTCATACTTAGCCGTGTTTTACCAAATCATACCTAAATCCATTCATCATACCTACCCTTTACCTATCTCACATAAAAACCTATTTTCTCCATTCGATACTTACCCAATATCCTAAATCATTTCCCTACATAGCTATCATGCATCAAAGCAACATAGTGCCTTACCCTTTTCTACCTACATTATTTTTCACCTACCCCTACCTCACCTGTTTAACTTTCCCATCTCACCCTTCTTTCACCTAGCCACTTTTTATAGTAGTGACATCATCACCTTGACCGTGTCGGTCATCTTGACCCGTGCCGGTCACCCTAGCATTGACCAATGCCGTCCAAAACCAATTGACGCGTCGACCAACCAATCACCGCCGTCGAGTCACTATTTCAGAAATGAAACCAAAAACACATCCCCATTGTTAAAAATTAACAAAAACAACCTAAAAACTTACACCAACCCACCCAAACCTATCCTACATTCATTCCCAAACCTACTTAAGCTACATTTGCCCCTTCCCACCCCTGTTTCACTCATTTTCAACCATATTTTTAAAACCAAAAATCCCCCAAATGCATTCATTTAAACCAACATTTTAAATTAAACAAGAGGTTTAGGAATGCCTCCTACCTCTACTTGGTGCCACCTACGTGGTGAAACCTCTAGTCTCTATGTTGATGGTCCTCCCACTCTTTCTCCTAGCTCCACCATGATAGCAATCAACCATAAACCTCCCAACCAATCAAATCAGTCCAATTGATCTCGTGGACCCACCCATCGATTGTCAATCACCTGCTAGTAGCTCACCAACTCAGCTAAACACCTCGTACCATTGCTTTCCAACCTAACACCTCTTCTCTATCATTTTCCACAAATGGAAAAGAAACAAATGAATCCGTAAAACATGGATTTTTCCTTTTTAGCCCCAAATCAACATGACCGATGTCGTTCATGTTGTGCCCTAGAAAATTGACTTCGGTTAAGATATAATTGGCATCACCACCCAATATAACCATTTGACCCACACTATGTTCACTTTGTCTGCAAACAATGTTGCTCAAACAACTTTTACCCTTACCAACACCTATTACAACTCACCCAAAAGCCTATATTACATATACATTTCCTAACTACATTTAGAGACATGTTATTTACGTATACCTTGGCCTTACGTACCACGACTCCCGACCAAGCTCCCTTTATGCCATTCATTTTTTTACTAGTTATACATTACGATATCGCTACCCATGTTGTTTAGCCTAATGACCTTATCTTGCCTAATGTTGTGATGTTTATCCCGACAAAAATTTGGTGCCCTAGAACAAAACCTATTACTCGTTCCTACACCTTACCTAGTTTTGATTCAAGACCATATCATATACCTTCGATACTGAACCACTTAAACCTCATTTGGATAAATCTATCAACCTTTGACAAAGTATAGTTTACAAGCTATTCAACTTAGTACCTTATCACAATCTATACGTGTGCATTTGTTTGATTTTCATTACCTATTACCCACCCACCATTACCCTTACCTACAATTCATCCACCCTTTTTTTATTAACAACCTATTTCTCAAACCCCTCACTACTTCTACCTCTAATTTCAATAATTCCTAGTTTAAGGGGGGATCACCATCACTCCTACCTAGGCCAACCCCACTTTCACCTATATTTGGGGAAACGACTTCCTTTTTTCACAACGTCGCTTATCAATACAAGCTACGTGAAAAAAAGGGGAAAATGTAGACACCAAATTTGGGTCACACTCCCCTTAGTCCCCTTCAATTAATTAACGTAACACATCATGACCCCTTCATCCCATATTAATATTCATACTCACATTATTAATTAATTTAATTATTTTAATTAAGTTAATTTCATCCTCACACCTCCACCTCATCATTACACCTCACCCTATACCCATTCCAGGGGCATTTAACTCACACTAACCATGTCATCACTCTCATCACTGAGTCATCACTCCCAGTGTTGAGTCATCACTCCAGTGTTGATGCTTGACCTAACTAATCAATAATTCTTCTTAAACCTAACTAGACTTCTTTTAAGATATTCCTACCTTCTCTCACAAGAACTCCACTTTCCTAAGTGAACTCAATGAGAAAGCACACCAAACACCGGGGAATATGTACCTATTTTTGGTAAACCTAGACTTTCATGCCTTAACCGACATCGCTTATTCCTTAATCGTTCCGGCCACCTAACCACCATCGGTTACGTTATATACAATTTTGTAACATTTTACGAGGGTTGGTCATTTTAAGTTTTGGGAGAACTATTGCCTTCAACTATGAATCCAAAGCCTCTCATTATCTAGACAACATGAAATACTCAACCACAGAGCCAAGAAAGCATCTGGCTCTTATCCCAAGGCATTATAATATTCACAGGGACACTCTAGGAGTATTACCACGACACTAAACATAGAATCTCTTCACGGATCAACTACCATCCTCCTTCACCTACTAGATCTGCAAATACAAGTAAGTATATGTGATTTTAATCATATTGTGTTTGCTTAAAGTTTATATCCATTACCTCTTTCATTATACTTTACTTCTCCATGTATTCCTTTATCTCCACCTTCTCACCAATCCATCAATCCAACCACCTACGGACTTTTGGCTCTCCATACTTTCCCCTATGTATTCCTAAGTCTTCTTAGTAATATTACAAACCCAACCACTCTCCCTTCATTCTTTGTGCAATCACGAGAAAATTTCAAAACTAATTTTTTTAAATTACTACCAAATTTCCCCTACCAATGTCGGTCACCTTAACCATCATCGATCTCACCTCTCTACCGACATCGGTCATTATATCGATATCAATCACTTTGTGTCTTTTTCTTAACCTCCACCAAACAACCCATAACTCAACAAAACTCCACCCAGACCTTACCAGACACCCCTTATGACCTTACCTAATACCTCTGTGACCTTCCCCAACCAGAAACATACCTTTCCTAATGCTATATTATTTTGTATTTCAATATTCTTCTTAATCTAGTGTGTTGATAATGTTTTGAGATACCTAAATCAAAGTGTTAGCAATAAGACCTTTATTTCTCGTATTTACTTTCATTAATTTGATAAAAATAGTGGATTGACAGCCATCTAGGAAGTATCACACTTCTGTAACTAGCAATCGCTAGGAATTCCACTATCATTTGTTATTTAATATCATTTGGTGGTCTTGTTTTGTTTCTTATACAGGTCGTTCCTCCTAGCTAAAGAGAATATCTCACATTAAATCTAATCAAATTCTACAATGCACACATACCATATTCATAATCATAGGTATTCCTCCTTGACCATTACCTTATCTGTTTTATCACATACTTTGAGGTGAAATAGATATGCTCATCTTGACATGTAACACCCTCGACAACCGATAAATTCCCTTTTGCATTCAAGTGTTGACATGTGATTTTCTCGGATAAAGATGTGTTCTTTTGACTATTTAAAGATTATGTTTGATAAGGATTAATATTTTCTATTCTTAAAAATAATTAAACTAAAATTGTATGGTTATCAAGAATTCATTTTCACTTTGGAAAGATGAGCTGCAATCGGCTTTAAGAGTTGCGAGACTTATTTCTTCTTTCGACTCATCCTTGGATCAATTTCGGTGATCCAAGGAATGTTTCAATTCTTCTTCATAGATCTGAATGGTAAATTAACATTCGCAGTTTAAGGGACATAGAAGACCGAACTTTGTATGCGATACTAATTCTTGGTCTTATTTTAATGTGTTTTTTTCAGTGTATGTTTGTGCTCGGGCCTTTGGTGATTGATCTTGGCAGACTATAAGGACTTAAGAAAAATTCAATTCATAGAGGATGAATACAGAGTCCTAAAACCTAAGAATTATCCTAACAATAACCTAAGCTAGGTAAGAACATCTATGTTCTAGCTACGTTTACTTATTTGAATTTTGTTCTAACCTAATCCTCTTATTCTATTGGCAAATTAATACTAGGCTATTTTAACTAGTATCTAATACTAAAGGGTTATGAATTGAATCTAACCTAAGGTGGGAATTCTATTGGAAAATGTTTTTAATACCTAAGTTGGTTATTTCTAGACTAACCTAAGTTCTATTGGGATCTATCCTAAACTATTAAAGGGAACCTAAGGAGTTGCATGACACAAGGGTGATGGTTCCAATGGCATTTAAATGCCCGAAATATTTTAAATGATGGAAGTATCGCCAAATTTGGCAGGGCCTAGTAGACTTGGTGGAGGCATACATGGAAGCCCCACTAAAAGATCAAATTTTATTTTTGTGTGGAATTGGCATTCACCGATTTAGGAGGCAAAGTGGAAAGGAAATATAAGTGGGAATTTGGATTGAATGGAATTTATGGCATTAATGAGCCTTGTCCTTTGTGTGCAAATCATCTTGGAAACTTAGAAGGTGGGTTTGTAGGAAGTTATTTGGTTTTTCATGCATGACAGATTTTTCTCTGCATGGAGCTAACTGGTTCCAGCAATTCAACCTTCAATTCAAAGCTATTTTTTATTTCTTCAGCCTATTTTTTTGATGGAAGGAAAGTATATGAGGCATAGGAGGAAAAGAATGTTGATTTTTGATCTTTCATGGAGGAGAAAAAGAGTTGGAAGCTTGGCTGGAAGTCTCCTTTGATTTTGTGGAAGCACTATCGGGCATGATAGGCTTGAACTATTAAAATTATTTGTGTTCTTCTAAATTATTCATTAACAAACTCTTCTCTCATGAGATTCATGTTTTCATGCCTCTCTGGTTATTTTGCTTGCTGGTTTTTATGAATCCTTGTGTGTTTGATATGAAACTATGGCTAAAATAGTGTTGTTTTGGAAACTAGATTTTTGTGCAAGTTTTATGACCAGCATGCAAGTGAAAATGGTATACGAAACTTGTTTTATACCTTTATTTTTGCACTCTAGATCTTGTTATCGAAGTTTTTGTGCTTTTAACTGATCTTTGTGAAAATATATGGATCTGAGATTAAAGGAAACTAAAGTTATGTTTTATTTTGCTTCTGGGTTGCAAATTTGGATGTAGACTTGTGTTGGTACTTTTTGGTTTGATTAAATTTTTGTTGAAGCTTCGTTTTGATTGGAACCAGTGTTTGGAAAACTTATGCATTGCTAAACTATTGCTTGGAGTTCATATTTGGGCACTGTACTTGCATTATTTTTCTAGGGAAGTTCTAAACGTTTGTGTGTGAAGCTCGGGTTTGTCACTATACTCGTATTTAACACTTGAGTGTTATGAGCTTGTTTTTGGGTTGATTCATTCGATTCTAGCTCGTATTTTGTATTGGGTTATTATTTTATTAAATGACTAAGCTTATAACTCTTTATTTGAGTGACTACTCACCAGGAATTGTGTGAAAGGTTGTTTGAGTCGTTTAAAATCTCTTCAAGATTTGGAACTAGTAACATCATGCTTAAGAAACGTAGAACTTCAGTTCTATGACTATATCAAGATGGTATTGACGTGGGAATAGAAGGAAGTGTTCTTTCCCCTCTGTTTTGAGGGAACCCACATTCTGGGTTGACTGTATTGTTTTGTACTAAGTCACCACTGTCACAATTTTGTGGTTGTGAAGTTTTGTTTTGATATTCCGTTCCTATTTCTTTGGAATTAAGACTGAGACATCTTCTGTATTAGGCATTTTGGGTTCTTTCTCTCCCTCTCTTCGTCTCTTTAAATAAATTTGGGTCTTAGTGGAAGATTTGGGTTATTACCTTGGACACTGAAATTATCAAGAAGGATACCTTCTTTGTTTAGTTGTATTGAGTTTGATTCTTTTGAATTATGAACTACTTACCTTTTTGTATTTAGTGGAGAGGCAATTGTAAGTCTCCAGTCTTGGGTTTGTAGGTAATTCTGAACTTTATAATTTACTGTTTTGGGATGTTATTCTTGACTGATACAGTGATTGAGTCTTTGACTTCTTTTTGAGAAATAAAAATATATATTCGTATTCTTTTGAGATCAGTATATGGTTCGGGTCTACAATACACTTTCATCCTGAATTGGTTTGAAATTGGAACTTCTTTTGTCATTAGAAGGAAATAATTTATTGTTGGTCTTTTCCTTATTTAAGTTACCTTTTCTGTCTTGGATAAGCTCATTATTGAACTTCTCTATACTCGATTCTCTTTTGAGATGGTGATTTATTATGACCTGTTGGTCTACCTTGTTTGAATAATTGTTGAAATAATGTAGAGAGCTAGTAGCCAAGAGGGTTCTGCTAATATGTAAATTGATACTTATGGGTTCGACTGTTGTTGACTAGTCTTGCCTAGTTTATATGGAAAGGAGTAGGTTTGTCTCTTGTACTCTTTATCTTTTGTGAAGAACTTGAGTAGAGATTAACTCCTCTTCGGGGCTACTTTGTTTGTGAACATTGATTTCTGATCTTTGATTGATAGCTTCTAGCATGTAGAGTTGGAATTGGAATTGCAGTTGGTCTGTTCCAATTTTCTATACCTTCTTGTATTATTATGGAATTTTGTTTTGATGTATATTCTAATGTTGAATGTGCAAGATTGTTACCCGAAAAGGAACAGGTAATTCATGTTATGAATCTGGTCTATCTTTCTGATGTTATAGGTTTGGGCATGGTACATAATGGTTCTTCTTATTCTTGCTTAGGTTATAGATGAATAATCCTAGAATGAACCATGTTGTTTACACTTATTTTGTATCATAGAGAAGATAAATGTGGTATTCTATTAGGATAGAATTATGAAATAATGGGATGGTAGGATCTATTGTTTGTTTACAAGCCATTGATAGAATCAATAGAACTTTAAGTTCTTAGGTAGATATTGTTATTTATATTCTACTTCTCTCTTAAAAGCTGATCTAGATTTATTAATGTACTTATTTTTTGTTTGGGATCACTTATGTTTATTGTATGATGTTTTAATTATCTCATTAAAGTAGTGTTGCTTTAATGAAACAATTAGTGGAATGCACTTCGTTTTAATGCTTAGTGTTTATCATGCTTAGTTCATCAACCGACTCGTCTAGAAATTTTTGCAGATGGACGACGTAAGTGATAGAAGAAGGAAAAAACTTATATGATGCATTGGCTGATATATGTATAATTCTTATTAAAGAATTTTGATTCATTCTTTTGTTGAATTGTAAAAGAAAAGTTGTATACTTTATAGATTGAAGGTTGTAGTTATGCAGTTTGCCTAAAGTGCATAGTCTTGTAAATTTTATAAGTTGTAATGATGAATTGCGAGTTTTGATTTATTTACATTGGTTATGTAAATTATCTCGTACTTTTATAAGGAAGATGAAAGTTCTATCTTGTTTATATTCTTTATATTATGTTTTGTTTATCTTATTATCTTTGATAAGATGGATAATGGGAATTAGTTTAATTTCCTTATAATGAAGCAACTTGTGAGTTGCATAATATGATGTGTTATATCTATCAATTTAACATAGTAATAAGTTGCATAATAAACATGATGTATAAACTATGGACATTGGAAATGAAATACCCTAATACTTAATCATTTAGAGGAAGACTCTTTCTCTCTCTCAATTGAATATAAACCTAAAAGGTTTGGAGATATGATTACTAATTATTAGACTTCATTTTGTATGAAGTCTACTTTAGTTGGATATATGTGGTTGTTAAACCTTCCTGAAAGTTAAAGTACATTTAAATGAAACTTATGATATCGCTGTCCTATTTTGGTTAACTGTTGGTTACACCATGAAAATGAACATTAAAAGCAACCATGAGTTTAACGAAGTTCTTTAATACTCGATTGATACAAGTATACAATAAGAACTTAAGGAGAGTTGGATTAGGGTTTAGCAGGGTTACTAAAACTAGTGTATTAATCCAAATTAACTATGTATTAATAATCTCCTTGGGGTATGTATATCTCGATGAGGTAGTTTCTGTAGGATGTTGGCACACACCAACTGTAGGGTTGTACTTTCGAGAAGACTTGGGTCTTCTTGAGAATACAACATTGTAGTTGACATGTGGCATCACCCTTCCGCATTGATCATCTAGATCTACACACAATAAGAACTTGAACTTAGTTTCTCTCTAGGTCAGGTTAGTGGCATATTTAGGATAGGAAGTAGCTTCCAATGGCTCAGGGTACCTTGGCACACCCAGTTGATTTAAGGTCAACCGAGTATGCCCATTTACCCTAAGTCATTATGAGCATCTTCTTATAATAAGTTATGTTTCTAGCTAGGGCTAGGGTTAAACATGGGATAAGTGGACCGACAAAGAGGCGCAGTAAAGACCAATCATGATAATAGAGGAGTGAGGTGAAGGATGTATTCCAAAATGACGAGTATGTCATCTAGGAATAGAGACATACACAATATGTTGTAAATCTTTGGCCAAAGTATTGCAAGTTGTTGGTTGCATTGTCCTATGTCACCAAGTTTAAAACAACATGATATCAAATGAATATTGGTAACAAATATTCAGATATGTTCTTTAAACAGATCACTCAGTACCGGTGTAGGGTAGGAAACCAAGTATATGATATGTATTCAATACTTAAAGGTAACATAAATAGATTGGTAGATTACCGAGTTATGAAATGAATAGATCGGTGGATCACCGAGTCATTTACAACTACATATGGTTATCTATTTGACATCGATTGGCTTGGAATGTTTGTTCTAAATAATGCTTTATTTAGAACAGAGAACATTATATTTTTAAAAAAATTCCCTTGTTTCTAAAGTCTTAAATGGGAATGTTACATGCCATGGGGTGTCATGGAGGGCTTCAGCCCATTTGAAAGGGCCTTGTGAGATGGATGTCAAGAGCATCTAGGATGCAAGAAGTGTCAAAAGAGGCCGAAAGGAGTTTGAAGGGCCCATGGAGAAATTAGCTACTTTTGGCATGCTAGATAATTTAGGAAAATTTGGTGGGGAATATTCATAAGTTGACTCTAGAGTGTGTCAAAAGACTAGAGTATGTTTCTTAATAGTTGACTCTTTGGATCCACTGTTAGGCATCACTTTGGCCTGAGCCACATTATGCTTATTTTTCCTCCCCTACAATTTTCCACTCTTCCTCTTGTTGGGTTATAAAGGCCTTGGAAACAACTTTGGAGGTGGGGTGATTGTGTGACACATATAGTGGATAGTATTTGATCTTGTGATCATAATACGTATAATGAAAATAAGTATTAGGCATATTGATATATATAACTCATTGTGAATAATGAGTATCGCCCATTTGAATGTTCACAAAAAATTTTAACTCATGTGAGAGGTCAACCTCAAAACATACTTGTTTCTAGGGTTGGGCACTCTAAAAACATTATGGATTTATGTATATAACCCACCCAATAGAAGAGGCAATTTGATGTAAGAATTGCAGGGCAAGAGAGCGGCAAGCCAGAAATTCAACCCGATGGGAACTTTAAGGGTTGTGAATTTAGAGAAAAAAATCTTACGTCCCAAGGGAGAGAACCAGTAAAAGAAGTATGAACATATCAGTCACGTAACAATTCAAAATAGTTAGGTCATGTGAAGGGTTAGAAAACCAAAAATAAAGAACCCTTTCGTCATGTTTTGAATGCTCTCAATCCTGATGCCATGAGTAGCCTAGGCTAAAATAACCCAGGATTTGAGCATGCTTTCATAAGGGATTTGGCCCATAAAATAACCAATAAGAAAAAAATTGTTCAATCCATTGACATGTAGCATTGAATTCGTAAATAGGAAAAATAACATCAATGGAAGAGATATTACCTCGTGGAACAATTTGGGGACAAACTTTCAAGATTATTTCTTCTGGCGGTGCCATTAATCGTAGCTCCACTAGCTCCAACCTCGACATCAATAGTCGGGCTTGAAGTAAAGAGGGGAATTATATAGGCAAGCCCAGATGGAAAAAAAAACCCTAGAACCGAAAAGAAGTGTACTATCTCGCAGATCCCAAGATGGTCACCGAATGACATACAAGCAAAAACATTATATATTATTAATTTTAATTTAAAGAAATGAGTTCTAATTTTGAGATAGAAAATATTGTAGTCTCTAAATTATTTTTAGACTAATAAAATGTCTAAATATGAGACATGTTTGAAGGTCGAAGGATGCACACAAGGGTATGTGCAAGAACCATGAATGAAGCATTTGTAAAGGTTGATACAATGCACAAAGAGATGCGCATAAGTATGAAGAAGCACGTGTGGAGGTTTGGGCATTAGAATAGCAGAGTCGAGAAAATCAAATTTATAAGGCATGATAAATATAGATAAAAGCAAAAGATGGTGTGAGCATCAAGGTAAGCAATAAATAGAAAAATTGTGGATAAATCACATGTGGAACTAATAATAGACATAAAGCATGCATGGAAGAGGCAAGGCTATTTATATCACATGTGACAGACTAAAGTAGAAACTATTTATATGCACAAGATAGAAATAGATCTTCCGAAATAAAGCAAATCGCTTATGGAGAACTACGGGTTATAATATATTTATAGGAAATCTTTAGTTGTAAAATCATGCAAGCTATGAATAGTAGTCTATTTTTAGAGTTAAGTGGTGAAGGACAAGTTCCCCCTATATATACATGTAGATATACATGAAATCGTCATGATGCACAATCCTAATCGAGTCCTACCTTGTGCATGAATATGTAAATGATTGTCTAAGAATCCATGTTGTTGGTCTATATAATCTAGATATGCATCATGACTATAATGAATATACAAGTCCCTTTTGGTTATGATTAATTGTCTTTGTCCATTTTGTAGTAACTTCATGTTCTTCGTAAGGTATATTTTCATATTAGGATAGCCATGAGTGTAAGGAATCCCTTATTGGTAGCAAAAATGAAGAGCAACCCAAGAGATTTTTGTGCACGCCGAGTGATCATCTAGACCTCTGTCTAGGTGAAGGGTCAACACGCTAAACCATGTTATGTTAAACCTTGACTATATTACAACATTTTAGATCTATTACCAAGACCTTCTTTCACTTTGACTCTTAAGATGTGGTGTGCACATATCATTTCAACTATCCTTGGAGAACATTGAATGTTGGCTACACGACGGTGAAAAATATTTTTGCAAAGATACAAGACTAGTTTTAATTTTAATCCACGTAAATGGGTCGAAGACAACCTATATGATCCAAAGATATACAAGACATTCTTCAACTTCTTTCTAAGGGAGTTACATGATTGGTTGGCGGTGTATGCGAAGAACAATATGAGTCGATTGGGGTAGAGATAAGTGGTGAATAAGAAAAAGCATCAAGAACTTGTTGATTTGGATAAGCCGTGAACATGCACATGTAGATCATTGGTGGAAAGGTGTGGTGAATAATTACACTTTGGAATACGTAATCTCTATGTATATGTTGGGCCTTAGAATATTGACTAAGTCCCCAAGGGCATGTGTGTATGTGTGACCAACATGAAGAAGGGCACGTAGGTAAAATCATGCAGAACAAAGGTTTTAGAATGGTTTTTTAGAAACCACGGCATGCACATAAGACAAAGAAAAGGGTTTTAGGACTTAGCCATATTTGGCATTCCAGAAAGCACACGAGAAATGTGTGACCCAACTAAGCATGCAAAGTGGATAAGGTGCTAGACTAGTGACTTGGTGACTAAGAAAGGAATATTCCATGCGATGGAAGTGAAAAAGTTTGCGAGATTCGTATCAAAAATTGTGCACCATGATGAAGTTGCACTCCAAAGGAAACATAATAGCTCCAACATAATCACAAGGAGGAATCAATCAATCAATGGAATAACTTGCATAACAAAACAAAGCTTGCACATAGAGAAAGATAGTGGAGTGTCTTGGCATACTCATAAATGTCAAATGAAGGAATACATATAGGGTGTTGAGTAACCCTAGTGCATGACACATAAGAAAACCCTAAACATAACCCATGTGAGATGACCCTCCATATGTGTGTGGAGGACATATAGGATCCCACACACCAACACCCCCCTTCATCGAAGCTGGGGTAGTGGCTATGATGAGTGAGACAGAACAAGAAGACACTCCTGAACAACTAAGATAGATGTGTCAATATGTCCCGCAACTAAAGGCCTAATAAGGTGCCCATATAAAAACAACATATTCCTAGAAGAAGAAGAAGAGAAGGACTATATATCCCAAAGAAGATGAGAAGCTACATAAGTCTTACCCCAAGAAGATACCGCAAGTGAATAAACTTCACTTTAGTGAAGGGCTTGGTGAATATATCTGCAATCTGATCAGTTGTTTGAATGTACTGAATGTCGATGATACCATCATGAATAATCTCTCATATGAAGTGCATATGGATCTCAATGTGCTTCGTCTACTGATGCTGAACTAGATTTTTACAAATTGAGATAGTGCTCATGTTGTCACAATAGATAATGGTAGGCCACCGAAAGTGGATGCCAAACTCTGTCAGAATACCCTGTAGCCAAACAACCTCTATGGCAACATTAACTTATCCTCTATATTATACCTCTGTAGAAGATATTGTAATTGAATTTTTCTTCTTGTTAGACCAACTAATATGACCCAAACCAAGAGAGAAATTGTAGCCAGAGGTAGATTTCTAATTATCTAAGTCACCGGCCCAGTCAGAATCTGTGAACCCAATCAAGTCAATATCCACCCCTCCAAAATAGTGAATACCATCAGTATAGGTGCCACGAACATAATGAAGAATCCACTTAGTTGCTTTCCAATGTAACTCATGTGGCTCCTGCATGAATCTAGACATGATCCCAACAGCATAAGATAAATCTAGTCGAGTTTGATTCAAGTAAATCAAACTCCCCACCAACTGTCGATAAAGGGTACCATCAACCAAGGGAGTAGAGCAATCAGAAACCAACTTAACCCCGGAAAGAAAATGAGTAGAAGAATACTTGCAATCATAAATCTAAAAATGAGCAAGTAAGTCAAGAGCATACTTAGGTTGCGAAATAAAAATTCTGAGTTATATTTTGAAATCTAGATGCCAAGAAAGTAATGAAGCGAACCTAAGTCGGTCATGCAAAACTTGTTGGCCAAGGTGATCTTCACATAATCAATTATAGAGGAAGATTTTTTGGTGATCAACAAGTCATCAACATAGAGAACAAGAATGAGTATGGAGTCATTTTGTTGTAGAATATAAACATTTGGATCGAGTGATACCTAGTAAACCCGATGTAAGTAAAAAGTCCATCTTGGCATACCAAGCTCGAGGGGCTTATTTAATGCCATAAAGAGACTTCTTTAACTTACAAATGAGGGAGGGATCATGGACATAACCTAGAGGTTGTTCCATGTAGATCTCTTCCTCTAGGTCACCATGAAGGAAGGCACTCTTAACGTCCATTTGATAGACTTTCTATCGGTCTTCTCGTTAATTGTTAGGGTCATCGAATAGAAGTCATCTTTGCAATCAAAGAAAAGGTTTCAGTATAATCAACCCCATCTATCTAGGAGAAACCCTTAGCTACTAATTGTGCTTTAAAATTTTTGACATCTCCATCTACTCCATACTTTGTTTAGAACACCCACTTACACTGAACAATTTTTCTTCCTTTCGGAAGAGGGTGAGATCCCAAGTATCATTCTTCATGAGAGAGGAATACTCCTCATCCATGGCGTAATCCAACTCAAGAATACTAGAAGCCTCCCGTAAAGACTGTGGATCATCAGCAGAGGTGAAGAAATAGTGTGGTCCAATGAAATCTGAGTGAGTACATCTCATATCCAAAGTATCTCCAACTAAATCTCCAAAGACTTTGCAGAGATTTCCTAGCCCAAAGAGGACCAAGAGGATCAAGCTCTGAGTCGGAAGATTCATCACTCGAGTGAGAAGGGACATAGTCCTCATCATCACTACTATCAGAATCAAAAGACTCAAGGCTCTAATGGTTGGGAGGATCAGAAGAGGAACATGCTCAACAACATCATCATCTGATGAGTTAGAATCTGAATCAAAGCTGAAGAACCTCAATAGGTAGATAAGTAGAAGTCAAAGAAGACTCATCGAACTTAACACTTCTCTCAATATAAAGCTCATGAGAAGTAGGATTCAACAATCGATATCCCTTCACACCATTAGGATACCCTACAAAGATACAAGGTTTGGATTGTGGTTCCAATGCCTTGTGTTTCTTCTTGGGAATCTGAGCCATAGCCTTGGATCCAAAGACTCAAAAGTGCTCAACATTAGGATTGCATCCAAACCAGGCTTTAAAGGGTTTCATCCCTCTTATTGCCTTGTGTGGAACATAGTTCTAAATGTAATTATCACAATTCACTACTTCAGCCCAATACTATGGAGGAAGAGACTTCGAATGAATCATACAAGTGGCCATCTCCTTAAGAGTACGGTTATTTCTTTCGCTACACCATTTTGTGAAGGGCTATAAGAAATTGTATGTTGCAAGGAGATCCCTTCATAAGTATAAAAATCCATGAACATATTATTTACATATTCACCTCCATTTTTGATTCAAAGATTCTTAATAGACTGCTTACGCTTGTTTCTTAGCAAGAGCTTTAAAGTCCTAAAAATGTTCAAAGACTTCAGACTTAAGCTTAAGAAAATATACCCAAGTATATCGTGAATAGTCATCAATGAAGGTCAGCACATAAAGAGCTCTAGTAAACAAAGGAGATGGAAATGGACCAGAAATATCATTGTGAACAAGATCCAAAGGACGAGTAGCTCTCCAGGATTTTCCTTTGTCAAAGTTATTTTTATGATGCTTTCCAAAGGTACAACACTCACAAAGACCCTTAGAAAACTTGATGCAAGGTAACTCATTGACCATTTCATTTTGGCTCAATTGTTCAAGGTAGCGATAATTTAGATGTCCAAAATGCTCATCCCATAGCTTACTAACCTTATTTGCATGAGTGAGCAAGCCAATGGGCATAGAATCAGAAGTAAAGTGGGAAAAGGTATACAACCATGAATGGTGATCTGCCTTTCCCTCAGCCATTGTAGTGTCATTGTTAAGCTCAGGAATAATCACCAAGTTAGGACCAAATTACACTTGTATTCCTTCACCAAGGTCAGTAATTCAGTAAACCGATAGGAGATTGGTAGAGAGATCAGGAACACTCAACACTTGGTTGAATGTTCCCCCATCCATCTCTACCGATCCACTACTAGAAACCGACATTGTCGTGTCATTACCCATCATGATTTGGGACATACCACAAGGCTTGATGTTGGAGAACTCAACATGCGAAGAAGCCATGTGGTGCGAGGCACCGAAATCTATAATCCACATTGATGAAGGATAAACTTTGGCTACAAGGGCCTTTCCTTTCTTCTTATCAGATTTAGAACCTTTTGCAATAGAAGACTCGGCCTTCAGAGCATTTTGTTTGATAGACTCAGGAACACCTATTTGATTTTTCTCAAGTAAATGAGTAAGGTGATCAATTTGTTTTCTCATACACATATGCTCTTTATGACCAGACTTCTTGCAATAGGAACACAAATACTTTTCTTTTTCTCGCTCTAGGCTAAGAATTCAAGTGTTCATGTTGAATTTAGTTTTGATCTTGGTTTCCTTCTTAGGTTGATCATTTTTCTTTTCTTCTTTTCAATATTCTTTTCCTTACTAGTACTTGCTACAAGGGCATGTGACTTGGATTTGAGAGACCCCATTTGAATGATTTTGTCCTATTCTTAAATGATTTGGGATGAAAAACAGTAAAAGGAGGGCATATTCTAATCCTTGCCCAAGGTAGCTTTTGTAGTTTAAAAATTTGACACAAAGACAGAATATTCAGGACCTAACTTAGAGAGAATTGACAAGATCAGTTGAGAATCTTTCTTCTCTACTTGACATTCTTTTAACAACAATCTAGTTTGGAAAAACTTAGAGAAGAATGCTTGTAGGTTTTCAAAATCACTAGGATTTAACCCTAGTAGTTTGTTTTCCAACTCATGTGCTCTCATGTCATCTTGTTGTCCAAACATTCCATCTAACGTTTTCCACACGAATTCGGTGTTTTACGACTCAATGTGGAAGATCAATTCAAGATAAATGGACATGCAAAGAAGACCGAAAGCTTCATCACTACGGTTTAACCACTTAAATTTTTCAAGGTCCTTATTTCACTTAATGTTTGGGGCTTTTTTAGAAACAGAGATAAGGGTTGGGGCTAGGAAATACAGGAATAGAATGTCGAGATGGTGTGCGCGTGCACAGTAGAAAAGATCGGGCTGATGCGAAGAACTCCTTTTTGTCTTGGAAGGACTACCTACAAATAAGAACACAAGACCACAAGATTTTAATTAGACAATAAATGAGGAAGCGCCTTGGGCCCAGAAATATAAAACTTCCTTTCGAAGGTGGTCAATTCCCTTGCTAATATGAATTAACACAAAAGACTATAAGATATTAATTAAATTGCTTTGTTGAGTGGTAGGGGAAAGGTTTGGTTATTGGTTATAGTCGGTATAACCGATGCGGTTATTCTTGATAACCGATGGCGATTCTTCGATGACCGATATCGGTAGAGTCTAGAGATCTGAAGGTTAGTTGTTTTGTGGGGTGGTGGTGTTATTTGGTAGTTGTGTTATTTGTAGGGCTATATATAGGTAATATTAGGAAATAGGGTGATGAGATCTAGATGAATGACATTAGATGCAATGACACGTTGGGTAGTGGATCCAAATGGATTTGTGAGGACTTATGATTCAAAAAGTCGAAGAAATGTTATTAAAGAGTACATGCAAGAAGGTAACTTACTGTTATTATTCGCGGAGATGCACGTCCAAGAGCTCGATGGCAAAGAGAACTGAGGTAGGATGGTCTAGCACACAGGCAGATCAAATCAGCTGAGTATCACAGGGCTCTGGTATCCGATTGCGATTGCTCTCCTTGCTGCTTACTCTCCTTGTCTCTTCACTTGTCTCTGCTCGGTCAAGTGAAGATCTGGACTCTCTTGATCACTCCCAAATGATCTCTGTTGATTCAAAAATCCTTCGACCTTGATCCAAAAATGAAATTCCGATCCTTTGTTTTTGGTTTGGGGAGGCCATTTACAGGGAACCGATGGCGGTTACGTAACCGATGGCGGTCGAGTAGGAACCGGCATCGGTAAGGAAAAAGTAGGCTATTTTTAGTAAAATAGCCCACCTTCCCTGCTTTTCTCCCGAGAGATTAGTTGCGGGCTTGGTCAAGTGACTAGAAGGTCGGTTTTGGGTGCGAGAAAGGGGTCATTAGTCATGGGTGTAGGTATAGACCAAGTTTTAGGTCTTAATTAGGTTAGTTTAGGATTAGGGCTAGGTCATGATGAGGTGGAAAAATGAGGTGGTAGGTGAGGTGATGGGGATTTATCAATTACAAGGTAATTAATAAATAATTGTGTAAGGTTTAGGTAATGAGGTTAGGTTGCGAAATGGGATGCGGGTCACAAGGGGTCGTAAGACATGAATTTGGTGTCTACATTAGCCCCTTATTGTCGTGTAGCTTGTGTTGTAAAGCTGCGCGGACAATAATATGAAGTGGTTTCTCCTGTTAAGGATATAGGTAATCCCCCTCAAATCTAGCACAGATTGAGCGAACGGGAAATCAGGGATAGGGTTGATAAAGGGTGAATGTTGTAGAGGGGATGGTAAGGTGGTGGGGTAGGTCCAAGGAAGCAGACGCATGTTGAAATGCAATCGTACGACTAGGGTACATGATTTGACTAGCAAACCAGCAATGTATAGGCAAAGGTCGATAGTTTATCCAAACAAGGGTGATATAATCCTGGTATCGAGGGCATAGGAAGTAGCTCCGGGTATATAACGGGTAAGGTACAGGCATTTAGGCGTGTTCGGCGGTACCAAATGGTTGGTTTGGTTGAGATAAGCGTCACGGTCTAGTCTAGGCAAAGTTGGTCGTGATCAAGTCAAGGACCCTAATCATGCTAAAACACGAAACGGTGAGCTCGATTGAACAAAAGGTACAGGGATGGATAAAATAAAACGTTGATTGTGGGTATGGTATTGAAGTGATACGGTCGTGGGTCGGGCCAAGTTGTTAGGTTATAGCCTTGGGTCGGGCCGGATGGTTAGGGTGAGGCCTTGGGTCGGGCCAAGTTGTTGGGTGGCGGCTTTGGGTCGGGTCGGATGGGTAGGGTGAGGCCTTGGGTCGGGCCAAATGGGTAGGGTGAGGCCTTGGGTCGGGCCAAATGGGTAGGGTGAGGCCTTGGGTCGGGCCAAATGGGTGGGGCGAGGCCTTGGGTCGGGCCAAATGGTAGGTTGAGGCCTTGGGTCGGGCCAAATGGGTAGGTTGAGGCCTTGGGTCGGGCCGAATAGGTAGGTTGAGGCCTTGGGTCGGGCCGAATGGGTAGGTTGAGGCCTTGGGTCGGGCCAAATGGGTAGGTTGAGGCCTTGGGTCGGGCCAAATAGGTAGGTTGAGGCCTTGGGTCGGGCCGAATGGGTAGGTTGAGGCCTTGGGTCCTTGGGTCGGCCGAATGGGTAGGGGCGAGGCCTTGGGTCGGGCCCAAATAGGTAGGTTGAGGCCTTGGGTCGGGCCAAATAGGTAGGAGGCCTTGGGTCCCCTTGGGTCGAATGGGTAGGGCGAGGCCTTGGGTCGGGCCGAATAGGTAAACAAATGGTGTTCAGCAAAAGTGGATATAGGCGATATGTGGTTAAAAAGGGCAAATGGTAAATAAGGGCAAAAAAAAAAATTGGGGAAAGTTGGCAGAAAAACCGATGTCGATTCTACATGACCGATATCGGTTAAGGGACCGATAGCGGTTCATTAGGGCAAAATGAAACCGATATCGGTTAAGGGCGAAAAACCTATAAAAAGAAAAATACGGCTTGTCATTGTCACTTGTGTTATTTGAAAACCAAATTGATTTGTCTGACGTGGAGAGTTGAGATTGGAGGTTTTATTGAGTGAGGTGGAGCTTTTTTACTGGAGGAGTGAGTTGTTTGCGGGCCCGAGTGAGGAGGAGGCAGCAGTTGATTGGCCAGGGACCCAGCGAGATCGAGTGGAGCTATAGCACGGCGGGGAGGAGCGGGAGGGGCTGGACCAGGCGGACCACCACCACCCATCCCACCATAACGGCGACGTGTCGTCGTTCGGGTAGGTTCGAAACTCTTTATTTTGTGCATTTGAATGGTATTAAGCTAAATTGGGGGTTTGGGTAGGAATTTACATGTTTTAGGAAATAATGAATAAATGGACGTAATTTGAAAAACGAAGAGGATAGATGGGTAAAATAGGGCAAGGCGGTGGGTGGGTAGGTTTTAGGGTGTTTGGGTGGGTAGATAAGTAGAAAAATGCAAAAATGTGGGTGGGGGCCGCGCGGGGTTCGGCTCGGAAATGACGATGGCCGATGTCGGTCGCTAAGCGGCCGGCACATCGGTCGCAAAATTTTAGAAGTGGGTTACGTGGGTTGACCGGTCGTCAGCCATGGTTGACCGTGCGTCGGTGGGAAGAGAAGACCGTGGTCGGTTGTTTGGGACCGGTCGGTCCGGAAGAGTTTGTGGTCGGTTTTGTTTGGGACCGTTTTTAGTCCTTGTGTGGGTTTATGGGGGTTTGTGTGGGTTTGTTTTGTTTTGGGGTTGGGTGGGTTTGGGTTTGGGTTGGGCTTGTTTTGTGTTGGTGTGTTTTGGGGTGTGGGTGGGGTTTGTTTTTGGGTTGGTTTGTTTTGGGTAGATTTTGGGCTTTGGGTCGGGTAGTGGTTTGGGGGTTTTGGGTTTTGGTAGTGGTTTGTATGGGTTGGGTTGGGTTGGTATGGGTTTGGGTTGGTATGGGTTTGGGGGTGGGTTGTATGGGTTTGGGGTTGGGTTGGTATGGGTTAAAAAAGGGAGTATAGAGGGTAAAGTAGATGATGTGATAGAGAGTTGGTCTAAGGTTGTGGGTTGGTTTTGCAGGCACGTCAGCAGTTGACGATGCGGGATAGGATGCCCCCGCTGTTGGTGCGGATGCGGCCACACGTATCTGCGGCTCATTGGGCGATCATGCGCGAGGTGGGACTCGGCGGAGTCCAGCGATACCGAGCTATTGATAGAGATCACAGCCTGATGGTCGCCCTCATCGAGAGATGGGATCCGGCGACCAATGTGTTCCATCTCCCGACCGAGAGAGATGACCATCACATTGGAGGATGTGTATCGCATCCTTCGACCGCCCGATCGAGGAGAGGCGGTGTTCGAGTAGGTTTGGAGATGGCGATGGGCAGCATCCTGCGAGTTTTGGAGATGCGGCGCTTACTTACCTATCACAGTGCGAGTATCGGGTATGGTGACATGTACCGTGCACATGGACACGAGACACGACTGGCCGTGCTGATGATGATTGGGATCACCTGCTTCGCCCTCCCGGACTCAGAGGGAGGCCATTTTCCATGGGCATTGATGGGGGTGCTGCTTGAGATGGTGGAGGAGCATACTTGCTATGCGTGGGCACCAGTGTATCTGGTGCAGCTATACAGAGAGCTCTGGGGTTATCGCCGGATGCGGCGATTTGGTATTTGTTCAAATTTTTACTTCTTGTTGGGTATATGAGCACATCATATGCATCGAGACCCGATAGGGTTACCCAGCGAGCCGGGGCCACGAGGTTATATACAGATACGGCTTTCAGAGGTGGTTGGGAGTCGTGGGGCAGCCACGAGCAGTGCTTGCGGGGAGAGACGTTGCCTACTACAGGCATTTGTTAGAGGGCCTGACAGCGGTAGATATCGTATGGAGACCTTACAGAGGTCATCACCCACACAGAGGAGGCCGAGTATGATTCTGCGTCGGATCCAGTACACTTTCTGGATAGCAGGACGGAGGCCGGGAGAGTACGAGAGGATACCCCTAGAGAGGGTGCAGCGGCAGATGGGGCTGCGACAGGACGAGCCACCTCCCTTCCCTCAGTACAGGAGGGATGATGTAGAGGCCCCACTGCCTGCACCACAGCCCTTGGATCCAGATTGGGTTGCTGAGAGGCCAGCAGATGACACAGTAGATGATGCTGGTTGTACAGGAGCATACATGGTGTGGTGGGCTGGTCAGAGAGCGGCGAGGGTAGCACAGCCCGCACAGCCAGACTTGGCAGCTGTGACGGCAGAGAGAGATCAGCTCAGGGGTCAGGTGCAGCTCTTACAGGGGCAGCTTGCTGCTGCTGCGCAGCACGATAGGGGAGTCTTACGAGGGGCAAAGCTAGCTCGAGGCTCGATGGCGAAGCACAAGCAGCACCACCACCGGCCGGCACGTGCCACAGTGCGAGTATAGTCCAGCGCGTACAGCGTGCAGCAGTACACACCACCACCACCACGGCAGCGCAGCCCACGGCCCAGTGCACGAATACACCGCCAGCGGCGCACGCCCACGCACCACCACCGCACGAGCACGAAGGTACTAGTATTAGGTGCCGAGGACTAGCCCAGCTCCTTTAATGGCTCGAGAGCACTATATGGAGGTTAGAGTGGAGGCCCGATACTATCGGGATATTCTTGATAGTACCGGAGTTGAGTATCAACCTTATGCGCTCATAGAGCGAGAGACCTCACGCGTAGCCGAGAGATCTCGGGAGGTGCGGCAGCACGGCCAGGCCGGTGTGTATACATGATAGGGCGGAGGCGAGAGGCACCACGAGGGACCAGCGGGGAGAGGTGCTTGAGGCGGTGGGGAGAGCGAGGAGCCCGCATGGTTTTTGTATTTGTATATTGGATATGGGCACCGGTCTGCGAACCGGTTATGTTTATAGAGGCTGCGTGCCTACATATTACTCATTTATTTATTCATTCATTTATTGTATACTGGCACTGCAAGCCGAAATGCACGGGTTATCTGATTGGTACCGGCTGCGAGCCAGTATATTTTTGATATGAGGACCGGCTGCGAGCCGAGTCGAGATTATTGATAGTTATTGCGGCTGCGTGCGGCTTTGTTGGATTATGAGATCACGAGGCCCCGATGTAGGGGAGCACAGATGTATATTTGAAAACTTGTATATATATATATAGAGCTGATGTTTTGATCCACATGTTGTGTTCAAAATGTTTTTAAGTATTTTGTCGATGGTTTATGATATAGAATGTATGATGAGTTTAATTGACATGTTGATATATGGATGATGTGTTATATGATGAAATGTTGCATGTTTTGGTGCTGGTTTTGGGACATTGTTATATATGTATCTGATGAGTTGGATCCAAATGATGTATAGATAGATAGTTTTTTGTTTTGTTTTGGTATCCTTAGTTGATGACTTGTTTGTTTTTGTAAAATAGATGATGTTAATGAAATTGTAATGATATGTGTGGTGGATGGACAAATATGGATAATGGTGATGAGATGTAGGAAAAGAGGCGGGCGCGACAAAAATTAGGTAAAAAATGAAGAAAAGAACCATGTTTCAAAAAGGTAGGTGTGTAACCGATATCGGTTAGATAACCGAGAACGCGGTAGTTAGTAGACCGATATCGGTTACATGACCGATACCGGTTATTTAGGTATGAGCTTTTCTAAAAATAAAAAAGCTAGGGTGGCAACTTAAGTTCTAATTTTGAGAGCCATGCAAGAAGTTAAATACGTGAACGCGACACTTTTTGACGACTGAGACAGGTAATTGCATGAGAAATTTGAGTGATAAGGAGAAAAGAGACAGGGAAAGTGAATGTGATCTGAGATTCAGAAGACAGAAAGGCAGGTTTGAAAAAGGTGGTAATAATGGCAGGACGAGGAGAAACATCCGGCGAGGACAAGAGGAAGACAAGGGCCTCAAGCTCACTGCTGAACCCAAGAGGTAACGTTTTGTTTGTGATTTGACTACTGCATGTTTTGTGAATAAGATGGGGGAGAGTATGTGGGTAGATATGAGAAAGAAAAGATGATAACAAGGGTTATAAATGGGGTGAGTGTTACATGGTAGGTAATCAAGGGTTTCAGGTATGTCTGTGTATACAGAGAGGAATAAACGAGTAATTTATTGTCGTAGGTGGTTGTTTTAGGCAAGGTGTATGAAAGTAACAGGGACCGATATCGGTTAGGGATAACCGGTATCGGTTACTCAACCGGTACCGGTTAGCTGTAAACGATACCGGTTGCTGTAGGAATTTCTAGAATTTGAGAAAAAACCCGGGGGGATTTGAGGAATTGAATGGTTTTTTGTTATTTGGATGTATGCGAGCGAGCGGGGGGGTTGAGATGAATGATAGTGTACAGCGCGTTGTTGTCACGAATCAGGCGGATGTAACGCCAGCTGAATGGACATTGATAAATCGTTTGGGGTTAAGTGGAATCCGCTATTATTCACGAATTGCACGGAACCATGCTATGTTACAGGCGTTGATTGAAAGATGGAATCCTGAGAAAAATACCTTCTATCTACCAACAGGGGAAATGACAGTAACATTGGAAGATGTGTTCCGTATTTTGAGACTCCCAATTACGGAAAACCAAGTATATCAAGGCATTACCTAGCGCGGCACGGGGAGCGATAACAGCAGTATTTGGTCCATACGCACGAGATTTAACACAGCGAGGTTTGTCATTTACGTATGGGATAATGTATGTAGCACATCCTGAGGAGACAAGGTTAGCAATAATATTAATGATAGCGGTAGGGTATTACGCATTACTAGAGGCGGATGGGGAAGATTTCCAAAGGCATTGATGTGTGTTATTTGGGAGATGATAGAAAGGGACGTGACTTTTGCATGGGCACTGCATATTTGGCGGAGCTATACGAGGGTATATGGGCTTGTAGGTGAAATCACGGGGATGACACTTTGGATTTTCATACTTATTACACTCTTTGTTGGGCCTATGAGCACATTGTTTGTGTGCGACCAGTAGGCCGATCCATCCAGTCAGGAGAAACCGGAGTACAGAGGTTGGGATTCAGACGATGGGTCGGAGACGAGGAAACAGGAGGCAAGATCCCAGGCCATGATGGATGACTTTGAGTATTATAGGCAGGTATGGGAGAGAGTGATGATTGCGGATATCTGTTGGAGGCCTTACGGGAATTATATGGTAACAGAGAACATAGCTGAGGAATTGAGGGGTGTAGAGCGATTGAGATGGATCGCGGGGCACAGGCCAGGTGAATATGAGAGGATTCCTATAGATCGCGTGCGGCGACAATTTGGATTTGTGCAGGATATACCCCAGGCTTATAGACCCTATATGAGGATCGATGCAGAGGCAGTATTCTCACCTCCCGGCCAACACCTCCCGAGAAGGGCTGACGAAGAGGTAGCGACCGATCGCGGGTAATGGATGCGAGGAATGAGCGAGAGAGGCCTATAGATTATGGTGGGTAGCAGAACTGCGAGGTGTACGTGATCGTCCTGACATAGCGGTGATTACAATGAGAGAGGATCGTCTGCGGCGTTTGGTTCAGCAGCTCCAAACGCAGGTGAATGAGACAAGAGGATTGTTAGTGGTTGCGGAGTCACGGGCGGAGAGACTAGAGGCTGGAGTCCTCCATGCGAGAGGCGTATTCATATGTTACGAGAGAGATTGGCGGATCGGTGGCGGTACTAATAGCCGTGGTACCTTTGAGGACAGAGAGAGGCTGGCGAGAGGGTCGGCGATCACGATCATCACCTAGTTCGGGATGAGGCGTGAGGGTCTAAATAAATGTTAGCAAGGTATAAGAATAAATAAAGTACCGACACTGTGTCGATGATAGAAAGATGTATTTGTTTAACATCTAAATAAAATGAGATATGTATGTTGATTTGAGTTATAATAATAAGAATGTTTTCGTTTTGATTTTCGGTTTTTTGAAAAAAGGATAAAGAGGAATGTGATTAAATAGAAATACACAAAAATATTTATATTTACCACACATGATAGGTTATGGTAGGGGATGGTCGAGCTAACCTTGGGAGACCCCATGTCTCAAGTGCTTCCTACATAGCCCATTGCACAAAGCAGGAGGGGCCTCGGACCGATGTAGTTCTCCCTTAGGATCGGGAGAGCGAATTGAGCAATTTGGTACGGTTTAGGCAATTGGTTGGTTGGTAAGAATATTGATATTAATATTGGTAAGGTAAGGTTGTTGGTGTCGGTAATGAATTGGTGATGTTGTAAAAGGTATAAGGGAAGTGAAAGTGAGCCTACCCAAGTAGAAGGGAACCATGTCCTGATTAAGATCAACACACAATCCTAGATGCGAGGCAAAGCGGAAAGAGTGCTCCGTAGGTGAAAAGAGCTAAACAAACCACACAACGTAGAACGAGCTTGAAGCCCTAGGTACCGTGCATAGACGAGAAGTCAATAGGTGAAAAGAGTTGTATGATCACAATATATCGGGTGTACGTTACGTCCCTTGAGTTGAAACAAATGGTGAGGTGAGGTGGATGATATAGGCGAGTACGAGAGAACTTGTTACAAAGTGAGTGTTACGAAAAGAGAACCTACCCTAAATAGACAAGTCCATGACTCAAAAGTTCTTTTGAATGAGGATTTTATTTTATTGAATGTAGACTGATCGATGCGGGAAGTCTATAAGGGATATTGATTGTATTATTCTTGAGGTCTTCACGAAGCTGATCAATGCGAGAAGCTTCGATAAAGGCTGGCCCATGTATATAGCTTTGTCCTTCGAGGAGTAGTCTATTTATAGTAGCGAGATATGATTTTAGTGCATAGCTGTCCTTCGAGGGAGAAGTCTATATATAATAGCAGCAATAGTTCGGCATATAGCTGTCCTTCGAGGGAGCAGTCTATATTTAATTTAGATGACTAGATGTTCTTTTGGCGTGAAGCATCTAGTTTAGTAGGAAGTTTGACTCAAGAAAATCCCATAAGAATACGGCTTATTTTAATACTTTGAAGTCATGGACTAGACTAAAAAGGGGAAGGCATCGTTTAGGTGAGGTGAGAATCAAACTATGTGAGCTTGATTTTTATTATGAGGTGTAGGAAAACAAAGTGTATGTAGCGGTAAATGAGCTCAAGGGACGAGCAGTAGGTAGATAAGAAGTGATATAACACTAAATTCAACATAGAATGGTTGAAGATGCGAGGCATTAAGGGGTTCGAGCTCGGGTTTACCATTAAGCGAAGCTAAATGATAAGTGCACGATCCATAGTGTGAGTGATTATATAAGGCCCAATCGATTGGGAGCAAATTTTCCACGTTTGCTCTTTTCTAGTTTGGTTACATGTTGATTCTCTTTGAGGACAAGATCACCAACCTTAAAGGTACGCTCATGAAGTCACTTATCATAAGCACGTTTGATGCGTTTTTGATAGATTTGAAGGTGATCAAGAGTTTGTAAGATGCGCGTTCGTCAAGAAGCTCCAATTGGGCTAACCGCTCTTGGTGGAAATCATCATTGGTGAGAATATCCTGAAGGGATATTCTAAGGGAGGGTATTTGTATTTCGAGAGGCAAAACAGCCTCGGTACCGTATACCAAAGAAAAAGGTGTGGCATTAGTGGAGGTACGAATACTAGTACGATAAGCCCAAAGGGCAAAGGGGATGTGATCATGCCAATTTCTTACGGATTCATTGACAACTTTCATGAGGATTTTGGTTAGTGTTTTATTAGAGGATTCGGCTTGTCCATTTGCTTGTGGATAGTAGGGTGATGAGAAGCTAAGTTTGATGCCAAAGTTGTCGCAAAGGTCTTGCAACAACTTGTTTTTGAAAGATTTTCCATTATCTGTTATCAGGCGATGAGGAACACCAAAACGACAAATAATGTGGTGGTTAATGAACTCTACAATTTTTTCTTTTTTAGTTGAAATGAGTGGAATAGCCTCCACCCATTTTGTGTAATATTCGGTGGCTGTGATTATCCATCGGTGACGTTGTGAAGAGGACGGGTGAATCTCACCAATAAGGTCTAAACCCCATTGTGAGAAAGGCCAAAGATCTCGTGCGACCTGCAGCGGATGGCTAGGAGTATGTTGAAGGTTGGCATGTTGTTGACACATAACACAACGCTTAACATATTCGTAGTAGTCGTTATTGAGAGTAGGCCAATAATAACCAAGGCGAAGGATTCGTTTAGCCACGGCAAGGCCACTAAAATGTCCACCACAAATACCGTCATGGACCTGTTGGATGGTATGGGTGACCTCCGCGCCGGTGAGACATCGAAGGAGGATGCCATCAAAGCCATGTTTATAAAGGAGTCCCCCATAACTACATAGAAATGCGTTTAAGAAAAATGCGTTTACCAGTACTAGTAAGGTCAGATGGGAGAACAGAGGTTGTAAGGTAGTCGTGAAATTGGTGATACCAAGTATCCTGCGAATTAGTAGACACAGTATTTATCGTACAAACAACCGGGGCTGAATAAGATGGGGCAAAGAGTTGTTGGACCATGATGAATAATTCAGAGTCAGTTGATGAAGCTGGAATTTGCGAGGCTAAGCAAGCCATAGTATCCATAAATTTGTTAGTGGAGCGGGGAATGGTTTGGATAGAATAGTGAGTAAATAAGGCTAGAAGTGAGTCCACGTAGTATTTGTATTTTTGAAGTTCCTCATTTTTACATTGGTAGATGCCCATAACTTGATTGACTACCAATTGAGAGTCGCCAAAAAATATTGATAGATTTGATACCTAAGTGTATCACAACTTGGAGACCAGAACAAGGGCCTCGTATTCCATTTGTATTATTGGTGCGAGGAAATCAAGCGGAATGAAAGAGGCATAGGTTCGGCGTCGAAGAGGATGAGAACAATGCCGGCTCCTCTACCACACCTTGGCATTTAGATCCATCGAAGAAGAGGGTCATTTGATACGACTCTTCCCGAGTGAAAGAGTGGCGATGAGTTCGTCGGGAATGTAAAATTGGTAAATTGTTCCCCGAGGTAAAGGGGCTTCCATGAAGTTGGTGCGATGGTTTGTCCTTTGATTGATTTACGGTGGGCGAACTCAAGGTCGAGGTCGGCGAGGAGCATGAGCCATCGGGCGATGCGTTGGTTTAGATGAGGTTTGGCATACATGTAATGGATGGGGTTCGTGTTAGTGATGACGAAAGTTTTGTGATTCAAAAGGTAGTGTCGATTTTGGTAGCCACGAATGATAGGGCTAGGCACAACCTTTCTACATGTGTATACCTAGTCTCATAGTCCACCAAAGTACGACTTATATAATAAACGGCTTGTTCTCGATTTTCAGAGTCACGATGTGCAAGCATGGCCCCTACAGCGTGGTCAGTGGCGGAAAGGTAAAGGTAGAAAGGGCGGTCGTCTTGAGGTGGGATAAGCACGGGTGGCTGCAAGAGATAAGTTTTGAGAGCTTCAAAGGCTTGGTGGCACTCTTTGCTCCATTGAAAATCAATGTCCTTCTTAAGGAGGTGATGGAAAGGTTGACATCGATCCGAGAGTTGGGAGATGAAACGTCGGATAGATTGAAGCTTACCTTGTAAACTACGCAATTGTTTGAGATTAGTAGGTGGGGGCATTTCTAGAATAGCTTTGACTTTAGATGGGTCGACCTCAATGCCACGCAAAGAGACGATAAAGCCAAGAAGTTTTCCCGAAAGGACACCAAAGACACATTTCTTTGGTTGAAGGCGGACAGAATATTGTAACAGGTGATCAAAAATAATGGTTAAAACATCGAGATGTTCACTGCGATGTTTAGACTTGCCAAGAAGATCGTCGACGTAATCTTCAAGGATAGTGTGCATAATGTCATGAAAAATGTAGGTCATAGCCCGCTGATAGTATAGCACCAAAGCATTCTTAAGGCCAAATGGCATGACACGATAAAGAAGGTTCCCGAGGAGTTATGAAGGCGATTTTGTGTTGATCGGCGAAGCGGCAACCAAAATTTGGTTGTATCTGAAAAGCCATCCATGAGAGAGAGCATCTCATGACCTGCGATTAGATCAACAAGTTGATCAATGCTAGGTAAGGGGAAGTCATCCTTAGGGCAAGTGAGGTTAAGATCCCGAAAATCTGTGCATATCCAAAGTCCCCCGTCGCTTTAGTAGCGTGCGATGTTAGAAATCCATTGAGGATAGTCAATAGGCAAGATGAAGGAAATAGAAAGGAGTCGTTGGAGCTCCTCTTGACCAAGAGAGCAATGCGTGGATGCATTTTCTCAATTTTGTTTTTGGTGGTTTGGAATCGGGGTTTAGGGTGATGTTATGGACGGCAATGGTAGAATCAATTCTGGCATGTCGGGGTAAGACCATGCAAAGCTTGGTTGCGAGCACGAGAGTAAGTAGTAAAGGCGACTTGTTCTGATGTGTTAAGGGATTGTCCAATCTTCACAATGTGAGGATCCTCCTCCGTGTGGATGTTGATTTCTATAGTAGATTCGTTCAGCATGGTTTGGGTTTCAGATGGTAAGGCTCGTTGAATATAAGAGTCATCCGCGCTTGGTAAGTGAGGATGGAGTCATCATCCTGACACTCAACAACATTAATCAAAGGCGAATCCTCTTCGATCATGTCTGGATATAGAAGGGGAAGAGAAGATGGGTCCTCATTATCGCGTTGATAAGTGAGAGGACCTATGAAGATAGCATTTATGAAAAAAAAAAGTTAGGAGGGATAGATTCAGGGTCTATAGATTCTGTGGGTGATGATGGCAAAGTGGGTGATGATGGTTTGGTAGGGGTGACGTCATCTTCTTCCAGAATACAGCTGACACGAGGTGTCTCCTGTGTAGGTGTTTCAGGAAAACCGAGACCACTGCGATCATTGTGTTTGCGGGTAGTCACGGGAATGAGTGTATGTCGGCCTTGTTCGTAAAGACCAAAACCAAAGCCTTTCCAAGCACAGCGAGTCAAGAAGGTGAGGGCGAAATGACGATTTGTCAAGTATTGAAAATCAGATTGGAAGGGAACCACACCAAGAGGAGGTTCAGGGGTAATGGAGGATGCGTCAACACCCCCATACGTTAGGTTGGTGCGGCAATGGGGTGGTCCGTAAGAGATTACCTCCCCCACGCGACGGTCGTAGGTGGGATGTGCATGTAATTGTCCGTACTCCTGCGGGGTAGGGAAAGAACTAACGTTATATAGGCGGTACTCCCCCAGCGTAAGGCGTTGAAAAACATCTACTAAGGGGTCGGAGGTTGGGATGTTAGCTGCGGGAAGGGAAGTGGTTTTTGCGACGGTGGTTTCATCAGTTGAAGGCGTAGGCGCGGTTGAGGTGGATGGTTGAGGTACATTTGAAGAGGATGGTTGGGTTGAATGTATGGGTGTCTTGATTGGTATAAGCACATCGTTAGGGCGGTATAACATATTGCAGGTTTTAAAGGGGGGAGGATCAGCTTTTACGGTGTAGGACTTCCCCTCGTACTCAAATTTTATGCATCTATGTAATGTTGAGGGAACGCATCCCATGGCCTGGATCCAAGGACGACCCAGCAATATATTATATTGGAACTCTCCCTCAAGGACATAGAAGAGTTCGGGTAAAGTACGTGGTCCTACCCGAATGTTGAGGATCACGGTGCCTAAGGTAGAGGTAATAGCGTCATTGAATGACCGCAACATGATGGGGTTGGCACACATGTAGCTAGAAGGGATATTCATTTGTTGAAAAGCTTTTGAAGAGATGATGTTTAGGCTAGCACCCCCGTCAATCATAACATGACGTACCGAATGTCCCGGACGTAGGCTGAGATGAACAGGCGGGTCAGGATCTTCTGTACCAAAATCGACAATTTCATCTTCAAAGAAACCGATGCGGTGCAGCAGCTTGTGGTACGAGGCAGAAGTGGTTGGGGCGGTGGGTTGTTTGGTGAGAGAGGCAATGTGATTGGGTGTTAGAATGGAGGCAACGGGCAGGGTTTCATTAGGTAAGACCTCGATCCCCTGAAGAATTTCAACGAGAGCTTGTCGATGAGATTTAGAAGTCTGAATGAGATCATATAGTGTCATTTTTACGGGTGATTGGTGAAGCTGTTTAATCATGGCTCGATGGGCAGCTCCATTAGAGACGGGGTAAGCGGGTCCATGAATAACCACTTTGGGTGGTGGTGCAATCGGGATGTTGGACGGAGAAGGAGAGGACGCAGGTGTGCTTTCTTTCACTTTCTCATTGTTTTTCTGCGCTCGAGTAGCAACACTAATCATATTAATTTCGTAGACCTGAGATGAGGAAGATGATTGGGATAAATCATGGTCTTCAAGAGGTGGGGTTGTAATAATGACAGATCTTGGTGAGGCGGGGACAGATGGTATAGGAGAGGGAATGGAAACTAAAGGTCTCTCCCTTCGTAAGTTGTCTTTCTTAACCTTTCTATCTGGGAGAGGTGACTGACGAAGGATGGTTTTTAAAGCTTTGCATCCCTCCACATCATGTCCTGGTGTGCGGTGATAAGCGCAGATCTTAGACTCATCATAACCTATAGGTCGAGGTTTAGACGGGTCATAAGGTCTAAGTGGGGGTAGGGAAATGGTCGCATTCTCTACTAACATAGCAAGGATTTTGGCGTAAGATCCTTTGAGTGGGTCAAAATCAGAAGAGGATGAGGGTATTGATTGCGTGGGTTTTGGTAATGTTTGGGCGTGGTTGGTTCGTATGGGTGGTGGTTTAGCCGAGGGGTGTTGATACGTGTTTTTCACTAAACGTGGTTTCTTTGGTGCAGAAGCTATATTGGATGATGAGGCCACGAGATGGTGTGGTATCGAAAAACAACCACGGGAAATAGGAGCGACGAAAACAAATCTTTTGATGATGGAATTTGTTTAGGGTTGATAGGTGGACAGGATACGCGGAGTGACGGTGTTGCTATACCCTGGGATCTCTGTATGTGTGAAGAAGGCGTAGGTCGCTTTGAAGAAAACGCAGGAGGTATGATATATTGGTGCAAGGTGGAAGGATGAGGTCCCAATATGGAAGGTAGGTATGACGATGATGGTTTTGATTGTGATAGAGGCACGGGTTGAGTGTATCTCCTAAGTGGCGGGCGGCTTTATTCTTGGACAAATCTAGTCACTTAGGCGGGTGTGTTAGACTGGGTATTGGCGAGGTCCCAAGTGTAGGGGAAGATTTGGTTAGGTTGATAGAGGTGGATGGGATATTGAGTATAGATACGGGGGGTGAGAGTGAGGACATAGGCATTTTGAGTTTCTGTAAACACTTCAGGTATATGGTAGAGGTATCGGGATCGGTCATTTGCATTTGAGTAGAATATGGCGTACTCAAACGTTCCCATAGGGCCTGTCTATCTTCTGTGGAATGACAGTCCTCACGTGTGAATGTGAACTTTTGTACGGAAGAAAGGTGGGTTGTGATTCCGGTCCACTGTGGGTGTGATACAGGGGGTAAACGAGGCACTGTATCAATAGATGTCAAGAGGTCGACCGGTTGTTGAAAAGATTTAGGTGATGAAGGACTAATAGGCAGGAGGGCATGTTCGAGAGGATCCGTCATGGTTAAAGAATTTGGTGATGTCGGTGCAAGAGATTCCTCGTCTAAGGATGTCAAAAGGAGTGGCGTACCTTCCTCTTGTGCAGCAAGAGGGGTAGAAGGGGAAATCTGGGAAATAGATAGGTTAGATAACATCCGTTCGCAATCTTGTAGGGATGTGGTATAAGAAGACTCATCGATGGGAAGAGAAGTCTGGGCAGTTAACTCCTTTATGGGTAAAGGAATGATTTCGCTTTGGTTCGATGGTGGTAAAGGAGGTTCGGGCTCCTGTGTTAGTGAAGAGGCTTGATTCAAAATTTTCTCGATAGAGGCTTTGGGCTGGGTATCAAAGACTGCATGGATCTCATGAACACTCTCCTCGGCTAAGATATCCTAGTTTACGTGTAACATCCTCATTTTATACTTTAGAACAAGTGAAATTTTTTTTTTTGATAATTGCATCCTGGTTCTAAATACATAATTTAGAACTCACAATTCAAATAACCATTCATATAACAGACAACCATATGCAGCTGTAATGACTCGGAGTACCTCCGATCTATTCATTCCATGACTCGGTAATCTACCGATCTATTCATGAGTAATAAGAGTCGGTGTTTTTATTTAACACATTACTCTTGCGGTTCTCTTCCCTAATCTGGGATTCAGAATGCTCTGTCCAAGGAATCTAACTGAATAATTGTTACTATTATTCATCGGCATCTCATCCCTTAGACTAGGTGAATTAGGACAACGCAATCAGCAGCTTGCGATACTTTGGCCAAAGATTTGAAACATACTGTTTATGTCTCGTATTCCTTAACGGCATACTCGTCAATCTGGAATACGTCCTTCACCCCATTCATATGTTATATAGAATGTCTTACACTGACTACTGCCAGTCCTTCCTTTCACAATCAATCACTCGAGGCGATTAACAAGGTGATAATGTTATATGGATGCCCACGAGGATTAGGGATATAGTGACATACTGGTTCAACCTTGCAGTTCAACCAGTGTGTCATGATACCCCGAATCTCCTAGGCAGCCTTATAACATGACCACGTTCTTAATCGGTCCCTAGGTAACTCGTGCAAAATCAAGTGTAAATCTTAGCGATCAATGCAAAGGGTGTCGCCATAAGTCATCTGCATTGTTGTAACTTCGAGAAGATCCTAATCTTCTCGGAGGTACAACCCTGCAGTTGACTTATGTCGTCAACCTTTAAATCCGCCTCGAAAAGATCTACTCAGTAACAAGCGTTACGCACTTGAGTTTAAATTACTTTAAAGACTTTTCCCTAAGGTTAGCCTTTCCGATCCCTGGATTCTTCGCCTTAAGACGACCCTCCTCTATAAAACCCATTACTTGGTAGAGATATTAAGGTCAAGTTCTTCATCAAGGAGTCATTAGAATACACCTGATTCTAAAGCAACAGAATCGGACAATACCTCATAACCTTTGCTTGAGATTGCCATCTGAACTCCATTTGATTGTATATCAGTTCTCTTAATTGAATTTATATCATACTTTTTAGTATAAAGATATAAATGATTAAGAATCCAATTTAATATTGTCCTGTTATACTTAGGACTAGGGATTAGTAATTTAATCCAGCTTGTTTAGCGTTCTCTTTAGGCTCATTTTTAACCTATCTTCTAGAAAGACAATTATTTAAATCCAATATTGCTTTCGCTAACACAAATTAGAACTACTAAACACTCATAAGAATTCAATCTCATTTTCTTGCAAGCTTTCATTGTCAATCACAAAAGCATTCATATTATACAATGATAACAATGCCCCTTCGTTACATAAACCGAAGAAGGTCAACTATCAGAAATAGAATACAACACATAAGTTTCAAACACTTATTTCCATTCCTTTCAAAACTATACAATTACATTTTATGCAACAACATACTTGATACAATGCTCAACGGAAAAGAAACATCTTTTCACATATAGTACATCTGTAAAATCAAGCTGTAATTCATTATAAATCAAATAAACAATCTGATCAGCCTGTCAGATCTGCATTGCTTTTACCTCTTACGGTAACCATCTGCAAAAATAGTCAACATGAGTCACCAATTGAAGGCCGAGCATGATAAGCACTAACTTTTAAAACAATTGCAATCCATCAATTGTTTTCATTAAACACCCTGTTTAAATGAGATCAGATATTCACATTAGTAAACATATTCAGACTATGCCCTTGTAATACAAAATGATTACAAATATGTAACTCTAACATGGTTACAAAATAGTCTTAATCACTTTCTAATATTTCATCAAATATTAAAAATCAAGGAACGAATGTACACAAACAATCATTGAATCCAAAATCACAACATTGGTCAGATCGTTTCATTCATCCAATAAGGAAAATATCATAACAAATCGGGTTCCACCAATATGTTTACAACACAATTCCCACTGTTAGACAGATATCATCAAATAAGCAAAAGAAGGGAAAGAACCAAATCATTCATACTCCCTTTCACATAAGTTCGTTACTGTACTGTCTACACAAATGAAATACATTCATCCAGTAAGCATACAAACAAGTCAGTCAAACAACAGGAAGAATCACTGTCATAATAAAAATCGAACACAACAAGGCTTTACGGCCCGAATTCGAAATCAAGAAACCCAGTATTGCGGTCAGCAATAGACTACATTGCCTTAGGCAATTGGATGTTTCCCAAGATTATGCCAAGACAATCACTCAAAATCTCCGAACATGCTCAGTCTCAATCAGACAGGAGTGAATGGAAAAGAATATAGCAAATCTATTCTTACCTTGGCGCATGCAAGGCTAAGGTATGATATTCACGGTTCACTTCAGCAGAAGCTAGAACACGAGATAAAGATTCATGCTCAAGGATCTCAAACAGTGACAAAGGCAGTGTCCAAATGTCAAGTTCAGAAAGAGACAGAAGTACAAGTTACCTTTCCAGAATTCTAATGATTCAAACAGAGGTAACAATTCAAACAATTGCATATGAATTCATACTGTATTCATCAACGAAGCATTATGAAAATCAGGCAAACAAATTAATCTCTGATTTCAAACCAAGAACCCAACTGAACCCTTGTCAATGCGACACAATGGTATTCTTACGAATATCAGAGATCAAAATACAAATTATTTCCTTAAGTCGCTGAAACAACGATTTCCCAAAATTCATCTATATTCAACCATGAACAGTGACTTAAACATGTAAATCATTCAATCGACTCCACTGAGTCATTCTAATAAAAAAGAATACAATTCTGTATTTATATTGCATACTGATACGGGTTTAATAACCATGACCTAGCTCATAAGGCCGATATACAAGATGTCAAACTGTTCACAGAAATCCATCAAGGCCAAAATAAACATCACGAGTTCAATATCAGGCTTGTACAGAAGCCAAAGAAGCAAGACATCTTCCGCAGGGTCAAACAACAGGATAACCCAACAGTCCTAATTGAAACAGTTACACTGTCCATCTATCATAAGTTCAACTGAGTCCTAACAACAGTAACCAAATAATGCCAGATGATAAATCATCGGTGCCAACAATGGCAACATTAAGATCAGGCAAAAACAAACCGGAATACCGAATTTCCAAAACAAGAAGTCCAACGGTACCCTTACCATCATTTTCACACAAGATGGCACAGGAAAGAAACGTGGAATCTCATCCAAAGAGTATAAACCACAAGTTCTTGCAACACGAATGTAAAATAACAGAGGTCGTGCTACTCGTTACTCTTCGAGTACAAAATCAAATTACCAGTATCCCAATAGATATTCAAACGAAGTTCAACAATGGTTCACAATACGATTCATTTAAAGGACTCCACATAGTCGACCGAATACATATATCCATACTGTACACTGTCAACGGTTTAGATCCCGTTACACAAATAACATGGAAAAACAACTACTAATGAGTCGAAAGGAAAAACTGTAACACTAGTTACCTGATTCCAAACCATTTTAACAGACAGAACGAACCCAAATAGTATCATTAGTCACTGTCACTAAAAACCACAACAGGGTTTTCAAAGGTTCAACAAACTGATCAAACAAACAGTCCCATTAATATTTAATCCGACTGTTTCCAAAACAAGAATCGACGACCAAAAATCGACAACATAACAATCAATGGCCTATACCCATCACAGGATCGATTCATGGGCTCACGCCGAACAGGCCGAGCAATCATACATATCACAAGTTTCGCATAATCAAACCGAAATGCAAACACAAGGAAACAGTGACACAGTTCGAATTTAATAAACACCCAACAAGGATAATGAAGATTCGAACCAGAAGAGATTCAGTACCAAAAATCAAACAAGATCTCCATAGAAAATCCTCTATTTTCTCAAAACATTTGAACAGAGTTGTTCTAATGAAATCACTTGAAAAACAGCAAGATATTTAAAGGTTAGGGCCTAACATGCCTGGATTTTTGATCAAATTTCCGAAGCAGACCACAGGAAGAGCTCAAACTTCCTTTTCTTTTTCCAAGATAAAGCGACCAACAAAATTTCGCTATCTCCATCACATATATATCCTCCATGACAGAGAAAAGAGCTAGAGCAGTTCATACTTGCCATGCAACTCAAAGAGGACTGGTGCGAAGAACCAGTAAACAAGCAGAGAGAAAACCGAAAATCGCGACAAACCAAACAAACCCTCAAACTTCCCGTTTGCATGCCTTCTCGCGAGTTCCGGGCTCGTTTACCGAGAATATTGAATGCCATTAAACCAACTTTCCCGCTTAAACTCAACTTCCACCGACCGCCAGAATTGGCGACAGTCCAATGAAAATTCAAGTCCATTTCCAAACTTAGCGAATTGCCACGTCTGCACAGGTTAGCCGTCGCTTAAGCCTCCGCCATGACCTGTCCCTCATCCTTATCCATGCATTAATTGCCATAGAAACGCCGCCCATGGTTCGCACCCCTCCATAGGCCCCTTTACATCCTCCTCAATAGTTAGGTTAGTAACTTAGGTTAGAATTTAGGATAACACTTATTCTAACCACATCACATGTAGTTACTGACTTAGGATATTAACACATAGCCTAGGTCTAGGTTAGATTAACACTAATCTAACCCCTAGGTTAGGTTTTAGTTTTAGGTTACTAACCATTAATAATTCCAGTTAGGTATAACATTTTATATGCCAAGAAAAGACCTAAAATCATGCATCTCCGAACAGGATTCACTCCTATACAGCCGTTAGGCTACAGGAATATACATGACAGAATTATTACTTGGTCCACGTCCGAGACCTTCCAGATATACTTCGATATCGGGAACCAATTCATTTCCCAAGATCAGCCTGAGTCATACTCCTGACCAGCTTAATCAATGCTTCCATACCTTGCAACCTGTTCAAGGTCTGTGATCTAATTCATCACAAACAAATTTAAAGCATTACTTGGATCAATTCCACTGATCCAAGACTAGATATTATAGATGAATATCTCTATAATTCATTCCGTGATCAGATTAATATTCAGACACAAAATGAAATAAATAAAAGAGTCTAATCATATTCTGACTCAGTCAAGATCTGTAATCTGCAAGGAAATTACAATACATATCAAGCATGATTTCTAAATCGAGGAACACATCCTTATACAAGAAATCACATATCAACACTTGTATGTCCAGGAGAAAGTAACAACAGTTCAGGGTGTTACATTACGTTGTCTTTGTTGGAAGAGTGATTCGAGAATGGTTTGTTAAAGATTTTCAAATTTCGGTTGGCAGGGGCATTAGGATTATCGAGGGTTATATCCCCTGCGTCAACCATTTCCTGCACTATGTTTTTCAACATCTTGCAGTTTTCATGACTATGTCCTTTTACGCGGTGAAAGTTACAGAAGTCATTTTCTTTGTACCAGGAAGGTATGGCGCGAGTGGAATCAAACCCGGAATGAGGTTTAACAGGAGGTAATGTAATGGCTCCTGCTTTGAGCAATTTTTCCAATATCACACCATATGTTTCTCCCAAGGGAGTGTAGTTGATGGGCTCGGATTTGTACTTATAGGTGGTTTTTGGTGGAGTATTGGACGGCGCTTGAGATTTGACCATCACCGCATGGACAGCTCCTTTTGATTTAGAATAAGTGGATGCGTGAGGAGTGGTGGTATTTGGTTTATTGGTAGAATCAGGAGTTTGGAAATTGGGGTTTTTGTTGCGCAACCACAATTTCTCTTCTTCTAAGGCTCGAATTTCTAGTTTCCGAGCCATGGTAAAGGCTTCATCGAATGTACGGAAAGTTTGAATTTGGAGGGTAGGGGAGATGTGCTTAGCGCAAGCCCGCGTAAACAGTTCGATAAGTTCGGTTTGAGGCAAGGCATACGTAAGTTGGTTGATAAGGCCCCGCCATCATCCAACGAAATCTGCGATAGATTCGTCCTCAAATTGTCGGATGGCATAGAGGTCGGTGATAGATACTTTCTTGGCAATGTTAATGGAGAAATGATCCAAGAAAGATTGGGCTAGTTGGTTAAAAGAGAAGATTGAGTGCTGGGTTAAAGCACTGTACCACTCCAAGGCAGGTCCTGATAAGGACATGGGAAAGGTGCGGAGTAACAAGGCATCATCATGGGCAATCAAATAACAAGCATGTCTAAATGATCGCAAGTGTTGTTGAGGGTCCTCTTTACTGTTAAAACAGGTAAATTTTGGTAACTCCCATTGAGGAGGATATGAATGAAGGGGGACGAAGGGTGAATAGGCTCTGAAAAACTTGCTCGTATGTCGAGGCACTACGACTTCCTGAAATGCAAGCCTCCAGTTTTGCATTTTGTCCATCATTTTTTAATTAGATCGGTAGTTGGATGAGATGATGGTGTGGTTGTGGTAAACGGAGGCAAATTGGGCCAAGGACCACCGCTAGACCCTGGTGGGGTTAATTGTTGATAAGGTGTGGAGGATGAATATGTTGAGGCAACCGAATAGGGATGTCCCATATAGGATGTTGAGGTCACTGGATACGTGTATGGGAATGAAAAGGTAGGCGGAGCTTGAGAAGTAAAGCTCGTGTGGATAGGTGGCAGAGAGCAAGTCATGAATGGAGCAGTCTGCAAGAGAGATGAGGTAGGGGCAGTCAGCGGTAATGATATGTGGGGTCCGAGGTTAACCAACGGAAAGCCAATCTGAGTCGTATGAACCTCTGAAGCCGTCGGATTGGGAGACGGGGCTAGAGATGCAGGAAGCAAGGCGGTATTATCAGGCGGAGTGGGAGCTAAATGAGCAGCTATACTAATAGGCATACCCACAAGGAGCTGACCATCAGGCGTACGGTCAGGGGTATGAGACAAATAGTATTGTACAGCACTAGGATTAGCATCTAGAAACTTGGCAAAGTCCTTATCTCCCACAGGAATTTTAGGAACCTCGCTGGTATCCGTAGGATTCCCCACAGAATGTGAAGGGGGTGATTCAGGCAAAGAAACAGAGCAAGCATGTGAAACCATGGCGGCGGCTTGCTTTCGAGTGATAACAACCATGGACAGGAGTTCACAGTAGGGTTTCAATCTGTCAGGAATAGAAACAAACTCAGACTGGTAAAATTGGTAGGTTGCTGGTTTGTCAGGAATTGGAAAAGACAGTAACCGATATCGGTCTAGTAACCGATGTCGGTTACACTATAGCCGACGTCGGTCAGGTAACCGATGTCGGTGTAAGAAGTCTAGGCTAACAAGATATAAAAAGGCTGCTAATTTGATTTTTAACAACGTTTAGTATACTTGTCCAATTATTGATCACAGAAGACAGAGTATGAGAAAGAAAACAGAACTAAAAACAAGCAAGATGCACACACAAATCCAGAGATTAACCCTAGGGTTAATTTTAATTATCGTGGGCTTATGCCTTTAGACGTAGAATGATGTCAGAATCCTAAACAAGAGACTTAGGGGAAATGTCAAGTTGTTTTGGCTTATAAGGTTACCTCAATCGGGTGGAGGAATACCGCGGAAAAAAGGGGGATGTTTGAGCTATTGTGTTAATTGTGAAGTGATTCGGTATGTGTTGTGCAGTGAATGTAAGATTAATTTCCTGTCAATACCGTGGATATCACCCCCACGTGTACGACCTGTTACTTAATCTACGTTCACTAGAATTGAAAAACAACAAGCAGGAATGCAATGCACGTGTTTTAAACCCAAATCAAAAATTATGTTCGATGAAGCAAGAGAGATGACTTTCACTAATGCGAAACTAGGAAAGCAAGACAAATTCTTTACGAAATATATAACAAAAGTAGCAACAGCAAGTATGCTTCCTAAAATGAAAATAAGCAAGAGAAACAGAAACCCAAAATGGGTCCCACCGGGCGTGCCAAAATGTTTCACTCGGAATGTTTCGTTCCTTTTAGAAACAGATAAGGGTTAGGGGCTAGGAGGAATACCTGTAGAATGTCGAGATGGTGTGCGCGTACCATAGAGAAAGATCAGGCTGACTGCGAAGAACTCCTTTTTGTCTTGGAAGGACTACCTGCAAATAAGAACACAAGACCACAAGATTTTAATTAGACAATAAATGAGGAAACTGCCTTGGGCCCAGGAAATATAAAACTTCCTTTTGAAGGTGGTCAGTTCCCTTGCTAATATGAATTAACACAAAATACTATAAGATATTAATTAAATTGCTTTGTTGAACTGGGTAGGGGAAAGGCTGGTTATTGGTTATAGTCAGTATAACCGATGCCGGTTACTGATAACCGATGGCGGTTACTGATGACCGATATCGGTAGAGTCTAGGATCTGAAGGTTAGTTGTTTTGTGGGGTGGTGGTGTTATTTGGTAGTTGTGTTATTTGTAGGGATGTATATAGGTAATATTAGGAAATAGGGTGATGAGATCTAGATGAATGACAGTTAGATGCAATGACACGTTGGGTAGTGGATCCAAGAATGGATTTGTGAGGACTTATGATTCAAAAAGTCAAAGAAATGTTATTAAAGAGTACATGCAAGAAGTAACTTACTGATTATTCGCGAGATGTAGGTCCAAGAGCTCTGATGGAAAAGGCAGAACTGAGGTAGGATGGGCTGCCACACAGCAGATCAAATCAGCTGAGTATCACAGGGCTCTGGTATCCAGTTGCAGTCCTTGGCTTACTCTCCTTGTCTCTTCACTTGTCTCTGCTCGGTCAAGTGAAGATCTGGACTCTCTTGATCACTCCCAAATGATCTCTGTTGATTCAAAAATCCTTTGACCTTGATCCAAAAATGAAATTCCGATCTTTTATTTTTGGTTTGGGGAGGCCATTTACAGGGAACCGATGGCGGTTACGTAACCGATGGCGGTCGAGTAGGAACCGGCATCGGTAAGGAAAAAGTAGGCTATTTTTAGTAAAATAGCCCACCTTCCCCGCTTTTCTCTCCGAGATTAGTTGCGGGCTTGGTCAAGTGACTAGAAGGTCGGTTTTGGGTGCGAAAGGGGTCATTAGTCATGGGTGTAGGTATAGACCAAGTTTTAGGTCTTAATTAGGTTAGTTTAGGATTAGGGCTAGGTCATGATGAGGTGGCAAAATGAGGTGGTAGGTGAGGTGATGATGGGGATTTATCAATTACAAGGTAATTAATAAATAATTGTGTAAGGTTTAGGTAATGAGGTTAGGTTGTGAAATGGGATGCGGGTCACAAGGGGTCGTAAGACACGAATTTGGTGTCTACAATCCTGTCCTGGTTCGATCTCGGTTCCCATGGTGATGCGAATAATAACCCTTTACCCCTTAGTTTCATAATTATTTTTGATCTTCGTTTGAATAATTTGAATGGTGTAAGAAAAGGAATTGAAAGTGCATCCATAGTGAAGAGAGAGAAAGAATACGAAAAGAAACACAAGAATCACAACCACCCAGGACAATATAATAACCCCCCGCTTTGGCACTTATAGTTTAGTGTGTTGAATACAATCGAGTCCGAGATCGAGATTGCATCTTGAAACACATGGTAACTCAACTTGTAATCAGTTTAATAACGTGCAAGAGAGGAGACCACAATCGTGTTTCGTGGAGCGCAACAAAGTGACACCGTACACAAGCACAATTGCAAAAAACTAGGAGGCAAAATCAAATCCTAGTTGTGAGAAAAAGCGTCTCATGTCACAAAGGATACCCCCTTGCTATAAATTGTGGAAAATACGATCACTAGTCGTAAGTAATAATAAGGGTAAAATACAATGTTTTAAACAAACTCAAGATGAGTCCGAGAGATCTTCAGAATGCCGAAAAAAGCACGCGGAAGAAAAATAGGAGCTCGGAGTGTTACTGCACACTTGAGCGCATGATTAGTAAAAAAATCGACAATAACGCTTAAAAATTATTGTTTGGAAATGCCTAATTTAGCTAAATTTAAAGCTATGGGAGTTAAAAATGATAATTAATTGTTAATTTAAAGGACGATTTTAAATATTTTATCTAATCGTAAATGAGGTCAATTTGAAATTAATAAAACTAGATTTAATATAATTAAATCTAATTAATTTCAACTAATTAAGATCTAATTAAAAAATTAAATCCTAATTAAATATTTAAATACTCCCTTTAAAAAATCCCCAATTTTGAGAAAAAAATCACCTCATAAAGAAAACTCCCACTTTAAAGATTTCCACCAAAATTGTTTTAAAAACTTGCCTTAATTAATAGTAACGGTCCACTCAAAAAAAATCCACCAAAAGATATTAAAAAAACTTACCATAAATTTTACCAAAAGGTGCATTGACCAAAGGGGCTTGGTGGAAACCATTTAGAGGATCCGAGCTTTATGGAGGTCATTTTGGCGAGTTTTATGGAGGCGGTTCAGCAAGTGAGTGTAACTGCTAGGAGCCAAGTGCCGAGGGAAATTGGTAAGCACATGCCGAGCAGGATAAAACATGGGAGAAGTGTGGGGAGAAGGGAGAGCTCATGGAGGAGCTCACAGTGTGTAGAGACTCACCGTCATAGTAAGCAAATGAGCGACAACAACAGCAAACTCATGGCCAGCAAACTTCACGGCAAAGGGAGACCACGACCATGTAAGTGGAAAATTCACGTCCTCGTGACCTCAACCATGCAGACCACGACCATGTAGGATCGAGCAAGGAAAAATTGTAGACCAGGGTAGAGAGGGTCTTAGCCAGAGCAAGAAAGCATGAGGCGAGTTTGATGAGTTTGCAGAGCTCGTGTTTGGAGTTGTAGCTTGCAGGAATTAAAAAAAAATGCAAATACCAATGCAACCACCAATTTTAAACCTAGATCTCTGTAAAAAACACCATGCAAACACAGAAAAGACCAAAAAAAAGATCTAAATATTTCCATTTTAATAAAAAAATTAAAAAAATAGAATAAAGAACCTCATATTTTAGTTGATCTGCTAAATTTAGTCTGCATCTAGATAAATGTAGCTACAAAACCCCTAAAAACTCGAGGAGATCTACACATGTATGAAGAACATAGCAAAATAGAAAAATTTCCAAGAACATCTTGTTAGATAATGTTAGCAATAAATTTCTAGAATCTAATGATCGAAAAAAATTACACAAGGAGTAAAAATAATGAAACCAAGAGTAATCAAAACTCAGATGACAAATGCACGTTTACCCAATCTCAGCTCTAATACCATGAAAGAGTTGGCAAGAATTATATCAAAAATTGTGCACCACGATGAAGTTTCACTCCAAAGGAAACGTAATAGCTCCAATGTAATCACAAGGAGGAATCAATCAATCAATGGAAGAACTTGCATAATAGAACAAAGCTTGCACATAGAGAAAGACAACGGAGTGTCTTGGCATACTCATAAATGTCAAATGAAGGGATACATATAGGGTGTTGAGTAACCCTAGTGCATGACACACAAGCAAACCCTAAACCTAACCCATGTGAGATGACCCTCCATATGTGTGTGGAGGACATAAAGGATCACACACCCCAACCGAAGGATTCAAATACATCATTACAAGAAGTGGAGAGCTCGGATTAGAGTAAGCATGCTCCATTAGAGGACCACATGGACACTTGAAAGCAATCTACTCCTGAAGGAAGGCATGGTAGTGGATGTTAAAGCTATATATAGAGATTCTTGGGTAGAAGAAAAGGCATGCTATCAAGGGAGAGAAGAGGGATCAACATAGAGGGAATGAAGGGTGAAGCTCTGCAGAAATAATAGGAGGTTCCAGAGGGTTGGGGTTCTCATTAAGAGGACTATAGGAGTGATAGCATACCTAGGGGGATGGGTCTGTGACAATTTTTGTAATATGGAAAGCATAGCTAGGGCTTCTGATGCATGAGTCTTATCTACATTGATGCATTGGCCTGTTATGGCCTTGGTGAATGTAATGTGGCTACTAAACTATGATCAATATGAATATATGGTTATGTTCTAAGAATATAATGTTCATGGATGTAAACCCTAGTGTCATTTCTTTATGTTATGGATCAGATCTGTTATCTGTATGATGTTTCTTTTGATTATGAATGAATGTATTGATATAATAACTCACCCTAGGCTCTCAAAATGAATGCATGGTCCTTTACCTTTTTGCATATAATTTTCTATCCTTAAGCAATGTATTCTCAAAAAATCACATAAAGGAGGGCTCAAAGCACCGTGCGTGCCTCTCGTAAGATCCCAATGCCCATTGGGAGATAGGTCGGCATGCACGGGATTAGAAGGTTATTCTAAGGGCATAAAAATGACTACATCTTGGTTCCATTGTCGGGACCTCTTTTCAAAGTTGTTGTGAGAAATGGATACATCTTGGTTCATTTGACGCGTGATGACAAAGCACTTGACCTTGGAAAGTGTCAAAGCATGGTTTAAGAGCATGGAGGATGAGTTTTCTCAAATATTTAGTATTGGACCTGAGTTTTATGTGTGCATATGGGTAGAAGAGCACCTATATCATGAGTTGTATGAAACCTTCTTTTGCTACTTTCTAGTAGAATTGTATGAATGGCTTTCAACATATGCATCCAAATCAAGTTGGTACTATAGATCGTGTGTGTGAACCTAGATGACTACCAGAGGATGCAAGACATAAATATAGCTTGGACACATGTTGTTGAATCTTGGTAGAGAGGAGTGTTGACCAGTTATACTCTAGAATACATCATTTCTACATATTCTTGTCCAAAGATTGTTGAGTTTGAGTTCCTAAGGGAACCTAAAGGATCATTTTTACGTGTTATCCCATTGGCTATAAATATCTTGGTCATTACGTTAAGTTTGGAGGCATTCCCTATGGTCGATAAGCTTCTCTGAGTGTTGGGTGAGGAAGCTAGGGTGGAGGAAGATGGCGGACATTGTGGCTGAAAAGGAGAGGGAGGAGAGACAACTCAAGTATGGTGAAGCTCATGAAAGGGAAATGGCTAGACAATGCAAGGTTACATGAGTGATGGATTTATGGAGGTAGATATTGCAGGCAAGAGTCGAGGTTCATGTAGAGGACATGGAACCTGAGCATTTTATGCTACCCCATCTCGGCAAGTGTGAGAGAGAGATCCCTTAAGATTCTGATGAGAGTTCATTGCGTGAATAAAGGAGAGTCATCGGCATGCATCTGAACCCACCTCATGACCAACCCTTGGTGCTTAGTTTTAAAAATCAAGAGATAAGCATAAGCTAACCCAGCTTAGTATCGTAGGGAGAAATCGAGTGTGCTTAGGAGATATAACTTCTTGTTTGGGACATTTATGGCTGCACAAACCATTCCTATGTTTGGAGGAATTTTTGGGAAAGGTGCAAGTACATAAAGTTTGGTTATCACAAGTGGCATGGGACACACGTCCGACGGTGGGAAATATCAAAACCATCAACGCACAGTTCAGTGGGATGTTGGGAACACTAGGCACAACCACTTCAAGCCCTTTTTCGGCTATAGGAAGTGGATTTGGTGGTGTAGGAGTTTGAGGACTTGGTGGGCCTAGTAGATCTGGAGGATTTGGTGGGGCAAGAGGGACATGACCTAGTGGGTCTAGTGGGTCTGGTGGTGGAGGAAACACTGAAAGAAACCAAGGTTTTGGGTCAGGCAGAAAGGGCCTCACCAACTCCGTAATTATTTTTTGACATGTTGTTGCACCTACCAGACTACAACACTATTGAGGATGTTGTAGAGCATGTGTAAAAGTGTGAATTTCTATGGCACATGAAGGGGATCACTACCCAGAAGCGGAAGGCGAGTAAATTTGTAATAACTTTGTAGGGGTTTCTACATAGCTAGTACCGCAAGTATGACCCCCATCATATGGTGGTGGATTACAATGCACTGAAAAACACCTTCCTAGCAGAGTTCTATATCCCTAAATTTGAACAGAAGAGTATCGGGCATGCTAAAATAAATCCAAAGAAGGAATGGTAAAGAGTGTGCGGGAGTATGATGCATGGTTAAAGACTCTCTTGTCAAAACTATCCAATGACATTCACCCCTCTCAGCATGCTCAATGGTTTGTTGGAGGATTAATAACACCATTTAGAAGAGAAATGTCACACAAGATTTTCATAGACCCACGCAAGGCCTTGGAGGTTGTCTTGCACGCCGAGGCTATTGGAAGTATTGATACCAGTGTTAGCCCTTTCCTTGAGGCTTAAATTATTGCAATGGTGAAGCAAACTAAAGAAGTTATCTACAAACTTGGTGCATGAGACTTGCAGTGGTCTATGGTGCATAGAGTGTGAGGTAAAGGGGCATGCAAAAGATAGTTTCCCACTGGAAATCGATACACGCCATGATAATAGACTGTGAAATCTTCCATGGGGACCATGATGCAAGTAGGTGTCCTCTACCACAACGTGTGATCCACAATAATGTGTCTTTCTATTGCAAGATTTGTACCTCTATGACCCATGACACCAAGGATTATAGGTTGATTGACCAAATTCATGATGTCATTGATCTCGGTGTGCACCAGACTAGCCTTACAAGTAGTTCCAAGGATGATGATTGCCACTATGAGGAGCACGTGGATGGAGGAGCATGTGGAAGAGGTTTTCATGGAGGATTTCATGGTCGTGGTAACCACAACAGAGGGAGAAGTGAGTTCTCACACAGAACCTATTATAACTGTGGGTTGACATAACATTATAAGTGTGAGTGTCCTGACATGTTGCAATTCTCATGGTATGGAAAGAAACATAAGTACGAGGAATTCCCTAAGCTATTTGAGCACATGAGACAGCAACACCAGAAATACAAGGGTGCTAGGATGGTAAGCATAAAGAAGGTGACCCATAGTTGATGCCAAGAGTGGCACGTGAATATGGTTTAGAACTGTCTTGGTGACGATGCAAGCAGAGACCACGTGCGTCAAAGACATACCAAGGCAAAGAACACTAGTTACGAGAGAAGAAGTGGTACATGGAAAGTATCCAGACCCTTCTCATTAGAAAGAGGTATATCAAGAGACTATGGATGTGATTCGGAGTTTACAAGGAGAGATCCAGTGTCTCAAGGTGTTAGATTGTGGAGCATGTTTTCATGTGTGAAAATGTTGAAGACTATACAATAAGAGTATTGTACACTTTCCATAGTTGTCTCGCTAGGTTTCGTAGGGCCGTGCCTCGAGCGGAGATTTAGGGTGTAGCCCCAGAAAAAAAATTGGCCTCAAAAAACATGCATGATATACCGAGAAAATGTATTTTTCTCATATGGGCTGGATTTTTGATACATAGGTTTATAGGATGGTTTTGATACCCCGGTTTTGTAAAACTGCTTAAGCATTGTCTACTTATGTGGTTTTGAGCATATGATAGGGATAATGTAACATTACAAATGTGTCAAAATTTGGGTGTGAATTCTATAGAGTTTGTTGAGCATAGCTCCAAATAGATCTAGGTATTGTATTAAGAGAGTGGTGGCTTGTAATAAAATATAAGCAAGTGATTCTTAGTGGACGTAGCCCAAACTAGGTGAACCACATTAAATATTGTCTCTTTGTGTTGTTATTTTATTATTCTCGCACTTTTATTTCAAACTGTAATATTTTCTACATATTATTTTCTCTTTTACGATTCGTGAGGGGTTATTCTACATATTTTATCCCTTATTTCCTAAGAATTGGTATCAGAGCCTAGTTTGGTTTATTGAAGTGTTGAATCACATGGAAATTTTTAGCTTGAGTGGGAGCTATAGTAGATGATGGAAGATCAAGGGTTAATAAATTCGACAGTGCAAATTTTAGTCTTTGGAAGATGCAAATGGAAGATTACCTTTATCAAAAGAATATTTGTATTTCATTATCGAGAAGGTGAACAAACCCTTGAACATGATGGATGGGAATGGGATTCACCGGATAGGAAGGCACTTGGGACAATCTAGTTGTGTCTTGCATATTTGGTATTATTTAATGTTTTAAAGGAAAAGACTACAAAAGAACTAATGGATGCATTAGGGAAGTTTTATGAAAAACCCTCTGCCTCTAACAAGATATTTTTAATGAAAAGTTGTTTAACATGACTATGTCCGAGAATAGTTTAGTAGCGAGATCATTTAAAATATTTTAATACATTGTAAATATGCCACTTTGTTACAATAGAATTTGATGAAGAAGTTAGGGCTTTATTAATTTTATGTTCTTTCCTAAGAGTTGGAATAGCACTGGTAATGGTGGTAAGCAACTCGGATCTAGCTAACTCAAAGTTGAAGTTTGAGGATGTTTTAGGGGTGATTCTAAGTGAGGAAATGCAAAGAAAAATATCTGGGGAATATTCTACTTTAAGGAATGCTTTGTGAAAGGGAAACTAGAGGAGAGAGGAAGAATAGAGGAAGCCGTGAAAATCGAAGGATCGAGCAAGGTCAAAATCCAAAAGCAAGATAGTATGAGGGCACTTGTGGAAAGTTTGGGCATGTAAAGAAAGACTGTTTTGGGAGCTTCAGGACAAGAAGAAACAATGGAAGAAAACAATGAGGTAAATGTGGCAATGAGTAATGTCCGTCAGGATGCTTTGATCCTTTCTTTGCACTATATTATCTGAATCTTGGGTTTTAGATTCGTGGGCTTCTTAACATGTTACTCCACATAGGCATTATTTTGTTGATTATGTTCAAGGAGATTTTGGGAATGTCTTTCTTGATGATGATGAGCCTTGTAGCATAGTTGGCAAAGGTTTTGTTTGGGTTAAGAAGCGAGAATGGGAATACTTGGCTATTGAAGGATGTTAGACATGTGCCTACATTAAGATGAAATTTCATATTGCTGGGTAGTTGGGAAGTGATGGTTGTACAGGTGATATTTATAGCAAACTCTTAGAAGGTTACCAAGGGTGCTCTTGTGGTGGCAAGAGGTAATAAGGTTGGAACCTTGTATTTAATCATTATAGCACCAATGTTTGTAATATTATGGCTTGAAGTAGATACAACATTATGGCACTATAATCTTGGTCATATGATCCATAAGGGCATGGAGATCATAAATAAGGATTTACCCAGATATACGAGAAAAAGGTTTGGAGTTCTGAAGACTACATATATGGGAAACAGAATTGAGTAAGGTTTCTCAAGGTTAGACCTACAAAGAAAGAGAGTAAGTTAGAGTTTGGTGCATTCGATGTGTGGGGGTGGCTCGAGATATCATCTCTTGGGGTTCAAGTTATTATGTTACTTTTATTGATGATGTAACAAGGAAAGTTTGAGTTTATTATATTAGAAAAAAATTTGATGTATTTGACACTTATCTAAAACGGAAAGCCTTAGTAGAGAATGAAACATGTCTTAAGCTAAAATGTCTTAGGTCTAATAATGGAGGGGAGTATTACAGCAATGAATTTAATGATTATTGTTCTAATAATAGAATCTGCATGCAAAATATGGTTCCAGGAACTCTGCGGCAGTAATGGGGTGTCGAAAGGATGAACAAAACAATAATGGAGCATGATAGAGCATGAGGTTAAATGCGGGACTCGCCTCTTTCTTTTTGGAAAGAAGCTATGAGCACAGCTGTGTAATTGATAAAAAGAGTACCCTCAAGTGCCTTGGATGGAGGCATACCTGAGGAGGCTTGGTATGGTAAGAAATTTGATTATTCATTTCTTAGATTCTTTGGATGTGAGGTGTTTTTCCATATACACAAGGATGATAGAACCAAGCTAGAGGCTAAATCAAAAAAATGTAGTTTCATTGGTTATGGTAGTGATGACTTTGGATATAATTGTTAGAGTATTAAGGATAAGAAAATCATTCGATCTAGGGATGTGGTCTTTAATGAAAAAGTCATGTATAAGTAGCATTGCATAGAGGAAAACAGGGAAGAATCCAAGAAAGAATATGTAGTGGTAGAGGATCTTCCAAATGGGAAAGTGACACATGAATCAGTTTATGAACCTCCTCAACATGAACCCAAAACTCCTATATTGAGGAGGTCTTCGAGGTATGGAAGAGAACCCGAATGTTTTTCTACTTCTCTGTATTATTTATTACTCACTAATAGTGGAGAGACAGAGAGATTTGATGAAGCAATGTAGGTAGATACTAGGAAGAAGTGGGAGTAAGCCATGGATGAGGAGCATCAAACTCTCATGGATAACTAGACATGGGATTTGGTGAAGCTACCCAAATGTAAAAGATCATTATAGAACAAGTGGGTATCTGAGTCAAAGATGAAGAAGAAGGTAAGAAAATATGAAAGGCCCGGTTGGTGGTCAAATGGTTTGCACGAAAAAAAGGTATAGATTTTGATGATATTTTTTCTCTCTAGTAGTAAAATGACTTCTATTAGAACTGTTCTTGGAATAGTTGTAGTAGAAGACTCGCACTTATAGTAGCTTGATGTAAAGACCGAATTTCTCCATGGTGATTTGGAGGAGGATCTATGTATGTAGTAGCCTGAGAGGGCTATGAGGTCAAAGGTAAAGAGGAGATGGTGTGCAAACTGAAGAAGAGCTTGTATGGCTTGACAAGCTCCACGTCAATGGTATAAGAAATTTGATAGCTTCATGATGGAGCAAGGTTATATTAGATTCCATTTTGACCATTGTTTGTATACAAATAAATTTGAGGATGGAATTTATATTATCATGTGTCTGTATGTGAATGACATCTTGGTTGCAGGTAAAAACATGTAGAAAATAAAAGTACTCAAAAATAGCTAAGTGAATCCTTTGCTATGAAGGATTTGGGGGCAGCCAAAAAAATCCTTGATATGAGGATATCTTGGAATAGGAAGGAATGGAATCTGAATTTATCTCAGGAAGAGTCAATTAAGAAGGTCTTGGAGAGGTTTAATATGTAGGATGTTAAACTAGTTGGGACTCCTTTGGTAGGCCATTTCAAGTTATCAAAGGAGCAGTGTCCCAAGATAGAGCAAGAGAGAAACTAGATGTTCAAGGTACCTTACTCATCGCCGGTTGGCGCTTTGATGTATGCCATGGTGTGTACAGGCCCGATATTACCCATGCAGTGGGAGTGGTGAGTATATTTATGAGTGATCCAAGTAAAGATCACTTTGGTAGGTAGTAAAGTGAATCCTTCGGTATTTGAGAGGGATCATGTGGATAGTTTTTGCTATAGTGGATCGAGACCACTTTGAGTGGTTATGTAGATTCGAGATATGGCTGGATGTGTAGACGAGCGGGAGGAGCACGATGGGTTATATTTACATTGTAGGTGGGACAGTAATGAGCTAGATTTCATGACTACAAAATTTGGTGGCTTTGTTAACCACAGAGGTTGAGTATGTTGTTGCCACATAGGCAAAGCAAAGAGATGATTTGGATACGAAATTTCTTGAGGATTTGGAGCATAATAAGGAAGAAGGGAAGTTACATGGTGATAGTCAAATTGCTATACACCTAGCTAAGAACTCGCTTTCCACTCTAGGACAAATCATATACATCTTAGGTACCATTTCATCGAGACAGCTTTGGAGGAATAGAAGTTGAAGCTAGAGAAGATTCATACTTGTTAGAATCTTACGACATGATGACCAAGGTGGTTAAAAGGGAAAACTTAAGTTATGTTGAGCTTTGGTTGGTCTTCACAAAAACTAGTGAAGGGTTGAGAAGCTTGCTCAGAGGAAAACTAGTCTCCAAGTGGGAGATTGTTAGGTTGTGGAGCCTTTTTTCATATGTGAAAATGTTGAAAATTGTACACTAAGAGTATTGTAAACTTTCCACAATTGTCTCTTCACGGTTCGAGGCGGCTGGCCAGCCCCGAGCGGGGTAACAGGAGAGACACAACCATTGAGAAAAAAATTGGCCTCAAAAAATGTGCCTGATATATTAAGAAATATATTTTTCTCATATGGGTGGGAACTTTTACCCATATGTTTATGGGATAGTTTTGGCCCATGGTTTTGGTACCCACGGTTTTGTATAAAAAGCTTAGCGGCAGCTTGTCTACTTATGTGGTTTTGAGAATATGGTACGGATAATGTAACATTGTAGATGTATCTGAATTCGGCTGTGAATTATATAGAGTTTGTTGAGCATAACTCCAAACATATCTAGGTATTGTATTTAGAGAGCGGTGGCTTGTAATAATATCTGAGCAAGTGATTATTGGTGGACATAGCCCAAACTGGGTGAACCATGTTAAATATTGTTTCTTTATGTTGTTCTTTTATTATTCTACACTTTTATTTCAGATCTGTAATGTTTTCTGCATATTAGTTTCTACTAGTGTGATTACTGTGAGGGATTATTCTAAATATTTTATCCCTTATTTCCTAATAGAAGGAGTATTGAAGGAAGTTGGAACAAAAATAAATTTTGATGCTCCATGAAGGATCTAGATGAGGTCATAGAAGTATGTAAGATGTTAAGGTGAGAGAATATCATTCCCTTGCTAGGAGAGTGGTTATGGGAAAAGGTACCACATGCCAGAGGAGAGTGCAAGAGGCAAGTCCCACATGCTAATATTCTTCCCCATAGCCTTGACTATGACAAAGAGATAACCTTGAATGTTGTTGTAAATGGATGGCTTATGAGCAATATTTTTATCAACATGGGCACGGAAGTTAATGTTATCTCTTTGGATGCATGGAATCAAATGGGAAGGCCTACACTACAGCCATCCTCGTATATGTTGTACATGGAAAACAAGACAAAGGAAATTCCCATTAGTGTCTTGAAGAATGCGAAATTATCACTATTCAAGGGGCCAAATTCACTGGGACTTCGAGGTTCTCGTGTGCTAGCCGAGGCGATAAATTTCTAGCATTATTGGGGTGCCCCGGTGTTAAAAAAACAATTCCAACCTATGGTTTAACAAGGGGTATATCAGTTTCGAGAACAAGGAAGAATGGGTCATCATCCCTTTAACATATGGGAAGTCAACACCCTATACTGAGCCCTTAGGAAAATGAAGTCCTTGATAGAATCTATGTGCACTCGATTAGAGACCCTAAGGTAATTCATCCTATAGAAGGAATTATCCAGTTTGAAGACGCTTAGTCTATGAGTGATACAACTAGCATAACATGTGATAATTGGGCACATGGGACCTATGAGTTAATTGGGTGACAGTTAAGAGGATCTGTAATAAGGGTGAAAAAGGCACACTCATTCAAGCACCTAGGAAGGAAGAAGCTACCAAGTTACTTTGGAGGAGCAAACCTTGATGATTTCTTGTGAGAGATGGAGGCTCAATGGAGAAATGAGGACGAAAGGAGAAACATGCTCAGTTATAAATTTCTCGGGACTGCAGCATGTTGGTGGGAAACACATCATGAGAGTCTTCTAGAGTGGCACAAGGTAAGAATCACATTCTACCATGGAAAATAACCAGCCTCTTTTCATATCCAAGCATGTGAGAAGGCCTGGATGGAAGGCATAGAAGCTTTACCACCTTCATTATGGGTACATAAGTTGTATTTCACCTTACAAGGTTGTGCATGCGCATGGTATATTCACTTAGAGACATGCCATCAAACAGAGAATTGGAAGGAGTTAACAGATGATCTCATTCAATATTTCGAGTATCAGAGTACAAATCCATTAGTGGATAAGTTGTTGTAAGTATTCAAGTGCCTTACTATGGGGGGGATAGTGCCATGTCCAAAGATAGGATACTTGAGTTGTTGGTTGATACTAGTTTGGAGATGTGTTTTGATGAAGACAAATCTGAAGAAATACAACTTGAGTACACGTGCATTGAAAAAGAAAAATAGAAAATGGTCTATGTGATAGATGGAGAAGTGATGGAGAATCTAGATGATAACCATTCTGAAGGTATGCGTGATGTCATGGATAGTGTTGATGAGAAGGCACATGCCTACAATAAGCCCTTGAAAATAAAGAATGTTAACATTGGTTCTGAAGCAGAACCTAATGAAGCTATCTTTGGGGATTATTGGTCAAAGAAAGAGGTTTCTAAGATCATTGACCTTTTGCGCAAGTTTCAGGATTTGTTCCCACACAGTACCATGAGCTCAAAGGTGTTCACCACTCCTAGGGGAAATGTGGATCAAGTTGAAGGAAGGTGCACACCGATCTAAAAGAGACCATATCGGATGAATCCGAACTTGCATGTATGGGTCAAGGAGGAGATAGACAAGATGATAGCATCAAGCATCATTGAGGCTATGGAGGAATCATAATGGGTGAGTCCAATGGTCATAATCATTAAGAAGGATGGAAGGATAAGGATCTATTTTGATTACAGGGACTTGAATGTAGTGTGTGTCATTGACCCTTTTCCAACCCCCTTCATTGAAGAAATTTTGGAAGGAGTAGGTGCGCGATGTTTATTCTTCTATGGATGGGTTCTCGGGTACCACCAAGTTAGAATTGCGAAAGGGAGACCAAAAGAAGACAACTTTTGCCACTAAATGGGGAATTTTTTCCTACATGGTTATGCCTTTTTGTTGAATAATGTGCCTGTTGTGTTCTCGCGTATCGTGGTGCAAGCCTTCTAGGACTTCATCTATAAATTTCTTCAGGTCTACCCGGATGACTAGAATGTGTATGGGATAGTAAAAGACCATTGTGAAAAATTGAGGCTGATGTTTGAGAGATGTCGGTAGTTGAGGATATCCCTCAATATTAAGAAATGTGTCTTTTCTACTCCATTTAGAACCTTGTTGGGACATATTATATGTAAGGAGAGCTACCCCAATGCAAAAGAGCATTATAGAACAAGTGGATGTATATAGTCAAAGAGGAAGGAGGAAAGAAAATATACAAGGCATGGTTGGTGGTCAAGGGGTTTGCACAAGAAAAAAGGTATATATTTTGATGAGATTTTTTCTCTTGTAGTAAAAATGACTTCTATTAGAATTGTTCTTGGAATAGTTACAGTAGAAGACTTGCACTTAGAGCAGCTTGATGTAAAGACTACATTTCTCCATGGTGATTTGGAGGAGGATATATATATGCATAGCTAGAGGGCTATGAGGTCAAAGGTAAAGAGGAGATGGTGTGCAAAACTGAAGAAGAGCTTGTATGGCTTGAAACAAGCTCCATGTCAATGGTATAAGAAATTTGATAGCTTCATGATGGAGAAAGGTTATATTAGATTCCATTCTTACCATTGCATGTATATAAAGAAATTTCAGGATGGAAATTATATTATCATGTGTCTATATGTGGATGACATGTTGGCTACGAGTAAAACATGTGGGAAATAAAATTACTCAAGAAACAACTAAGTGACTCCTTTTCTATGAAGGATTTGGGGGCAGCCAAAAAATCCTTGGTATGAGGATATCTCGGGATAGGAAGGAATGGAAGCTGACTTTATCTCAGGAAGAGTACATTAAGAAGGTATTGGAGATGTTTAATATGTAGGATATTAAACTAGTTGGGACTCCTTTGGCGAGGCCATTTCAAATTATCAAAGGAGCAATGTCCCAAGACAGAGGCGGGAGAAAACCAGATGTCCAAGGTACCTTACTCATCATTGGTTAGCGAGTTTGATGTCTGCCATGGTGTGCACTAGGCCTGATATTTCAATGCGGTGGGAGTGGTCGGTATATTTATGAGTGATCCAAATAGACATCACCGGCGGCAGAAAGTGAATCCTTCCGTATTTGAGAGGGATCGTGGGGACATTTTTTGCTACAAGGATTAGACACCACTGTGGGTGGTTATGTACATTCAAATATGGCTGGAGATGTAGACAGTAGGAGGAGCATGACAGGTTAAATTTACACTTTGTAGGTGGGAAAGCGGTGAGTGGATTTCACGACTACATAAGTTGGTGGTTTTGTCAACCATGGAGATTGATTATGTTTCTACCACATAGGCAAGTAAAGAGTTGATTTGACTACAATAATTTCTTGAGGAGTTGGGGCATAAGAAGGAGGAAGGGAAGTTACATAGTGATAGTCATAGTATTATACACCTAGCTAAGAACTATGCTTTCCACTCTATAACAAGCATATACATCTTAGGTACCATTTCATCGGACAGCTTTGGAGGAAGAGAAGTTGAATCTGGAGAATATTCATACCACTCGAATCCTACGGACATGATGACCAAGGTGGTCACAAGGGAAAAACTTAAGTTGTGTTGAGCTTTGGATGATCTTCACAAAAACTAGTGAATGGTTGAGAAGCTTTCTCGGAGGAAAACTAATCTCTAAGTGGGAGATTGTTAGGTTGTGGAGCTGTTTTCATGTGTGAAAATGTTGAAGATTGTACACTAAGAGTAATTTACAATTTCCATAATTGTCTCTCTGGGTTTGAGGTCGGGTCGGCCCTAAGCGGGGGTACGAGGGCACAACCCCTAAGAAAAAAAAATGGCCTCAGAAAATGTGCCCAATATATTGGGAAACATGTTTTTCTCATATGGGTAGGATTTTTGACCCATAGGTTTATGGGATGGTTTTGGCCCATAGTTTTTATACCCATGGTTTTGTAAAATGGCTTAAGCAGTTGTCTACTTATGTGGTTTTGAGAATATGGTAGGGATAATGTAACATTGCAGATGTATCTGAATTCGGGTGTGAATTTTGTAGATTTTGTTGAGCATAGCTCCAAACATATCTAGGTATTGTATTGAGAGAGCGGTGGCTTGTAATAAAATCTAAGCAAGTGATTCTTGGTGGACATAGCCCAAATTGGGTGAACCATGTTAAATATTGTCTCTTTGTGTTGTTCTTTTATTATTCTGCACTTTTATTTCAGATCTGTAATATTTTCTGCATATTAGTTTCTACTATTGTGATTCTATGAGGGATTATTTTGCATAGTTTATCCCTTATTTCCCTAACGAAAAGGAGTATTCAAGGCAAGTTGGAACAAAGGAACAGTGTTGAGGTTTGTGAAGGATATGGATGAGGTCATGGAAGTATGGAATATGTTCAAGTGAGAGAATATCATTCCCTTGCTAGGAGAGTGGTTAAGGGAGAAGGTACCGCATCCTAGAGAAGAGCACGAGAGGCAAGTATTGCATGCTAATCTTCCTCCCCATAGCCTTGACTATGACAAAGAGATAACCTTCAAAGTTGTTATAAATGGATTGCTTCGAGCAATATTTTTATCAACATGGGTGCTGAAGTCAATGTTCTCTCTTTGGATGCATGGCATCAAATGGGAAGGCCTACACTACAGCCATCCTCCAATGTGTTGTATATGGTGAACAAGATAAAGGCAATGCCCATTAGTGTCTTGAAGGATGTAGTTATCACTATTCAAGGGGCCAAGTTCACTAAGGACTTCGAGGTCATGGTGCTAGCTTAGGCGAATAACTTTCCAAGATTACTTGGGCACCCAGTGTTAAAAAATAATGCCGACCTACGGTTTAACAAGGGGTATATCAATTTCAAGAAAAAGGAAGAACAGGTCATCATCCCTTTAACAGATGGGAAATCAACACCTTATACTGAGCCCTTAGGAGAAGAATTCCTTGATAAAATCTATGTGCACTCGATTAGAGACCCTGAGGTAATTCATCCTACGAGAAGATGTAATACCCACCAAAAACACACCCAAATACATCAGTAATAATACTAGGATAAATTTTTTCTTTATTCGTCGGGTTCGCGAGGATGACGCTAAGCATACAAGCTTTGATGATAAACTCATACTTGTGATCTTATTTATTTAATCTAGAAGGTGTTACAAAGCGTAAGGATTTTAGTTTGTCCTAAGGCTTCAGTTTTCTATGCTAAGAGAAATCACACTAGAAGAGTAGTTATACCAAATTTTATACTACAATTGATTTTGTGGTTGGATTCCTTTATTACATTTTCAAGGTAAGAGACACAACACCAATTATTTAATCATCTATTGCACATTGGAAATGCACTATAAAATAATAAATTTGATTTCATTTAACATACATATCCAACCCCTTTTCTTTTTTTTTTTTTTTTTACATACGGAAATCTGAATCAAATGTCGCCTATGATTAAATGCACATTCCCAAGGCATTCCTAAAACTAGCATCTCATGCATATTACCAAATTTCAAATATAAACTTTTCTCTTACATTGTAATTACATTAAACATATATACATTTTCCAATAAAATATATAAATTACAATAATAAATAATGAATTACACCACGCCTTTTCGCCATCTTTCATGCATCCTGCAAAACCATGTGAGCATGAAATCAGCGATAAATCATTGGCATGACATCCACCTAGATCTAGCATAATTAAAGTATTTAGTTTACATTTGCATACTAATAAAAAATTTCGTTTAAAAGGATATGGTTAGAGACACATATTTATTTCATTTCACTTTTCTTTATCTCGTAACCAAGGAATGAGAAAGAGGTAGGGAAAAGAGAGAAACACTATTTCATCAAAATATCAATTTCACACAACAAGTCACACCATAGAGTTTCAAGTAGTTATTTACAAAGTCAACCGGTTTCCATGATGGTTTAACAACTTTGACGAGGGTCCTACAATTTTATTTTTACATATTCATGTTATAGTTACAAAAATGCGTTCAAACCAGGCTCGGAGGCTAAGAAACCACTTACAAACATTGTCTTCCAATAAGCAAACACACCACGATTAAATTTTTACATGTCCACTTATATACCAAGAGTTCATAGGAAAAGAAAAATTTCAGAACTGGCGAATGATTAACGATTGGCGGTTAGTTTTCTGAGGCCATTGGTTGTAAATTGCCTAGTTGCAAACCAATAAAAGTTAGCTCGAGGGCTCAGAAAACCACGTCCAAAACTGATGTTTGATGGATGAACGTGCAACAAGAAACTCCCTACAAGTTCCCCTCTATATGGAGAATTCACCATACTTGACGAGACGGAGAAAAAGCAAACGGTTCTCAAATGGCGATAGGTTTGCTAGAGCCACCGATCGTACTTGGTCCAATTTTGACCTAGTCAAACTACAATGGGAGGCCTATAAAATTCCTTTTCCAAACTATCAAGAAGATTTTTTTCCCAAATGGAAGATTCTAGGAAATTTTCTAGTACAAATACTAGAGGTTTGCGAAGCCAGATAAGTATTTCATTGTCTAGGATTTAAACGGTGAGCTGATATGAAATCGACTTTTAAAATCTAAAGCACTTCCTACCACTCGCAAAATGGTGCAACATGGTTCCTCAAAGGGCGTGAAAAATATCACAGACGATCAATCAAAGTTGATTCAAGGATTAAATTGACTCCTCACATGACAAGATACACGTAGGAAACTTAACATCTCCTTTCCTGGAGTTACAAAGGTTATTATGCAAGCCTCCAAAAACCATTATTTATCTATTTTAACAAGGGAGCAGTGAACATATTTACAGGGGCTCAAATTCGACTTGTCAATAAGAACGGGTACTGAATTAATCTAGTTTGGTTGGGAAGTTTTCTAGATCATCATGAAGTGAGGGTTTAAGTCCATTATTTACCAAGGAATATTGGATCCTATAAGTTACGTTATAACGTCTTATTGTTTTAAAAACACGATTATTTAAACAATCAGATCTATGATAATCCCTACAGTTTAAAATTTTATCTTATTGCAAATGAAAAACTAAATGGAAATAATTATGAAAGATAAGGAGAGAAGAACCATACACTGGAATTGATCAACGATAGAAGAAAAGCGGTTTTGGTGTTCCATGAGCCGGTAGTTCTAGAGAGTTGTGTACAATACATAGATCCCTCCATACGTAGCTCAGGCTTAACATGACTAGAAAATCCCATTCAACCCATATGTCAAGCTCTCAAATCAACTCAACTGAGTTGGCAAGAGTCATTATGAGTTTAATCCGATCTCGATCAATAGAATCTTTGAAGCTTGTCTTTTTGTCATTTTAAGTTGTCTCAGCCTAACCCTGGAAAGTCAAGTGTGTGAGGTAGGATGTGTAATTTTCCTTGCAAAAAGGTAGCTCTTAGGAAGTTCTGGCTTTATGGGTGTAAGTCCCAACAGTAACAATTGACATTGTGTAATCGTTCCTTCATACGCAAAGTTCAATCCCACTACTAGAGTACAAAAATTGGTTTCCGTCGCAGAGAGAAACATCATTTCATGACATATTGCTGGAATCCAAACTGTGTGGCTGATAATTCTTCCCTTGTACATAAAAAATGACACAATCTACATCACATCCATCCTTTGTGTGCACAATTTTCCCGACTTCCTTCCACTATAATTGTAGGAATCCACAACATTCTGGTGCAATGGAAAACAATAATCTGATAAGCCCCCACGGTTGAATCGACAATAAGATTGACGAAAACCTATAAAGGTTACTTCTCTTCATGTAGAAAAATAGACCCATGTGTCGTAGGACCGGATCAATAAGCCTACAGGACTCCATTGTCAACAGATTGAGAATTTGAAGCATTCCATCATTATTATTGCTATAAAGCAAGAAACCACCAGTTGTAGCTCTAAAATTCCAACAACAAGAACCTAATATTGTCTTATTGAGCCATCGCCCTGAGTTCTTGTTAAAAATGCAACATCACCCTTACAGTGATTTGTAATAAGCCACATCTGGTTATTTCACTCCTCCCAAAGCTTGTGAAAGTGTTGAGAAGAGCATACTATCCATTTCTTCTGTGTCTTTGGTGCCCTTTTCCTGCAACAAAACCTTTCTTGAATAATTTGATGCCATAACTCAAACCCTCCTCTGTAAAAAACCCTTAATATATGTGCCCTAGATCAGAGCAAAATAGATCCACGAAGTTTTCAACAAATATATAAATAGCAGAAGTAGAATATCCCCGGAGACAAACCTTGGGATACACGCATGTGTATTCTGGCAAGATGATGTCATTATGGTCCCATGAAGGGGTTCCTCATGAGGGTGAGGAGGGGCATCAGGACCATCATAATATTCATCCTTACTATCTACAAGGCTATTGATATTGCCCTTGTTTTAAGATGCATCCTTCAAAACGTTTTTTCCTGCTCTCCCGTCTTTCTATATTGTGGGGGACTGGTGAATCGGGTGGAGTAACTACTCATTGAAGGTGCTTTCAAATGGGTACAGACTCCTCTTCCCCTAAATAAATTTGAAACCACTTCCATGCATTTACAGTTCCAGATCAATGATTTGGATAAAATAAGAAGACATGTGGATTACTGATTTATCCCACTCACAGGACTAAGTTGAACCATAATGGGACTGATTTTGGGACAAAATTTAGTGAGAGATTCATCTTACATAGTCTCCTACCATGTTCTCCATCACTACAACTATCCAAATACTGCTAAAGTTATAATGTTAACCTTAGTTTTAACAGGATTATTGCCTTTGGTCAAAATTAAAGTGCTAGTATTGTTGTGCCAGGATGTGACATGTATGGGGACTGAGAGCAAGCTCATGTGCTTGTCAGCACCCTTTTACATGCCTCCACCAAACTCAATTACTCCTCCACTTTCCCATGCCATTCACGCACTTTATCTGTTTATATATATTTTTAAATTTTATTTTAATGTTATGTTATAGTTGGCACTACATTTCCCTCCCCTTATAAGAGCATCGTCCTCGATGCAACACAACACCAAAGGTAGAAAAATTTATAAGCAATGAAAGAAGCTAATGACAACAAGTTCTATCTAGGGATAACATCCATTTTAATAGAACACGACCAAAATAAAGTCGGAAAGTTTAACAGTTTCTTAAACTCTCAAGGTTATGTGAAGATTGGTAGTTCTAATTTACCTTATTACTTAGTTAATATTTTCTTTTACATTACTTCTTAATCTCAATCTCTTAATATTCTCTATTTAAAATTTCAATTGTCTTATGTTCATGGGTGCCCAATAGTAATTGGCCTCAAGGTGTCACACAAAACTCAACACAAAGACAAATGACCCACAAAACATATTGCTACATACTTTCATGATTGTATCACATCACAAGACCTTTAATTCCACCATGGAATGACAACAAGTAGTTCACATAGCAAATAATTTCCAACAATTATGTCACGGAAATAGATCCAACACACACAAGTGACTAACAAACAGAGAGTCTTGACATTGATACAAGGTAACTGGTATCACATGTCCCAAAACCATGACTATACCCACACAGTTCCAAGACAAGATCCAATAGTATATATCAACCTAGGGGAGCATCAAACCTCAAACATAACAATGTTTAAAAATACTCACAATAGTACTCATAACCTAATATTCCAATACCATACACCTTCCCGAACATCACAAAACAACACATATACCTCCAAAGAATCACAGAACAACTCCATATACCTCCCAAAGCATCAATCACACCCAAACAAATCTCTTATGCCTCCCTCAAGTCTCTTATGCCTCCCTCAAGTGTCTCTTATGCCTCCCTCAAGTCTCTTATGCCTCCCTCAAGCAATAAAATAAAGATAATTTTTACTTTTCACTCCCCAAAAGAGGTCGGTCACACTATGGCCCACGGCGCATACTGATCCAGATACCTCTAACCAAAGTGACATAATAATAACTCATGGTTCAACAACCCACTAGTTATTTGTAACTCCTTGGGGCATACCCCCATACAATAAAGCGGGTCCATAGGTCCCACCACTCCATGGTGAATCCCATGACCCTATTCCAACATATTATGACATTAGAACTAGCATAACAATCCATATCAAATGCCAAGTGGCAACAATCCCAAGCCTTGGGCTAGGCTATAAAAAATTTAAACTTGGCACATAAATTTAAAACTAAGAAAACCAAATGGCTAATTAGCCATGGTTAGTGCAAAATCTAAATGTTAGTGCAACAACCAAATAAATGCCCAAAATATAAGAACATATCAATCAAGAAAATTGTTGGTTCTAGCAAGAAAAGGGAAAGTGTTCGATTTACAAATAAAATACATGTATAGGAATAACACATTACGATAACTATGTGGCCTTATACAACCACCAAGGGGGTACTCAACGAGTTCTTGCACTCAGAAAAATCAAGCCTCAACTCATAAAATATCATATCAATAATACAATTATCATCATCTCTGTCTGAATCATCCCGCCACCACTTCGAAAAGGCTCAACATAGTCAAAATCACATAGGTTGAATCCATACGATAACCATATCGGGAGAGAGAAAGGAGTACAATTCACCATCTACTGAGCCTAAGGTGTCCGCGAAACACAATATGCATGACACTTTGTTGAGCAAGTGCCACACATACCAAACAAACAAAAGTGGGTTTTCAGCCTATGTAAGGCTCCAATTCCTATCTTGTACTTAGCTCAAGTAACTGGTCAATGGTACACATTTCCTCACTCCAAACATACACCTTTTACCGATTCCCTTAGGGTCGGTTAGAGTAGGTTCCACAACATATCACATAACTACATCACTAACACAATGGTGATTCACACAAATTAACCATAGCATCTTACGCATGGTATATATATAGGTAAAACACAATCATTACCTTCACGGGTTACGATATATCACATTACCACATTCTACTCCCAAAGTGCAATCACTATACAATAGGGATCATACACTCACCATATGCCCCTGAATCACAACATGAACCATCACATATTACATGAATTATACATATGAGGAACATAATGTCTAACTTTACAACATATAGTCAATTGTAATACAACATGGTGATGTACACGATTCATCACAATACAGTGATGACATCACGATACAATCTAATTCACTTTACACCAATTTTGTCATGCAATACATCAATACACCTACATATCACATAATGAAAAAATTCTCCAACACTTCACAATCCACAATAACATTCTTTTGTCACACACAATAAGGTAGTACATCACACGTGAACTCTTCATAGAATCCATGAAAAGGAGAGAGAATACTCTCATCACAAGCACATCAACATGGTATAAAACAAATATGCACTAAGTGACATACACAACATGTGTGTTCATAATATCAAAAATACAATTTTGTTCACATTACAACATATATCACATTACTCTTCCAATCTCCACTACCACCATCACAACTCTAGTCATCCCAGAGGTTCGAGAGCATGAACCTTCGCTCTAATACCAAATGTAACGCCCACCAAAACATACCCAAATACAACAAGAATAATAATAGGATAATTTATTTATTTTTAGTCTTCCACCTACAGTTTTTTTAATTCATTTCACATCCAACTTACAGTTCAACCATTTAAGTTGGCTCTTTATCCCTAACAACAATCTGCTTAACTTACATAATTAGTTTTCATATTTCAAATTGCATACAAAGTTCCTAATTCTCTCGTTCTTATGTTAAGCTTATGCTTCTCAAATGTTTATACGATGTTTAAATTTTACCATTACTACATAAGTGAATCTGATGTGATGTCAAGAAAGAAATCTTGGGATTTAAGAAAGATTTAGATTCAAGATACCTTTTCACATAAATATTCTTCGATCATGGTATATTTATTTCAATACCATAGTTAATATAGTTCAATAACTTGTTGAATCCATTCAACATTTCCACATCAAGAAATTTTATTTAGATTTATATATATCTTTTGTTTTCTCGAAGTTTGATCTCACCAGGGAAATTCATATTTTTTTAACACAGGAAAATGTCTAATTGAGTTATAAGGACTCCAAGGGTGACATTATTCCTAACTTCAAATCTCATTTTACTCTTATATGTTTTACTCTTACATCGCACTATGGTCTCATTATTAGCATTATTTTATAACATTTGTAAACAAAATAACACATACTTTTCACTAATGGATTCACTACTACAAGGAGTGTAACCTAACATGAGACATCCCATTTTTGCTCTTATACACTACAATATTAAACACATGCTACAACTAAGTCATCCACTTGTGTTATTTAAATCTTGAAAAGAGTTTGCGATAATCGAATCGGAAACGAGGCACCACGAAGTAGTTGCACTCTAACGGAATCATGATAGCTCCAGCGATAGTAAGGAAAAAATGATCAGTAATGAAAGAACTTTCTCAACAAAAACAAATCTTGCATAGAGGAAAGATAGCAGAGTGTCTTGGCATGCTCATAAATGAATAGAAAAGGGGTACATATAGGGTGTTGAGTAACCCTAGTGCATGACACATATGAAACCCTAAACCTAACCCTAAACCTAACCCATGTGAGATGACCCTCCAACATGAGAGGAGGACACATAGGATAACTCACACTAACACCCCCTTCATCGAAGTTGGGGTAGCAGCTGTGATGAGTCAGACAGAAGAGGAAGACACTCCTAAACAACTAAGAAAGATGTGTCAATGGGGCCCGGCAACTAAAGGCCTGATAAGGTGCCCATATACAAACACAATCTTCCTAGAAGAAGAAGAAAAAAAGGACTACATAGCCCTAAGAAGATGGGCAGCTGCAGAAGACCTCACCCCAAGAAGAGATCGTAAGTGAAGAAACTTCATCTCAGTGAAGGGCTTGGTGAATAAATCTGTAATCTGATCAATTGTCTGAATGTATTGAATGTCGATGATACCATCATGAATAAGCTCCTGTATGAAGTGCATATGGATCTCAATGTGCTTCGTCCGCTAATGTTGAACTGGATTTCTATAAATAGAGATTGTGCTTGTGTTATCACAATAGATAATGGTAGGCTACCGAAAGTGGATGCCAAACTCTATCAGAATACCCTGTAGCCAAATAGCTTTTGTGGCAGTGTTAACTGCTCCTCTGTATTCTACCTCTGTAGATGATATTGCAATTACATTTTGCTTCTTGCTAGACCAACTAATAGGACCCAAACCAAGAGAGAAATTATAGCCAGAAGTAGATTTCCGATGATCTAAGTCACCGCCCAATCAGAATTTGTGAATCCAATCAAGTCAATATCAACCCCTCCATGATAGTGAATGCCATCAGCATAAGTGCCATGAACATAATGAAGGATCCATTTAGCTGCTTTCCAATGCATCTCATGTGGCTCCTGCATGAATCTGGACATGATCCCAATAGCATACGATAAATCCAATCAAGTGTGAGTCAAGTAAATCAAACTCCCCACCAACTATCGATAAAGAGTACCATCAACCAAGGGAGTAGAGCAATCTGAAACCAACTTAACCCCGGAAAGAAAAGGAGTAGGAGAAGACTTGCAATCGGACATCTGAAACCAAGCTAGCAAATCAAGAGCATACTTAGGTTGTGAAATCAAGATTCCCAAGTCAGATTGTGAAATATAGATCCCAAGGAAGTAATGAAGCAGACCTAAGTCAGTCATGGAAAACTTCTTGGCTAAGGCGATCTTCACATAATCAATAATAGAGAAAGATCTCGCTTTGTGATCAACAAGTCATCAACATATAGAACAAGAATGAGTATGGAGTCATCTTGCCGTAGAATATAAACATTTGGATCAGAGTGACACCTAATAAACCCTGATGTAAGTAAGAAGGAGTCCATCTTGGCATACCAAGCCCGAGGGGCTTGTTTAAGGCCATAAAGAGACTTCTTTAACTTACAAATGAGGGAGGAATCTTGGACATAACTCGGAGGTTGTTCCATATAGATATCTTCCTCTAGGTCACCATGAAGGAAGGCACTCTTAACATCCATTTGATGGACTTTCCATCTATTTGCTTTGTGGCAATGGCTAGGGTCAGTCGAATAGAATTCATCTTCGTAACCAAAAAGGTTTCTATATAATCAACCCCAGCTATCTGGGAGAAACCCTTAGCTACTAATCGTGCTTTAAAATTTTTGACGTCTCCATCTACTCCATACTTTGTTCAGAACACCCACTTACACCGAATGATTTTTCTTCCTTTCGGAAGAGTGGTGAGATCCCAAGTATCATTCTTCATAAGAGAGGAATACTCCTCATCCTTGGCAAAATCCCACTCAAGAATACCAAAAGCCTCTCGGAAAGACTGTGGATCAGAAGCAGAGGTGAAGAAAGAGTGGGGTCTAATGAAATCTGAGTGAGTACGTCTCATATCCAAAGTATCTCCAACTAAATCTCCAGCACTTTGCAAAGTTTTCCTGGCCCAAAGGGGACCAGGAGGATCAAGCTCAGAGTCGGAAGATTCTTCACTTGAGTGAGAAGGGACATAGTCCTCATCATCACTACTGTCAGAATCAAGAAGACTCAAAGGTCTAATGGTCGGGAGGATCCGAGAAGAGGAGCACGCTCAACAGTATCATCATTTAATGAGTCAGAATCTGAATCAGTGAGCTGAAGAACCTCAATAGGTGGAGAAGTAGAATTCGAAGAAGACTCATCGAACTTAACACTTCTCTCAATATACAGCTCATGAGAAGTAGGATTCATCAATCAATATCCCTTCACGCCATCAGGATACCCTACAAAGATACAAGGTTTGGATTGTGGTTCCAAAGCCTTGCATTTCTTCTTGGGAATCTGAGTCATAACCTTGGATCCGAAGACTCGAAAGTGCTCAACATCAGGCTTACATCCAAACCAGGCTTCAAAGGGTGTCATCCCTCTTACCTTGCCTTGTGTAGAACATGGTTCTCGAATGTAATTTGCACAATTCACTTTCTTGCCCAATACTCGCAGAGGAAGAGACTTGAGTGAATCATACAAGTGGTCATCTCCTTCAAAGTACGGGTCTTTCTTTCTGTGACTCCATTCTGTGAAGGGTTATAAGCAATTGTATGTTGAAAAGAGATCCCTTCAGAAGTATAGAAATCCATGAACCTATTGTTTACATATTCACCTCCATTGTCGGTTTGAAGAACCTTGATAGACCGTTCCACCTGTTTCTCAGCAAGAGCCTTAAAATCCTGAAAATGTTCAAAGACTTCAGACTTAAGCTTAAGAAAATATACCCAAGTATATTGCAAATAGTCATTAATGAAGGTTAGCACATAAAGAGCTCTAGTAAATGAAGGAGAAGGAAATGGGCGAGTGGCTCTCCAGGATTTTCCTTTGTCAAATTTCTTTTCAGGATGCTTTCCAAGGGTATAACCCTCACAAAGACCCTTAGAAAAATTGACACGAGGCAACCCATTGACCATTTCATTTTGGCTCAATTGTTCAAGATAGCGATAATTTAGATGTCTAAAACACTCATGCCATAGCTTACTAACCTCATTTACATGAGTGAGCAAGGCAGTGGGCGTAGAATTAGAAGTAAAGTGGGAGAAGGTGTACAACCATGAACGGTGATCTATCTTTCCCTCAGCCACTGTAGTGTCATTGTTAAGCTCACGAATAATCACCAAGTTAGGACCAAATTCCACTCGCATTCCTTCACCAAGGTGAGTAATTTAGTAAACTGATAGGAGATTGGTAGAGAGATCAAGAACACTCAACACTTGGTTAAATGTTCCCCCATCCATCTCTACCGATCCACTACTGGAAACCGACATTGTCGTGTCATTACCCATCGTGATTTGAGACATTCCACAAGGTTCGATATTGGAAAACTCAACATGTGAAGAACCCATGTGGTGCGAGGCACCATAATCTATAATCCATGTCGATGAAGGAGCAACTTTGGCTACAAGGGCATTTCCTTTATTCTTATCATTTTTAGCACCTTTTGCAGCAGAAGACTCGGCCTTCGGAGCACTTTGTTTTATGGATTCGGGAACACTTATTTTATTTTTCTCAATTAAATGAGATAAGTGATCAATTTTTTTCTTAAAACAATGTTTCTCGTCATGACCAGATCTTCTTGTAATAGGAACACGAATACTTGCTTTTTTGTGCCTTAGGCCGAGAAGTCGAAGTGTTTGTGTCATTTTTAGTTTTGATTTTGTTTCTTTCTTAGGTTGATCCTTTGTTTCTTTCTTCTTTTCATTCTTCTTTCCCTTGCTAGTACTTGTTATAATGGCATGTGACTTGGACTTGAGAGACCCCATTTGAATGAGTTTGTCTTGTTCTCGAATGAGTTGGGACAAAAACAATCAAAGGAGGGCATTGTCCAAGTATCACCCAAAGTAGCTTTTGTAGCGTAGAAAGTTGACACAAAGACAAAATATTCGGGACCTAGCTTAGAGAGAATCGACAAGATCAGTTGAGAATCTTTCTTTTCTACTTGACATCCTTTTAACAATAATCTAATGTGGACAAATTTTGAGAAGAAGGCTTGTAGGTTTTCAAAGTCACTAGGATTTAACCCTAGTAGTTCATTTTCCAACTCATGCGCTCTCATGTCATCTAGTTTTCCAAACATCACATCTAATGTTTTCCACGTAGATTTAGGTGTTTCAGACGCCTCAATGTGGAAGAGCAAGTCAAGAGAAATGGACATGCAAAGAAGACCTAAAGCTTCATCACTACGGTTTAACCACTTAGATTTTTCAGGTTCGTCGTCTGTTCAATCTTAGTTCCCATGGTGATGCGGAATAACCCTTTACCCCTTAGTTTCATTATTATTTTCGATCTCCATTCGAAAATTTGAACGGCATAAGCAAAGGAATTGAAAGTGCATCCATAGTGAGAGAGAGAAAAAAATAGAAAAGAAACACAACCACCCAGGACAATAACAACCCCCTGCTTTCGGCACTTTATAGTTTAGTGTGTTGATTACAATCGGGTCCGTGCATGCGGTTTGAAACACTTGGTAACTCGTCTTGCAATTAGCGTAATAACGCGCAAGAGAGGAGACCACAACAGTGTTTCGTGGAGCACAAAAAAGAGGACACCGTAAACAAGCACAAGTAAAAAATAGAAAGGAGGTAAAAGCCAACCCTAGTTGTGAGAAAAAACGTCTCACGTCGCAAATGGAAACCCTCACTTGCTGTAGAGATAGCGGATGCCCTTACTAGTCGTAAGTAATAAGAAGGGTCAAATACAAAGTTTGAGAACTCAAGGAGTTCAGATAGTCTTCAGAACGCCGGAAAGGAGCTGGGAAGACACAGAGGTGCACGAAGTGTCACTGCACACATGAGCGCACGATTAGAGAAAAAATCGACAATAAACCCTAAATCTTATCGTTTGGAAATGCCCAATTTTACTAGTTTTAGAGCTATTGGAGTTAAAAAAACGATAGAGAGGTTATTTTAGATGTTGATTTTTACGTAAAGAGAGCAATAATGTGTAATTAATAAAAAATAGATTTAATTAAATTAAATCTAATTAATTACAAGAAAAATAATTAAGATCGAAAAAAGGATCCTAATTAAGCTCAAAAAAGATAAAAAAATGAATTAGAATTTTAGATAAGATCTTTTAAATATCTATTGAAACTTCTAATTGAAAAACTAATTAAAACTTACCACGCCTATTGTTAAAATTTGGAATTAAAAAACAATCTAATTAAAAACAAATTTCTAATTCGGTTATAGAAACTTGATATATATAAAAAACACTCTAAAGTTAAAAATTTTAAAAACTTACTAAAAAGAAGTTAGATTTGTTTTAGCAAACAAACTTAGCATGGAAGAAAAATGCGGGTCATTTTTGTTAAAAAGCAGAGATTTTGAGTAAGATTAAGAAAGAAAGTAATTTAAACTTACCAAAATGGCTATACCAAAGAAACGTGAAAAGAGGCAACTGTAAAAGGTGACTGTACCATAAAAACGTTGAAAAAAATGCCTACTACGAGACCTTCCTCACGGCCTTCCTTCCTCACGGCAAAAACAGCGGCAGAAGACTATCTAAGAAGGCGAATGGCAAAAAAAAAAGGCCACGCGGGTTTAGATGTTTGTTAGGTTTCCCAATCAATAAAAGGTGGAGTCTACAAGATTTAACAGGCCGCGTAGATTAGATTGCAGGCAGATTAATAACACAATCCGGTAGATTAGATTGCAAGCAGAGTAATAACACAATTGCTGATCGCGAGATTAGATTGCATGGGCGAGTAATAGATTAAAGGTGGAGTCTACCATGAAAAATTTTACAGCTGCGCCAAGTGAAAAAAAAAGGGACGGTTTGTATTGAATTGTTGTATTGTATGGTTGGAAGTTTGAACAGTCCACAACAGGTAGAACAATCCACAACAGTCCTGATTGAAATGGTCAAAGGGACATCCGTCCATGCACCAAAAGTTCATCTATGAGCAACCATGACAGAAGAACACAAATATCCTGCAACCACAGACTATCATGCATAGACAAATATCCTACAAAAACCAGAGATCTTTAAAAAAATTTCACTTCCATTTTAATAATTTTAAAAAAATGAAATGAATCTCTATTTTGGATTTAGTTACATCCAACTAAAAAGAGTAGTAAAACCCCTGATTTCTCAAGGTATTTTGAAAAAACCGCACATGCACAAAAAAAACACAAAAAAAACTTTCCGAGAAAGCTTGTTAGAGATATTAGCAAGATAATTTCTAGAAAATAGTGATCAAAAGACTTGCATGCAAAGTAAAATAACAAAACCAAGAAAGAGTAATAGCAAGAACAAAAAAATTGAGTGCACGTTTACCCGATCTCAGCTCTAATACCATGAAAAGAGTTTGCGAAAATCGAATCGGAAACGAGGCACCATGAAGTAGTTGCACTCTAACGGAATCGTGATAGCTCCAGCGATAACAAGGAAAAAATGATTAGTAATGAAAGAAATTGCTCAACGAAACAAATCTTGCATAAGGAAAGACAAGGAGTGTCTTGGAATGCTCATAAAATGAATAGAAAAGGGGTACATATAGGGTTCGAGTAACCCTAGTGCATGACACATACGAAACCCTAAACCTAACCCATGTGAGATGACCCTCCAACATGAGAGGAGGACACAAAGGATAACTCACACTAACAAATCCCACCATGAGATCAATCATATGAATATCACCTACTACCTTTGTTCGGTTTTGGGTCACTCACTAGGGTACAAAGGGGCAACTAGGCATAAGGGGTAATGAGACTATTTTTTTTTTTTTCTCACTTCTCTTAAGTCAACTTAATTTAAAAAATACAATTGCATTTTCTAGGAGTTATGAACAATTTCCACTCATAAGTTAACCCCTTAATCAGCCAAGGATTGGTTTAATTCCAATTGTACCTAAGGATCAACGCCCCAACTAAATATGAGTTTAAGGTGAGAGGACAAAATTCATGTTAAACGACCTTCAAGAAATACCAAGTTGTTATGTTGCTAGTAACCAAGGTAACCCATCTAGATGAAAGGAACTAAAGAGTTTATTAACAAGAGTTTAAGTCATAGAACAACTATTTCACTCTCCATTTATGTTGGTCCAAGAGGGTTTTGGTTGAAGTTTAATGTTTGTTCCCATTTGCGCCACCCTAAGAAAATCTCATTCTCCTAACTACACACACAGTTTCAATTCTAGAAGGGAACCACCTACTCTTGAGAATGTTGGACTGTGTCATGCATATTCATCAGGTTCGTGAGGATGATGCTAAGCATACAAGCTCTGACGATAAACTCATACTTTTGATCTTATTTATTTAATCTAGAAGGTGTTACAAAGCGTAAGGATTTTATTTTTTCCTAAGGTTTCAGTTTTCTATGCTAAGAGAAATCACACTAGAAGAGTAGTTATACACGAATTTTATACTAGGGTTGACTGTTGTGGTTAGATTCCTTTATTACATTTTCAAGGTAAGAGACACAACACCAATTATTTAATCGTCTATTACACACTGGAAATGCACTATAAAATAATAAATTTGATTTCATTTAACATACATATCTAACCCCTTTTCATTTTTACATACGAAATATGAATCAAATGGCACCTATGATTAAATGCACATTTCCCAAGGCATTCCTAAAACTAGCATCTCATGCATATTACCAAATTTCAAATATAAAATTTTCTGTTACATTGCAATTACATTAAACATATATACATTTTCCAATAAAATATATAAATTACAATAATAAATAATGAATTACACCACGCCTTTTTGCCATCTTTCATGCATCCTGCAAAACCATGTGAGCATGAAATCAGTGATAAATCGCTGGCATGGCATCCACCTAGATCTAGCATAATTAAAGTATTTAGTTTCCATTTACATACTAATAAAAATTTGCATTCAAAAGGAGATGGTTAGAGACACATATTTATTTCATTTCACTTTTCTTTATTTCGTAACCAAGGAGTGAGAAAGAGATAGGGAAGAGAGAGAAACACTATTTCACCAAAAGTTCAATTTCACACAACAAGTCACACCGTAGAGTTTCAAGTAGTTATTTACGCTTTAACCAAGTATCCATGATGGTTTAACAACTTTGACGAGGGTCCTACAACTTTCTTTTTACATATTCGTGTTATAGTTACAAAAATGTTCAAACCAAGCTCAAAGGCTAAGAAACCACTTCCAAACATTGTATTCGATAAGCAAGCACACACGCGATTAAATTTTCTCATGTCCACTTATATACCAAGATTTCATAGGAAAATAAAAAAATTGGAATTGGTGAATGGTTAATGATTGGCGATTAGTTTTCCAAGGCTATTGGTCGTAAATTGCCTAGTTGCAAAACCAATAAAAGTTAGGTCGAGGGCTTAGAAAACCACGTCCAAAATGGTGTTTGATGCGCGAACGTGCAACGAGAAACTCCCTACAAGTTCCCTCTATATGAAGAATTCATCGAGTCAAAAGGTTTTCAAACAAAGGATGAAAGTTTTCCAGAGCCACCGATCGTACTTGGTCAAGTTTTGACCTAGTCAAACTGCATCGGAGGCCTATAAAATGCCTTTTCCAAACTATCAAGAAGAATGTTTTTCCCCAAGCGGGAGGTTCCAGTAATTATCTAGTACAAATACTAGAGTTTTACAAAGGCAGATAAGCTTTTCATTGTCCAAGATTTAAACGGAGAGCGAATATGAAATCTAACTTTTAAAACTTAACAGCTTCCTACCGCTACAAAATGGTGTAACATGGCTCCTAGAATGGCATCAAAAAGATCACATACGATCATTCGAATTCGATTCTAGGATTAAAGTGACTCCTCACATGACAAGATACACGTAGCAAACTTAACATCTCCTTTCCGTTGTTACGAAGGTTATTATGAAAACCATTATTTATCTATTTTAATAAGGGAGCGGTGAACATATTTACAGGGGCTCAAATTTGACTTGTCAATAAGAATGGGTACTAAATTAATCTAGTTTGGTTGGGACGTTTGCTATATCATCACAAAGTGAGGGTTTAAGTCCATTATTTACCAAGGAATATTAGATCTTGTAAGTTATGTTATATCCTCTTATTGTTTTGAAAACACGATTATTTAAACAATCAGATCTATGATAATCCCTATGGTTTAAAATTTTATCTTATTACAAATTAAAAACTAAATGGCAAGAATTATGAAAGATAAGGAGAGAAGAATCATGCCTAGAATTGATCGACGATAGAAGAAAAGTAGTTTTGGTGTTCCATGAGCCGGTTGTAGTTGCTAGAGAGTTGTGTACAATACATAGATCCCTCCATTCATAGCTCAAGCTTAACATGACTAGGAAAGCCCATTCAACCCATATGTCAAGCTCTCAAATCAACTCAACTGAGCTGGTAAGATTCATTATGAGTTTAATCTAGATTTGATCAATAGAATCTTTGGAGCCCATCTTTTTGTCATTTTCAGCTGTCTCAGCCTGACCCTAGAAAGTCAAGTGTGTGAGGTAGGACGTGTAGTTTTCCTTGCAAATAGGTAGCTCTTAGGAAGTTCCGGTTCCTAGGTGTAAGTCCCAACAGTAACAATTGACGTTGTGCAATCGTTCCTTCTGCAAGTTCAATCCCACTACTAGAGTACAAAAACTTGTTTCCGTCAATGCAGACACATCACTTTCCGACATATTGCTAGAATCCAAATTGTGTGGTAAATAAATCTTCCCTTATACATAACAAATGACACAATCTACATCACATCCATCCTTTGTGTGCACAATTTTCCCCGACTTCCTTCCACTATAATTGTAGGAATCCACAACATTTCGGTGCAATGGAAAATAATAATTTGATAAGTCCTGCGGAATCGACAATAAGATTGACGGAAACCCTGTAAAGGTTGCTTCTCTTCATGTAGAACGATAGACCCGTGTGTCGTAGGGATTTGGATCGTAAAGCTTGCAGGACTCCATTGTCAATGGATTGAGAATTTGAAGCATTCCATCATTATTATTGCTATAAGGCAAGAAACCACCAGCTGTAACTCTAAAATGCCAACAAGAAGAACCTAATATTGTCTTATTGAGCCATCGCCCTGAGCTCTTGTTAAAAATTGAAACATCGCCCTTACAATGATTTGTGATAAGCCACATCTGGTTGTTTCGCTCCTCCCAAACCTTGTGAAATTTCTGAGAAGAGTAGACTATCCATTGCTTTTGTGTCTTGATGCCCTTTGCCTGCAAAAAACAACCTTTCTTGAATAATTTGATGTCATAACTCAAACCCTCCTCTCAGAACAAACCATCAATATATGCTCCCAGAGCAGAGCAAAATAGATCCACGAAGTTCTCAACAAATATATAAATAGAAGAAGCGAATATCCCCCTGAGACAAATCTTGGGATACATGCATGTGTATTCTCGCAAGATGATTTCATTATGCTCCTGTCGACACTAAAATTTCCCTCCATAATTTCTATTTCATTAATGTATGTATTAGGAATAGGATGTTGTTAAGTATAATTAGTAGTAGCGAATAATGTGGAGTACGGTAATGTCAAAGTACAATAGGAATGTTGTAAAAAGTAAATATTTGTCGTAAGTGGTCCGGTAATGTTAAAATGTCAAAGTTTGGGTAATTAGAGAAGTAGGGTCTACATGATTAGGAATTAGAAATATTATATTGGTAATAAAGACAAGGAGTGAGGTAATAAATATTTTGTGTATTTTATTTATAAAAAGTCTAAAAATGTGGAACCCATGTAAAATGATAAGGTTTATCTTATCTTAACGAGATAAGCTTACATGTACGAGATAAGAGTTAAGGTATGGAATATGATTAGTCGAGTGGATTTCTTATCCTATCTTAGAGATAAGATGGATAAGCCTAGAAGTTCTATAAATAGAGGCCACCCCCCTCATTTAGCATAGAAGGAAGTAGTGAGAAATATTGTAGGAAGTGTGCGAAGGAAGCCATTAGTTTAAAGGTGTGTTGAAGAAGCCATTAAGAGGTGTAATTGTAAAGTTTCTCCCATAGTCTTGGTGAAAGGCAAGTGAAGTCAATAACACTTGAAGTACCTCATGGGTGAGATTATAATAGTTTCATGTTAATATTATAATTTATTTTGATATTTCAGATTTGTCATCATTTTGTCTTATCATAGTCGATGGTATTCTTGTGTTATGTTGTTGTTTTTTCCAGATTACATCCACCAAACTAAAGGCTGTGCATTAGTAAATAATCATAGCACGAGGAGTTCCCGGTGAAGAATTATCATAGTGCCGGATTGGTGATGACATTTTGGTTCCATTTCGGACCATTCCTCATTGGTGGATTTTAGAGAGATATTCCCACTTAGTCAAAAATCAATTAGAGGGTAACCTTGTTTTTACTGTGCATAGTAGTTACCATGGTAAAGTCATTTTTGCCATGAATAGTAGTTACCATGGTAAAGTCATTTTTTTTGGAATAGTATTTACATGCATAAAGTCACTTTTTACCGTGAATAGTATTTACCGCATAACTTCACTTTTTACTTTTACCGTGAATAGTGTTTACCACAATAAAGTCGGTTTTTACCGCGATAAGTCAAGTTTTACCATAGTTTACCGTGGTCATTTCTATTTTCTTTGTAGAAAGGTGTAAAGTCACTTTCTAGTATAGTGATTCCAATTATTTGTACACATAAGTCTTGTTGATTGTACTTGTGAGTTGGTATTTCACGGTGGTTACTTTTGAAAATGGGAAAGATTCCTGTTTTTTCAGCTCAATCTAATGAAGATGCTTCTTCTTTCATTCAAGAGTTTAAGCGATCTTGTATTTGTAATGGCCTTATAAGAAGGGAACAATGGACTGAATTTTTTCCTACCTTTTTGGATGGTTCAGCACTTAGGTGGTTTGAAACACTAGGTGATAATGTGAAAAATTCATGGGATTTATTAAGCTGAAGTTTTCTTGAAGAATTTGGTGAACAACGAAAATATGCGAGATCTCATGATCGAGATCACAAAGCTATCCCAAGGAGAGAAGGAGAAGATAAGGGATTATCATGCTCGTGTTCTAGAGCTAAGGAGGAAGCTCGATGCCCGGATCGGAAGGAAGGACTAGCGGATGGGTTGATGAATGGCGTGGATAATCTCCTCTGTAAGCACTTCATTCTTGGGATGAAGCTAGAGATCGATAACGAGTGAAGTATGACCGCCCATTTACCATTGAACAAGCAAAGGAGATTGCGAAGAAGGCGAGAAGAAAGCATGGAAGAGGAGCCCAAAGAAATTGTTGCTAAAGTAGAGCCTACACCAGCACCTTTGGTCAGAATCCACAACCACTCCCGATGAGCACAAATATTTCTCTAGTACATCTCACGAGTATGAAGATCTGCTCAAAAAGATGGGTCGATTAACTATTAATCTTCTTGAAGAAAGGAATTTAGTTCTCGGGGAGGAGATAGAGGTCAAAAGAAATATTTACTGAAGTTGTTTGTTATGGTTGTTATAAAAAGGGTCATTATAAGTATAATTGTCCGATAGAGCTTCTACATCAGTGGTAAAGGAGATAATGATAAAGGAAAAGCACTGTGAATTCTTTTGATGTAGTAGATAAGAGCAGAAATAATGAAGTAGATGTGTTTGTAACAAAAAGAAAGAAAAAAAAGATAATCAAGATGGAAATGATCCTAAGAAGATGAAAGAAGAAACTAGTAAGAAACATAGGAGAAGAAAGTTGGGTGTGCGGGATTTTCTGATTTCACGGGCAAGGACCATACTCCATCTTGGAAGATCTGTCCAAAGGCTGCAAATATTACATATGGTCAACTCTTGGCTATGTCTTCGAGAAGAGGCGGGAGTTGCGAGGTGGACTCAATGCTCGAAGAAGGAAGGAGGTTGAGGTCCTGTTTTGGAGGTAGAGGCGGATCCCTATGCTCCACAAGGTTGAGGTATTATGTAATGGTATTTCAATTCATGATGTCTTAGTTGATGGAGTGCTGCGATTAATGTAATGACCAAGTCATAATGAATATGTTGGGTTTAAAAATTGATCGCCCTTGACACTTATGTTAAGGTCATTAAATAAAGGAAAAACTAAACCGAAAGGTGTAGTTTCAAATGTGGCAATATACATTATGGGTGTTGTATGTGTGGTAGACTTTTAGGTGATGAAAAATGGTACTGTTGCGTACCCAATGCTGCTGGGAAGACCATGGCTAAGGAGAGTTCATGCAAGAAACTACTGGAATGAAGGTTTCATGACACTTGGACGTGGTAGAGAGAGGGTGAAGATAAATGTGATCCCTCGACATCATAAAGCAGAACTTGTGGATTCAAGTGATGAAACTGATGATTGGACATCCTCTGATTACTCTAGTACCAGTGAAGTGGACACTGAAGATGAAGAAAGTGAGGTGGATGTTTCAATCATGGATATCCTTCCAGTCACACCAACTCATGACCCCATAAAATTATCTGAAGAAGAAGTTGATGATCGTCTCCAACAAATAAAGATTGGTGATGGTGTGATGGAGAGTGAGAAGGAATCCTACCTCCAGCTCTTTCGAAGGTACATACACCTATTCACTTTTGATTACAAGGAACTCCGTCAAGTAAGTTGGGTAGAACATTGTATTGAGTGGTAGATGGTGCTTTAAGCCCATAAAGCAAATGCCATATAGAATGAATCCTAATTTTTCCAAGGCGTAAAAGAAGAAATAGATAAGTTGCTTGATGCGGGATTCATATTTCTTTGGAGAATTCGAGAATGGGTTTCTCCCATTGTGATCTCAATAAAAAAGAATGGGAAGCTACGCATTTTTGTTGATTACGGAAGCTCAATAAGGCAACAAAGAAGGATCATTACCCTCTTCCATTTTCGGATCGGATCTTGGGCGAAGTAGGCTGGTGGCGAGTGCTTATAGTTTTTTGATGGATATAGCGGCTCTGACCAAGTTCGTATAGCGAGAGAAAGATCAGTGAAGACCACGTTCACCACTCCTTGGGGAACGTTTGCTTATAGAGTTATGCCTTTTGGGTTGTGTAATGCTCCAGCAACATTCCAGCGTTTGATGAATAGGGTGTTTGAACCCTACATTGGGACCTTCATCAGAGTATTTCTAGATGATTTTTGCATCTATGGGAGCAAGTTGGACCACCTGCACCAAATGGAGACAACATTTCAAAGGTTAGATGAAGCACAAGCCTCACTAAACCCTACAAAGTGTGTCTTTGGATGTTCTAAAGGCGTTTTGTTAGGGCATGTTGTATCCAGAGATGGTATTGGTACTGATCCTGATAAAGTTTCAAAAATCAAAGATTTACCATTTCCTCTTAATAGAAGTAAGTTGAGATCATTTTTAGGCCATGTGGGTTACTATAGAAGGTTCATCAAAGAATTTCTCAAAGATTGCACAGCCACTAACCCGATTCTTGAAGAAGGATGTTACTTATGAACCGGAAATAAGGCGCATGAAGCTTTTGACAAGCGAAGGAAGCCACAGTGTCTTCACTGTTTTGAAGAATCCAGTTGGAGCAAACCATTCATTGTACACTACTTGATGCCTCAGATGCAGCACTAGGAAGTACTTTGAGCCAAAAGGATGAAAATGGGAATGAACATCCAATTTACTTTGGGAGCAGACAAATGAGCAGTGCTGAGGTAAATTATACTGTAACTAAAAAAGAGGCTCTGGCTATCATTTTTGCTGTAAAGAAGTTTAGAAATTACTTGTTAGGGCAAAAATTTCTAGTTGTAACAGATCATCAGGCTCTAAAATATATTGTAAATAAGCCTAACCCATCAGGGAGGATAGCAAGATGGATAATTTTGCTACAAGAATTTGAATTTGATATTATAGATAGGCTAGGAAAGAAGCATGTCAATGCAGATGCACTCTCTCGAGCCTATGATGGTTTAGGATCATCTTGTGATGATGATGATTTCCCAATGCAGCATTGTTATCCCTTGACACAATCCCTAGTGAATACATAGATATTTGGAATTATCTGAATGAATTCAAGTTTCCTGATGGTGCCAATGCAAAGACTAAGAGAAAGATTACTCAAGCCAGTCGTCCATATTCTATTCTGCATGGAGTATTATTTGAATAGGACACGATGGAGCGATCTGAAGGCGATTGGACGTGATCAAGGAAGGAAGCTGCTAGAAGAATTCCACAATGGTACATGTGGAGGGCACTTCTCTGGACAACTTACAGCAAGAAGGATCTTGGATGCGGAGTTATCAGCGGCCCACTCTTTTAAAGATTGTTATAATTATTGTAAGACATGTGATATTTGTCAAACACATGGTAACAGTAAGACTTCATCACTCCATTATGTCCTATTCTTCCCCTTGGTCCCTTTGAAAAGTGGGGAATAGACATTGTAGGTCCACTTCCAACTACATCATGCCAAAATAAGTATATTGTAGTTGCCACAGATTATTTAACCAAGTGGGTTGAAGCTAGGCCATTGAAAATAGCTTCCATGGATGAAGTGGCAAGGTTCATGTATGAGCGCATTGTCACGGTTTTGGTTGCCCATTAGAAATTGTAACAGATCAAGGAAGCCACTTCATTAATGAGGTGGTAGAAGCCCTAGTCAATAAGTTTTCTATTAAGCACAGGAAGGCAACAACATACAAGCCAAGCACAAATGGACAGGTGGAACGAACAAATTTTGTGTTGTGTCAAATTCTAGCAAAAGATGCGGCCTTGCGGTACATAAATGGGATAAAAGGATTCATGCGGCATTGTGGGCATATAGGGCAACATCAAAGTCAGCAACAGGATACTCCCCATTTCATTTTGGCCTATGGCATTGATCCGATTCTTCTATTGAGTTTGATATTCCCCTTTGTGAGAGTTATGAAAAATGAAAGGATGGATGAAAGTGATTCAGTAAAAGAAAGGTTGGTACATCTTCATTTGCTGGAGGAAATGAGAGAAATAGCAAAGGATACAAGCCATAAGAAGAAAATGAAGCAGAAGGAATACTTTGATCAAAAGATCCGGTGGTCTCCATTTCATGTGAATGACTTGGTTCTAGTATATGATTCCAGATACAAAAAAGAAGACAGAGAAAATTTCTTCCAAAATGGATGGGGCCCTACAAAATAGCAGCCATGCATGAAAATGGTAATGCATGAATTGGAGGAATTGGATGGCACTCCCATTACGAAATGGGTCAACCACGACAAGTTGAAGATTTTCCAAGCACCGAGAAGAGTCTACTCAGGGATGGAGTAGAAGCTAGGAAGGGGAAGATGTCGACACTAAAATTTTCCTCCACAATTTCTATTTCATTAATGTATGTATTAGGAATAGGATGTTGTTAAGTATAATTAGTAGTAGCGTCGATAGAAGATAACGGCGTACGTCGATGCAGTGCTGCCAATAATGTGGAGTACAGTAATGTCAAAGTACAATAGGAATGTTGTAAAAGTAAATATTTGTCGTAAGTGGTCCGTAATGTTAAAATGTCAAAGTTTGGGTAATTAGAGAAGTAGGGTCTACATGATTAGGAATTAGAAATATTATATTGGTAATAAAGACAAGGAGTGAGGTCATAAATATTTTGTGTATTTTATTTGTAAAAAGTCTAAAAATGTGGAACCCATGTAAAATGATAAGGTTTATCTTATCTTAATAATAAGCTTACATGTACGAGATAAGAGTTAAGGTATGGAATATGATTCGTCGAGTGGATTTCTTATCCTATCTTAGAGATAAGATGGATAAGCTTGGAAGTTCTATAAATAGAGAGGTCACCCCCCTCATTTAGCATAGAAGGAAGTAGTGAGAAATATTGTAGGAAGTGTGCGAAGGAAGCCATCAGTTTAAAGGTGTGTTGAAGAAGCCATTAAGAGGTGTAATTGTAAAGTTTCTCCCATAGTCTTGGTGAAAGGCAAGTGAAGTCAATAACACTTGAAGTACCTCATGGGTGAGATTGTGAACAGATTTCATGTTAATATTATAATTTATTTTGATATTTCATATTTGTCATCATTCTGTCTTATCATAGTCGATGGTATTCTTATGTTATGTTGTTGTTTTGTTTCAGTTACATCCACCAAACTAAAGGTTGTGCATTAGTAAATAATCATAGCACGAGGAGTTCCGGTGAAGAATTATCATAGTGCCGGATTGGTGATGACAGTCCGTGGAGGGGGTTCCTCGTGAGGGTGAGGAGGGTGTCAAGACCATCATAATATTCATCCTTACTATCTACAAGGCTATTGATATTGTCCTTTTTTAAGATGCATCCTTCAAAACATATTTTCCTGCTCCTGCCGCTTTTGAATTGTGGGGAGAGGACTAGTGAACAGTCGAGTAACTACTCATTAAAGGTGCTTTCAAATGGGTATAGACTCATATTCCCTAAATAAATTTGAAACCACTTCCATGCATTTACAATTCCAGGATCAATGATTTCGATAAAAGAAGAAGACGTGTGGATTATTGATTTATCCCACTCGCGAGACTAAGTTAAACCATAGTGGGACTGATTTTGGGACAAACTTTAGCGAGATCTTCATCGCACATAGTCTTCTACCATGTTCGCCATTACTCGAAACTATCCAAATATTGCTAAAGTTATAACGTTAACCCGATTTTTAGCAGGATTATTGCCTTTGATCAAAATTAAATTGATAGTATTGTTGTGCATGTACGTGACCTATCTGGGGACTAGGAGCAAGCCCATGTGCTGCCAACACCCTTTTACATGCCTCCACCAAACTCAATTACTCCTCCACTTTCCCACGCCATTCACGCACTTTCTTTGTTTATATATATTTTTAAATTTTATTTTATAGTTGGCACTACATAAGGAATTATCCATTTTGAAGACGCTCAATCTATGAGTGATACAACCAAGACATAGCATGTATGTGACAATTGGGCGCATGGGACCTATGAGTTAATTGGGTGACAATTAATAGGATCTGTAATTAAGGGTTGAAAAGGCACACTCATTTAAGCACCTGGGAAGGAAGAAGCTGCCAAGTTACTCTAGAGGAGCAAGCCCTGATGATTTCTTACGAGAGATGGAGGCTCCATGGAGAAATGAGGACGAAAGGAGAAACATGCTCAGTTATACCTTTCTCGAGACTGCGGTGCGATGGTGGGAAACACATCCCGAGAGTCTTCTAGAGTGGCGCAAGGTAAGAGTCGCATTCTCTGTTAGGTTCTGCAAAAGCAACACGCCCACTGTTATACAAGACTACCATGGAAAAGAACCACCTCTTTCCATATCCAAGCATGTGAGAAGGCCTAGATGGAAGACATAGAAGCTTTACCACCTTCGTTATGGGTACATAAGTTGTATTCCACCTTACAAGGTTGCGCACGCACACGCGTGGTATATTCACTCAGATACACGCCATCAAACAAGGAATTGGAAGGAGTTAATGGATGATCTCATTCAAGATTTCGAGTATTGGAGTACAAATCCATCAGTGGATAAGTCATTACAAGTAGTCAAGTGCCTTACTATGGGGGATAGTGCCATGGCAGAAGATAGGATACTAGATTTGTTGGGTGAGCCTAGTTTGGAGACACGTTTTGATGATGATGAATCTGAAGAAATACAACTTGAGTGTGCTTGCATTTAAAAGAAAAAGGAAAATGGTATATGTGATAGATGGAGAAGTGATGGAGAATCTAGATGTTAACCATTCTGAAGGTACGCGCGAAGTCATGGATAGTGCTGATGAGAAGGTGCACACCTACCATGAGCCCTTAAAGACAAAGAATGTTAACATTGGTTCTGAAGTAGATGCTAAGGAAGCTATCATTAGGGATTATCGGTCAGAGAAACAGGTTTCTAAGATCATTGACCTTTTGCGTGAGTTTAAGGATTTGTTCCCACAGGTACCATGAGCTCAAAGGAGTTCACCGCTCCCTGGGGGAAATGCATAAATGTCTAATCTAAAAGAGACCATATGGGATGAATTTGAACTTGTGTGTACGGGTCAAGGAGGAGATAGAAAAGATGATAGCATCAGGCATCATTGAGGCTATGGAAGAATCATAATGGGTGATTCCAATGGTCATAAGCATTAAGAAGGATGAAAGGATAAGGATCTATGTTTATTATAGGGACTTGAATGTAGTGTGTGTCATTGACCCTTTTCCAATCCCCTTCACTGAAGAAATTTTGGAAGGAGTAGTCTGGGTGCGAGGTCTATTCTTTTATGGATGGGTTCTCAGGGTACCACCAAGTTAGAATTGCAAAGGAAGACCAAGAGAAGACAACTTTCGCCACTTGAATGGGGAAGTTTTTCCTACATGATTATGCCTTTTAGGTTGAATAATGTGCACGTTGTGTTCTCGTGTATCATGGTACAAGCCTTCTAGGACTTCATCCATAAATTTCTTCAGTCTACCTGGATGACTAGAATGTGTATGGGCTAGTAAAAGACCATTGTCAAAATTTGAGGCTGATTTTTGAGAGATGTCGGTAGTTGAGGATATCCCTTAATATTAAGAAATGTGTCTTTTATACTCCATTTGAAACCCTGTTGGGACATATTACATGTAAGGAGGGCTTGTTAGTGGATCTCGTAAAAGTTGTTATTGTGGGATTGTGAGAGCCTACTAGTTAAAGCACAATGTGTGGATTCCTTGGGCATACGGGTACTACAGAAGTTTATTAAGGGGTATGCCAAGATCTCCATGCCCTTGGAAAATTTTCTTAAACACAAGAGTGCCTTTCACCGGGAGAGAGTGCAGTGAAGGCGTTTAACACATGGAAGTATAGGCTTGTCATTATGCCCATATTACGCTTTCCCTATTGGGATAAGCCCTTCCATGTGCATGTTGATGCCTCGAGGATAGCCGTTAGATCAGTACTAGCTCAACTTTGGTGAGGGGATTATTGATCACCCTTTCTATTTTCCAATAGGAAGTTGATACCGATGAGAAAAAATTACACAACTCACGAGCGCAAGGCATTGTCAATTATCTATGTGATGCATTAAGTTCGGGAAGTATTTCTGGCAACACCATTTATATTCTACACAGATCACATGACGTTGAAATATTTGGTAAATAAGCCCATTTAGCAAGTGCGCATATGTCTTTGGGTCTTGTTGTTTCAAGACTTTGAGTTTTCAGTTGTGGTAAAACCACGAAAAAGTAACTCAGACCCGATCACTTATCAAGAATTGACTCGGGGGAGGATGCACAGAGCATTCGAGGATACCATGTCGGATGCACAATTGTTTGGGTTACAGCGTGCGCCCTCTGACTTGGAGGATATTGCATTGTTTCTTATAATGGGTGTGGCACTGGAAAGAATGAAGGCTTTGGAGAGAAAGCAGTTAGCTATACGCATCGCACCCTACATGTTGATTAGTGGATATTTGTACAAGTTAGGACGCGATGAGGTTCTTCGTTGATGCGTGTTAGAACATGAACACGTTGCAATTATGGAGGAAGCGCATGGTGCAATGCGGGGAGGACACTATGCGGAAATGTCACCACGTGGAAGATTCTAATGGTAGGGATTTGGTGGGAAAGTATCTACTAGGATTGTATTGGTTTTTGCAATGCATGTGACCATTGCCAGCGCCTTGGACAACCTGGAAGGAGGGATGAAATGCCTTTGGGATAGATAGCCAGTGCTGAACCATTTGAAAAATGGGAAATTGACTTTGTAGGACCAATTTCACCCATGCATGCGAAGGACTAGCTCGCGTTACATCATCACTTGCACTGATTACTTGAAAAAGATGGGCGAGGCGGCCTACTGAAAGGATTACACGGCAGCAATAGTAGCGAGATTCTTATGAGAAAACATAATCGACATATATGGATGTTCATTGATTAACTAGTGATAGGGGAAGACATTTTCTAAATGAAATGGTCAGGATCTTATTGGCAGAGTTTATGGTGGCCCATCATAATACTACCCCTTAACAAGATACTAAGTCACACATTGACCAAAAATTATGATGTTGGAAGACAATACTAGGATGATAAAGTATCAACCGTTTTATGGGCATACAGGACAACCTACAAGAGGTTGAACAAGGCCACACTGTTTCAATTGGTGTTTGGCGCGGAGGATGTTTTGCCAATTCAATTCATATTACCATCACTACTTATAGTGTGTAGAGGAGGTTTGGAATATGAGCAAGCACTCGAGGAAAGGGTTGATAAGTTAATGCAGTTAGACGAGAGGTGATCACTTGCTAGATAGATTCAGAAGATTGAAAAGGCCAGACAAAAGGCATGGCATGATCATCCTATCAAGAATAAATAGTTTGAGGTTGGGTAAATGGTTTTGTTGTATTATTCCAAGTTTTTGCGCCATCCGAGGAAGTTGAAAGTCCATTGGTTGGGCCGATACATCATCTCGTACATCTTGAGTCGGGCGCATGTCGATTCTGACGTTGGATGGGATGAAACTACATGGTCATTTTAATGGGAGTAGGTTGAATCCCTACTATAAATAAACATTCCTTGTGTTTGTAAATAAGGTAGTATTTCCAATTAGCTTAGGATTTCCCTTTCTGCATTTTCTTTTCCTTGTGTTTCCCCTTCTTGTTACTTGTTCACATTTCACCTTTCTGAAAAATATGCCATCTCTTTGGATGAAAATATATTTAATATTCATGGACATCCTTTTTTCTCATCTACTCGTATATATTCCCCTCCCTATAGAATTATTTCTCTTTGAATGAAACTCTATGCCTTTAACCTCTTGTTTCTTGCTAGAAACAATGTGAGTGCATTATTTTTCTTCTATGAGCTATGTGCACACTACAAGGAATTTGAATGAGTGTTCAGGAACACTGTTGTAAGATATTGCACTTCATGGACCTGTGATGACTTCCTGATCTTGCAAAGATAATGATATTATTTTGAGGCCCATTGGGAACAATGTATATGATGTAGGAACATCACTATTATTCACCTTGGAGGCTCAATTCATGTTTGTAAAGGTTGAAAGACTCCATCGGACTTTGGTTCGAGAGATTCTTGTTTATCTTAGTGACAAAGACATCTCCTTCTTAGATTAATTCAATCATGATGACTCCCTTCTACCACAATTAGGATGAGTTAAACCATCCAACTTCTTGCATCAAACTATGCCATATAGAAATCACCTCTGAATCAATGCTTTGAGCTTACAAAGGTTTTCTTTTACTGTTCGGACAAAAAGACAACTTCCCGCGTTTTAATGGTGGCAAAAAGAAATGATATATGTAGAATGGATGTTTATAAATGCTTTCTAAACTCAATTAAATGAGTTACTATTTTTAGCAGTCGTCTCTATGATTTGTTGTTTTTAGTAATTTTTCACCATTTTCTCATTGTGACATCTCTTGCTCATTTAGAGTGTTATAGATGCTAATAATTTTACATTTTGAAAACTTACTATTTTTAGGCATGCCCAACCATGTACACCTACTATTTTTTAGAATTGTGTCTTGTGGGTGTTGGGTTGCGCGAAAACACTTTCAAAATTTTATATTTTCATACAGTCATTATGATGTCTCTTGCTCATTTGGAGTTTTATAGATGTTAATAATTTTCCATTTTGAAAACTTATTATTTTTAAGCATGCCCACCATGTACACATACTATTTTTTAGAATTGTGTCTTGTGGGTATCGGGTTGCAGTGAAAACACTTTCAAAAGTTTATGTTTTTATACAGGACTCTCTCTTCCAAATTTCAAGGTTTTTCGCTTTGTGACGAATCTCCGTAGAATAAAAAAGGTAACTTGATTTTAAAAATTAGCATGTTTGGACATTAATGGAGGTTGGGAGGTAAAATAAATACAAATTTTTTGAAAAATGGCTAATTTTTGTGAGAGGAGTTAGTTTGATTTTTCCATACTTTTTGACTCAAAAATAACCATACTATTTTAACTAGAGTTGGCTTGAGGTGAATTAAGGAAGGAGTCACACTTTTGTGTCCCCTCTATCCCCTTTATCCCTTGGGGACAATGGGATGCTCAGAGTGTAAAATTATGACTTGGGAGAGAGAGGGGGCCGAGAATGAGAATTAGAGGGGTTGTATGAGGTAATATGGTGATCGGGGTTGCTTGGAGAAGGGGGTCACACTTTTGTTTACCCTCTATATCATTTATCCCCTAGGAGATAGTGGGACATATAAGGTGAAAAAAATTCAACATGAGGGTCAGCCATCATGAAAGGGGGCAAGTGAGAAGTCAAGTTGTGCAACCTAGGGATGGAAGTGATGAGAGGTAAGTGACGAAAAGATGACATGACAAGGGGGTCGCAATTTTGTGTCCCCTTTATCCCTTGGGGATAGTGGGGACATATGAGGTGAAAAATTGTGACTTGGCCACTTTTGGAAAGCTGAGATTACTCACCATGTCCAAATCGAGACACCAAGAATGAAATTTTCACCCTAAGAGCGTACGAAAGTTTTTTGGGGTAAAACCTTATATGATTTTGACTCCAAAACACTTTTTGAGATCATTGGAACTATTTTAAATTTTTAATTCTTCCTGAATTTTAATTTTCATGGCACATTTCATCTTATATTGAGAGAATCAGTTGTGTTTTGAACTACCTCGGGATATATATAAGTCTGCATCAAGTCCAAGGTGTGAAATGTCAATTAAACATTATAATTAAATAAACATTCACCAAAAATTTTAAATAAACATAATAAACATAAATGAACACAGAAACCAAATTTAATGTGGAAAGCCCTAATGGGGTAAAAACCACAAGATGAAGAATTTCCATTAACAAGAAACAAATTTTACAATCCAGTAACTCCTTCCCTCACTTCTCTCCCTGAATTTACCCACAGTGAATTATTTCACCCGAATATGGCCCACGACCATATTTAAATAACCCCAAGGGTTATGAATACTAAGTGACATGGTATACCCCCTGATTTAAATAAATTGATTTAATTAAAAATCAATTAACCATAAACTCATAGTATCAACCGTTCTATGGGCATACAAGACAACCTACAAGAGGTTGAACAAGGCCACACCATTTCAATCGGTGTTTGGCATGAAGGTTGTTTACGGTTCAATTCATTTTACCATCACTGCGTATAGTGCGCACGGGAGGATTGGATGATGAGAAAGCACTCGAGGAAAGGGTTGATAAGTTAATGCGGTTAGACGAGAGGTGATCACTTGCTAGATGGATTCGAAGACCGAAAAGCCCGACAAAAGTCATGGCATGATCGTCATATCAAGAATAAATAGTTTGAGGTTGGGCGAGATAGTTTTGTTCTATGATTCCAAGTTTTTGTACCATCCGAGGAAGTTGAAAGTCCATTGGTTGGGCCCATACATCATCTCATACATCCTTGAGTCAGGCACATGTCAGTTACAAGCGCTGGATGGGACGAAACTACATGGCCATTTCAATGGGAGTAGGTTGAATCCCTATTATAAATAAACCTTCCTTGTGTTTGTAAATAAGGCAGTATTGCCAATTAGCTTAGGATTTCCCTTTATGCATTTTCTTTTCCTTGTGTTTCCCTTTCTTGTTGCTTGTTCCTTTATGTTTATGTTGTTTTGTGTCTTGTGCTGCAACCACATTACTTTCAAAAGGTTGTGTATGCGCAGAGGACCGCGCATCTGATTTAGTGTGGGGTGGAGTAGTGTGAAGTGAGGAACAAGCTGGTAGTGAAAGTTGTATGGCCTGGATTGAAGGATCAAAGGCACGAAAGATAGAAGAACGCGTGTGGAAATGGTGGAAAAGAATTTTTGGTGTCAAGATAGCTTAACAAAGACCACGTATAAAGGATAAGAAGCACAGGAACAACATGAGGTAGGCGAGGGCAAAAATCAGGTCAAGGACAAAAGAAGTTCCTTCGCACTGCAGACGCGTGCGTAAGAGTCTTCGGTCGGTAAGGATTTTTGCGCGCAAAAGGTTGTAGAAGGTTTTCGCGTAGGATTGGATGTGTGGGTAAGGGCACTTAAGGATGGCTTTAGTGGAAAAATCCACATTTAATGCTAAGTACATTGGTGGGTGGCATAGCATTTATTGTCAAAAAAGAACAAAATTTTATAAGTATGAATTTGGGCACATTATTATTTTACCTTTCCATTACGATATTGAAGAAGCTCTTACAAACAAGGGCATCCACAAAGAAATATTTGTGTGAAGGGATAATTGTAGAAATCTGAATACGTGACTAGGTTGATCTGTGAACCAAAGTGGAAGGAGTACATGAGCATAGGGAAGAAAGTTTCGAGAGGAGCACGCCGTCTGTGGAAGAATTTTTCCAGGTTAGGGTTCTGCAGCTAGGGCACGAAGTAGAAGGATTGTTTCGTGGAGTTGAGCCACATGATTGAGCAGAGCAAGGAAGAGAAGCAAGAAGAGTTTAGGTTTTAACCCGATAAGTAAAATGGCACCAAAGAAGGAAATTGTTTCACCAAAGAAGAGAAAGGGAAAAGGAACAATGAGGATGAAGGAATTTAGAATCATCCCGTGTATGATATACATGATTTAGAAGAAGAAGGAAATGAAGAGAATAATGGAGATGAGGATGCCCAAGGCAAGGGGTTAGCGAGGAGGTGAACACTAAGGATCAAAGGACCCCTAGCCTCATGAAGTAACAGATAAAAGAGGTCAGAGAGAGAGAGAAGTAGAAGGCATAAATAAGAACTTAGTAGAGCAAGAGGTGGAGCGGAGCGCGAATGAGATACTCAAGGAAATATAAGACGAGAACTTTAGAAAGGAGTACATAAGCATGGGAGGGGATCCCAACCTAGCGATGAGCTTTCCAAAGGGTGCGCGCACATGAGGGAAGAGTATGGTTATAGCACAAGGGCAGGGAATGGGTTATATCAATGATCCAAACAAAGTGTTATGCGTGCGCTTCCAAATCACTGTGCCAAAAAAAACTCCTAGCGATGTCTTCAATTGATGAGGAAGGCGCGTACCCGTGAACCAGGAAGATGTTATCTTGGGCGTTTGAGTCCCACATTGATGAACCTGAGTTCAAAGTAAGCCAAGGGGCGTTGATGAAAATGCCAGAGGTAAAGGGATAAACCCACTAGTAAATACTCAACAATTATCTAATGAACAAGTCTGTAATGCACTCAACAAGGTTTCAGTGGAAGTTGAGGCAAGACTTTTCAAAAGAAATGACCGGGTGAGATTCCTAGAAGGGGAATTGGAGAAGAAAAAGGAGGAGCTAGTTGAAAATAACAAGGACCTAAAGTAAGAAGATTTGATCAGTGCACAGCTAAGGCGCAAGCTACAAGAGGAGAAGGCAAAGGTGTGAGAGGTCTACAAGAAGGTAGAAATGATTACAGATGTTATTATCTTAAAGCATCTAGACCTAGCGCTGCCCGAGTAGAAATACGAATCGACCTTGTAGTGCTTGGAAGATTTAACTTGCATCCTTATAATGGACAAACGGCCACTTGCCTTAGAGTCGAAAAGAGGAAGTGGTGTGCCAAGAGGAGGAGAAGCTGAAGGTTGTGGAAGTAGTCGTCTGGTGCAACAAACTCCTTGTCATTGTAAAATCGATCACGCAGATAGCCAAAGCGGCTTATGACAATTACGCAGACAGAGATAGAGTGGTAAGAATTTTAGTTGCCACCCATGAAGCAGATCTCAAGGAGTTTCAGGAAAAGAATAAGGGGAATAGATCAGAATGGGATAAGATCCTGGCCGAGGTGGAGAAGAAGTCTAAAGCCATCGAGACCCTAAGAGGCTCGATCAAAAATTGGATGGAATTATATCCCCGATCACACGTTGGGCGACCTTGGAAAACAGCTGGAAGGGATCATTGATATAATGGGTGCCAAGGGGGATGAGATGAGTTTCGATGAGGTAAGCGCTCTGGTGGGTGACCTACTCCAGGAAGCACAGAATGAAGTAGATGCCTGGGAGAAGATTGAGGTAGATATAAGGAAGGATTTCCCACTCCTTCAACGCAATAAACATATTCTTCTTCTTTCCTCCATTCTTTAATTCTTCCATTCTTCATTCCTTCATTATTTGTTCCAACTATTCAGAGTCCCGCCATTTTTATTTCTTTGAAGGAAGGATGTTTTTGAGGATAGAGAACAAGCTTAGTGTGGGGTGATGTTGGGCCTTAGAATATTGACTAAGTCCCCAAGGGCGTGTGCGCGTACGGGACCAATATGAAGAAGGGCGCGTAGGGAAAAGTGTGCAGGATAAGGGTTTTAGAAGGGTTTTGTAGAAACCACGGCATGCACACAAGACAAAGAAAAGGGTTTTATGACTTAGCCATATTTGGCGTTCCAAAAGCACACAAGAAAAGTGTGACCCGACTAAGCATGCGGAGTGGATAAGGTGCCATCCTAACGACTTGGTGACCAAGAAAGGAATATTCCATGCGATGGAAGGATCCAGAAAGACATCATTACAAGAAGTGGAGAGCTCATATCAGAGTAAGCATGCTCCATTGGAGGACCACATGGACACTTGGCAAGCAATCTACTCTTGAAGAAAGGCATGGCAGTGGATGTTAAAGCTATATATAGATATGCTCGGGTAGAAGAAGATGCACGCTATCAAGGGAGAGAAGAGGGATCAATATAGAGGGAATGAAGGGTGAAGCTCTATAGAAATAATAAGAGGTTCCAGAGGGTTGGGGTTCTCATTAAGAGGACTGTAGGAGTGATAACATACCTAGGGGGATGGGTCTGTGACAATTTTGTAATATGGAAAGCATAACTAGGGCTTCTGATGCATAAGTCTTATCTGCATCGATGCATTGGCATGTTATGGCCTTGCTGAATGTAATGTGGCTATTGAACTATGATCAACATGAATATATCATTCTGTTAAGAATATAATGTTCATGGATGTAAACCCTAGTGCCATTTCTTTATGTTATGGATCAGATTTGTTATTTGTATGATGTTTCTTTTTATTTTGAATGAATGTATTGATATAATAACTCACCCTAGGCTCTTAGAATGAATGCATGGTCCTTTACCTTTTTGCATCTAAGTTTCTATCCTTAAGCAATGTATTCTCACAAAACTCACATAAAGGAGGGGCTCGGTGCCCATGCGTGCCTCGGGTGAGCACCCAAAGCACCCGTTGGTGATAGGCTAACACACCCGTTGGTTGATAGGCCAATGCGCATGGGATTAGAAGGTTATTCTAAGGGCATAGAAATGACTACAGTATTCATTCCCGGAGGAAGCTAAGTTTAAGTTTCTTGGTGATCTTAGAGGATCGTACTTACGCGTACTTCCACTTGTTATCAAAATCTTGATGATTGAACTAGGATTTGAGAGCCTACCGATGGATAAAAATCACCCGCCACACAAAAAGGAAAAGGAAATGGATTGGAAAGGATGGCATTCATCTAGATGGAAGCGAGAGAGAGAAGAAATATTGCGTAGATACGGTGATGTGTGATAAAGGGTGGTTGAAGAGGTCTGAGATAGAGAGGAATAGGGTCGAGCGGTAGTGTTGAGAACCACAGGGAAGGCGAGGGGTCGTAGGACTATCTCCTATAATATTGGGAAAGCACAGGAGGACCCCCTCAACATATGGAGGAAGTGATTCTAATGAAGATTTGGCAGCCATTACACACATCCGGGCCACCTGGAACCTTATCCCTTACGTATAGTACTAAGGATTCATAAGTTCAAATACAATATTATCATAGCAAGAGGGTGAGGAACGTGAGGGATCACTGCGGTGGGAAGGTGACACATGTAGAAGTGTATTGGTGTCCAAACAGAAATATAACAAATAAAATTATCACACATGGCAATAGCTTCTGCTACCCAAAGTAGGATTTAATAACAAGTCAGCAAAAATTATTTGGGAGTAGTATTGTAGGCGCAACACAAAGACAGTTGTTGGTGTGTTACTCTATGGAAGCATTAATATAGGCACAACACTTTGCACAAAGTTTTGGCACACGAGGCGTGTTCTACCATCGGCACGCATACAAGAGTTCTAACAACATGGGGCTCTAGTCCTCCCTCGAGTGGAAGAAATTATGGTGGGGGTTCGGGGTAAGGATCTGGTCCTCCCCAAGTGGGGGAAATCAAAGACGGATGTAAATAACCCACCATAACAACCTCATATTTTCTATGAAATGTCACTCCACTTGCACGAGTAAAAAGGAGTAGGAATGTAGTTAAACATGTGCACAAGTGTGAGCACTTATGGAGAGCTAAGGGGATCACTGCTTTGGATAGAAAGGCCAGTCAATTTACGACTACATTGTAGGGCGGTGCATGCATTAGTATAAGAAGTATGATCCACATCGGATGGCGGTGGACTATATCACTTTGTGCGTTGCCTTCTTGATTGAGTTTAACATTCTTGAGTTCAAGCAGCGAGACATAGTTCACTTAATAATATTAAATAGGGACTATCAAAAAGTGTCTGAGAATATGATGTGTGGTTCAATACTATGTTTTTGAATCTTTTGTATGATATCCATCAAAGTCAACACGCACAAGGGTTCGTGGGTGGATTGTTGACACCATTTAGAAGGGCACTATCATGTAAGACATTTACAAATCCATGTGAGGATATGGAGTCGCATTTTAACACAAAATCTATGTACTTGGGTACATTTCTAGGTCCTAAATCATACTAATGTATACATGATTTGTAAGTAAGCAAACTAGTGGTTGAAAACTCTTTTTGGCTTTACACATCTTACATTTCTGCTAGCACTTAACTAATTTACCTTTGGATGGCTTCGACAATCGATGCCTAGTTAGAAAAAAACGCTCAAGTGCTCTTGTCCCTCTCTTTCTTCTTCTTACTCTTTTGGGTCCTTTTCACTTCTTGGTCACCTTTTAACACTTTGGTCAGCCTTTCAATTGTCAATTATGAAATTCAAACAAGGGAATCATATATATATATATACTTAGTTACTTCTTCTAAATAAGGGGGCCAAGCACTATAAGCATTATCTATCACCACCTAAGCTTACACAAAGGCACAAGAGCACTACAAAGCATACATCTAGCACATTCATACAAGGGAAAAGGGTTGCATTGATCTCATATACATTGCATAAGAGGGGAGTTCATTCTATTCCATCACACACATTTTACATATTTGGGACAATCTAGATCTATCCCGCTATCATCATGTAACTTGCACAAGGGAAACCTAGGGCATGGGACATGGATACACACACACACAAAGAAATACATGGAGTCTAAGATGTAGTGCATGCTCGGTCATAAGTTCACTCTTTGGGTAATTACCATCGGGTCAGTCTGACTTCACATTCTGCATATTTTTTATTAGATTTGATGTGGTTTATGGGCATGTGTAGGTAGTCATTTATTTTGCAGGTTACAAATGTGACGACCGGTGACTAAATAGTGAAACCAGAGCAATAAAGAGCGAGTAACAATGAAGACCTTCCGACCTAAAAAGACCAGATTCTGAGAGCATCTTAGCAGAGACACAAGGCACCTAGATCAGTCATTAGACTTTGGGGTTATCTTGTCCTCCTAAGACACTTCTTCCCTATACATTCCTAGGGTTACGAACCCTCATCGAGCCTTTACGACACTATTTCTATCTTGTTCCAACATATACACAATCATATCACTCTCAGGTTGCACAAAATCAACTAAGTCATCATCCCTCTCTCATTTGCTTAGGGTTTTACATTGTTGAATGCTTAGTGCTTGCACATTACTATATTTAATCATCTAAATATCATTTGTTACAGTAAGTTACTCTAAAATAAGATTTAATTCAAATTATATTAAATCATTTGGTGAACCCCAACTCATGATCGACCACTCGGATCCTTATTTTTCCTATTCTATCATATTTTCTTTCCCTAACCCCAAACCCTAGTTGCATTAGGGTTCATATTTCCATCTATTTTTATCATACATCTATCTATGATATATAGTTCTTCCTAGGGTTTCATCCTTGGTTTCTATCCTTGGGTCACTTTCTAGGGCTCTTATTTTACAAATTACCTTTTCTTTCATATAATGGCCTCTAAAGTTCCTCAAGTCTCCTTGTATCAATTACTTCAAAAGCACCCAGTTTGCAAAGATGCTCTCAAAAATCCATACATACAATGTACCTCCCTCACGATATGTCACCTTCACAAGTAAGTGCAATTTTCAATCGTATCTCCAACCCCCTATTAGTCTTGATAACACAACTAATCAATCCATCTTCGAGTCAATTCAAGCTTTACACCTTTTTTTCAAGATAAATTTCAAGCTATGGAAACCATGATTACATCCCTCACAACTGAAATCCAACATCTCAAGGATGCTTCTCATGCCCATGCTAGTTCTTCTTCTACACCTCATCTTGATCCCATGTCTACTACATGTGCTCATACAAGCAAGGTCAAGGTCTTACCACAACAAACACCTCTCAAGTTTGATCAAAATGTTAGGCAACATGATATTCTCTCTGAGCTCCTCAATCACCAGTTAATCACCTTGCCACCTACTCATTACTACCCTCCTTATTGGCTTACAAAATACAAAGGTCACCCATTTTGTAATTATCATAGAATTAATGGACATCATGAAAATGATTGCTATGCTTTAGAATGAAGAATCAAGGAAACTTGAGCATCAAGGCTTTATTTCATTTGCTACACAACATTCTACTACATGCTCATCTCCAATTACCAAACCCCAATGGGTTCCCAAATCTGATCCCTCTATGTCTAGCGAGCATCATGCAATAGTCACTCATATTCCTTCTCCAGTAATGCAAGAGTCACCACAAGCCCCATCTAAGGCCAAACCATCAAAGGAAGAATAACCAATTCCCTCACCACAAGCTGAGATCCCTCACCAACCTCCTAAAATTAAACTTATAATTCCTCCTTTCGATCTAGATAATGCCTATGTCAATGACTAGGACACATTTCAACATCTTCCACCATGACATGGTATCTCTCGCATCATCAATATATCTCCATCACTCGCACACTTGGGGGCATCAAATTTCCCCCATAGTCACACGTTCTAATCAGTAGTTGTTTATCCATACTACTCACATACACACCTATACCTTACTTTTGCTTTGCACTTCAAGTCAATATTTCTAGCAGAAACTTTCTCTTATCTACACTTATGAGCACACCTTTCTACATCTATCTATGCTTATGGCTTCCTTTCCACTCATATGCCACTCCATACACACTTTTCTCCTCATGCTTACTTATGGATCCTTCTATTCATGATACACATACTACTTTATATATATGGTATACATCCTTTCGTTCACTATACATACTCTGGTTATTCTTTCTCACAATGATCACATATATTTTCCAACAACTCTTGATATACACACTTGGGGGGCATCAGACTTCCCCCTCCTCACTTTCTTCTTATACCATTACTTCTTCCTATCTATACAACACAATGTTGCTACTACATACTCTACCTCGTTACCCATGACGCACTCTTGTTCTACGGTTCATACTTGACTATTGAGGGTGAATTCCTAAATGAACCTCATGTCACACACATATTTTGGGGGAAACATGGCCCCCTCTCATCTATACATCTTGCATATCACAGCACACCATCACATTCACATGGCATCTACCCATCTTGGTTGTATTTACTCTTGTTAGCTTATACTACTTACATGTTGCACTTTGTTTCCTATGCTAGTTGGATTCTTAATATGTCATTATCTTTTTCTATACACACATGCATTCACATGGTATCTTGAGGTGAATGCAGGACCTTTACATAATTCTTACACATGATGCATGATGCTCAACACCACTCTTTACCAGTCCCACCAAGGCTCCTGGGGCATCTACCTTTTACTATTCTCCTACTCCACACTCACAGTCCTATTGTTATAATATTTACTACTTTTCATTACTTTCACTTACTTTTCACTAATCTATACATGCTTTGACATACTATTTATCTTTCTAACATGCTAATGGTGCTTCATGTGTAGCATTTTCCTTGCAAGATATTATACAACCATGGTTATCTATTACTTCTTGTTTGTTATTGTTTTTCATTGTTTACGGGGCTATGCCCTATGTCATGCTTGATCATTGTTTGCTTATGGTCACTTCGGCCCTGATTGTCTTGTGACATTGTGAGTGATGTCCCATGTATGCAACTTACTTTTCACGGTCCCTTTTGTCTTCATAGTTTTTTGATACATTGTATTATATTGCATGTTAGTTCTTTTACACTAACACTTGTTTCTAGCCTATATTGTTTTGCATGTGCCTTGGTTTCTACCATGCACATCCCTACCCCATATAGTATCCAATCCATGATATGCATATCAGTTTTAGGTCCTCTCATTTGGGCTACATCCTCCTACATTTGTCACATGCACCCCAAACAGGGGGAAACTATTGGGTGAACAAATCACCCTTCCAAAACACAGAGCTCCAAAATAGAACAACACAATACAAAATTGGAAAAGGCACATAGTTATAGAGTGGTCCAGAATCATACTTGGATCACAAACACAAAGCAAGACACTAGCGCCCAAGTATCGAAAAGAATGGTGGGCACTGTGTCACTTGTGTCCCACCTGGGCGCTTATGTCCTGGGGGAAAAATCAGATATTTTCTCAGTTCAACATAGTTTCCACCAATTTACAATATGATCTCTGATATCATATTTATTGGCTTGATTCAATTCATTCATTCATTTAATTCACAATTACAATTCTGTTACAATTCGGTTACAAATCGGGATGTTCCAATCTGCAGTGGCACTTATCATTTGAGAAGCATCATGGAAGGAGAAAAATAAACATCTCTCCCCCAACACTTCTTCTCTTGGCGTGAGATCACCCAAAAACTCATCCTTTGGTTTGAGATCTCCCAAAACCTCACTCTTAGCGTGAGATCGCCCAAAAACCTCATCCTTGGCAGTGAGATCGCTCAAATCCATGGCTCGACACGCTTTCTTGGTTGGGAATTGATCACTCCCAACCCCATCCAACAACATCTCCAAGAAAAACAAAAAAATTTTCTATCTATACTCTCTCATACATCAGGTGCATTCTTTCCTTAGCTATTACTTTTACACACTTTTATACTTACTTATACATATTACTTAATGATTTTTCATATACGGGACTTTGACTACTCTCTTTCTTCTTTTGTAGGTCTATCCTTACAAGCAACAAGAAGCAACTCACATCAACAAGCACAAGCTCCAACAACATGCTACTACACATACAATTCACCCTAGGGTCTACCTCCCTTTCCTAGTTGTCACACTTCACATTGTGATCACTTCACACTTCACATGGCTACTTGTCCATTTGGCATGCTATCGGCTACACTCCTCTCTTGGATTACAAGGTACACATCTTCTATCTACTTTATGTTATCGAGTATTCACTCAACAACATAAAGTGGGGGCAAAATGTAGACATAAAATCTATGCACTTGGGTACATTTCTAGGTCCTAAAGCATACTAATGTATACATGATTCCTAAGAAAGAAAACTAGTGGTTGAAAACTCCTTTTGGCCTTTTGGTTGCTTTATCATCTTACTTTACTTTACTTTACTTTACACATTTACTTTTTGATGGATTTACCTTTTATGGCCTCGGAACACAACAGTACCTAGGTAGGATAGAAGTGCTCCCAGGCGCTCTTGTCCCTCCTAGGCTCCCTCTCTTTATTCTTCTTACTCTTTTGGGTCCTTTTCACTTCTTAGTCACCTTTTAACACTTTGGGTCGGCCTTTCAATTGTCAATTACGAAATTCAAATAAGGGAATCATATATATACTTAGTTACTTCTTCTAAATAATGGGGCCAAGCACTATAAGCATTATCTATCACACCTAATCTTACACAAAGGCACAAGAGCACTACAAAGCATACATCTAGCACATTCATACAAGGGACAAGTGTTGCATTGATCATATAACACTGCATAGGAGGGGAGTTCATTCTATTCCATCACACACATTTTGCATATTTGGGACAATCTAAATCTAGCCCGCTATCATCGTATAACTTGCACAAGGTCAACCTAGGGCACGGACACATATACACACACACACATGAAGAACTACATGGAGTCTGAGATGTAGTGCAGCACTCGGTTGTAAGTTTACTCTTCGGTTGACCATCGAGGTAGGTCTGACTCCACATTCTGCATATTTTTATTACATTTGATGTGTTTTATGGGCATGTGTAGGTAGTCATTTGTTTTACAGTTACAGTATGACCGATCGACTTAAAAGCGAAACCAAACCGACGAAGAATGAGTAACAACAAAGAATTTCTGACCCAAAAAATACCAGTGTTCGATCATCTGAGCAGACATAGGCACCCATATCAGTCATTAGCATCTGGGGTGCTCCTATCTTCTCATGGACACTTCTGCCATGTACATTCATGGGGTTTCAACCCTCATCGAGCCTTGCGATGTTGTGTCCATCCTGTTCCAACAGATACACAGTCACGATCACTCTCAGGTTACACAAAATTAGCTAAGTCATCATTCCTCTCTCATTTTCTTAGGATTTTACATTTTTAAGTTCTTAGTGCTTGCACATTATTGTATTTAATCATTTAAATATCATTTGTTATAGTAAGCTACTCTGAAATAATATTTAATTCAATTTAGATTAAATCATGCGCTACATAGAAGAATGTGACCCTCTACTACGAGATTTGTGACACACATATGCATGATACTGACTCATTATCGTTTGATTGATCACATCCATGAAGCTTGTGAAACAGGGCGCGTCATACTAGCACGAGGATGGTTCACAAATGCACGAAGGGGAAAATAATGGAGTTGGACAAAATAGCAATGGCGGCTATAGGGGATGATATCGAGGCGAGAGGTCGTGGTGGCCACGGAGGCAAGTTCGGTCGAGGTACTTGCTACATTTTCGAATCACCTTATCATTATTAACGCAAGTTCCCCAAGAACACGTCTTATGCATACTATGGAAAAGGGAACAAGGTAGAAGAATACCCATATTTATATGCGCACATATGTAAGAACAAAAAGGAACAAGGTGCAATAATGATATAGGGTCATGCAAAGGCAATAGAACCCAAAGGAACTGGTAGTTGCAAAGAAGAAACCTTTATTGGTTATTGTTGTTGCAGACTCACAGCACCCCTGGATGCAGATCAGGGTTCTAGGTTGATCACTCTAGCATCCAGTGTGATTGCACAACATGGAAACCTCTCTCCAAGCATGGGGACTTGTGAAACTGAGAGAGGAATCTCCAGATTAGAGGCTGGTTCCTCAAACTCCTCTGATTTAGATCTATATTTTGCAAAACTACAGAGGTTTAGATCCTAATCCTATTCTAACTTGCAAGGAGACAGGGGTAGAAGTGCAAAAATTGAAACTAACTAAAGATGGTGATGCACCAAAAGGAGTGGTGAAACATATTTGTCATGCAAATAGACACAGACCAAAGTTCACAACATAAAACATACACAGACTGATAATGTATAATTTAGTATCTGAAATCAAGCAAATAATACAAACAGAGGATTGAAACCCATTCACAGAGCTTGCATTATCATTTCAATGTCAAAAACACGCATTACACCCTCAGAGAGGTAAAAGAAAACTGTTACAATCCTTGGAGAGGTCTGATCCTTCATCAATCACTTGTTGGCGGTGAAAGAAGAAGTCTGCTATGCCCAAAAATGTTCCCCCCTTTCGAATGAGCCAAGTCTGGCTTTTTACATTGCATGGGTCGAACCCAGGAGACAGAAAACGTACAAAGGCATGGGAGCCCATTCTTTCTTGACTGTAGGTGCATTAAAACGGCATGGGGACCTTACAAACCCATACCCTATCACTTTGATGGATTACAGGAGAATGCGACCCATTCTGCATTAAATCTGGTCATTTGGAATGTCATTTCTGGCCATGAACACGCGTCAGATCCGTTTCTCGATTTTCTCCCTCCAGACTGCTCCAAAACGCAAGATTGACCCTGGAATCGTGTAGAGAATTTCACCAGCTTTCCGTTGATATAAAGAACGTGCAAATCCGAGCTTTGGATCGAAAGTTATGGCGATCTGAAGATTTAGGGCACAGAACAGGTGAAAACGCGTTTTGAAATCTTTCCCGCGCTCTGCCACCTGGATGACACGTGGCACGTGCTGATTGGACGAGCAATTCTCTCTCCTCTACCTTTCGCGGGCTTTCCTTTTGAAATTTCCTTGTGGGCCCCTGCTGGGACACGTGGCGCTATTTTATTGGTTCGGATCAGTGCTCGAAAACTCGCCCCTTTGACTTTTCTGGACCTTTCCCCTTGAGACACGTGTCATGCGTTGATTGGTCCTCGGACCTGCCGGCTCTCTCGCGCCCTTCATGTCTTTTTGTCCCATTTGGCACAGTGCTCCTTGTGCTGATTTCGGCCGAACCGGCCGGTTCGCGTCCATTTGTCCCATTTGTCCCACCTTGCTTCGGACTGTTTGTTCCCATTTCGGCCGAACCGGCCGGTTCGGGTATCTTTGTCCCAGATGTCCCAAAGCAGTTAGTGCGAAAGTTCTCTTTTTCGGCCGGATCGGCTTCTCGCGCCCGCCGCGTACTTCTGTCCCAGATGTCCCTGTTGCTATTTGGGCCACCTGGAGGCTTTTCGGCCGATCCGCGCCTTTTCGTCCCAAATGTCCCAGTTGCTCCTAGGACTAGGACTTAGCCGATTTTCACAATTTTTCCTGGATCAACCTACTTGCCTTCTGCAACCCTTTTTCCGCATTTTCTCAGAGCTTGTTCTTTTCAGCCTGGACAGGAGAGTTAGAAAATTTCCTGAAGGGACCCTAGAAACCTGATTTTGCTCTGAATCAATCAATTTGCACAGGACTTGAATATTCTCGATGCGAGTTATCAAATTTACCCCGGGGTGAATTCTCGATAATGATTACTACACGTGAAGAAGCTTCACGAGCACTAGAGAAGGCGTGAGCAAAACCACTCATCACATGTGAGGAATTTGGACCGACCAATAAGTATCCGGGCGTAGGGCAACAAAAGGAAGTGTTCTAAGAAACCATGAGTTTGATCAAAGACTTACGGGGGAGATACTTTGTCCGAAATAACAAGTGCGAGATAGAGAGTGTGCGAAGCATAGTGAGATACTGACAAGAATGTTGATGAACTTAGGAAAGTCTATAGGATGCTTAGACAATGAATATCATTCCCCGCCTAGGAGAATGGTTACGAGAAAATTTTCCACTCATGGATAACAAAAGGGGGCAACATATATTTCATGTTAAGCTACCACCTCAGAAACATGAATATGATAAGGAAATCATATTGGATGTGGTTATTGATGGTTGGCTGGTGAGCAACATCCTAATTGACACTGACAATAGAGGTAAATATTCTTACCCTGGATGCATGGAATAGGATGGGGAGGCCACCACTACAACCTTATTCTAGTGTTTTATATATGGAAAATAAGACCAAGGAAATGCCCATTGGAGTTTTGAAGGATGCAAGCATCACTATACAGGGGGAAAATTCAAAGGTGATTTTGAGGTTCTGGAGTTGGCAAAGGCAGATAACTTCCCTGCATTACTTGTTTGTCCATAGTGTTATGCAAACAATGCAGACTTGCGCTTCAATAAGCATTATATTAGTTTTAAAAATGAGGATGAGCGCGTAGTGATTCCTATGGATGGTACAAGGATTGTGCCCTACGGAGATCCTATTAATGAGGAAGATCTGAATCGAGATATATGCATAGGTTATGCACAATCCGAGTATGTTGAGGCAACAAAGGAGGGAGTACTCAAATGGGGAGATGTGCATTCAATTAGTGACACTACAAGCATTTCTTATGATAAATAGGCCCATCAAACATATGAAATGATTGGTCACGCGTGTTGGGGGTGCGTAATAAGGGTAATCAAACCACAAAAATTTAGGCGGTTGGGAAGAACTGACGCTACCAAGGTATACAAGAGAAGAAAATCCTGAATCATTTTTGGACGTAATGGAAGAGCATATGCACTGATGAAGGAGACAAGGAATATGTTGGTATACTCATTGAGAGGAATGGCAATATGATGGTGGGCCGTGCACATGGATAATCTTCTCAGATGGTGCGAGATAAGAATTGCCTTCTTGACACGGTTTGTTAGGAACAACCTTCCTTCAAAGATACCAACATACGATGGAAAAATGTCTCTCGGACTCACATACAGGTTTGTGAGAAGAACCAGATTGGAAGGATCGGACACATTATTTCCATCCTTGTGGGTCCATAAGTTCTATTCCAATTTTCATAGGTGTGCAAGCGCGTGGTACATACATGTTGATTTGAAGCAGGAGATTGTGAATTGGCAAGACTTGACATCACATATGGTGCACACTTTTAATTACTTTTCATATAACCCTTCAGTGTATAAGGCCTCAAAATTGATGAAGTGCATCACTCTAGGGGATAAACGACGGCGAAAGAGCTTGTGGCTCGGTTGTATGAGGACACAGATTCCGGATGGGCTCGTCGAAGGAACGTGCATTGTTGGAATCGATGAAGATCTCCTAGAACGTGATTGGAAGGAAAAACAGGCTTCATTATGAAGAGGTGAAATATTTTAAGGTAGAACACATAGAGGGTGAGCGTGAGGTTTTGGATAAGACAAATGAGTAGGCACACACGTACCACTTGTCACTGAAGACAAAGAAGGTGAATATTGGGACATATGACGTGCCTAAGGAGGCAATCATTGGTGACTATTGGTCTAAGACGAAGTTGCAAAGATAGTTGAATTATTGTGCGACTTAGGGATCTCTTTCATATGGGATACCACAAGTTGAAGGGTGTCCATCCATCACTAGGGGAGATGAAGATAAAGGTCAAAGAAGGCAAGCAACTAGTTCACAAAATCCCTACAAAATGAATCAAAATTTGTGCGTCAAAGTAAAGGATGAGATTGACAACATGTTAAAGGTAGGTATCATTGAGCCAATTAAAGAATCAGAATGGATCATCCCCATAGTCATAAGTATAAAGAAAGATGGAAGGATAAGGATATGTGTGGATTACAGAGTGTTAAATGCCTCTTGTGTAATTGATCCATTCCCTACACCATTCACTAAGGATATTCTTGAGGGTGTAGCAGGGCGCGAGATATATTCTTTCGAGATGTGGATTCTCCGGATACCATCGAGTTTGGATTGCGCGAGGATCGGACCAAGACTAACTTTGCTTCTACAAAATGGGTTACTTTGCAAATACAGATATGCCTTTTAGTCTAAAGAATGTTCCAAAACTATTTTAGCATATTGTTGTGCAATATTTTCATGACTTCATCCATAACTTTCTCCAAGTGTATCTGGATGATTGAACAATATATGGGTTAGTAAAGGACGACTACAACCTGCTTAAGGCCGATGTTTGAGAGAGTGACGCACTCAAGATATCCTGAATATAAAAATGCATCTTTATGACACCATTCGGCACATTATTGGGACAAATCATATGCAAAGACGGACCTATGGTTGATCTGGCAAAGATAGCAGTTATATTAGGGTTGGAAGAACCAACCAACCAAAATGAAGTGCGCGTATTTCTTGGGCATATAGGATATTATAGGAAATTCATCAAGGGCTATGCCAAGATAGTTGTGCCACTGGAAGAATTGTTGAAGGCCAAAGGGAAATTCTATTGGAAGGATGCACAACAATAGGGTTTTTAGCAGCTGAAGGAAAGATTGACCATTGTGCCTATCCTTTGCTTTCCTATGTGGATTTTACCTTTTTGTGTCCATGTGGATGCATCAGGCACTTTAATTGGAGTTGTGCTAGCATATCCTGAGAAGGAAATGTTGATCATCCCATTTGCTTTATGAGTAGAAAACTAACACCGCCGTGAACAAAATTATACAACTACAGAGTGCGAGGCTTTGTCTTTGGTGTACGTGCTTCATAAATTCAGGTAATATATTCTTACAACTTCGTTCTTATTTTTACACTCGACCATATGGCAATCAAGTACTTGGTTTTTATAAGTCTGTGCTAAAAGGTCACATATGTAGATGGATTCCCTTATTTTAGGAATTTGAATTTTCAATAATAGTGAAGTCAGGAAAGAGTAATCCGGGACTCGGCCATCTTTCCCACATTAATTTAGGTGAGGACGCGCAGAGCATAAAGGATGAAATTTTGGATGCTCAATTGTTTAGGTTATTCTGGTTGTTGTGCATGCCAATGGATTTAGAGGATATAGCAGTGTTTTTGAGCACATGTATTGCGCCACACGGAATGAAGACAATGCGAGAAGAAACATTTAGATATATGCTTTGCACCTTACCAGTTGGTTGGCGGAGATATCTATAAAATGGGTTGAGATGAAATACTGCACAGATGCAATTTGAAACATGAGCACCAAGCAACTATGGAAGAAGCACATGGTGGCATTGTTGGAGGACATTATGTTGGGGAAGCCACCACGCGAAAGATACTCCTCGCAGGACTATGGTGGGAAACACTTTACAAAGATATAAAGGAGTTTTTCAAGGATTGTGACTATTGCCAAAGGATTGGAAAGCCGGGACGAGAGGATGAAATGCATTTACAACCAATAACATCTGCAGAACCTTTCGAAAAGTGGGCTATAGACTTTGTTGGACCGATTAAGGCCAGCGGGACGACACGAATAGGCACGTGATACATTATTACTTGTATAGATTACTTAACGCGATGGGCAAAAGTTGCACCTACTAAGGACCGTACCATTGTTACAACTTGCAGCGTTTCCTATGGGAGAACATTATTAGCAGGTATGGCTGCCCATTGAACCTTACCAGGTGATAGGGTACTCGCTTTCTTAATGAAACAATCAGAATATTGTTAGCAGAGTTTATGGTAGCTCATCACAAGACAACTCCCTATCACCCACATGTTAATGGCACAAATAGAGGCCTTTAATAAAATCTTGGGCCAGACCTTGACCAAAATTTGTGATGTAGGAAGGAAAGATTGGGATGATAAATTATTTGTTGTACTTTGGGCATACAAGACTACCTATAAGAGATTGAAAAAATCAACAACCTTTCAATTAGTGTTTGGCGTAGAAGCAAAATTACCTATTGAGTTCATGTTACCGTCCTTGCGTATTACGCGTGTACGAGTACTTGCAGATGAACAAGCAGAAGAGAGCGCATTGACAAATTAATGCAATTGGATGAATAGCGTGAAATTTCGCAATGGAGCCAAAAGACAAAGAAGGTGCGACAAAAGGCTTTGCATGACACGCACATCAAGAAAAAGTCTTTTGTAGTTGGGGGATTGGTGCTTCTATATGATTCTAAGTTTTCATGCCACCCAGAAAGTTGAAAGTGAATTGGTTGGGACCATTCAGAGTAACCAATATTTTAGAGACATGCGCATGTCGATTCATGAAGCACTTGATGGCATGATGTTGCTTGGTTACTTCAATAAGAGTAGGTTGAAGCCCTACTATAAATAAGTTTCTTTTTAATTATGTTTTTAATAAGGCAATATTCTCATTTAGATTAAATTTCCCTTTCAAGTATTAATTTGTTCTTTTGTAATAAGTGTGTTCGCACAAATGAGCTAATGTATTTGTTGAAGCATGATGCACATAGGACCATGCATACTTTTAAGTGTGGGGTAGCAGGAAAAAACAATGATAGACCCTTTTATGATGGTGAATGGAAGGATTGTGCTAAATTATCTTTCTCGGTGGTGTACAAGAAAGCGTGGAGATGAGATAACAAGAAGAAATTGATGTAGCGGGCGGGATAACGCAAGGTAGGCAACACAGAAGAAAACTACTCGGTATACAACACGAGAGGAAGGAAAGGTGCAGCATAGGAAGGCGCACACACAAGAATCCGTATCATGGAAAAGTAGTTATGCATGCATAGGAAGGCATGCACAAGAGGTTTGCAATCGAGGAGAATAATGCGCACCATAAGGTTATGCATGTCGCACGTGGAAGGAAGACTTGGAAGGCCTAGGCTTGGTGGAAAAAGGTAGGAAAAACCCCATTAAAAGCTAAAATCCTATGGTAGGTGGAAGCATTAAATGCACTCAAAAATCAAAAATCTATAAAGGGGGCAAGTGTTGGGAGTAATCCTCACTTGTGAATTAAGATCGGATTGAGAACTTGTGCGATTTGGAGCGATTTGCGAATAGAGCATCGACGACGACCGATTAATCCAACCAAAGAGAAGTATGCTCCTTGTGCTTGGCGTAGTTGGAGTTCGGGTAGCATAGTAGAAGCGAAGCGAAATTGGGGTAATGAGTTGGAAAAGTGTGAAGGAATCATAAGTTAGAGTTGCAGCAGGTTAGCCATCGAAGGGAGTTGCAGAGCTAGGGCATGAGGGATCAAGACAAACACCAAGCATAAAGTGGAGTGATTGAAGGTGAAAACACCTAGGAGAATTACGAAGAGTTGAGACTAAGCGGCAAGTGTTTTTGAATTTAGGGCATGCGGGCACGCAATTTACAAAGTTGGGTTTCGAGTTCGATTGTAAAAGATGGCACCACCAAAGGCAACAACCAAGGGAAAAACTAGACTAAGGATGTGTCTCTCGACGATTGGTTCTCGAAATGCAGTATCCACAAGAAGTCATCATTGGGAAGAAATGGGAGTCGAAGGTGTGGAAGTGTAAAATTAGTGAGTACAACCACCGAGCTCCAGGTCATGAAGGAGACATAAAGAATGACACCTTGAGGGAGACATGAAATCGCATGGTAGAAGGCTAGATTATGTTGGATGACAAAGTGTGCAAGACTTTGGAGAGTGTTAGCGTACTATAGTTCAAAGTGTCTTTCTTTGGCAAACCCTTGCAATTGTATCAATGGCTTGTTACTAGGGTGCACGAAGATTACTTCTATTTTGCAAGACAAGGATGTGCATCATTGCTCAATTAATTAAGCGAGTAATAGGCTTGAGAGACCAAGGCAAGGAGATCGTGGTAGATATGCGAGATGATATAGCAGTGGATGCCACAGCGACTAAGTTGCATTACCAAAGGGGGAGCCGCACGTTTAACATTGCCAATATTGAAGACCTCCGGCACAAGAGTGGACATGCGCTTGGTAAGTTGTAAGTTGGGAGCTTCCGAGATGTGGAATGAAGTGAACAAGAAGTTCCTTCATATCGTGCACAAGATGGCGCAAGGGACAAGGTACAACATTGTTTTGTACATCGTGGAGAGCATTGTGGAGGAAGCCCAATCCCAACATGAAAGGGGCGAGAAAATAACATGGGGGTCAATCTTGTTGCTTATAGTATTATGGGAGATCGGAGTCCCAGATTGACCGACAAGGAATGAGTGGGAGCACCCCATTGAGAAGCAATCACCAACGAAGAGATTCACGAAATACACTTGTGATGGGGCAATCAACAATGTTTACAAGGCGTTCTTGGACAGATGGTACAAGAGGATGTGCGACACCTTCGAGAATGAATGGTGTATCCCAAAAGAGTTTCCCTCGAGTTGGATGGCAGCGAAATTTATTGTTATGAAACACTTCTATCTTGCGTGATTCTTATTATTGAATGGCAAAATGGGTTCATGGTGCAAATCGCCGTTTGCGTTCACAAACTAGATATTTAAGTAGCGTTGTGAACAAAATCAAGGATGTGCAGCCATTAAAGTTGAAAGTGGACAAGATAGATATAGCGTACCATACACTGCGCATGCAAGACCTACGGGTATACAACTAAGAAGTCTCGTGAGGAGACTATGGATTCAAATGGGGATGGACTTGAATCCCATCGTGACTTTTGATCGGCACAAGGAAGCATGCGAGTTGATATCTAGCTTTGACCAAAATTGAAGGATGCTAAGGTGGTCGAGATGCGTGACACAAATATTACACGACCATCCTTAGGAAGGGCAGCCATGAGAACAAAGAAGCGCAGACTTGAGCCGATCTAGCAACAATTACAAGATGATGATGGTGATGATGAAACAAAGGGACGGTTGGATCACGGCGGAAGGAAGAGGAGGTGGACGAGAATGTAGAGAAATTTCGGCACACACCCCTCCAAGGACACCTCAAGTGAGCCCAATCGAAACTGCACGCACAACTAGTCTGGAAGAAGAAGGGCGCGATGAAGCCCGAAGGATAGGAGAGGACTCAGAGGGAGATGGGAGTCCTCATGTGATTAATATTGTGGAAGAGGAAGAGCTCGAGCGATCTGAGCACGAAGAGGAAGAGAATGAACAAGAGGCTGAGCAACATGAGCTTGAGCAAGAGGAAGAGTAAAAGCATCAGGATCATGAGCAAGAAGAGCATGAAGAGGAGGCAAAACAACAAGAGGAAGAGGATACTCGTTTCGTGCATTATAATATTGCGCAAGAGACCACGTGAGCAACGCAAAGCGGGACCACGACACAATCGTCAAAGAACAAGGCCAAGAAGACACTCACCATCTCGCACTTGCATGGCGTATATAGATGACACATCAAAAGTCATCAGGGCCAGGTTTCAAAGTTGTGTTGATGTTGAATAACTATACTAATAGAACATGCTCGATAAATCGAAGCCCATGTCCAGACGTGCAAAATGTTATCCTTTGCAATGCAAACTCACATGGAGGAGTCGGAGGAGGAATTAAGCAAAGAGGCCATCAATGAGCTCCAAGGGAGAAAAGACCCATCAAAAACTCTTACAATTTTGGTTTTCACACAACTATCGGACGTTCATGCAAGTAATGCCTTAATAAAGACGGCAAATGAAGTTGTGTGCAAAAATATTAATAAAGGATCCGCATGCGTGACGCGCATGACAATTTTAGGATGTGAGAAGAAAAAATAAGAAATTAGCATCGAATTGAATAAGGTGAAAAAGAGGTTAGCCGATGTAAATAATAAGGTGGGCGAACTGATCACCAACGTTGCACAATGATGTCTGAAGTAGTCCCGAGGCCAAGTTTGACAAAAACAAGGAAATTGATAACTTGGAAGAGTTGATCAAGCTATTACTAATAAGGGCGAATAGAGGACATGAACAAACGGTGGAGGAACTAGCAAAAGAGCATCAAGCAAAGATTGATAGAATAATAAAGGGGTATGAAGATCTTAGCGCCGAGGTGAAGGAAGCTTCGTATGGGTTAGAGTCTATTGTGGGAGAACTCATTGATACTATTTGGTGAGGTTGGGGCTAACATATCCAATAAGGTGTATCTAATCAATTGCCTCCACTTGAATTTAGTATATGCGCGCGCACACAAACACATCTACTCGCACACACACACACACACGCACGCACGCAGATATCCATGAAATCAGTCAATTGAGCAGTCCCGATCAAGTTTAGCCTTGCGCATGAGTCTCAGATGACTATCTAAGCAGCCATGTTGTTGGTGTATTTAATCAGTATAAGCATCATGACTATAAGCAACCATGTTGTTGGTGTATGTAATCTATATAAGCATCATGACTATAATGAATATACAGCTCCCTTTTGGTTATGATTAATTGTCTTTGTGCATGTTACAATAAGTTCATGTTCTTCATAAAGTATATTTGCATGTTATGATAAGCCATAAGTGCAAGGAATCACATCTTGGCAGCCAAAACGAGGAAAGCTCGATAGGTTAGCGCATGTGTCTAGTGACCATTTAGACCTCTATTTAGGTGAAGGGCCTGCGCACCAAACCATGTTGTGCTAAACCTAGACTACAACACGACAATGATCGCGACCCCACATTCTTCTCGTGATGATGACCCAACAATATTTTCCAAGGCTTCCCAGCGTAGCTTTTTATGTGAAATCCTCATTTTTTAACATTTCTTTATGAATAAAATTTAAAAGATTATTTTTCAAAAGTGAAGCAACAAAAGTTGTCCTTTGTAGAAAACAAATATTAAAACAAAAATTCATGTTTCATAATCACTGCTATTTTTATAATCAAAGGTGGTATTGGTGTCCATATTCCCTTTTCTAACTTTTATATTTTACTTCGCCATATTGTATCTCGATCACCTTATCTCAAAGAAATGGTATCTCACCAACCTTCAAATTGAGTTGCTCTATCTCATCAACCTTCAGATGGGATTGCTCCATTGAATCAAGATGGTTGATTATTGCAACATAGACGATTAAATGTAGGTGTAAGTTATAACAAGATACATTGGACTATAATTGCAAATGCAGGGAAAGCCTTTCTGCACAAAATCATGTACACATCTAGGTAAAACATATATAAAATGCTATAGATACGAAGCACATCGATTGGTAAAGTTCAACCATTAAAGCATATCAATCGGTAAAAATTTCAACCATTAAAGAATATAAGTGTTCCATTAAATCAAAATCTCCAGGTATAAAACAATGATACAAGAGCGAAGTATACCTGGTCTTGCCCTCAAATTTTGCAATATATTCGTAAAAGTTGTCTACAAGTTTGTGTGAAAATCACATTTATTTGCCTGGAAAATTATTCAAATACTTTAACAAAAAACACTGAATGATGAAGAATGATAAATGAATATTTGTAGTGCAAGTAAGTTAGAACTCCCGAATAACAAGATAGGGCATTGCAGAAAATGACTCCGGAAAGCATGCCTCAACATTATCCATTTTAAAACCTTTGGACTGCTGCAATACCTTCCAATACAATCCTGGAAAAGATATTCTCATCTATCATACGACCTGATAATTCTCCGTTACCAATTGTGTCCTATAAGCAAATTTTGGAGGAGGTCCTCCTTTCGTTGGCAACACATTAACAACCTGCAGATAATCAAATTATGTATTCACATCATGAGTAGTTCTGTACCATATTGTTATTGCTCTTTACAACACGAACAGTAAAATAAATGAATTACCTTGACGTCACAGAAAGTCTGAGCTGCTGTGAATCCCACATCTATTGGAAAAATACTGATGGATCTGCTTTAGGCACCACAAACTCCATAGATCCACTGCAAAAGACAAACCTTTAGAATTTGCTAGTGTAGACTAGTATTGATAAGCCAATAGGATAGGAAGGGGGAGGCTGGCAAGGGGGTAATTTTAAAATTCATTTTATTGGAATCCTAGTTACTCAGCCTAATTTAAAGCAGTAGATAATTACCTGGAATTAGAATTATCTATGAGAAGAATGGTCCACTCTAATACAGACCTCCTTGAATCATATCTGCATATTTTGCAAATAAAGGTCGGTCATAAGAAAATTTGCTAAGGATGCTGAATGTGGATATCATCTTCATTCAGTTTTAGACACACTTCGAAAAAACAGGTAGTCATTGAACCAAAAAAACCATTTCCTTAATGAACTTACCTCCAATCTCCATCAACCTGATTGACAGTTGGTGGGTCTCGAAGAGCAGGTAAAGGAATTGAAATTACAACATTCTGTAGGTCAAACATTTTTGATGCTTCGTATTCAATATTAACATAGGTTTCCCCACCCAGAAATTGATGGCCAGCAATTAACTGCAAAACAAACCAAATAAGGTTTGCACTTCTTTTATGCTACATCATATGTGCCTTGGTAAAAGAAAATTTTCAGAACAGTAAGGTATAAATTACAAATATCATATTACAATTTTAACTTGTTCCCCACTTGTTCTCATTAAATGGACTAATACACTTTAGAGAATTAAAGCAGATTTTCAACTAGAATAATAGTAATTTTCAATAGCATGGAGCATTAAAAACGAATCAGTGAACATATTTTCTAAAAAAATATTAAAATACAGTTCTTTACTCTAAAATCTTACTGCTCAAAGGCACAAGTCTCTCCTCTGCACTTTGCATTCTCCACTTCAACAGACCCACACCTAGTGCATCACCAGTTTGACCAGCAGGAAAGGGCCTACTAGGATCCTTGAGTCCCAACAAATTCTCATTTGAAAATAATTCCTTGTTAATGTTTGGATGTGTTTTGAATTGAAACGCAGTATTTGCTCCTGTCTCGATCTGAAATGAAATGAGGTTTACACAACTAGCAAAACTTGGTCCAAGTTTTTAATGTCAAAGATAGCACTTCATGTTGTAAAACACAAACAGAGAATTTCACAACATTTTCATGTGCCATCCAATTGCAGAATGCATGGGGTAAAGATTTACATACCTGGACCTGTATGAATCCATCTTCCTTCTGCAAAAGCTGAAGGGCAAGAGTGCCTTGCACTTCCAAGTTATTCAGCCCTCCATCACGTTTGAGAACCACATTAATTTTTCTTCGACTGTTATAGTAATAGGATCTGTTGCTACAGGAACAGCACTTCTAGATTGGCCCACAACAGGCTGCACATCTTCAACAATGACTTCTCCTTCTGCTTTCAAGGATTCCAAAACTGGTTTGTTCTTTGAGTCTTACCAAGTTGCATGCCAAGACCCTTTGAAGGAGCAGTAGCAGCTGATGATGGCCGACCTAAATGATTGAAAATTCACAAATTGGTAACATGGGGGAAACAGATATTCAAGAATCAAAATAGAAAAGAAAATATTTGATGCTCAAGATGTCTTGTCGCCATAAATTTGGAAATGGTGTGAAATAACCTTTTGATTTGCTTAAAAATGAATCTAAATCCAAACTTGATCCGTGAGTAGAGTTGCTCCCAAAGCCACCTCCACCACTGGATATACGTATGTCGCCAAAACCAGTTTCCAATCTGGTTGAAGAAGCTGATTGCAATGACATTATGCCACCTTTATCAGCCCTGTTCCTATCGATCTGTAACACAACAAATTCACGTAAAGATGCTAACTCAACACAAAGAACATGTTAGTTTCCAAAGAATGAAAACAGATTCAAGAAAGAAATATATGATATCATACCTTGCTTTTATCAATCTCACTAGCTTTTCGCTTCATTACATCCTTGGTATCATTAATCTTGCTTTGCATTATTAGTTTGTGAAGTCGTTCTTCATGACTTTCCATCTCACAGTATTGCTTGACTTGTGCAATTGTCACACTTTCCTTGTGACCTGTTGAGATGACTTCATCAAAGGCAAAGATCAGCTCAAAGGATGTTCTGCAAATTCCTTCTTCATCTAATGAAGCAGAATATTCAGGCACCTAAAAAGAATGAAGGAATTGATTTACAAAATAATGGAGCAAGAACTGGTCCCGGGATATTAAAGAAAATTTAAATAAATGATCGATGCTACTTTGTGTATAACCGGAGCATGTAAGAAATAGATAATGGAGGAATCGTGGTTATGAAAAGCTATTTACTAAACTTCAAAAAACTGATTGATCTTGATAATATCATCCAAGACCGGCAACTAATATCCAACTTTTGGTAATAGATGACAGAAAGAGTGTTAAATTATTATTTTTCAGCTAACAGATTGTCCTGTGATTGACCAACTATTTTTCCCCTAATTATTCTGCTCTCGTCCTTTTTACCATTTGCTGTTTCACCCTCATATAGAAGATTAAGTTTACAATGCCTTGGTGGAAGGACATGAAAAGGTGACTTTTAATACAGATGCAGATCGAATAATTCAAACAAATACAAGAGAAAACAATGTTAAGGATACAAGCTTGGAAAGCAGTCTTAAGGTTTCCAGATCCTCCAGGATATTACTCTGCTTGTTAGTAACAAGCAACAAATACAAAGCTTCCATAGGCTGGTACACATAGCGAACATTCTCTGTCTCGACATAAGTATGTTGCTTTCCAATGCCGACCAATTTAGGGAAAGCTGCAAGTAACCCTTCAATCCTGATTCTAGACATGTCAACAAACTGTCTGGACACCAAGGCTGCAAATACACACAATGGAGTGATGTGCTTAAATTTTAAATTTGTAGAACAGAGCACACACCAATTAGGAAATACTTCAACAACATTTGCATAAACCATATGTTGACATAATTATATAAACATTATAACTTAGGTGCAACTTAACAAATATCAGGTACTAAAATAATTCTTGGATAAAGTCCTCCACACTAGAAGTCAAAAATATCTGTGCCAAAGCAGAATCTCTCCATTAGGAACGACGGCATAATCAATTCATCAACATACCTTTCCCTGTTTTTGTAATAATGGACGCTGCTAGAACCACCTGAAAGAAGAAAACGAAGTACGGATAAAAAACAGAACAGGATATCACATTTTAGAGATAAAAGTAAAATATTTCCTAATTTATTAATTTAAACATCAAAATTTCACATCTATGGAGCATCTCCAAACAAATTTCAAAATTTGTAGAAAGAATTGACCATGGTAACCACAAATATTTAAGCATGAGCTATCAATTCCCTTAAATTCTCACAGATATGATCATCAATCATTGATGCAAGGCATTGCTAAGATGTAAGTTAAAATAGTTGGATATGTGCTTAATGCATAGGTACAATCAGTTTAAAAGTGTGTTATCAGTTTAGAACAAAATGATATTAGCGTACAAATGTGTGTTATCAGTTTAAAACAAAAGGATATTAGCATTAGACTTTAGTGATCTCTATCCAAGGGCAAGTATAAACTTGGAAGGGAAACTATGTACATGGACTCGTCTTGCAAGTAAAAACAATTTTCAACCCCACATGCGACTTTTACTTTGTGGCTTTTAGTCATGCTAATTCATATCATAAACTTATTTCCTGCATTTACAATATAGCAACAGCATAGTCGCCAGGTTACATGAATGCCATTTCAACACTCTAATGTGTTGGCATGCACATAAGTTATGCGTGTGGAAGCCAGATTTTAAAGAGAAATGCAATTTGTTTCAACAGAGCAAACCTTATGAATACAAACTGAATCTATTGATAATAGTGGTTACTAGTTTATATGTAGTTCAAGCGGGTAATCTTACAGAGATGGTGTGATTGAATAATTGCATTCTTTGCACCTGCGGTTCAACTAATGTCATCTGGCCTATGGCCCAAGCCACAGCATCTCTGCAGTTGTTGAAATCTGACACATTCCATTCGCTCCACCAAAAATTTTCCAGACGTGTTTGTCTCAAGGTTGTCTTACATTCATATAAAATTATCAATTTTATATTGACCTCAGATGTAAAATTAGGGACCTTCAGATGTAGATTGACCTAACAGTTATGAGGAAAAGTGCATAATTCATCATCTTCAACTTTTATATTTTGTATAAGAGTCCACTGTGATTTTAATGGTTTATAATTTCTATGAAACTGTGTGTCTTTTGAACTCCTTTTACTTCCTTATCCTACTAGTGTTTCCAGAGAAACTCAGCTGATTTCTCCCTGATGGGATATGAGTGTTTCCTAGAGGCGAGAGCCTTTTCCATTAAAGATGTGGTTCATCTTAAAAAAGAAAGGTAAGGAAAAACTAGTCTGTCGCCAAAAGGAAATAAGATGTTTAATCAATACAATGCCTCATTTATTAGCTAAAACTTAAAACCAAATTCATTGTTCAAAAATATTCAGAATATTTCTGAAAAAAGTCTCTGATTCGCAAGTTTATGAAAATCGGACTTTGAGAACAGTCAAAAGATGGATGGTTGCTAACTGGAAACTTCAAGGTCAATTAGCCATCATAAATCTGCCATAAGAGCTTCAAGGTAAATTATCAATCATAAAGCTCCCTAGAGAGTACTTGTAATATTCACAAAATCCAAAGATATGTACCATATTTTTCAAAGGGAACTGCAGACAATGGGGAGAGCAAGACTGTTCACGAAATTTTGTGCATTGGGATTCAATCCATTAGAGGATTGCTACAATCAATTTTTTAACATATCACCCTAAAACATCAACCCGTGTCTCACTTCAACTAATCTAAACTATGCAAGAATAAGCATGTTTATGGATATGGATAAGCCATACTAATTTCGATCAAATTTCAGTCAATAAGCTATACGTGGTAATAGCCCATGGACTATGAAAACAAAATATCCCCTTTACATGTATAAACTGGTTTGAATACGGGCATTCGTCTTGCTTATGCATTTAAACCAAGTACTGGAAATGTACATCAGAATGAAGGCACAAAATCAACCAAAGGACAAGCAGATGATCACCATCAAAATGGGTTCAAGTCTGAAAGGGGTTGGAAAATGACAACACTACTCAAGTGTTTAACAAAACTATGGTGCAGCTATCTTCAGGAAAACAATTGAAGCAATAGTAGAAGCAATAATAGGCCTGTATCAGTAGTTACTAGATCTACTCCCAAACACCCTTAGATATTCTTCCACAAGAAACATCTTGGGTGAGCATTCTGGTATCCTTCCACTGACCATAGGTATGGAGCCTGTTTCTTTACCTTTGATTTCTGATGACTCTGTGAAAAGACCCACTGCAAAAGATTATCTTTTGACTTCACCTGCAGAATCCTCTGTACAAGGCGAAGAAAAGGATTTCCCGTTTAGTAAAGGTGATGAAGTACTTTAGTGTTAAGAGCAAGCAAATTGCTGGGCTGGTAGAGGATGTAGCCCAATCATCCCAGGCTCCCCAATTCAGAAAGAGAAGCATTTTTCTTATATAATGGAGCATGGTCTAAATATTTGATAGAAGAGATGTGGAGTGCTGATGGGCCTCAAACAGATTTTTTTCAAACTGAACCTGCATGTTCAGGAAATGGGATATGAACAATGTGATGACAATTCCCCCACAGGAGTTCAATAGATTTGGTGCATTTTTAAATGCTCTGCCTTTGCGCTATTGACTGCACCTTTCTCTGCCCTCTTGTTCACAACATGGCTCAAGAACATATTAACTGTAGTTAGCTATATAACTACAATGAGTAGATTTCAAGAGCTACAAATACATCATTATATCTTTCAACTTTCAGAATTTATTTTTCAAGCTAATGTGACTCAAACAAGAGTTTAGAAAGAGCGTAAAGTGGTCTTTGGTCATGTGTGTGTGTGTAACATTGATATATATCTATATATTAATATATATACCTCTGATTCAAAAATCGCGATTTATCGGCGATAAATCGTGTTCCTTAATCAAAACGATTTAACTTCTGAAAAATCGCGATTTTTGTAATCCGATAAATCGCCGATTAATCGCGATTTAAAACCCTGCAAAATCATTGAAAATCGTGGCTAAAATCGGCGAAAATCGTGGTCAAAAACGCGGCCAAGGGTTTAACACGAAAATAGACCAAATCGTTTTGTTTTTTATCTTGTTTTCTCTTTCCACGAACTCGTTTTTTATGCTGCGACTTGCATTTATTTAATCCGTGTTCATTAGACGTCTGTTGGAGGGCATTCGACGTGGGAGGGCAAGCAAATCCAGTTCGCAGCAGGTTCGTGGTGATTCCGTGCCATTTCGTGGCAGGTTTGCGGCCAGTTCGTGGTGAGTTTGTGGTGCATCGTGCCCTAGCGACCAGCAGGTATGAATCGATTCTTAAATACTGAATACAGTAATAATAATACAGTATACTAATTCTAAAAATACAGTAATATTAAATTATTAGAGTAAAAATAAAAATATTGTATATTAAGTATTAATATTAATACTGTATATTAATATTAATACTGTATAATAGTATATTAAGACTGTATATTAATGTATATTAATATTAATACTGTATAATATATAATAATATATTATAAATAGTAAATATTGTAAGTGTAAATACTGTACAGTGTATAGTGTATACTGTATTACTGTATATTAAATTATTAATATTAATAAATACTATAAGTATTAATATTAATATTACGTATTATACTATTAAGTTAATACTGTATTTACTATTACGTATTATACTATCATAGTATCAAGTATAAATACTGTATATTCTGTATATTAAATTATTAATAATAGTATATTCAAGAATCAGTATTGTATAACGATTTTAAAAATATTATCTATGAAATTATCATGATTCATAATTTACTAATGTCTTCATTTTCAATATAGTTTTTTCGTAATTTTTTCTGTAAGATCCCCAAATGGATCTCCTTTGTACTTCAATGCAATTTAGATCAATTAAGACACCAAAAACTGATTTATAGAATTCACACTAATACAGATCTGTTTTTATGGAAGAAGTGCGATTAGGGCTGATCATAGGACCCTCATAGAACAGTGATTGAATTGAAGAATTTCCAAACTAATGACAAATACAGATTTAATACAACCAAATCAGTCCTTACAGGAATATGCAACCATATGAAATCATATCCTTAACTGTAGCAGTAGCTACAGAAATGGCGACTAGCACATGAGGATGAAACTCATACAACAGAAGCCCAACAAATAAGATTCTTAGCAAATCTGATCCCTATATTTTATTTATCCAAAAATATGATGAAATCTGCATTTTTTTAGCAGTCAAACAAGACTGAAATAATCTGGAATCTATATCAGAAATCTGCAGATTAAAGAGGCTGAAACAGTCATATAAATCCAACCATAATATTGAAAATACCTTCTCCCAAGCTGTACAGCAGATAGCAGCAAGGATCAGACCTTAGAAAACATCAAATAACAACCAAGGATGAGTCGCTCCAGTAGAGAAAATCTGTACAGCACTGCTGCAACGCTGGTCTTTAATTCTTTATTGCAAAAACTCCTCAACTACCGCTGGAAAACACTGAAATTCTGTGTAAGCTCTGTGGAAAATCTTATGTAGAAATTCCTCCTAAACTCTAAGAGGGTTTTCGTCCTCTAGAGGCAATATACTAAGGGTTTTCGTCCTTAGAATATTTTTGGTGAAAGCTTCAGGCTTCAACACAATTCAGAATATATCAAATGAATATGGAATGCCTCTCAAGCAAGTCTACTTCTCCTTTTAAAGGAAGAAGAGACCCAAAACAACCTTCAAGACCACCAATCAGCTTGTATGATTCTTTCGATGCATTTTCCACCCTCCATTTCTCTTAGGGAGAATACAAAAGGTATTTAATAATTATTTTCTTCTCTCCCAAGGCTGGTCGCTTTTCCCTAGAGGGAATACACAATAGAAATGTTTTATCCTTTCTAAGTTCCCATTTTCCCCTTAAGGCAAGTCGCCATTTTCCCTAGAAAATACAAATTAAATAAGTGTTTTTCTTTTGATGTACTTTTCTAGGTTCTATTTTAATGTTAAGTTTATTAATTTATTATATGTGCTATTATATTGTAATTTTTTGCACAATATAATAAAATTAAAAAAACTTAAGTCACCCTTATAATAGGCCAAAGGTCTTTGATTGGAAAAGGGGACATTACATTTTCTTCATGCAATAGCAATTTTATTCTTAATTTCGTCACGGTCATTAAGACAATTGTTTTTTGTTTTGTTTTGTAGAATGGCATCGGGATCCGGTTCCCGTTCAACTGCTCGTAGTAAGCCTAAATCAAATGACCCCTCTTGGAAGCATTGTGAACCAACAGAGGGCACTTGTGTTATATGCAATTATTGTGGCATGAAGATGAGTGGAGGTGTTTATCGCCTTAAGTTCCACATTGCACGGATACTAGGGAATGAAGTGACAGTGTGCAATCAAGCACCACCTGAGGCTCAACGAGAGTTGTCTGCTTACCTTGCAACTTATGCAGAGAAAAAAGAAGAAAAGAAGAGGAAAGTTGATGCACTTGCAACCCTAGCAAATAGAAGGGAAGCGAGGGAAGGTTTTGACGTTGAGGCATCTTTTAATGCCCAACTCCACGAGGTCAAACACTGGGACGGGGTTCATCCACATCCACTAATAGTAGTTCAACGATGTTTTTTGTTCCTCGAAGTACTCCTAGTTCACAACCTTCACTCGAAGGTACTGCTTGGAATAAAGAAATGCACAATGAAGCAAGAATAGCTGCGGCAAACTTTTGGTACAACAACATTCCTTTCAATGTGGCAAAAAGTCCATATTGGGAGAATTTGGTCACTGCATTGACTTATTCTTTAGGAAGGGGTTCAAGGCTCCTACTCCCCATGATTTGAGTGGCCCATTGTTGGAGGATTCCGTCGCACATACCAAAACTCTTGTAGAAGAGCAAAAAAATGTGTGGATAAAAAAGGATGCACCATTTTGTCTGATGGGTGGACAGATGGGAAAACCGCACATTGATTAACTTCCTAGTGGCATCAAGTGGGCAGTTGGTCTTCCTGAAATCAATTGATGCCTTCCACCAAGTGAAAACTGCAATCACTTTGTGTGATATGTTAGATGAGGTGGTGAAAGAGGTGGGTGTGGAAAATATCGTCCAAGTTGTGACTAAGCATGTGGCGGCATATGTAGCAGCAGAGAGACTTCTTGAGGAGAGGCACCCTACACTTTTTTGGACCCCTTGTGCGGCGCATTGTTTGGATCTCTTATTGGAGGACATAGGAAAACTCTCATGGGTGAAAAATGTGGTTGAGGACGCAAGAAATATTACAAAATTCATCTACAATCACACTTGGGTGCTAAACTTGATGAGAGAGCACACCAATGGAAAGGAGCTTATGCAATCGGGAGTCACACAATTTGCCACAAACTTCATCACATTGTAGAGCATTGCAACCTCATTAACATCTCTTAAGCAAATGTTTGTGAGCACGCGATGGTTGGACTCTCCCTATGCTAAGAAGACCGAAGCAAAAGGGTCGTTAAGACTGTTTTTGATGATATGTTTGCAAAGCAAATGGAAGATATCATGAAGGTAATCTAAACTTGAATATTTGTTTATTTATCATTTGTTATATAATTTTTTATTAATTTCAATTTTAAATATATATGTTATTTTGTTTTAGGTGTCAGAGCCTTTGGTTCGAGTTCTACGGATGGTGGATGGGGAGAAAAACCCAATGGGTTATTTGTATGAGGTTATGGATGTGGCCAAGGAGGCCATAGCTAAATATTATGGGCATAATCAACGAAAATATGAACCCATTTGGCGTATAATTGATCGCGAGATGGAACAAGACACTTCATCGGCATATACATGCAATGGCGTACTACCTAAACCCGAAGTTTTTCTATTCCCCATCATTTAAGGCTGATGAGGAGGTTATGGATGGCCTTAATACGTGTATAGAGAGGATGATATCTGATGAAAATATTAGAGATGCAATTGTTGATGAGCTGCAGATTTATAAGACTGTAGAGGGGAGGCTCTTTTCTTCGGCTCTATGTGTGAAAAGAAGAAACACTTCTCAGCCAGGTAAAAACAAATTGAGTCATTTGTATTTAGTCTCATTACACGTAGAACTAGAAACTAGAAGTCTAGAATTCTTTTATTTATTCAAGCTTAGTTAACTTACAAAATTATAAATGTTTTATTTGCAGATTTGTGGTGGGAAGATTATGGTGCAAAAACACCAAATCTTCAAAAGCTAGCCATCCGCATTTTGTGTCAGCCATGCAGTGCTTCTGGATGCGAACGTAATTGGAGCATGTTCGAAGTTGTTCACACAAAGAAGCGCAACAAGTTGACAACACAACACCTCAATGACCTTGTCTTCATGCGATACAATCTTCGTCTTCGTGTGAGACAAGTGGAGGGGGCACAGAGTTATGATGCAATCGATTTGGCTGACATTGATCCATATGATGATTGGATCGTTGAGCCTGATGATGATGCGGAGCCTATGTTTACTACAGAGAGGAGATAGTAGCTTTGGAACGGAGATCGAAGAGAAGCAATACCATCGGGACATTAGAAGTTGGTGATGATCTAGATGGTGTGTTTGCTTGATGACAATGTTGGTGTTGCAGAGGAGGAATATTTACCTTCCACTTCCACGAGGCAGCCTCAAGTGCAACAGACTTATTTTAGGCGTGCATAATGAAATAGAATATTATTGATATTTGATAGTGATACTTCAAAAGTCACATGTGACATGACTCTATGAGCATTTTTGTTTGCAAACTTTGTACTCTCTTTTTTGGTCAAAACTTAATCGAAAATATGCATATGGGCCTATGGCATTCTATAGAGTCACTTCTCGCATCATTTAACATTGTTTTTACATTTAATTTAAGTATATTTTATGAATTTAAATGTTTTTAAAAGTAGCGATAAAGTTGCCGATTTTTGCCCATTTTTTGCCGATTCCCGATTTTCGATTCAAAATTTGGCACTCGCCGATTAATCCCGATTTACGATTTTTTGAACTATGATATATACACATAACTACATATAGGGTGCCACCGATTGACATATGTATTCATTAGGAGGTTGTGTGCTTTTTACTATATATAGTGATGTCTCCTACTCCCATCTTGAAAGAGATGCATTTAAAATCACAAGATCAAATCATTAGTGTACATGTAACCCCACTCCCACACCAGCAAATGTGTGTGCTGTGATATTGATATATATCTATATATTGACGTATATACCCATGAGTTGACATATGTATTCTTAAGGAGTTTGTGTGATTTTTATAACTCTATTGTGATGTCTCCTACTCCCATCTTGAAAGAGATACATTTAAAGTCACAAGATCAAATCATTAGTGTACATGTAACTCCACTCTCACACCGGCAAATGTGATAACCAAGTTCATATTGTGTAGTATGTTCAAATTAAGGTGTTATGATAATCATTAAACCTCGTATAAAAGCCAAAATACTCTAGTGGGCGCTACTTTAGAGCATTGATGCCCCAAAAATGGAGGCAGCTGATTTTTATTGCCCCTTGCACTACTTCATAACACCTCTAGCACATGATGACTATCCTTGGTGCTAAAAAATCATTATAGTTAACTTTCTTGACAATCATTGTGCCAAATAAAACTGGAAGTATCACTTCATCATAGCACTAGTAGCACATAGTGGCAATTCTTAGTGCCTGAGATTCATAATTAGAGGAGGTGCCTGAGTGCATGATGATCCTCCTACCACATAACTGGAATTTTACTGGTTACCCAAGATGATGGTACACTCAATTGCAACTCCTTATATCTCCTTTGTTTAATATAACCATACACACGACAAAAACAACAAAAATTTGTTATATTGTAATTAATGAGAAACCAAACAAGTTGCCTGTTTTTAATTCTAATTTGCTGCATGCATGTTATATAACTTGAATATTTGTATGGGCACTTTATAGCATCGAATATGCATGTTATATTTACTAAACATATCTTTTTGTGTTTATACATTGCCATCCATCATTTGGAATATAATTATATAACACCTCTCAGAGCTAATTCCCATAGATTTCTTTCCCTATTGCAGGACGTTAACAAAAACCAGCTTGTCAAAGGTTTCCTCACATCATGTGACTCCATTGTACTCCCAGTTAGAGGATCTTACTCATATTGTATAACATTGAGTATTATATCAGCATCAACAATGCTCATGTTTCAGAAAACCTAAAGCATTATAAGGACCCTTCCCGATGAAAATAAATCATATATCCCTATGTAGCTTTCTGTTTGAGGTACAATTCCATAATATATTAGTCTTAGTACAGTTGCACCATGAGCATGTTGGGAACAATTTTAATACATAATGATAACATTGGCAAATCGTTGCTTTGCCAATGTTATGACAGCTCATTCCTATAGATTTCTATCCTTATTCCAGAACCTTAACAAAATCAGCTTGTCAAAGGTTTCCTCGCATCATGTGACTCCATTGTATTCCCAGTTAGTGGATCTTACTCAGATTGTATAACATCGAGTATTATATCAGCATCAACAATAATTGTGTTTCAGAAAACATAAAGCATTATAAAGACCCTTCCGATTAAAATAAATCATATATCCCTATGTAGCTTTCTCTTTGAGGTACAATTCCATAATATATTAGTCTTAGTACAGTTGCACCATGAGCATGTTTGGAACAGTTTTAATACATAACATTAGCAAAGCAACGATTTGAGAGCAACGTCTAAAGGACATTTTATAAATCTTTCACCCACCATTAATAATAGGATTAATGTACTAGTACACATCTTAAATACATCTATCTGAAAAACACCAAGAGATATCAATCTCAAAGCATTTATTTTGGATTTTTCACATATCATGATTATTAATAACTTCATTTCTTTCATGACTAGTGACAAATGGTGTCAATCTAGATACACTAATGTGTGAGGCTTGACAAAAAAATTTGCAGCAAAAAAGGGCTCCAAAATCAATATCTAAAAAAATAATATGGTTTTTCGATTGACATTCTAAAAGAGAAGCAGACTCCTAGGTGACGGTCAAATGAACATCAAATTTAAGGTTGGAATTAAAAGTGAACACACTCACGACATTACAGCCCACCTCCACACCACAAGATGCCATTGTAGAACACCTATTGGCATGATGAGATAGCATAAAATGAACTTGTTAAGGACTTGGTGGCATGTTGTGTTCTAGGTGTTGTCATTGATGTAAAAGCCCATTAATGACAAAGAGGATGATGGAGTGGAGTCAGAGGATGCTTAATAGGATGATGACATGGAGTATCAGGTGTTTTCATGATGACATGAGGTGATTCAGTGAGATTGGCTTGGTCTAGCAAGCCTAGTCAGGTGACCTAGCTAGCCTAGGTGATGAAGCATGGTGGTTTGAGTTGTTTGGTGGCTTGAGGTGCATGGTAGCAACATGGAGAGCATGTTTGGGGAGTGTTTAGGCACTCAAATATGTTTCGAGTGCAGGTACATGTTGAAGACTTAATTTCAGGTGCTCATCTAGACCTAATCTAGGTGCTTGGAGGCATGAGGATGAGTTGTAGAGCCATGTGAGCTCATGGATGCATGTAGGTGAGTGATTCATGATGTATTAAGGTTGTTAGGACCTTTTGGAGAGGTTTCATGATGAGTTACAGTGTTGGTTCAATTGACCCTAGCCTAAACCATGCAAAACCCCAAGGGCTAGTCATGCAAATGAGATGGGATGAGAAGATGGAGACCTATTTGAGCTATGTTGATGATTGGAGATGGTGCACAGGGGTTTCCTAGAGGTGTGAGCAAAATTTGGAGTCATTCTGAAGAAGATTTTGCAAGATATGTTGTTTTTGGTGAAACAGGTCAAGAAGAAGGTGTTTTCTAGCTCGAATTGCACCTTTTGATGCTCACCATGAATTATGTACTTTGCATGATACCTTGTGGCTTTCAGGGATGATTTTTCATTGAGTCAAGAAGGTTTCACAAAAAGAATGAGGTCATTTCATCATCAAATTTTTATGAACGAATGTTAAGAAGGTAAACAACATTTTATGAGCTTGAAACCCTAACTCAAAAGTGGTAGGAGAGATTTGTTTCCTAAGTGCCCAGAATTGATTGTTTGTGCTAGTATGATGATTTGATGAAGTGGAGGACTCCTCCACTTTCCAAAAAGGTAAGATAGAGCATGTGGTGATGAGTGGACCCCACCTGAAAATGCAAGTTTCGATGAATTTTGGAGCTTGACTAATCATGGTTTTGGCATTTGTGGTTTTAGCTCATCCAGGTGATGGGGTTTTGAGCTTGTTTTGAGCTAGTCTGGTGCTTTTAGGCATGGCCGACCTACATGGGCCCAATATGAATGTTTTAATGATTGTATTGGGATGTTTTTAAGTTGTATTGGTCAAATTAAAGATGGGAGACCGGCTTGCTTTATGTTTGAGAGATGAGAAGGGTATAAAGTGTTTGTTTGAATTCAAATTTGCACTAGTGGTGAGAGAGGGAAAAGTGCGACCACATGTGTAATTGTAATGTATGAAGGCATGATATCGGAGAATAGCCAAGAAGTGTGCAAGAGGTTGAGGAATGTTAGAGAGTGTGTGTGCAAGAGCTTGAAGCCAAGACAAGTTGTGAAAGTATGTGAAATAGCGAGCTAGGTGAATGAGGGTTTGAACAAGGGTTTGAAGGTTGTGAGCTGAATAAGTTATCTCCATCAGTTGTTGCAACAACAAGACATCAGAGATCTTCATTTAAAGGTGGTTGAGTGGGTGTTTGATCATCTTTGGGGTTGTCAGTAGCCTCCTTGTGGAGTTGGTGCTTCACTAAACTAGGGTTGGTGCTCCTTGTAGGGTTGGTGCTCTACTAAACTAGGGGTTGGTGCTCCTTGTGAAGTTGGTGATTCACTAAATACTTTTGATTTGAGTAATATAATCAGAAGTTTCAGTGGGTTTTCTTCCCCTTGAGGGTTTCCCACTTATATCTTGTGTTATGGTGTTCTCTCTCTTGTTCATGGTTATTTGAATGTATGTTGTATGATGTTGTGCACACATTAATGAATGGTTGATTGGTTTATGGTTTAAGTAAGCAAATCTGAAATTGATTAAAGTTTGTAAGGACTGATTCACCCCACCCCCTCAATCCATTGTGCTTCCAACAGGACTACATATCACTTATATGGAAATTATCCTTGAAAATTTTCAGCGTACATAGAAATTGAAAAGTGTATTTTTAATGAACCAATTATTTATTTTTAGGATTCAAAAATATATTTTACAAACTTATGCATTACAAGTATCAATATAAGTTAAGGTCCCTCATTCAAATAGACCTAATTGATATTTGTTATTGTAGTAACCAAAATCTAGTCCGAGCACTTGGCAATATGGCATTTTGCACTTACCTAAATATATCTACCATTTACACATCACTTTGAAAACTTCAAAAGCATTTTCCAATTCTATTCCCACACCCTATATCCACAAGACAACCACCTTCTCCAATTCAATCTATTAGAAACACTAGAAATTTGTTATTAAATATTTGCCAAACATCCCTCCATCTCTGTCATCGTAGGACAGGTTAGTACAGCTTGGACAACATCGTCACCAGTATTGTCCACGTGCCACGAACCCATCCTCCCAAATTCTAACAATTATATTATCATTTGGGCACTTTGTGTGGTCGGCCTAGAGAGAACGTTAGGTCAGTTAGGTGGGAAATCATTTGAAAGGTCGCCTATATAAACACATCCACCCTAAGTTATTAGGGACATCTAGAGATCATCCATCACACTCACTGTTAGTAGATCAAATAGCAAAGCATTAAAGCATCTTGTTCCTTAGAGCACTATCACAACAGCAAGCTACTGAGTTTCTGAAGATATCCATATTTCTGCCCTATATCAACCATGCGTCAAAGCTGAAGTATCAAGTGTCTATTGCCAAGTGTGAGGGCCGAATCAAGGGCTCCATCTATATTCATTATATCACATGCATCTCATCATAGGAGTCTGGGAAACTACATGGGTTTGATCCCTCTTCGGAGTAATGTTATGTAGCACAAAGCTCGGCATATCTACGAGGGTGTGGTGAGGCAATCCGGCCCAAAGGTCAACTAACCCCCTTTTCAAGTCAAAGCAAAAGGAGCTAGGGTTTCAAGCAAGAAAATGCCCAAATCTGATCGAAACATAGTCTTCGCACAAATTCAATCACGAACAACAACAAAGCAGACACACAAATCCGCACAGCCCAGAGCCAGCAAGTGAAAAGACACTCAATACAGATTTGTAGCACCCAGGTTAAGTTCGGTGACGGTATTGTCTAACTCCCACGAACCCATCTAGATTTCCTGCACATCAGCCGATATTTTCTAAACAACTTGACGACATTCTAATCCACCTCAACGCACATTCTAATCCACCTCAATGCACATTTTGAGCTCTTTGTCATGCCTTCTAAATATGGTAGCACAACTCATCTTTTAACCCTAGTTATCCTTTAGCATAAAATCAATTATCAAATCTACATAATACTTTAGTACTATTTAAGACTGATCCTTCATAGTTCGGAATTATTATATTTAGTAATTAGGCTAGATTAGACTAAACCCTAATTTCCTTATCTAAGTTACACTAGTTCTAGTTGGCACTCCCCAGAAGGAGGAGAGGGAGGACTGCTATATCTAATCTAGTTTATATAGATCGTGTAGATAGATTGAAGGACCCCAAATTCCTAGTCTCTCTCTTTAGTTTAGGGGGAGCACGCAGTCAAATTAGGACTAAACCCTAATTTCCTTATCCAAGTTACACCAAAATCAAGGTATTTTGAATCAATAATCATATAGTGTACATTGATAAAATACCCAATATATGCTCAAGATACATTTGATCGTGGGAATGTGCAACCAATGTTTCAAAGAGTATATCGTGCAAGATGAGATTACTACGTGAGTTGACAACCTAAAAGTCATCAATGTACTCATGTAAGAGTTTGGGGCATCAAACAACAGAATGTCGTAAGTAAGCCACAATAGTCAAATTGAAGGACTTAACAATCCGTTCATACTATCTCCATTGCATATTAAAGGTAAACATATAGGTGTCTACCTATGTTATGGAGACTTGAGATAGCTAGCTTGAGGCCAATCTTGTTGAATAGGTGAGCAACTTTCAGTTGGTTTGTCTGTTCCACAATACATATGAACGCATGTCTATTTTTTTGCAATACTTTATTAATGAGCCACTAATCAATGTGCAAACTCCAAGCACTATCCTTTGTAAGCACCATAGTAGAGAAACAAGACTGTTTTAGGCTTCATAAATATTCAAGCATATGTCCTCGTCTATTACATGACCTTGCCATATGTTATTACCGATGTCTGGTCTAGGATAGTGTTCCAAAGAACCACACATAGCAGAAACTCCATGGTTTGATCAATTGTTAGACTTTCGATGTGGTGGATTACTTTTAAGCAAAGTCACACGAATCGAGCTCAGCAATGAATCGCTAATATAAAAGAAAAAGATTTAAACTCAGACTTCGTAAACACTCGAAAGATACTTCACAAATAATAAAATGAAAAAGGATATTCAAATTTCACAAAGATAATCTTTCATTCTACACCAAATTCACACAATAGACATCAAATTCAACATAGAAACATATATTAAAGAGGCAAACATCATTGCAGTAAATGCACCTCGTCCAAATAAAGGTATTTGCCTATATAGTGCATGTTATTGTGTTTTAATTGATAACTATGAAGCGTCGTCATGCATCTAAGACTTGAGAACAACTCGACAAGCTAAAAGCAATAGTTAACAAGGCACATGGAGGAAAGTTCACAAAGAATCGACTACGATCGACTTTTTGATGGTGTTTTTTTAGGATCACGGCTCAGAGTTGACTGGTCAGTTTCTCTAAGAATAGAGCAATAATGAGTACTCTCCAACTAGGAAGAATATTTTGTATGCACTTTTTACATTCCTTACAATACCCACTGAAGTTAACCTTAACATATTTTAAGTTTTCCAAGCGATTATTGATTTTCCAAGAATATTTTATTAATCTAGTTATTTGTAGGCAAACATTTTTAATGCAATAATGAGCTCTTTCGCTTGTGTCAATCACCAATGATAGCCATTCAAGTTTCTGTCACAAACTCTATAAGCATTATTCTCCTTCAACTAATAGTGCTAACGGTTGGCCTTCACACAATACTTTGCCTCTTAAACCTAAAAATGAGGGTTTTTGAAGTTAACCACTGATACATTAGAAGGAACCATTTGTATACGCCTTAGTTTTTATCCTTGTTAAGCTTTTCTCTTGTGCAAGGGCTGTTAATGCATTATCATCCTGAGCAAGTGCCTCGAGGGGGCGGCCAGATTGGGGTGTGATCGACTCGATCACATGGGCTAGACCACAACATTTGAGATATGTCTTTATTATGCCATAGTTACCTTATCCTTGCTTTGTCTCCTTTAGTTCATGTGTTGTACCCATTTTGTCTACTTGTCTCATTAAGTTCACTTGTCTACACTTATAATGTCCCCATTTCAGAATTAATTAATTCTCGATACACCTGCCTATTTTTATTATTTTTCGTAGGCTAAGGGGAGATTAAAAGAAGGAAATAAATTAAATTAGTGGTCCAAGCGTATACTTATATTTTATTTGGAAAAATGACACTTAAATTATATTTTAAAAAGCAGAAATAGAATAAAATAATAATAGAATGATGTACTTCTATTATTAGGCGCCAAGTTAGGATAATAATTAAATAAAGCGGTCTATAATGGGGGCGCCAAGGATAGAGTGGGCTGCATGAGAAATCAAATCCTATTTTTAGGATAAAGTGAAGATAAAGATTTTTAATATTGCATATCCCTAATTTTAGAATGGGGCGCCAACTTTAGGAGGAAAAAGTATTATTTTATTGGTTTATGGGGGCATGCATGTATTTCTAGAAGGGGGCATGCATGTATTTCTAGATTTGGGATGGGTAATCCCATTCAAGGGTTGCATAGGACAATTCAGGGCACAAATGTTCCACCAGTTCAGCTCCAAACAATTCTATTCAACCTATGGTATTTTTATTGTAGCTAGTTCATAATCAATAAATAAATGACTGTTTTGACGCTTTATGGTTTGTTGTTTTTATATATAAAATATCAAATTATTGTTGTTGTTTTAAAAGTTAGTTTTTATGCTATTGCCGTAGGGTTTGACAAAATATCCAGTTTGTTAGAAAAAAAAATTCAGGGATATTACAAAGGATTATACATGTTTATGTGCGACTATATGACATGGAGGATCGGTGGCATGCAAGGTGAAGGGTATCAAAGCGAATTTCCTCCCAACTTGTCGAAGGGAATTAAAATTAAAAAAATCAAGGCAACAAAAAGAAAAAAATTTGCAGATTTGAACTTCATGCAGTTAGTGACAGAGAAGTCAAATACCAACAAAGGGATAAAAAGAAAGCTAGAGAACAACCGTAGTCATGGGTAACGAGACCTATACGATGTACATTTTAATAGGCTCATGCGAGAAAGGAACGGTTAGGCTGACATGATGGCTCAATTAATTCACACCATGCAGAACACGAATGTGCAAAGGGGCTCCAAATGGTGAGGGAAGCTCTTCAAGAGTGAACCACAACCAACACATTCAAAGGACAATCACTGGTTCTATTGCCAGGCCCTTCCAACTTGATTTCCTTCGCATGGAGGAAGCAATTTTAGAAGTAGAGCCTCAACCATCTATAGCAGATGATATTGCTACTACAGGTGATGAGAAGTACGGTGGTACTTCCGGTGAGATTAGAGAGGTTATATTGCTCATTAATTTCATCAATTTGAAGAAAAGCAGGAGTGGACCAAGAGTTGATCCTAGACCACAAGCTAATCAGAGAGACTCAGTGAAGCAATAGGGAAGTTGTCACTCCCTACTTTTGACAGATTTGTACGAGTATAGCTCGTGCATGGATACAAAAGTTGGATACCTTCTTATCACTCGTGCCAATGATGGAACCATTATTGTATGTGAACTAAAAAGTAAATTTGTTGTTTCCTAGAGGCCGGGGATCCAACAAGCACACTCCACTACACCTGCGGCAAATGCTTGCAATCTTGTGCAAGGGAGGAATTTGCTAGGTAGGTGGGGAAGCGGGAGTGAGAAATTAGGAGAGGGATTAATATTGCAAGTAGGAAAACTCATATTCTTGCAAAGATTAATCGAACATATTAACACACACAATTTGAGAAGAATAACAACTTCGTTAATAATATCAAGACAAGATAAAACCATGAACACAAAGTTTCACTTATTCACTCATCCAGAAAAGTAGAAACTCCTTTCTTTATTGACATTCTCACAAATTTGTACAATGTAAGGGAAAGAGGAAAACATAGAGAGAAATAGAAGAACTTGCTTATCTTTTTCTTATTCTTGGTAGCTATCTACTTAGAACTTACAAAATTGACAACCCTTTGGAATGGGAAGTCATTACAATATATAGATTAGAAAAGACTCTTCACCTACCCCCACATGTCTTTTCACTTGTTTTTCAACTTGTGACTCTTGACATTCCTAGGAAAGAAATTAAGTCCCCTTTTATTAATTGAGGGAAACTTATTACAATTTTTGAACTATAGTCACATTAATGAATAAGATGAAAGTGAATAAGACAAAAGTGTGCAACCTCCCAATGAAGAATTAGAACATGAAGGAAGAGAGGGAGGGGGAGGAAGAGAAGAAGAAGAAGATAGCTACTAAGATGAAGAAGATGCTTTTCACTGAGATGATAGACAACTCGTGATGGACTCTTGGAAATTTCTTCTGGAGAGATCACAATCCCTTTGAACTCTTTACTATAACTTTCCGCCATAGGTGCAACTTTCTCAGCTGAGGGATGTGCACAAAACTCAATGACTTGACCCAATTCTCGAAGATGGCATTGATGTTTCTGCATTCATGAACCAAGATTGATGCTCCTTTATCGTGTTTTCTATGACAACCCTTATCTCACCTAAAGACTCTAACATGTATCCTCGTTGAATGAGAATGGATTTCCGGCTTCCTTTTTGACAAACTTCTCAAATGGCTCCAGTAGGTCATCTACTAAAGTATTTTCATCTACCGTTGGCACTCCAAGCTTTTATCTCATTGTTGACATCATCTTACATTTTAGCAACTTGTTCCTCGTGTGAATCAGTTTTCCAAGAGAACGTGGTTCAACATTTCATAGTGAGAGATGACAAGTGTTCTTTCCCAAATTTCAAGACAAGTCATCGAATGCGAGTTGAATATCTTCCTCCCCAAAAGTAGGAGAGAATTGGCTTTTCCCATCTCTATGACTAGTGGATATACCTGATCCCAATGTTCTTTTATTTCTCAATCCCCTCTCTAGTCATTCTCACCTTGGTGGCGGTTGCACTCATGTACCCAAACAATGAAATGATTTCGAAGCAACACTTTACCCTTCTCTAAGATCTTACTCACCCATTTATCATTTGCTTGGCCTTACATCGTGAACCCCCGAGTTTTTTTAGATGGATCTGGGTCAAAGCTACTGATGGGAGTAACTTCCTTGGTTGGGAGAGATGAAGCGGCATTTGGATCCAAGAATGTTTGCACGTATGAAGTGAGGGTCCTTATATGGTCTTCCACTTGATCAAGTTTCTCTTTGTATTCCTGGTTTCTCACAAGAAGGCAAGTGGAAGACTCCTAAAATAGATGAGCATCTCCCTCATGTGTCCCTGGTCCAAGGGGAATGATGTTGATCTCATAATCAGATGGGGCCATCTCACTGATGGGCTTGATGAACTTAGGCTTAGCTACCTCTATGTATTGATTCCCTGAAGCGCCGCTGAAAAAGTGAGAGGCAATCTGAGCTTTCATTCCCTTCTTTGCCTTTACCATTGTGGATATGGCCTAAAATCCGACATCACCACATGTTGGCCATGTGGGTTTCGCTTCCTATCATCTCTTGTACCCATGGAAATATCTTAATCTCTTTAAGCTGTGTGTTTGAGCATGAGGACGTTTCTTGTTCCGAGTGAGAAGGTGCTTCTTGAGGTGCTTTCGCAAAGAAGAAATGTTTTGATCTTTGAAGAACCATTGGTGAGGTATAGGCATATTAATCTTAACTTGTTCCATGCCTTCTTCAGGCTCTTAAGTTAGCATTTGGCTTCTTGTGAATCCTCCTGTAATGAGTTGGTTCCAAGTCAATTGACTTCCTCTTGGTGAGCCTTTTGGAGTGAGTAGAACTTGCAGCTTTCTCACCGCCCCCCCTGAAGCCAAGAGGGGAGATGTTTGTTTCTTGAGTTATTGGAGACCTCCTGCCTCGATGAATATTACTCTCTTCTTCTTGAACCAATCTCTAGATTTTCAATCACTACCTCTATCCTTTCGTTGATGTCCCCTGATTCCCGGATGCTCCAAGAAACTTGGGAAGAGGTGAAGATTTCACTACTTGGTATTCGGGTCATATAGCTTTGTTCCATCATCCTCGATACCTTCCTCAAACCATTCAAATCCAAACTTTCTCATTTTCTCACATTCATCCGCATATTATCCCTTTCCCTAACTTTGAAATCATTGGAACAATTCACCCAATAGTCCTCTATTTGTGAGACATGATGCAAATCGGGAACATGGAACGTATCGCGAGTGCTCTTGATGTCAAATTCGCCTCAGTAGTATATGAAAAGAGACTCAATTGTGAGAAAGAGGCTTCCAAATTGGATGCATCCACATAAGTCTTGCATGAGAAAATGCCCAATGAGATAGGGAAAGATACATTTTTCTTCTTCTTGCTCCTGAGCTTTCCACTGATGTAGGCAAGTTGTTTACAAAGCTCGAACATGACAATCTTGTCACCGAGGTATCTTGGAAGTTTTTACGAGCGAGGTCAAATCCAAATACCTTGATATATGAGAAGGTAGAGGATTGTGTGAAGAATGACCCATACTTTGAATCAAGGTGGCAGCTTGTGAGGACAATCTCACTTTGGGATTCCCTTCGAGCATTCTCACAACAAGCATGGTGAATGCATCATTCACCCATGCAAAATGGCGGTTACTTTCTTTCAAGGTTAGTTGTGGGTATCTCTCATAGGTAGGAACCTTTTGGGAGATATTTTACCGTGCAAGAGTGAGACCCCTGTATGATCTAGTACCCGTGAGAGCGTATACTAGATATGATGTCATAGTAAACTTTTTGGTAACCGGCAGTTAAAGCAACTAGTAGTGAATGTTATCACTAATGATTTGACCACAGTCAATCATTTTCTTGCCCTCTATGATGGTGATGATGAACAAAGCCATCCAGTCTTGGAATTCTTCGGGTGTCCTCTCTCCCATCACCCTACTCAGGAGGATGATAGCATCCAAAATCCTTCGTGAAACTCATGTCTTGACCAAGCCTTTGCAACATGGGAGGGATTTCGTACCTATTTCAACCAAGATCCCAATGCAAGGCCTTAAATATGAATATTTCTTTGACCATTCTCCTGATGCATACTCTTTTGGGATGATCACCATGTCATTCCAAGTTGGGATCTACATACTTTGTGATATACCTTTGGGAGTTAGCACCACCAAGATTGAATCGTCATCGCCCTTATAATCCTCATGTCTGGCTCATAGTGTTGAGCACAATCCATCACCAATTTTGTGCTTTGGATGGATATGGGGTGACCACCTACTACATACAAACCACTTGTGAATATCTTGTCCTCTACATGTTCTCTAGGTGCACCAAGCATGCGGTTTTTAAGTCCTCCAAGTCCATGTGAGTGATATCGCTATCCCCCACATCTAGATACTCTGATGCAAGGGTTGAAATGGCTCTAAACTAACAAATTTGAACTTCATTATAGCAAAAATCTGTTAGATGAGAAAAAATGAGAAAGACAACAACTTTTTACACCTAAAATGGACACTTTCTATTTTTAGTAAGTAGGAGCTAGGGGCTTTTTTTTTTGCTTTTTCTTGCTTTTTTAATATCCTTGAGCTCCTAACATACTACATACACTTTCGTTGGGTATTTTGATGATATTTGACAATTTCTATTTTTAGAAAGTGCTTTTTTTTTTGCTTTTTTGTTTTTTGTGTTTTTTTGTGCTTTTTGTGCTTTTTTGTCTTCACCCTTGGTTTCTAAATGCACTGACTTGAAGAAATCTTGCTTTTTCTAAAATTTTCTATTTATAGTAAGTGGAAAGACCAAATACTTACTAAAAATAGATATGGCACTTCCCCCTGTCCATTTTCCATGAAAACAACTTCTCTAGAATATGCCCGCTCTCTCTTTAGATCTTGTGGTTAAAATTTTGTCGTATCCCGCTCACCTAATGCTTGGAAATCAAAAAGCATATGCTAGGGCATAAAATGAGGGTTTTCTGTCATAAATAATTTAGAGCATCATAGGGGCAAAAATTACTATGTTCTTCAAGGCACCTTGTAGGATTGTAGAAAAGTTTTGTTACGATCGGGTTTTGTTTGAGGAGATATGAAATTTCTTCGTTTCGGCTTCCATGGCTGCCCCGGATGAAAAAGCAAGTATATCTGGTAAATTTGCAGGTTTTCTTGAGCTTTTAGGTGTCTTCAATGGTTGTTTGGGTGACTCGTGGTGAAAGAATGAAGAGGAAAAGACTTGGGAAGCTCTTTAAAAGACTAAAACAAGTTATTTTTAAGTTTAAAAAACATGCTTTAAAACTTGTTTTTGAAGGCAAAGGTGGGGGGCGCACTTTTGTGTCCCAACTGTCCCGAGTGTCCCGAGACAATTGGGATAGTAGGTGTGAAAAAATGCACCCCCATCCTTGGGCTTGACAAGTGGCGGGGCTAAGAATGAGGGCTAGCTGGGAGGAGAGAGAGAGAGAGAGAGAGAGAGAGTTTTGAGCACCCGAGGAGCTAGAATGAGGTCACATTGAGAACCTGAGAAAGGGTTGGGGTGGGATGCACTTTTTGTCCCAACTATCTCCGACTGTCCCAAAAATAGGGACAATTGGGACAGTGGAGGTGAAAAAATGCACCCAAGGCTTGAGAGGCTCAATACTTAGTCAAATTTGCACATGAGAACACTAAGCACTCTTTCGGGCATGATCAAGGTCATCCGAGGTCCAAAGGTTTCATCGTGGGGGGCACATTTTGGTGTCCTAGGTGTCTCAACTGTCCCAATTGTCGCCACTGTCCTAGACAGTTGGGGCAGTTGGGACAGTCGGTGTGAAAAATCCCACTAACCCTCCAAACTTGAAAATTGACTAACTACTAAACATGAAACCAACTTTCCCGAAGTTCTAGACATTCTTTTTTTTGGCAAAATTTTATATGATTTTAACTCCCAAGACCATTTTGAGATCAATGGGATGGTTTGCAAGACTTGATTCTGCCTCCTCCAAAAATGTTGCTTTTTCATTCTGGACCGCAAGGTGAGTCTGCTGAAATTGGTCTCGCACAGAAGCGTTTGGGTCTTGTGCAGAATGTGAAAACTCCATCATGTAGAGGATCTTCTAAGCTTTACGACGATATCTTGTTTGCCTCCTGACTCGTCCCGGAGCTCCCGGAATCCTTCGTTGAATTTCAGGTGCTTTTTTACACTACACGTTTTTAAGCCTCCGAACCCGCTTTCACCGTTCTTGTTCCAAAACCTCTAAAACTTCCCTAGATCTTCCAAAACCTACTCCATTGCATTTCAAACTCCTCCATGGCATCTTCGGATGGTTTTAGGCCTTTTAACGAACTCGGAGGAGGCGCATTGTCTTAGAAAGACTAAGGAATAGCCTTTCTAAGCTTAGTACAAATTTCATCTTTTCACAACATTGCCCCGAATGGACTAAACGACCTAGTGATCACATTTTAGACACTTGGGAAGGATATATATCACAGGATGAAGGTTTTCAATGAGCGGAATGACCATGACACAAAAGCAAGTTGATACAGAGGATGCTTCCGGTGGGGCTTTTAGGCAAAAATTTGACACTTTGGGTATAGTTGTCATGTTTTCACCTTGAAATTTGACCTTGTAAAAACACATGACAACAAGGTTGATAGAGAGATTTAACAGAGTGGATCTAGAAATTCATTTCCGGGACTCACTCAACTCAAACAACTACATTCAATAAGTGACTATGTAGTTGAATTTGGGAAGCTTTCTCTAATGGTACCTAATGTGACAGATAAGATAAGATAAATATATTAATGTCCAATGAATGACCACAAAAGTAGGTCAATGGGACTGAAAAGGCCCACAAGCGTAAATACAAAGCAAGAGAACCAAAAGGTTCCCGAGAAAGAACAGTACAAAGAAAATACAAAAAGCCTAAAAAGGCGACAAGAATGGGAAGAGCCATCCCACGAACCCAAACCCAGGTGTGGGAATGCAAGCGAGAAGAAGAGAGGGAAGAAGGTCAAGGAGAGGCGAAGAAGAAAGTCCATCAGGGAGCTCCCCTAACATTCAAGGTGACTAGAAGAAACTCTAGATGGATTGACGACACGGAAAAAGAAGCGGTAGAGTGCAGGGGCCGTCTACTATGTTGTTGTCTGGACATCGTACTATATCTCAAAGATCTGGTAGATTTAGTCTGTCACCTAGTATTGAACCTGGTGAGGACTTGAATGTGATGGCTCGGGGAACTATGGATGGTGTCCTTGGGATGAACAGATCTGGAGTGAGAAGCAGAGCAAGTCTCACATTGGCGCTTAGTACCTCTCACTGAAGGTAGCGTTGTGAAGAAGGAAGTGATCTGCTGGGTAGAATCCGGCTGGAAGGTGGCTGAAGAGTGTGCTCACGAAGCCTCATGGCCTCCTGTATGTATAAGGCTAGACACTTCTGGTCCTCATACCTAAAGAAGTCAGAAAGAGTTTGTGCCCTCCTAAAAAGACAATAGAATCTCCCTCTGATCTCATAATAAAGGGGGCATCGGAAAATGAAGTGCATCTCTGTCTCGGTCTCCTGAAGGCTACAAAGCAAACAAGTCCTATCAGAGCGATCAAGGTGATGATCCATCTCGCACTGGAGTCTATGGGAACCAACTTTGATCTGGCCAAGGGGATACGAAGGGCATGCATCCAATGACGGAGAGTGTACTGCTGGGACGACAATGAGACCGTCCCTCAACTCCAGGAAGTGCTTCGCATAAAAGGCCATTTTAGGGCGTAGCCCCCTTGAGGGTTCGCCCAAGTGGTGTGAATAAATTGCCTGTAGATATCCTCTCTGATAGACATGTTCAATACTTGTCTAGTAGGTAGAAGGTGGCCCAAAGCGTTAAGGGAATATTGGAAGGGAGGAAAGCGATCCATCTTGTTTAGTTGTTTTGTTCATGGAAGGGTCAATCAATCTCTAAGGGTTTAGTGAAAGTTGAGCCGTCAAGAAGGCTTTGCATTCGGAAATAGCAAAGGTGGATCCAAACACTTCTGAGGTGGATCCAGAGTTGGTTGGCTTTCAACGAGATTCAGAGGACACGACGGGGCCCCTGACATCTTATGGTCGGCATCTTCTCCAGTTGGGGGAATCTCATGACCTGCTGATTCTTAATGGCATTCCTCGTTTTCCTAACTCTCAGTACTTTACCTACGGACCTTTTTGTGGTGGGGCTAGTGTGGTGGATTATGTCATGGCTACTCCTGACATTGTCCCTTACATTCACCACTTATGCATCTCCCCCATCCCTCTTGCTGACCATGCGACCCTCTCCTTTTCCCTTCAGTTACCCCCTCCCATGACTTCACCCCCTCCCCGGTTCCTCACGTACTATTTGGAAATTTGACAAAGGGGACCCCGACACTTTCTCCTTTCATCTTCGTCCTTCTCCCCACCATTCCCCATTTTACCTCTTTCACCTCCGACCGGATGTTTAATGCCCTCTCCTGCGTTATTTGTGAGGTTGTCACGAGTTCCTTTCCCCACGTTACTCACTCCACCCTACGCCGTGGTACATGCCCTACGAACAATTGGTATGACAAGGAATTCAAAGCCTTCCATCGGAAACTCCGCTTTGCTTTCCCGCACGCCCTTCCCTCCTTTCCTTCCACGAAATAAGCCTATCGTCGCTTCCTTCGTCATAAAAACGCACTTTTATCTCTCATAGGCGCCGTGAGCTCCGTCTGCCGCTTATCCACTCCCCAAAGCATTTCTGGCGCACCATTCTTCCCCGTCATTCGCCTTTACCCCCGGGCTTAGATCCCATTCCATGTTCACTCACACCTCCACTCTTTATGATTTCCCGCCAACCTCACATCCAGTTCATTCCCCTCCCTCCCAAACTTGAAGATTTTCTCGGGGACCACATCCAGAAGGGGATGGGTGTCTTTTGCACCATGTTCTGATCTACATCCTCCTTTTTGTAGATGACGTGGTTCTCCTTGCTTCTTCTGCAGAGGGTCTCCAGAGAAAGCATGGATGTCTTAGCCCTATTTTGTGATCACGGGCGGTTGACGGTGAAGTTATGGTTTTCAATTGTCTAAAGACTTCGGACCTCCACTTCTTCTTTAGGGGTGTGGAGATTGAGATCACTTGCTCTTATACATACCTAAGGATTCTTTTCTCTGGACCTCATTTTAGCCTTCGTCCTGCTCTTCAACCCGGGTTAATAAGGGGTATGGCTCTTTGGCGATTCTTGAGAGACAGTGTTTCCGCCACCACTTTCAGGACATTCTTTCCAAGTTGTCCCTCTCTGATTCCCTAGTTAGGCCCACGGTTTTATATGGTTTAGAAATTTGGGGTCCCTCTCTTTTGGACTCAAATTGGGCTACTATTGAGCGTGTTCAAATCCTCATGCTCAGACGTATCATCAGGTGCAAAGAATCTATTCCTCACAACATCATTCTTGCTAAGTTTGGGGCTCGCCCTTTTCGATTGGAGACCATCTTCAACCTTGTGTTGTTGTTGCACCGTATCCGAGGGTTTTCTGGTTCTTCTATTGACAGGGACAAATACATTTATCTTGCCTACTGCTCCTCTGAAGCTATTGCATCCTCAGATCACCGTGGTCGATCTCGCTGCTGGTATGCCTGCGTTTCACGTCTTTTTGAGTCCATTGGCATCTAGATGGACCGTCTCCCACCCTTCAGCTATTCTCTGAATGCCCCTACCCATCTCCTACCGAACCAACAGGACCTTCATAGAATAATCAGAGATGATATCTACAGACAGTTCATTCAACACACCTAGACCAACCCCCATGGGGATTGCGTCCGAAGATGTCATTCTATGCGACACACTTTCTTGAGATCCATGTACATTTCCCGACATTGGTTACAGGTCCTTCGTATCTCTCTGGGTCAGTTTAGAGTGGGTTCACATCGACTTCGTGTGGAGATTGATTGTCACTTAGACCACTCGGAGCGAACTTGCCTACTTTGCTCTCTCCAGGAGGTTGAAATTGAAGAGCACTTCATTTTTCGGTGTCTTGTTTACTATGAGAATCGTGGGAGATTGCATTGCTTGTTTCGTGAGCTTCCTTCCTTCACAACTGTCTTCAAATATTATGATCGAGAGATGTCTTGCTCTCTCTACCTTCAAGAGGCCCTCGGCTTGGACAGGCTCCTCCACCCTCCTCCCAGATGAATGAATACTAGATTGATCACTTCTTTCTTCCCGGTACTCTCCCGATGAGGGGTACCAAGCGACACTTGGACACGATTCTAGACCCTCGCCTCGGATCTGTCACAATCTCGGGACTCCATTTCTTCCACCCAAGGCTCCCTAACCTGTGCACGTCTCAAGGCCCCTTCTCATCGATAGCGATCCACCAGGCTTACAGAGAGGCATCACCTTCCTCCCGGACACCGGCTTCCTGGCATTCTACGGTCTCGGCTCTCTCAAGTTATCGGCACATTACGAGTCACTTCCATCCGGTCTTGAGTGCTTAGGTGATGTTGTTGGGGGGGTTGCTCTTTCTTCTGCTCCACCCCACACCTTCATCCTATTCCTCTTCTTTTATGGTCTCTCGGCCTCTGTTGCTTCCTTCTCTTCTTCTTCTTCTCTCTTTGTATCTCGGATGACCCGTTTGGGTCCTCTTGTTGGGTTTGTTTGCTTTGTATCCTGCAGTCCCATTGACCTACTTTTGTGGTCATACATTGGACATTAATATTATTATCTTATCTTATCTTATAAAGCAGCCCCTAAAGGGAAATTTCTGCCTATAGGACAGCAAAGAACTACATTTTTTGAGCAGCCAAAAACAACACCTTTGGGGCAGCTAAGGACAATACCTTCCGAGCAGCCAAAAACATCTTTTGTGGGGCAGCCAGGCAGCACCTATTGAGCAGATATGGACAAAGGGGGATGAGACTCGAAATGAACTCAAGCGGAAGAAACTATGCTTCACTTGCAAGGGTCCATGGGGACCAGGTCATAGGTGTCTTCCAAAGGGACAAGTGCATTACATAGAAGTGATATCGGATGAAGATTCAGAAGAAGAACCCAGAGGTTGTAGGAAACACTCTTGCCACACTTACAGGTATACTATAATATCAACCCTTTAGGGTTAGTGGAGTCCTTGGGCAAAACATTATAGTGTCAATTGATAAGTAACGAGTTTTCAACATCATTGTAGCTGATGGTTTTACCATAACTTGTCAAAAAAGGTTGAACAACTTAGCTTCACATTGGATGACCATCAGATGAGTGATGATTTTTATGTTGTTGGTTTGAAAGAGATTGACTTGGTGTTAGGAGTGCAATGGTTGCATTCGTTGGGGGAATTCATCCAAAACTTTCATAATATGGAGCTGAAGTTTAAGTTAAATGGGAAAGAGGTGGTAATCCACGGGATCACTGACAGAGTTACAACATCAGTTTCAGCTAGCAGAATGGAGGGTATTATTGTTGTTAGCACACTTTCCAAATCCCAATTGATGCATGATTCCACTACTCTGGACTCCTTTATTGAGGTTATTGAAAGAGCTTCACCTAGTGCATGGTTTCCTAATCATATCAGAGAGGTGCAGCAGCCAACAACTTCAAGGTTTGGGAATTGCAAATTCCCAAGATGGATTTGGGATCCCGGTATTTGTAGGGCGGTTCAGAATGAGAGAATTGGAATGGCATTGCTTGAGGGCAAGCAATTCTGGGAAGGGCGGACTGTAATGTCCCCTTTTCAGAATTAATTAATTCTAGATACCTGAAGCCTATTTTTATTATTTTTCGTAGGCTAAGGGGAGATTAAAAGAGGAAAATAAATTAAATAAGTGGTCCAAGGGTATTTTTATATTTTATTTGGAAAAAGGACACTTGAATTATATTTTAAAAAGCAAAAATAGAATAAAATAATAATAGAATGATGTACTTCTATTATTAGGCACCAAGTTAGGATAATAATTAAATAAAGCGGTCTATAATGGGGGTGCCAAGGATAGAGTGGGCTGCATGAGAAATCAGATCCTATTTTTAGGATAAAGTGAAGATAAAGATTTTTAATATTGCATATCCCTAATTTTAGAATGGGGCACCAACTTTAGGAGGAAAAAAGTATTATTTTATTGGTTTATGGGGGCATGCATGTATTTCCAGAAGGGGGCGCCCACTTTGGAAGAGGATGGGAGGTTATAAAGGCAGATTTGGAGTTTATTGTAGACACATCTTGGAAAATTATCAACTACATATTTGTCTGCAAGTAGCTTCGACTCTCGCATCCATAATAGAGGACGAAAACCCTCCTTTACACAGATTTGAGGACGGAATCCCTCACATCTCAGCTAGGTAATCCCATTCAAGGGTTGCAAGGACAATTCTAGGCACAATTGCTCCACTAGGCAGCTCCAAACAAGGACTTTTTAACACTTTATGGTTTGCTTTTTTATATATATAAAAATCAAATTATCGTTGTTGTTTTAAAAGTTAGTTTTTTATACTACCACCGTAGGGTTTGACAAAATATCCAAGTTTGTTGGAAAGTTTTTTCCAAGGATATTACAACACTCACACATGCTCTTAGTTCTGCTTTCAGTCATCTTGGACTCTCATCATTGTCTCCATCTATTCCTTTGCTTCCACCTCATTCTATTTTGCACCTCGTGAACTTAGAATTCCCTCAAGACCGACACCATTGCCCATGGGTGACAATGTTGGGTTTGGTCTTTGCCATGACCAACGCCATCACCCACAAGCGATCACATCAAGTATAGATATTCCCCACTTTTGTCCTACGTTGTCGCATATATGCCCGACTCCCCACGAATCCTCGTCTCGATATGTACTCTATACGGATCGATACGCCAAGGATACGTCTGGGTACCTCCAGGATACGCCACGGATACATCAACACGTATCTCGTGACGTGTCCGGAGGTACACGCACGATCTCGTGGTGTATCCCTTCCCCAATACGTCTTTTAAAAGTTTTAATTCATTTTTTTTTTTTTTGACTTTTCTAATCACTAAAACCGAACCCTAAAAATAAAATAAAACACCCCAATCACCACAAAAAGCTATAAAAAGCACCCACCCCTCTCATTTCAAATCACAAACAATTTCATTGTCTTTTTGCAAGTGTATGAGCAAAGAGCCAAAGAAGAGTTGAAGAGCTTAGTGGAGGCAAAGATTGGAAGGAGGTTTTGCAAAGAGCTTAGAGGAGGCAAAGATTTGAAGGAGGGGCAGCCATTGCTTCTTTTGTTTGGAGTCCACCATTGCAAGGAGGAGAAGGAGAGGAAGCCATTGTTGAGACTTGAGAGGAAGAGATTGTTTTAAATTTATTGTTCATTTAAGAATCAAAACTAAAAGAGTAGACTTGAGAGGAAGAGGTAGCATTTGTAACTTTGTTTAGAGGCAACAAGGATCTACGATTCTACACTACAGGTATACCGTATTTTATTTTTTTTTAATTCATCCTTTTGTTTTATTTTTTTACGGTTATTTATTTATTTATTATGTTGCATTTTTTTAAAGTTTATAGTTTAAACACATCCTAAATCTGTGTATGCTCTCACCTCGCACCTTTATGGCGATCTTGGTGATCAAAAACATATTAGGATGGCATAGTTTAGGGTTATTTAATTTAATAATTAGTAAAAATAGTTTTTTAATTTTAAATGCATTGTTCAATGTTAATGTATTTGCTTTTTATTTTTTAGTTTCCTAAATCTATGTATGCTCTCACCTCACACCTTTATGGCAATCTTGGTGATCAAAAACAAATTAGGATGACATAACTAATTTATTTATGTTAAGGCAAATTGTTTTTTTATTTTTTCAACATCTTAAACCTGTGTATGCTCTCACCTCGCGCCTTTATGGCGATTTTGGTGATCAAAAACAGATTAGGACGACATAACTAATTTATTTATGTTAAGGCAAAATGTTTTTAATTTTTTAAACATCCTAACTCGTGTATGGTCTCACCTCGCGCCCGTTATGGTGATCTTGGTGATCAAAAACAAATTAAGATGGCATCAAGTTCTACTACTTCGGTGGAGTGTAAGGCCAAGCTAAAAATACATCGGTTCAATGAGACATGATCATAATTCCCGCTTTGGAGACATATGAAAGTGGTAGACAACATGGCTGGTGGTGGGTGTCGATTTGGATATGTCATGGTTGTCAAGCTCAGCTTAAAATCCTCATATAGCCGATTGAAAATCCATTTGATTGCTGTTGAGGTGTGGGGATAAAAAAGTGCCCAAAAATAACAAATGAAAAATGGTAGAATACCTAAGAGAGCAAGAGGAGGCGATAAACAAGTTTGAAGAAATAGAACTAGAACAATTCCTTTGCAAAGAAGGTCTTCATGTGACCACCACCCACACCTAAACCTACTTCTCATCCTTTCATCCAAACTCAAAGTCAACTACATGATTCCCTTTTGATGAAGAGAGTCCACAGAGCTCACGAAAAAGGCCAAAAGAAGCATTGGAGAAAGCATTTAATATTGAAAAAATTAAGATTGTTGATGAGGTTGTTGCTCGATGCATTTATGCATGTGGGCTACCCTTTAAGGTATTGAGATCTCCATATTGGCATCAAATGGTGAACGGTATCAATGAAGCTCCACAAGGGTACAAATCCCCAAGTTACGAAAAAGTTCGAACCACACTCTTGGGAAAGGAAGTGGAACACATTCACAAGACTTTGCAGCCAATCAGAGACTCATGGAAGGAACAGGAGTTTCCATCATTTCAGATGGATGGAAAGATGCTAGAAATAGACCGCTCATAAATGTTGTTGTAGTATGCCCTAAAGGGGAAATGTTCCTTAAAGCCATTGACTATGAAGTGGAAGTCAAGGATGCACAATTTATTACCGACATTTTGATAGAGACAATTGAGTCGGTGGGCCCCCAAAATGTTGTCCAAGTCATCACGGACAACGCTAAAAATTGTAAAGCAAAATGGAAATGATCATAGAGAGTAGATATGATCACTTTTTTTTTGGACCCCTTGTGTTGTCCACTCCTTAATTTGATGCTCCAAAATATTGGGAAAATCCCATGGATTGAGCCAATTTATTCGGGGCAAATGACATTCAAATGTTTATCAAAACTATCATATGTCACAAGCCATTTTCAGAAATTCTCAAGGTTGGAGTTGCTGAAGGTTGCAGAAACTAGATTTGCCTCTCACACGCTCATTTTGAGACGGCTTGTGAAGGTGAGAGAGGCATTAAGCAGTATGGTGATCAGCAATGTTTGGTCAGTGTGGAGGCAATCAAATACAGAGAAAGCTACAAGGGTAAAATCATGGGTGCTTGATGAGGATTGGTGGGCCAAGGTTGAGTACTTGCTGAGTTTTACAAAGCCCATTCTCTCCATGATCCGATATGTAGATACTGATGAAGCATGCTTGGGAGAGATATATGATGGCATAGATTATATGCTTGAGCGTATCAGAGACGTAATACAAAAAAAGAGCAAGATCCGTAAGAGACATTCTACAGTGAGGTCAAGAGTGTGGTCATGAAGAGGTGGAATAAAATGACCACCTCATTACATTTCCTTGCTTATGCACTGACCCCAAAGTACTATAGCTTTGGTGTACTTGGGCTACCAAACAAGCAACCACCATTCTCTAACTCTGAAATTGGAAATGGGACCAGGGCGGTATTCAAAAGAATTTTTCCTAATCCATCTATAGCCAGTGTGGTCAGAAGTGAAATGGGCATGTTCACTGGTTCATAGGCCACATGGGATCGATTGAGGCTCTTTTCGAAAAGAGCAACTTGACTCCAACCACATGGTGGCGTGTACATGGCCATGATGTCAAGTACTTACGTCCTATTGCTATAAAAGTTCTTTCACAGGTATAACATTTATAAATTTTAAAATTTATAATCATTTTGAATATTTTAAATTTTATTAAGTTAGGATTATTTAAATTTTAATTTATTTTTCACACATTCTTAGTATGTTACTAATTTGTCTTTGAATTTCAATTTTCTAACTTTGTTGTAATAGGTGGCTAGTAATTCTTCCGCGACGGAATTGGAGTACTTATAGCTTTATCCACTCAGCTAAAAGAAACAAGTTGGCATCTAAAAAGTTGAAGATTTGGTATATGTGCACTCCAATTTGCACCTCTTGGCACACAAGTCTCGAGGACTATGCTAAAGGGCCTCACAAACTTTGGGATCTTATTCCGAGACCACAGACTTGGATGCCTCCACGGCCACGCTTGCCCAACTTTCATTATTTGATGGCAAAGAGGACATTCAAGGGAGTTCACAAGGAGAGGAGAGTGGAGTTAATGAGAGTGGAGCTAGCGCAAGTGGCACACAAGAACTTGATTTTGAGGAAAATCTAGATGATATATTCTAGATTTGTTTGTATTCCTATTTCATATGTATCATAGCAGCCACATGAACAATGAAATGTAAAATCTTAAGTATATTGTATGTTTTGAAAATTTGAACATGGATCCTAGTATATTTTTCAAATTTCAAGTTTTGTTCGTATTCATGTTGAAATGATATTCGTATAGCATATGTATGAAAGCCACATGATCAATAAAAATGCAAAGTCTTAAGTATATTGAATGTTTTGAACATTGATTCAAGTTTTGTATAACTATTTCAGTTTTTATGGACTAAAAATGAGTAAAATGAGTAGATATATGTGTGTGTGTGTGTACGGACGTATCCAATACGTATCGTACCCAAGGGTTTTTAAAATTGACGTATTCGCATATCGTACCCATACATGTACCAATACTGCACCGTATCCCCGCAACGTAGCTTTTGGCATTTGATCATCACTCATTCATCATTCCAAAACATTTCACTTGCTTGCACATCGACATTTGCACATATTTTCGCACCTGGTTGTTAGACTTGAGGTTTTGGAACTTTCCCTTTTGCATTAGGGTCACCATAGTGAGCTAGGACTGAAGGTATTCTTCTTGAGCTTTCCCCTTCTCCACCCATAGCAATTCTCTCTCGGTGTTGTTGTCTCGGGAGGATCATGCATTAGCAACCACACTGCAAGTAAGTATTTCTAACCCTTCTTTGTCCTTTGTTGCTTGTTTGTTATGTGGATGGTTGGTCATTCATTCTATAGATTAGGGTAGATGTATGTTTGTTTTGATCTATTGTTTTGTCTTATTATGTTATGCCCCTTGGCTTTATCCATCTCTTGATCTACTCTTATTTTGAATCATAGTAGGATACCTCTCTTTATCTTAGGTATAGGCCTTGGAAACCTATAGATACCTTTGAGTTAGGGCTATTATCCTCTAGAATTACAACACTAGTGCTCCTTAAATACCTTTGGGATCAACATCTTGTGTGCAACCCTAGATTTGATCCCCAACATTTGAAAACCCATGTGGAATCCATCTTATCCCACCATACACCATTTGACAATCTATTCCATCTATGATATATGACTTATTCAATGAACAAACTTAGACTTGAGCACTTAGACTGCACCTATGTCGCATCCTGTCAGTGATCATAGCAAAATGTGTCTGCACAATGTGATTTCAATTTTCAGGTACCTTTCAATGTTCACACTAGATTCTATCGACTAATTATGTAAGGAAAATTCAACCCAAAATTCACTAAAATTTAACTGATCACTTCTTAAAATAGCTTCTAAACCCATTGTACAATTTCTAAAATTACTAACACAAATACAATTGCCACCATGTGCCCTTGATTGCAACCAACCTTAAGCTAATAAAAGATTTTTTCCATAATTACACTCAATGACGCATTCCAGCAGCTAAATTCATTTTAATAGGGGTTTTATACCAACAAATATTTAAAAAGGTTTAACACCAATCGGAATCTCCATCAGATTAAATTTAAGATTTTACGAACAAGAAAATAACTGCAAAATAAAGGTAAAGATCAATAAGAATCCTACCATTTTCAATATGCTGATAATTCCAAACACTTTTTCCTGATCGATCTATAGAAAACTTTAACAGATCAAATAACTCAACTGAATTGCAGCTACAAAACCTCCACCATTGATTGATATTCTGCACATAAATGAAAAAAACAAACAGTAAAAAAATGCAAAAAACAAAAAATAACGTACAGGATATACTTAAGTATTTGTTTTGAGTATGTTTTGCTGAAACATATTGTAGAAAGACCATCAGTTTTGGTTGTTTTAAAACGTACCAAATAAAGTCTTCTAGGCCCTAACCTTTATTTAAGATAAAATTGCATAATTATTCTTCGGATCTGACGAAAGCAAATAGTATAAGATGAAAGGAATTATTTAAAACCTGAAATTTAAATTTTTCTGTTTATTAAAAGAAAGAGACAATATGAAAATGCACAAAACATTTTTTGTTCATTGAATGAAACGAAACAATAAGAAAATGCACAAAACAAAGTCTGATGCGCCCTAATGTCAATTCGCGGTAAAATTGCATTGTCATTTGTCGGATCTGGTGAAACAAATGCATTCGACAAGCAAGGATTTATTTGAAGCCTGGATTTTACATTTTTCTGTACACTGCATGGAAGATAACGAAATAATAACAAAATGCAAAAAGTAAATTCCTAACTTTATCAACATTATAATTACATAATTATTTGTCAACTCTAGAGGTAAAAACGCACCAGATGAAATACATTGTTTGAAGACTGAAATCGACAATGGATAGAAAAAAACAGAAACAGTAACAAAATGCAAAATATTTAGACTACTGAACCCTAACCTTGATTCGGGATAAAAACATGCATATTTATTCATTAGATCTGGAGGAAACAAATCAATGAAACGCAAGTACTTATATTCGTCTGTACATTAAATGCCAAAAAAGGGTAATAAAAGCACAAAAATAAAATCTATTGAATCCTAACCTTAATTTCGCATTGAAAATGCGTAATAATTCATCAGATCTGGCCGAAACAATTGCATGAGATGCAGAGGACCGCTTATAGACTGAAATTTAAATGAAATTGCTTTAAATGGAGAACTTGGAAGCCATATTTGGCGGAAAAAACATCAATGTAGATTCGGAATAAAGAGCTTATACATTTGGAATTTAACAGCTTACCTTGTTATTAGTTTCTATAGATCTATAAATTTCGTGTTGAATGCTGCCTATTCGCTATGCTTTTTCTTCGGCTAATGCTGTGTTTGTCCCTGAAGACTAAATTGTTGTTTGATTTGATATTGTAAATATTTTTTCGGTCGAAAGTGGTTTTAATATTATGCACATTTAGCTACTAAATATATCTTAAATACATCTATCTCAAAAGTGGGTATAGCATTAAAACTTCCCGTTAAACTTCAAACCACATAGTGGTGCCATGCTTCAAGTGAGGTAGAAGTCTCACTTCCCCTCGGTGGTCTAGAGTAGGAAACTTCAAAGATGCACTTAGAATATTAAAAACAAAAGCAAAAACATTAGGAGCTATCAATTTCAAGGTACTTATTTTGGAATTTTCACATATCAAATTGATTAATAACTTCATTACCATCTCTCTAAATGTTATATCGATTGGTAATAAATGGTCTCAATTTAGTTGAACCAATGTGTTGAGCTCCAAAAAAATTTTGAGTAAGAAGAAATGTGCTCCAAACTCCATAGTATGACCAAGATATTGTACTACCCTAAATATGGACCAATCACACTTAACAATAAACATTTGGCATTTATCCCAACCCATTCCCATTTATCCAATTAATTAACTTATTTATACATGCATCTCGCTCATTTTAGTACTCCACACCATTAGGCCACACTTGTTGCTCAAGTTTTGCTCATCAAGAAACTTCATGATATACACAAAACACATCCTCGGACTTCTAGCCAACTTTCTCTAATTTCATATTAGGTATGAACCAAGTACGTGTAGAATCACCCAATAGGGGCAAAAAGGTCAACGGCGTTTATGATTCTAACCAACTTTTTGTCATTAACACTCATAACGATTAATTTTTCAAAAGCACAAGTTGTTTGGGTCAACTTAGGGTCAATTGAGAGGGAAATAATTTCACACAAGTTGGATATAAAAGCACAATCACCTTACTCATTTAGGCCTCGTCTCTTACATATTTGGGCTATCTAGGGATAAAGCACAAACAAAGCACCCAAAAGGAGAACTATCATTCTGAAGTACACCACCAAGCTACCAAGTTTGAATACATCTTACGTGGCTACCCTAGATCACTATCAAATGCTACAACATACACTAAATATCATTGTGAAATTTCCAAAGGCCTTATTAGGGTATTACCAAAACATTGTTTCTTGCACATTTGCACGCATTCATGGGGTGAGAGAACTTGTTTGAAGCACAATTCACTTAGGAGGGTGAATCAGTGACCTTACAAAACTTTCTTTCAATTATGTTTTACCATTCAATACATATTAACCATAGTGATCTTATAATGCATAAAACCATTCACAAGAACATGAAACAAGAGAGAACACACATATATGAGTGGGAAACCCTCAAGGGGAAAAAACCCACTAATAACTTTACAAATGGACTATTGTCCTATAAATTATTGCAAAAGATCAAATTCAATTGAGCACCCACTCAACTTGGAGCACCAACCCCAAATAAGTTAAGCACCTACTTAACTAGGTTTTAGCAAGCACCAACTTGCAAGGAAGCACCAACTCCCTAAGTGACTCAAGACCCAACTCGGACACTTTTGTAAAATGATTTTTTTAATTCTTTATTGTTCCATCAACAAATGATGAACACTCCTCTACTCTTCTTGCTCTTTGATCACTCTTCAAATCTACATACCATGCTTCTTCGCTCATCAATCTTCTTCGCTCGACTATATGCATGTAAACATTGCAGGACCATCTATGTGCCCCTATAATAGGCCTAAAATTGCCTTGTATATATACATGATTCATGAACATACACACTTGGTCGGCCATATACACCTTCACCTCTTAGGTCAGCAATACAAAAGGTCTAAGAACATCTTATAAACATGCTTCTATCACACCTTAAACTCCTTTTGGTCTGCAACAACTCAATTAGGCCTAAAACTCCTTTAGGACTTATGAAGACCTAATTGCATTAGGTCTGCATGCTTAACGACACACCATGAATTTCTTGGGCTCACATAGCCTTCTCCAACATTCAAAAACTTTCACATACTCTGTCAATGACCTCTTCTGAGCTCCTCCATGCTTGTTTAGCTCTAGCACCTTTCATTCATGCCATGAAAGCTTCTTAAGAACAAACTGCCCAAAATACCTCAAAAACTAGTCATGAAGAACTTAATCTCCAACACTTGTGTAGACACCTTATATCATATTTGATGCATGGATATGGTCCTATGAGAACCCCTGAACACTCTCATAAAGAAAAACCATAAGGTCTAATGGAAAATATTGGTCTTGCAAACCAATTACTTGACCTCAACAACCATGTCCAAACAGAGTCAAACAAGTTAGCTTGTGAGCACTTCTTCTCCACATATACCGACACTCGATCTTCTTAAAAGCATTTTTATGTCATGTAGGACCTAAACAACTTGTCTATGCACTTTATTCCACCACTCTACTCTGTAATCACCATCAATTCATCTTTTCAAGTCATCTTGGTTTTTCTCCATTATGCATGTCCTCGTGATCGCTCGACTTAGATGACCTCATAAACACACTTAGAGGTTGGGACCTATCCAGAAACCACCATAGACATGAAGAATGGGTCTCTAACACCTTCTGTCATCCATTTATTCATCTTGGCCAATGTAACTTTTGAGAGCTACAACAACTTCTTGACAAAATAGGCATGTACTTGCACATTTTCTCTCTCATCTGACTAACCACCACCACCACTTGAGGTACCTGGAGAGTTGAATACATGCACCAATATTTTATTTGGAAGTTTGAATCCATTATGATCTTTCCTATTGAGTCCTTATTAGGGTTTTAGGGAGGTTTTTGACTAGTTTTGGTGTTAGTGATTGTTCATAAAGGATAAGACTTAGAATCCTAAACTAATTCTTAGAGTTCTTAGCTAGAACCCTTCCCCATCTCTCCTAAATAGCTCAGATTCCCATGCAAAGGATTTACGAGCATATGAGCAACTAAAAGTGCTTCTCAAGTTTGGAAACCTCATTCTGTGAGCTCGAGAAAGCCTAAAACTCATTTTCTTGTTTTTTCCTTCAAACCATGGCTTCAACCTACATCATCATACCTGAACAACTCACCTTACCTCTTTCCATGCTCACATGTGCATTTTCACTCTTATAACTAATCACCATGCCTCATTAGGCTAGATAGGGTTTAGGAGGGGTCTAGGTGCAAACCTAGAATGGAGGCTTTACCCCTATAGGTGGACTCATGAGGAACTCATGAGTGTCTTTCCACCTCACTACCATGCCCACACAATGGCCCAAACAACCTTCACATGTCTGTGACCATCCATGGTTCTTCATCTCTCTTCATGCCTCATGACTAGGCTTCTTATGCACTTGAACACTCTTCAATGAAGACTTGTGTCTTGCATGTTGAACTTGACAACCTTCAAGTTGTCTTCAAATTCTCTCTTTCTAACATCATCATCCTTTAACATCAATGACTCGTCAACCTTGACATCAAAAAGGCACATCATCAACCTTTGACATCAATGACAATACTCAATGTAACTATGTAAGGCTTTATTCCTTGTCAAAGTATTGGCATATAATACAACGCATATCACAACATCGAGGGTGTGGTGAGGTTAATCTAACCCAATTAGACTAGCCTATTTTTAATTTCTTTGAATATAACTAGGTTTTGTGCAAAGAAGAGGTCATATTCTATTACAAAAGCATGATCACAAACATCAAAACATAGATCTAGAACCCATAGACAAAGATCTTTCAAAGCAAAACTCAAATCTAAATGATAATAGTAGAGGATAAAATCGGCTAAGGAGAGTAGAAACACCTAAATGTTTTTCCCATTTAGCCAAACCTACCTTACAATTGGTTTTATTTCATATTTTACAAGTGCATTTATGACACTCTCTGCATAACTCATCCCACCACATTCATATTATCATGTTCGTGCTTATCCTATCTTGGGTGAATATGCTCAAAACTTTAACATGTACTTCTTATTAGCGTCTCTCTAGGGCTTGTTTATATATGAATATGATCATTACATGTTTCTAAGAATTGTATACACCTCATTTTTGACAATTACTAGCATTTTCTCTTATGTAGGGATTGTTGGTGCCTTATCCTCTTGAGCGGGTGCCTCGAAGGGGCCTTCCAAGATTAGGGTGTGCTAAAACTTGGTCACATGGGTTAGACCACAACATCTAAGAGATATCAATATGTTGTATTTTACACCATAGTTACCCATGCCCCGCTTTGTTTCCTCTCTTGTTCACATGTTTCCATCAATATTCACTCAATATCATTCATTCACGGTCTTTTCACTACTTTTGTTCATCATGGGCCTTTTGTATATCTCCCTTACTTATTTGGCTTCCACTTTTCATTGTCTTTCACCCTTGACCATAGGTTTCCCCCAAGCCAACACAATTGACCATAGTCATTTGTGTCGATTTGTTTTTCCCATGGCCGATAGGATCACACATAGATGATCACCTCGTATATACACTCTTCCTCTTTTATCATTTTAGTATCACTCAATTATTACTCAAAGAACTTCACTTTACTTGCATATTGGACATTTGTGCACATATTCACATATAGTTAATAGACTCGAGGTTTTGGAGCTTCCCCTTTTACATTTGGGTCACCATAATGAGTTAGGACTATAGGTATTCTTCTTGAGATTTACCTTCTCCAACCATAGATATTTTCTCTCTGTGTTGTTTTCACTTTGGGGAAGATCAATGCATCAATATTCTCACTCAGGGTAAATATCTCTAACCCTTCTTCACGCTTTGTTTCGTGTTAATTGATGTGTAGAGGGTTGATCGCTTTCATTATTATAGATTAACGTAGGTGTATATTTTCTTTAGTCTATTTTTTTCTTATTATGTTATGCCCTTGGATTTATCCATCCTTTAACCTACCTTTTATTTTGAATCCCAATAGCATTTATCTCTTTACTTTAGGTACAACCCTTGAAACCTATAGATATTTCGTGGTTAGGAATACTATCCTCGTAAAATTGTGACAATTATGCTCCTTAAGCACATTCGGTATCTAAAAATTGTGTGCATGACTAAATTTGATCCCCAATATTTGAGAACATAAGTGAGGATCCATCTTAGTTTGTCATACAATTTGGTGAACCCAACATGAATCCTATTTTGCCCTAGATCAAGCTAGATTCGCTCTAATTTTTTATTTTTCTACATTCTTTTTACGTGATCACCAAGTGTAAATTCCTTAGACAATTGATATTATATGCATCCCATTCTTCTTTCTCTTACACCAACATCCCCTATGCGAAAATTACATGGCTAATCCCATCATGTTACTTTTCATACCTCATATTTTCCCATCTTTTCACCATTGAACCCTCGTAATGTATACATGGTTGATTACATTTTCTTCACAACTATATTTCTACTTTGATACCATCAACCCTTGTTAATCCTTTGCACATTTGATCCCATCACATTCTTTCCGTAACCTCCATTTTGGTCACTCTTGAATCATAAAACTTCAAATGGAGAATCTAACTAGTGATTCAACGATTCATCCTCCAAAAATGCCTCAGATAATGACATTGATGATAAAATCGATACATGTCATAAGATTATCACTCATCATACTAATTGTTCTAACATATGATTTGTCAATAGTAAGAAGCAAAAGAAACCAACCCATAATATGAATATCATGTCTAAGATTCATAATATTATCTTTAAAGAGGAGTAAGGAAAACATGAAGATATGATTGGTTCTTATTATCTTTTATTCATCCAAAAAAATTGCAAAAATTCCTTGAGTTTATAGTAGAAACACCTAATACACTACAAAACGGCATTAAGGATTGCCTTTATAAGAAATCGAGATTAAGATGTTAACCACAAAAAGCCTCCTACAAGTGGAGAAAATGATGATCCTACCAACAACACTAATCATCCCTTAAACAACAATCCTACTCAACTCATCATTAAATGTATTGACAACATAAGTCAACAATAAACTACAATAGGAAATCGGTTCTTGCAAATGCAACACAATTTAAACCAACTCAAGAATGACCACGAATGGTTTCTCGGGACACAACGAACCAATGTCAATCCCCTCCCCTTCCAATTGGTATAAATGGAGTACCCATTTCCTAACCTCATATTCACAAAAAGGTCCTTCAATTTTTTAACAAGAGCCTCTTCCTCCCTACATTAATTCTATTAACATTAGAGGGATCACCCTTTTCATTTCTTATGATGGCTCTACTAACCCTACCCTTCACATCAAATCCTTTATTAACCTTTACAATGTTTGGGTCAAAGATAACTCGTAGACACTCAAATTTGACAATTCACTCTTTGACACTGCTAGTTTTGACAATGTATTCTTGCTAAGATAAATACAACTTTCCCATTCCCACTTAGCACAATTCAAGTTTCTTGTTTAGCTTGTTTATCCTTGCATAATGACATGCCATCAAATTATGAGATTAAAATGCATAAAATCCATAGACAAACATCAAGTAACAACTTCCAAACTTCAAATCAGTGTGTTTTCCTTCCTGTCAAGACCGCATAATTTGCTTAAGTAATTATATTCAAATCTAACCAACTTTTATAGTCTTAGACTGACATTTTATCTAAATGTTCTTTCAATTTCATATTCTTTATTGAGTCTTATAATCTCTCCGAGTCACCTTTCTTAGATAAATCATGTAGAGAACCCTATATTGATTTAATAAAAATAAATTAAATCTTATTTTCATAATAACTATTGTAATAAATGACATACAAATGTTAATTTACAAGAAGACAAGAGCAACAAAACATGTGCAATATGAAACCCTAAATAAAAAGGAAAGACATGACGACTTAGTTGATTTTCTCGAGTGAACAGAACAGAAGTGATTTGGGCAAATGAAATACTGAACGTGCTAAGGAGAGTGTCGTAAGGGCTCCTTGAGTTTTTAAGATCTCGAACTGCTGCACAGGAGCGCCCGTGGGAGGATAAGAGTGCCCAAATGCTAGTGTATGGATCTCGGTGCTAGTGTCTCGTGTAGTGCTCTAGATATGGGTTTTCAAAGGTCGGATAAGCTTTGTTTTTGGTCCTTGTTTTTTGCTCAAGATTCATGTCTCGATATGTGATCAGTACATATACGTAACCTTCAAGAAAGGATTTCACCTATACATATCCATAAACCACATCAAACATAAAAAGGAAAATGCAAATGGGGAGTTAGATGACCCCAAGGTCACCCGAAGAGTGAACTCATAACCGAGTGTCAGCACTACATCTCATACTCCATGTGTGTGTGTAGAAATGATGCCCTAGGATTGCCTCAGTGCAAGTACACTATATATAGCGGGCTGGATCTAGAATGTAGAAGATGTATAATATGTGTGGAATGGAATAGAAGAAACTTCTCCTTCCTATGTTGTGTATGCATGTTGTCTCCCGAAAATCGCTTTTTGTTTTCCAAGTTAAATTTCTCTCACCCTCCTAAAGTATTTAAGCCAAGTTGAAAATCTAAAGAGATAGAAAATTCCATGCCCTAGAGTTGTTTCAAATCCCCAGTCTGCTTGTTTTGATAAATTTCCCATTTTCCTGTCTGACGCGTGAAAATTTTATTGTTGTCCTCATTTGAATGAAATTGTCAATCTTTCTATGCCCCTAGATCATCAAACCTTGTATTGTTTTCAATTCCTCAGCTCACGAAAGAAATTTGAAAATGGGCAAAAAATGGTGGAGTCTTCTTCTTCTCTACATTTTTTCCATAGTTGGGAATGACGGGAAAATCTTCCCCATTAAATTTTTCCTCAACATCCATGGATAATATGTGGGTCTCTCTAATTAGATGTGGTTCGGTCATATTTCAAGGTCTAGTGGAAGCCTCCACACGTCCAAACGACACAACTCCAGAGGCAGGGCCCAAGGGGTAGTCTTCAATTAGGCGCAGGCCTTCCACGTGTCCCAGGTACAAAATGAAGGTAAAACAGGGCTAAAATTGTTTAAGTATGGAAGGCTCAGCAGATGGCTCCACGTGCCTCATCAATGTAGTTTCAAGATTCAAAGCCGGGGGCAGTCCTCAAACTTGTGCCAATCCTCCATGTGTCCTAGGTCCAAAAGGGACAGAGCCGATCGCTAAAATTGGCTAAGTATGGGTGGGTCAGCGGAGGTCTCCACGTGCCACAACAACGCCATTTCAAAAGTAAAACCCAAGAGTTAGTCTCCAAGTAGCCACTCACCACATAGCTAAGGAGACAAAGTTGGCCATTGAAAAGTCTAACCTCGGTGGAAGGAGACACGCATCAACTTGGTGTAATTTCAGAAGGCACTTCCAAAGTGGAAACTCAAATCAACATCAACTCTCCACGTGTCTAGGGGTCAACATGAGTCAAACAGGAATAGACCCCAGATCGATAAGTATGAAAGAACCCACGAGCTCTCCACATGTCATCTTGACGCAACTTTAAAGACAAAATCTAGAGGTAGGTTCCAAATGAGCGTTGGCCCACCACGCGTCCAGGTCGATATATACGCCCCGCCAAACAAAAGGTAAATAGTCAAAGCATCTCATGGGCCCATTCCAATCAATTCCTTCCACATGGGTGGCCCAGATTTAAAGTTGTAAAAGAAAATCAAATGGCCCATGTTTTAACTGGAAAAATAATGTAACAACCGAATATTTTAAAAATTATTTCTTTCCACCATAAGCGTTTCTCTGTGAATCAAGAAATTGAAGGGGCACAAATAGTTAGAATAGGTTGTAACTGTTTCTTTCTCACCCGAGTAGATTGTAACCATTTCTTACGGGCTATATGATGGACTCTAAAAGTCATTGTAAGGGCTGGCAATTGACCTGGTAAACTCACGAGTGCATTGTACTCGAGAAAGCAAAGGAGTTAGCCATTTTTCTTCCATTTTCCCCCTTCTTTCAATTTCCTCCATTTCTCCACTATGTACAGCTTCTGATTAAGCATCAATACAAGAAGAGGGATTTCATAGCCTCTTTGATGAGGAGATTTTAGAAACTTTGAGTTCATGATCTTATCTCATCTTGTTGCCATTTGTAGGGTTGTTTCTTCCCATGAATGCATGTGATGAATTTTCTAATTAGTGTGTGTAGGAATCTAATTTCCTACCTACGCAACATTAGTTCTCCTACCTCTTTTCTCACTCCCTTTCCCACTTTTAGACAAAGTTTCTCTCTTGCAAGTATCTACAAGCTTTTCCACAGGGTTAGTGGAGTGCCCCTATTGGATCCCCGGCCGAAAGGCCACCGCAGAAAATCCACATTTTCTCATGCATGCATATACGGTAGCTACACCAGTCAAGTAGAGGGACTTAGATTCCCAGAGTGTTGGCAAGGAGTCCACAAGTTTTCCCACCCAAAAATTTCCTCGCCAACATTTTTTGCACCCACCATGGGGTAGATTTAGTAGCATCTACACCTGAATGCAACCACAAGGTCAAGAAATTCAAAAAAAAAAAAAAAAAATTCCTAGAATTTGAATGGCTATATGAGCCACATGGATTCAAATCATAGCTACTCTGGAAACCCTCCTATTGAAAGACCCAAATTTCTCTTCCACATCCAAGAAGATGTTGCTTCAGATTTGAGGGAAGCTATCTAACATAATAGGTAAAGTGTCCAATCACTACTTCATTGCCACGAGAATTCTAGACCTTGAAGAGGAATGTGTTGCTTTGAATTGAGAGGCAAAGAAAAATTCCAACACCGTGAATAAGAGCATAGATTTTCAAGATGGCAGATAAAAGATACACCCGAAAACAAAGACAAGGAGGACAAACTGATCCCATTTTTTGAGGAACTTCAAAGGAGACAAGAGCTACTCGAATCCAGAGGCTTCCTTCTCAAGCAACCGGTCACATTGGGAACCTGAGTGTTGCCAATCCTTTGGATGGTGAATTTCCATACATCAACGAGAACCTTGAATATTTCACCAATGTAGAGACCAAGAAGAAGCTAGAGAAAGAGAAGCAAGAGCGGAAGAGGAAATAAGAGCTCAACTCAAAGAAATCGAGAGACTTCAAGCCGAGGTAGATGAAAGAGCAAAGAAGCAAAAGCCGCAACCTTAGCAAGGTTGGAAGATAGAAACAAACATAGAATGGGTGATCATGATCATGAGCGTGAACATGATCATGAGGCCCGAAGGCCTAATGTACCATGGGGAGGAAACACTGGTCCACTGGCTCTCGCTCACTCAACCACTCCATGAGCTACCGAGAGGCTCGAGGAAAAACTTCCCAAAATTCAGAGGGGATGGTTCTCAACTCCCTGAAGAGCATGTAGCAACATTTATCACTTGCTTGCGTGTGTTGGGTGTTGAGGATGAAGATGTGTCAGTCCAACTCTTTGTGGAGTCACTCCAAGAGAAGGCTATCGAATGGTTCTACATGCTACCCCCAGGTCTATCACCTGTTGGGAAGATATAAGAAGTGCATTCAAACACAGGTTCAAGACCACGAAATATTGTATCTTTTGGTCCAATTGGTACAAATGAAGAAAGAAACCTCTGAGTCAATGAGGGACTTTGTAGCAAGATATGATAGAGTGATAAGAAGGATCCCTGAAGATGTGGTGCCTCCCAAAAATAATTTGAAGAGGTTTTTCATCAGTGCTTTACCATCAGAAGTAGGTTTCTTCCTCAGAAGAACCCAACCAAGAACATTGAGGCAAGCCCAGACTTTGCAATAGAAACTGATGATGATCTAATCCTTTCCGAAAGGTGAAAGGTCCCAATGGAAAGCAAAAGGGTCAGAATTCAAACTCTGTCACCACAGATCCGATGTTCCAAAAAATGGCAAATGACTTGGTTTCCTTGAAGAAGCAGCTATCTCAGATCACAATGTGAATGCTTCAAGGAGACCAAACCCTCCAGATAGGCCAAAGATTGCTCCACCTCCTCGTCGGCTTGCTCTTGAAGCACCACCAATCAATGCCATCTATGACACCAAAGAGCCAGAGGAAGAAGCAAATTGATGAAACTGAAGAAGAAAACATGGAAGATTACAAAAATTTCTTGAGATTGAGGAAGTTGATATGCACAATGGCCTGATTGAGTATGTTGATGATGAAGATGAAGGTGATGAAGAAGTTCCAAGTTTCTCATGTGTTTTTTTCACTCGTGCTCAATCTAAGAAAGGGATTTCAGCCCCAATAGTTTGCAAAAAAGAAAGGATAAGAAGAAGAATAAAGAAGATTGTCCTCCAGAGGTTACACAAAATAAAATCATCAATAGAGGATCACCATTACCACCTTCCATGGAATCAGCCAAAGAAAAACTAGACTCACTGGTTGCCAAAGAGCATGCTACTATACCAAGTAAGTCATTTGATCCTTCTTCCAGCTCAAAAGTTGCTAAGAATAATTCTCTTCTAAATGTTGGTCCTGCAAAAACATCTAAAGTTCAGTCAAAGGCTACACCCTCACCCCCTTCCAAGCCAATTGTTACATCTGAAAAGAGAACCCAACACCAAAAGTAGCAAAAGTCTCTACCATGTAGATCTTCCTCCATTTCAGGAGCCTCTTCCTCACCCACCATTTCCCCATTTGACTTTGTAGAACATGCAAGCAAAACCAAAGTCCAGCTCTCCGAAATAGAATACCTACAAACACATCCTACCCAATTTGACAGATTCATCAATGCAGTTTGTGATGGTAACCCTATCTCTTCAAGCCCAAATTCTAAAGGCTTACTCCCCACACCATCCACACCACCTTCCCAAAACATGCTAGCCCTCAGTGCCTCCAACACCAACAGAGTTGAACCTTTCTACCTATCACTCCTCATCAAAGGTTTCCAACTAAATAATTGCATCATAGATTCTAGAGCCTCAAACAATGTGATGCTAGTCAAAGTTACAAATGCTCTAGGCCTCACCTTGACCTGGGTAAATGGCACCTACTACTCAATGGAATCCAAACAAGTGCCATTGGTAGGAAGAATCAAAGATGCACAGTAGCACTAGCTGATTTTCTAGACAAGAAGGTGCTCCTAACCATACTTGGTAGCAGACATCCCAACATCCTTTGGTATGTTGTTGAGTAGGAGTTTCTACAGAGACCTGGGTGGAGAAATAAAAATGGATTGGTCATCTGTAACTATCCCAGTAAAAGGAGAGATGAAGAAGTTGTTACCAGTAAGAAAGATGAAGTTCATAGTACAAAAGTCTGATGATCCAAGAGCTAACATTCTCTTTCAAGATTGTGGGCTAGGAAACTACTTCCTCACATCAAAAAAAGAGGAGAACCTTCCACTTCTCATGGAGGAAGAGGAAGATCAAATTTGGACAATGGAATTTGATGGTAGTCACTCCAGAGTGGGCTCAGGAGCTGGTGTAGTATTGTACTCTCCTTCCAATGAGTTGTACCCATTTGCCTACAAGCTGCAATTTGATAATACAAATAACACTACAGAGTATGAAGCACTACTCTTAGGCATGAGCAACAGTAGAGGACATGGGAATCAAGAAAATGAGATGCCAAGGTGATGCAGAGATCATAGTAAAGTAGGTCCACCAACAATATCAGGTGAAGAATCCAAGACTCTGACATTACAGAAATAGAGTGTGGGATCTGCATTGAATCTTTTGATGCATTTTCCATAAAGCTATTCCAAGGGAACAAAATGAAAAGGTTGATTCTCTTGCAAGTGTCAGCTTCCCTAGTGACACCTCATCCTTCTTTTGGTAAAGACAAAGTGACCATTGAAATGGTATTCAAGCCTAGTGTACTAGACAATGCAAATCATTGGCAAGTCTTCAATGATGATAACCAAATTCTATCCTTTTTAGAGAAAAGGGATAATTTCAATAGTCTCTTCTTCGAAGGAGGTGAAAATCCACACCGTGAAGCAGCCCCAAAGAAGAGAAAGAAGGAATTGAAGGGATTGATGATGAGGGAGTAATCAAATTGAAAGGGAATAAAATTCCCAAAGGCCTAGTCTCTTTAGAAGACCTCTTTGACAAACATGACAAATTCATTCAAGAGAAAGAAAAGCAATCTTCTCGGTGCCCAACTGATTTTGATAAAGAAAACATTGGTACCCTGGAGGAGCCAAGGATGGTCAATATTGGAAAATGTTGCTCACCTAAAGAAAAAGAAGGTTTGTTGCTTTACTCAAGAAATACTCAGATGTCTTGGCCTACTCTTATGATGAACTCAAATCCTTCCAGCCAAAAGAAATGCACCACTCAATTCCTTTGAAGCAGGGTGCTAAGCCCTTCAGGAAGAAACAAAGGCCTTACAACCCAAAGATTGTTGATACCATCAAGGAGGAGGTGAAAAGATGCTCAATGCAAGAATAATCTTTCCCATCCACCATTCAACGTGGGTAGCCAACATTGTGCCAGTGAGGAAGAAGAATGGTGAAATAAGGATATGTGTAGATTTTTAAATCTGAATCAGGCATCCCTAAAGGAAAATTACCCTCTTCCAATCATGGACCACATTTTGCAAGCAGTCACTGGATCTGAAATGCTCTCATTGTTGGATGGATTCTCAGGGTATAATCAAATCAAAGTGGCAGAAGAGGATTGCAACAAGACAACCTTCACAACACCTTGGGGTACTTTTTCCTACAACAGAATGCCTTTTGGCCTAATCAATGCAGGAGCTACTTTCCAAAGGGCAATGGACTTGGCCTTCAAATATTTGAAACATTGCATTGTCATATATCTCGATGACCTCACAATATTCTCAAAGAAGAGGGGAGATCATATCTGTCACTTGGAGCAAGTTCTTGCAAGGTGTAGAAAACATGGCATATCACTAAATCCAAAGAAGTGCATTTTTGGAGTCACAGAAGGAAAATTGTTGGGGCACATTGTGAAAAAACATGGAGCACACATTGATCCTGAGAGGATTAGAGCCATTCAAGCATTAGCCCTTCCCATAAGCAAGAAAGGAGTTCATTCTTTCTTTGGAAAGGTAAACTTTCTTTGTCATTTTGTGCCTTGAGTTTGCTGAATTGACAAAGCACATCACTTCCATGATGAAACCACAAGCAAGTTTCAAATGGAACAATGAAGGGAAGGCAACATTTGAAGAGATCAAGAAATCCATTGCCAAAGCTCCAACTCTTGTATCTCCAGATTTCAACAAAGAGTTCATCATGTATTGTTATGCATCAGAACATACACTCTCTTGTTGTTCTTGTTCAGAAAAATGATGAAGGTGTGGAAGCACCTATTGCTTTCATGAGTTGTCCTTTGAAGAAGCATGAGCTAAAGTATAGTCAATTGGAGAAACATGCCTATGTAGTGGTCAAGGCTATAAAAAACTTTAGGTTTTACATTCTCAATTCCCATACTGTGGTGTTGGTCCCTGGACGTGCAATCAAATCCATTTTGACTCAGCAAGATCCTGGAGCTAAGAGAGGAAATTGGATTGCAAAAAATCAAGAGTATGACTTGGAGATTCAACCCTCCAATCTGGTAAGGGGAAATGGCTTGTGCAAGTTGATTGCTGAAGATGAAATACTTAAAACTCAGCATGGAGAAGAAGATTGTACTTTCCCAACTCATTCAGAAGACAACCCACAAGTGCTCTTAGTCACCACTACCGATGAGTGGTATGTTGATATTGCCTATTACCTCACTTATGGAGAATTCCCTCCTCATCTTGATTACAAGAAAAGAAGAACACTCAAACTGAAGGTAGCCAAATTTGTAATCTGGAATCATGCACTTTACAAAAGAAGTCTGGATGGTTGTTTCCTCAGATGTGTAGATAAGGAGCAACAAGAAAAGTTGCTTGAAGCATATCATGATCAAGCATGTGGTGGACATTTTTCAGCAAAGGTAACTACACACAAGATCCTCTCGAGGAAGGTATTATTGGCCCTCCATCTTTGTAGACACTCAGGATTGGGTTTCCAAGTGCAAAGCATGCCAACAATTTGTTGGAAGGCCACAACTAGCTGCATTGCCACTCAGGCCTGTGGTTATTGAAGAACCATTTCAACAATGGGGGCTGACTTCATTGGTGTTTTGAATCCTCACTCAAGTGTAGGGCATACCTATGTGCTCACAGCAATAAACTACTTCACCAAATGGGTGGAAGTAACTCCAACCAAATAGGCCAACACTGAAACAATATGCAACTTCATCAAGGAGAATATCATAGTCCATTTTGGAGTGCCACAAAATATTGTAGTAGATAATGCTACCTATTTCTCTTCAAGGGAGCTCACAGAGTTTTGTTATGGCTTTGGAATCTCCCTATCTCATTCTTCTAACTACTATCCCCAAGGAAATGGGCAAGTTGAGTCAAGCAACAAGAACATTGTGACCATTGTTCACAAGCTTGTAAATGAGAATCAAAGGAATTGGCACAAAAGGTTGTATGATGCATTGTGGGTGGATAGGATCACTCCCAAAAAGGAAATAGGTATGTCACCATTCCAACTATTGTATGGAGTTAAAGCAGAAATTCCTCTCACAATTGAGATGCCAACTCTCAAGTTGTTACAGGCAATAGAAGATGGCCAATACAAGGATTCCATTGACAAGAGGATCCTATTTCTGGAAAAGCTGGAAGAAAATAGATCCCAAGTGGTGGATCAATCAAGGAGCATCAGTTGAAAGTGAAGAAGATCTTTGACCAGAAGACCAAGGCAAGAGAATTCAAGGTTGGAGACTTCATTCTGCTATGGGACAAGAGAAGAGAACCTAGAGGCAGCCATGGAAAGTTTGATTCATTATGGCTCGGCCCATTCCTGATTCGTGAAGCTTGTGGTGAGAACGTTTTCCTTCTCTCATACTTGGATGGAACGCCACTGGAATTTCCTCAAAGTGGGAAATACTTGAAATTATATCATCAGTGAAAGTGGGTTGTCCCCCTTGTACCATAGGTGTGTTTCCCTTTCCGTTGTGTGGTTTTGTTTCCCCTTTTTGTTGCGTGTCATGTGTGTTTCCTTCCCATTGTGTGCTCGTGTGTTTCCTTCTTCTGATATTTCTTTCTCGAAGTTGTTCATGACTCTACAAGGCCCAATGGATAAGGCACTGGTCAATGAATTACAGGGTTTAAAAATTGAGATTCTGGATCCTCATATCACGTCTTCACCATGCTCAGTCCATGCCATGTCCCCAAGCTAGAGCCAACTGTTGTCTCCCAAAAACCATTTTTTGTTTTCCAAGTTAAATTTGAGATTTCGAGCTCTCACCCTCCTAAAGTATTTAAGCCAAGTTGAAAATTCAAGAGATAGAAAATTCCATGCCCTAGAGTTGTTTCAAATCCCCAGTCTACTTGTTTCGATAAATTTCCCATTTTCCTATCTAGACGCGTGAAAATTTTATTGTTGTCCTCATTTGAATGAAATTTTCAATATTTCTATGCCCCTAGATCATCAAACCTTGTATTGTTTTCAATTCCTCAGCTTGCGAAAGAAATTTGAAAATCGGGCACAAAATGGTGGAGTCTTCTTCTTCTCTGCATTTTTCCACAATCGGGAATGACGGAAAATCTTCCCATTAAATTTTTCCTCAACATCCATGGATAATATGTGGGTCTCTCTGATTGGATGTGGTTTGGTCATATTTCAAGGTCCAACAGAAGCCTCCACGTGTCCAAATGACGCAACTCTAGAGGTAGGGCCCAAGGGATAGTCTTCAATTAGGCATAGGCCTTCCACATGTCCTAGGTACAAAATGAAGGTAAAACAAGCTAAAATTGTTTAAGTATGGAAAGGCTCAGTGGATGGATCCACGTGCCTCATCGGTGCAGTTTCAAGATTCAAAGCCGAGGTAGTCCTCAAACTTGCACCAGTCCTCCATGTGTCCCAGGTCCAAAAGGGACAGAGCCATCGCTAAAATTGGCTAAGTATGGGTGGGCCAGCGGAGGTCTCCACGTGCCGCAACAACACCATTTCAAAAGTAAAACCCAAGAGTCAGTCTCCAAGTAGCGCCAACTCGCCACATAGCTAAGGAGACAAGTTGGCCATTGAAAAGTTTAACCCTAACTAAGGAGACACACGCATCTCAAACTGGCTGTGGGCACAATTTTAAGGCACTTTCAAAGCGGAAACTCAAATCAACTCCAAATCTCCAATTTCGTCTCCAGGGGTCAACATGAGTCAAATTAACATGAGTCAAATAGAACACCCCGGATCAGCTAAGTATGAAAGAACCCACGGAGCTCTCCACGTGTTAGCCTGGCGCAACTTCAAAGACAAAATCTAGAGGTAGGTTCCAAATGAGCGCTGGCCACCACGCGTCTAGGGTCAGATATATGGCCCCAAACAAATAAAAGGTAGATAGTCAAAGCATCTGCAGCCCATTCTAATCAATTCCTTCCACGGGTGGCCCAGATTTAAAGTTGTAAAAGCAAATCAAATGACCCATGTTTTAACTAGAAAATAATGTAATGGCCAAATATTTTAAAATTATTTCTTTCCGCCATAAGCGTTTCTCTGTGAATCAAGAAATTGAAGGGGCACAAACAATTAGAATAGGTTGTAACTGTTTCTTGCTCACCCGAGTATATTGTAACCATTTCTTACGGGCTATATGATGGACTCTAAAAGTCATTATAAGGGCTGAAATTGACTAGGTAAAACTCACGAGTGCATTGTACTTAGAGAAAGCAAAGGAGTTAGCCATTTTTCTTCCATTTCCCCCCTTCTTTCAATTTCCTCCATTTCTCCACTATGTACAACTTTTGATTAAGCATCAATACAAGAAGAGGGATTTCATAGCCTCTTTGATGAGGAGATTTTAGAAACTTTGAGTTCACGATCTTATCTCATCTTGTTGCCATTTGTAGGGTTGTTTCTTCCCATGAATACATGTGATGAATTTTCTAATTAGTGTGTGCAGGAATCTGATTTCCTACCTACAACATTAGTTCTCCTACCTCTTTTCTCACTCCCTTTCCCACTTTCAGACAAAGTTTCTCTCTTGCAAAGGCCACCGTAGAAATCCACATTTTCTCATGCATGCATATACGATAACCGCACTGGCCAAGTAGAGAGGACTTAGATTCCCGAGAGCTTTGGCAAGAGTCCACAAGTTTTCCCACCCGAAAAATTTCCTCACCAACAATGCGTATATGCAACCCTTTCCTCAATGGATGCTAGATGGATGCCTTTGATGTTCTTGTGCCTTTGAATGCAAGTTTAGGTGGTAGATGTAATATTTAGTTCTTGGTCCTTCATTTTGAAAACATATCTATGTATTTATAGGATTCCCTTATTTGAATTTCATAATTAACATCTAAAAGGCCGACCTAAAGTGATAAAAAGTAATTAAGAAGTGAAAGGGGCCCAAAAGGATAAGAAAAGGATAAAGAGGGATAGGAGCACCCAGGAGGACAAGAGTGCTTGGTGCTAGTGTCTTGACTGAGTGCTAGTGTCTGAGGCCATAGAAAGATAAAACAATTAAATGCTAGTAAGAGTGCAAGATGTATAAAGCCAATAAAAGTGCATAAGACAAATCAAAAGGCTAAAGGGAGTTGTTAATTATTAATTTTCTTGTTTAGGAATCATGTAAATGCTAACATGCTTTTAGGACCTAGAAATGTAACCAAGTGCATAGATTTTATGACTACATATATAAGCAAGTGAACACTACCTCATTTTTTAACCTATAAATCATATGGAACCACATTGATACACTCACTTCCAACACTTGCAAAAAGGCACCCAAGGATCATTATATCTCACAATAACACATCTACAACCATTAGGGTAGTAATATTTACCAGCCTAAAGATTCTTACCAAGTTACGACAATAATCTCCCTCTTCTACAAGCACTCAAATATCCCTTTCCCAATTATCTTAGCAAATGGTAACTTAACTCAAACATCATTAAAGGTGGTTGTCCAATCTAGTTGCATTCATTCAAATATCACATGTTAGTGTGCAGAATGACATGTGGTTTGAGGCCTCTTCGAGTAAGGTGCCAATGTTAGCGGTGCATGGAATGCCCACAACTCAACTAATCTTTATTTTGTAGGATTTATCATCCATAACTAGGGTTTGAAACCATGATCGAGTATTCATAGAGCTTTGTAACATGATAACAAATTAGGGTTTGATAGCAAAAGATAGTTCTAGGCAACCAACAATGTGTAGAAGTTACATAACCCAAAATGAAGCAAGTCTAAGACCATAAAAAAGGGTCAAAACCCTACAGTATGGCCTTGGAATTGTTGTACAGTCTTGCCCCACGTTAGTTTCCAGTTATTCTTTGGAATGAAGCATACTCAAGTTCAGACCTCCCTATACTAGTAGTGCATCCTCCTAAAACTTTCTAGACCTAATAATGATGTTAGACATGAACGTCTGGTGTTAGAAAAGGGCACTTGGGTGGTGGTGACTGTTCCTAAGTGTTAGTGTTTGCGTAGAAGATTAGAATATGCTTTTCCATGTGTCGATGGGGTTTCACCATCACTTCCTGATGATCACTTGATATTCACTCTTTGATCGTTGAGGGTACTTATAACCTGTAACAAAAACCCTAGCTAAATGCAAAAGTTCACAAACACATCAAATTGGAATGAAAATGCAATATGTGAAGTCAAACTGACCCCGATGGTCACCCGATGAGTGAACTTATGACCGAGCGTTGCACTACATTCTAGAATCCATGTAGTTCTTTGTGCTTGTGTGTGTAATAGTGTCCTTAGGTTGCCCTTGTGCCAATGATGCCAAGATAATGAGCTATGGCTAGATAAGATGCAAATGTGTGATATGGAATTGAGCACTTCCCCTTCCTATGCAGTGTATGCAACCCAAAAATGTAGTCCCTTGTAATGGTAGTGATAGTATGTAGATGAGATTTCCTTATAATTTCCAACCAGAATAATAGAGTGTATGTTGTGTATATATGTATCTCTTGTTTGAATTTTGACACTAGTAATACAAAAGGCCGACTATGCGCTCGAGATAAGGATTAGAAAATTAGAAATGTTGACCGAAATGTCAAAATAAGTGAAAAGAACAAAGAGGATAGGATCGCCCAAAGTGGATAGGAGTGTCACTGGGCACTCGTTTCCGTAATGGGCAATCCGGTGTTCTAGGATGAATGAAGACGAATGTGAAAATACAAACATACAATGATCCTTGTGACCTAACGAGAAATGGGTATAGAAATGACAATTATGAGAGAGAAAGACCATATAAACAATCAAAACAAGTGGATGGACAAAGGATTGTGTCACTAGTGAATAATTTTCTTACTTAAGATCCATGCATATAATAACATACTTGATGACATAGTAAAATAGTAATATGTGTGTGATTTTGTATCTACATTTGCCTCCCTTTATGATATTTGAATGAAATTCAAGTAGTGTAAAGGAAGTAAGGAAGATACATGTATAGAGTTCAGAGAAGCCATGTTAAAAGTACACGTAGAATATAAAAACTTGTAGCTTGGTAAACCATGACTCAAAGCGTTTTAACCCATGTGGCGTAAGTGAAGCTAGCAAACCGTCGTAAGGAACACTTGGACAAATATTTTAGATGATTTTGGAGATGGGATATTTTGAATTGTTTTTAAAGGAGATTGAAGAGGTAGGGAGTGATCAATTCCCAACCTGATTTTATAAATAATAGAGGGATTTGGGCGTCTTATCACCGGAGGAAGAGTGTTCGGGAGTGAGGACACTAAATCATGCACTTTGGGTATATTTTAGGTCCTTATTACACACTATTATTCATATGATTCTTAGGTGAGAAAAGTAATAATTGATCAATGTCTTTGGCCTCTTTGCTTTCTTTTTGGTTTTCACCTTGGTCTTATACACCCTATTACCCAATCAATTTTGATACTAAGGCTATTCTAAGTTTGGACACCAATGCCCGGATAGGACACTAGTGCCCCAGGTGCCCTCATCCTTTTAGGCGCCCTAACCCCTTTTTTTATCTTGCTCACATATTTTGGGTCTTTTCTAGCCATTGGGGATCTTATTTTGTTGGTGGTCATCCTTTTAATGGTTACATATGAAATTCAAACAAGGGAATCATATAAATTCAAAGCTATGTGACCTTAATAATGGACCAAGCTTTAAACATCTATTATTATCACCTAAGGTTTCAAGAGCATCAAAGAATCCATCTAGCATCCATCTAAGGGACAAGGGACTGCATTCTTCTACATACACTTCATAGGAAGGGAAGTTCATTTTTCCATGCACACATCTATTTACATCTTCTACATCTAGCTACTTGCTCGCTATCAAGCGCATCTTGCACAAGAGCCACCTAGGGCACAATTCCACACACACGCACAAAACTACATGGAGTCTGAAAATGTAGTGCAATGCTCGGATCGTAAGTTCACTTAGTCATGTGACCGCCGAGGTCAATTAGACTCCCCATTTGCATATTTTTCTTTTTAAGATTTGATGTGTTTTGGGGTTTTACACATGCTCTTTCTTTTTGCAGGTAACAGTGAATTATGTGGGAATGGTGTGACACACAGGTGATAAAAACAAAGGAAAACGATATATAAGTGACACTGTAAAATTTAGTTTCTGATGATTTTCATAGTCACAAGTGCCTAGAATTAGTCTAGACACCTAGGCACCCATGACCTAGTTCAGGCCCTAATCCAAGTCAGATCCAACACTTGCACAATTTTTTGGGTTTGTTTGTGACGATCTCCTCCTCTTATACATTAACTCTTTCAGCCGAACAATCCAAGTTTAATTGTGAAATAAACTAAGTATCTATTCCCTCTCTTTTCACTAGGGTTTCAAATTTTAATTATTTATTACTTATGTCGATCTATAATTCATTTGCTTTACCATTTTATTGCAACTTTGTAATTAGTATTTAACATTTATTTATTTCAATATTTGTTAAATCATTTGATGAACCCGACTCATTCGAACACTCTTGGGTCTTCATTTATTCACTTATTTCATTTTTTTCTTAGGATCTTATCATCATGGATGTCTCCATCCATGCCTTTTTGCAAGATCATCTTGATTGTATCAATAAACTCAAGTCCTATCTAGCTAACACTTATATTCATCCTCATACCTCACCTGAGTATGTGTATCATAAGTTTACTTCTGTTCTTATCTCTCAATGAAGATCACATTACTTTCACATCGATGAGTTTCCTTCTCAAGCCATGTTAGAGCATGATCCCCTCTATATTCAAGGTTTGTATCAATAATGTCGGGGTTAAGCATGCCTTAGTTGATAATGGTTTGAGACTCAATATTTGTAATATTAATTTCTCCATCAATTGGTCTTTCTAAAGGACTCTTTTGGCTCCTTCATCTGTCTCTATTCATGGATTTGACAATATCTTTAAGCATGTCTTAAGTATTATCATCCTCCCTGTCACCATTGTGTAGCCATGTACACTACCCATTCCATGCCACATAATGCCCAACAATCTTAATTATAATATTCTTCTTGGGTGGCCTTGGATCCATGTCATGCATGCATGGTTCCTTCCACTCTTCATACATGGCTTAAATTCCTTTATCAAGGAGTTTTCTATGATGTTCCAACAGATCCATCACCTTTCACATATTGTAATTCTATTGAGCATTCTACTACACTCCTAGTTCTTCTACTTCTAATAAGATTTTTTAAATATGGTCTTGGATATAAATATTTTCTTCATTATGGTTTCTCTGGTAATGGCCTAGGCCCATGGGGAAAGGAGTCACAAAACCATGGGCTATCCCCACTCAATCTAAAAAGCTTGGCTTGGGATACCATCTTTCATCTATACCTTCTTCGAGGCTTATATCTACTTTGCATACTTCTTCACTTCCTTTGGTATATCCGGACCTCATCAATGATTCTACTTCTACTGCTTGGGCTAATTTAGACACTTTTTCTACTGATGAATCTCTTTTAGAATACATGGGGTTTACGATCACCTCCCTTCTTTTCATCATAAGAAGTGTTCTCCATCACTTCTTAATGTTACCACCTACTTTGGAGAGTCTCGATACACTTACTGAAAGTGTTGATCCTCCTAATATTATTCCTACTAACCCATACATTGAGGATCGATCAACTCTTCTCAATGAGGATACCATTCAATATAACCTCGAACTTTTGATAACCCATGAATGGTTTTTTTAGTTGCTTCTCTCACACCTGATGAGAAAAAGATATATCAAACAAGTTCTTCATGAATTTTTAGACATTTTCACATGGGACTATAGTGATATGTCCTGGTATTGATCCATCTATAGCCATGCATAACATCATTCTTAACCCTGGTGCAAAACCTGTTCAACAAAAAATCCATAAAAATGCACCCAAAGGTCACACTCCTAGTTAAAGAAGAAATACAACAATGACTACTAGATGTTGGTTTTATTCATGTCATTGATTATCTAGAATGGGTGTCTAACATTGTGCCAGTTATGAAACCGGATGGCAGGGTCCATTGTTGCACAAACTTTCATGATCTAAATAAGGCATGTCCCAAGGATAGTTTCCCTTTACCCCACATAGATGTCATTGTTGATTCCATAGCTGGATATGATATTATCTCTTTCATGGATGGCTTTATTGGTTATAACCAAATCAAAATCAATCCAACAGATCAAGAAAAAACTTCTTTTACTACACCATGGGGAAAATTTTGTTACACTGTCATGCCCTTTGGCCTTAAAAACATCGGGGCCACTTATCAACGAGAAATGATGCACATATCTTCATGATTATATTCACAAGATCCTTGAATATTATGTTGATGATATACTTGCTAAATCACGACACCATTCTACACATGCTCAAGATCTCTACACACTCTTTGAACATTTACGACAATATAAAGTACACTTAAATCCAAAAAGTGTGTTTTTGGAGTTACAACTAGAAAGCTCCTTGGGTACATTATCTCACAATGTGGTATTGAAATAGATCCCAATAAAATCAAGGCCATTATTGACATGCCTCCACCTCAAAATTTGCATCAGTTACACTCACTACAAGGAAAAATTCAAGCCATCTAATGGTTTATTATGCAACTTGCTAATAAAACCCAACCATTCACATGCTTGATGAAGAAAGATACTAAATTTGTCTAGGATGATCATTTCCAACAAGCATTTGATGCTATTAAAGCATATCTCTTAAATCCACCTGTCCTAGTCCCTCCCATGGTTGAGTGACCTTTCTTGTTATATATTTCTACCATGTTCATGCTTTAGGATCCCTCCTAGTGCAACATGATGATTCTCAATGCGATAGGTTGTCTATTATATCATTTAAAATTTACTCTCTTATGAATGTAACTATAGTTACATTGAAAAATTATGCCTTGGTCTTGTCTTTGTAGCAGAAAAGTTACACTACCTTCTTAACAATGAAGTTCACATAATTACCAAGGTAGACCCTCTACGTTATCTCTTATCCCACACACATCTTTCGGACATCTGACATGATGGGTCATGCTACTTACAAAATTTAATTTCAAGTTCATCCCACAAAAAGCAATCAAAGGCCAAGTTATTGTTGATCAACTAGTTGAGGCACCTCTACCAGATGCATCCCTTGTTTGTGATTCTTTTTGAGATGATTTCACTATTACACCATTGATTATAACACTTGGACCATGTATTTTGATGGATCTCATTTCCATTCTGGCATTGGGGCCGGATAGTCTTTATCACTCCACATGGTGATCATCTCCCCTTTATATATCACTTAGGGTTTTCATGCACCAATAACATTGTTGAGTATGAAGCCCTCATTCTCACCTCATCACCACTCAAAAGCTCCTTATTCACAAATATATGCATACATACACGATGATTCACAACTCATTATTAATCAAGTTAATGATAAGTATCACACAAAAGGAACATATCATGCCATATAATAACCTTGTTAAGGAGCTTTTATCTACATTTGAGACTTACTCTCTTATTACCATTATTCCTCATAAAGAAAATCATCATGCAGATGTTATGGCTAGTGCAACATCACTTATACTCTTCAAGATATCACTTGATGAGTAAGCCACATTCATCATTAGGCACTTATGACAACCCTCTATTCACACTTCACTTCTCGAAGCTTGTGTCATCACACGTAGTAATGACCATCCCGAATGGTTCACTCCAATTTACAACTTTCTTTATCAAAAACCATTCTCAATGGCCTTCAACCTCATGAAGCTCATCATCTATGGTGTGAGGCCACACGTTTATGTCATCATTGGTGTAGAACTATTTAAACCCTCATTTGACAATCATTTACTACGATGTCTAAGACTCGTAAACATTCCACCACCATATCTCAGGTACATGATAGCCTATGTGGTGGCCACTTTTTCGTAAGGATGTGTCACAAAAATCTTACATCAAGGCTACTATTGGCCTACTATGGAGGAAGATTTCCTAGAATATGCTAAACATTGTGATAAATTGCCAAAAACATGACAACCTCCACCATGCACTCGACATATGACCTTCAACCGATTATCCCATCATGGCCCTTCTCTTTATGGGGTTTCATCCTATTGGCATGATAAATCCTAAATCGATGATGGCCATAAGTATATTATTACTGCCACATAGTATTTTACTAAATGGGTCAAAGCAACACCACTCCAAACTATCACTTGGTCATGATATTTGTCATTTCATCACTACTCACATCATTACACGATTTTGGCATCCCCTTTGCTATTATCACTGATAATGGATCTTCTTTCAAAATAAGGATGTTAAAAGGATTTGCACAAAATTCAAGATTAAACAATCATTCTCTACTCCTTATTACCCATAGGGTAATGGCCAAGCAGAAGCCACCAATAAGACCATTGTCAAAATATTACGCAAAACTATGGACACTAGTGGTGACGAATGACACAAATCAACTCTATATACTCTTTGGGCCTACCACACTAGTGTGCATGTATGCCCCACTAATGCTACACCATTCTCACTAGTATACGTATTGAGGTCATCATTCCACTGGAACTCGAAATCCCATCACTACAGGTCTCACTTAAAGGCATACTAAAAGATAATGAATATCATGAAAAAATGCTTACATGAGCTTGAAATGCTTGACTCCCACGGGTCCAAGCCTTGAACATCTTCGAGTATATCAATCTCACATCACTCAAGACATACAATCACAAAAATCCCTCATGAGTTCAATGTGGGTGACCTTGTGTTAAAAGAAAATAAAAAACATGAATGTCAAAGCCCTTTCAAAGGAAAGTTCAAACCTAATTGGCTAGGTCCTTATGTTGTCACTGACAAGCTTGGGGTGACATCTATCACCTTGCCACTCTCCTTAGTAAGCCACTTAAAAACCCACTTAACATTATGCATCTTAAATGATACTACGCATAAAAGCTCACATCATTACCAAATGACACACTCTTGTTTTATGGTTCACTTTTTGAGGACTATTAGGGGGCATTTATAAATGAACCTCATCACCTCACCTGACACACTCTTTCTTCTCCCATGATGCTCATACTTTTGAAATGAACCTCACCACACTCACTCATCATATATTTCTAAGCACACAATTCAAACCATTTCCCAATATGACACACTCTTGTTCTATGGTTCATTCTTGACTACTGAGGGGGCATTTATAAATGAACCTCATCTCATACATACTCATTCACATTCACTCGGGGGCATGCTGCTCTATCACACTCACTTTACATTCATTCCATTTCACATCACAACATACTTTGCATATCTTGGTTACACATTGTTCTTTTTACTTATACTCGCATGTTACACTTTGCTTACTATGTTAGACAAATATTTTATATGTCATTATCTTTTCTATATACACATGCACATTCACTTGAATTATAGTTGTGAATGCAAAATTTACATAGATCTTTACATGTATCATAAATGCTTGGCACAATTACCTCTTACTAGTCCCATAATGGCTCTGAGGGCATCTACTTTCGTACACATCACATGTGCTTATTGTTTCATTTATACTACTTCCTATTCTTACTAGCACACTACTTTATATTGGATCATACACATTTTGACATAATTTTATCTTTCTAACATGCTAATGGGTGCTTCATGTGTAACATTTGTCTTTGGGAACTATTTACTACCATGGTTTTCTCATTTTTTTCTTATTTTTGTCTTGTTATTGTTTGACATTGTTTGTGGGATTTTCCTTATTCTTACTTATTCACTACTTGTATGATTGTTGACACTTCAGCCTTGATTTTCTTATGACATCATGAGTGATGTCCCATGTTTGAAACCCACTTTTCTCGGTCTACATTATCTTCTTACTTATTAACTTACACATTATTTTCTATATGCGTATTTGTTTACACTAACACATGTTTCTAGCCACTTTTTTGTGTGTGCCTTGGTTTCTACCATACATATTCTCTCCCCCTATAGGGTATAAATCATATTTTAGTGGGTGGTCCTCCTTTGGGCCACATTCTCCTAGTGATGTCATGCATGCACCCCAAATGAGGGGGCATCATTGGGTGAATCATTCACCCCATACAAAAGTTCACGGTCATAGTACAATTCATTTGAGTACCGATACAACATAGTCTTCAGTCTCAGAAATGGATTAGAATTTGACTTGGGTCCTCAAAACAACATAAACACTAATGTACAAATACATACATGAGTTCCTGGGCACTCTTGACCCTTCCTGGGTGCCTATGACTACGGGGAAGTTACATTGTTTCTCTTAGATCAACACAATTGACAATAGTCTACATAATAGTTTCAAAGTACAAGCACAACCTTCAAAGAATCATCATGCATGCTTTCGCCTCTTTTCTATTTTCATGTTGGATCAAACTGATCAAAATTGATCGAATTTGCACACACCATCTGCAGTGGTGTATACATCGACGGGAAACAATCTAAGGTTGGAGAATAACACTAGACCTTTCTCCCTACACTTCTTTTGTCATGGCGTGAGATCGCCCAAAAAATCACACTTGGCGTGAGATCACCCAAAAAATGTGTCCTTCTACAACAATTTCAAGATCCTTTCTATCCTTTCACTCATCACAGATCAAATGCACATGTTACTTTTTACTATTTTACATACCTTTTACACACTTTTTACACGCTTGGATCAAATTCTTCATATACACATATTTGACTTCCTGTTTTGTCTTCCCTTTTGTAGGTCCATCCTTATGAGAAGCAATAACACAAACACATTCATATCATCAAACATCAAGAACATTGATAGCAAATAGTACAATGTGCAATATACACATATGCTTTTCACCCCTAGGTCACTTCCTCTTCTTTAGCTTCCACGCTTCATATTATTCACTCCATGCTTTTTCTTGTCTCCTCACAACATGTTTTTCACCATCGATCTACATGATTATCAGGTATGCATCTCTTATCTACTTTATGTTATCAAGCATTCACTCAACAAGATAAAGTGGGGGCAAATGTGACATTAAATCACACACTTTTGCTATATTTTTAGGTCATGATCACATACTTCTATTCATATGATTCCTAAGTGAGAAAAATACTAATTGATAATTGTCTTTGGGTTCTTTGTTTTCTTTTTGGTTTTCACCTCTGTCTTATACACCCTATTTCCTAGTATGAATTTTGATACTTTGGATTTTCCGAGTTTGGACACCAATGTCTAACCAGATGCAAGCGCCCTAGTGCTCTCATCCTTTGGGTACCCCCAACCCTCTTTGTATCTTGCTCACATATTTTGGGTCTTTTCTAGCTATTGGGCATCTTATTTTCTTGGTGGTTGGCCTTTTAGTGGTTAATTACAAAATTCAAACAAGGGAATCATATAAATACAAAGCTATGTGATCATAATAAAGGACCAAGCACTAAACATCTATTACTATCACCTAAGGTTGCATCTAAAGGAATTTCAAGAGCATCAAAGCATCCATCTAGCATCCATTCAAGGACAAGGGACTGCATTCTTCTACATACACTTCATAGGAGGGGAAGTTCATTTTTCCATACACACATATATTTACATCTTCTACATCTAGTTACTTGTTCACTATCAAGTGCATCTTGCACAAGAGCCACATAGGGCATGATTCTACACACACACACACATAGAACTACACGGATTCTAAAATGTAGTGTAACACCTAGATCGTAAGTTCATTCATTCAGTGACTACCGGGGTCATTTTGATTACCCATTTGCATCTTTTTCTTTTTAAGATTTGATGTATTTTGTGGTTTTGTAGGTGCTCTTTATTTTGAAGCTTACGAGGTAAATTTCGCGGGCATAGTGCGACACACAAGTGATCAACAATGAAGGGAAGTGACATAGAAGTGAAACTGTAAAATTCGGTTTCTAACCATTTTTGCAATCAATGACGCCCTAAAGCGATCTATGGTGCCTAGGTGCCCCTAACCCAATCCAGGGCACCACAGTCCAGAAAATCCAACACTCACATAATTTTCTAGGTTAATTTATGACAATCTCCTGCTCCCGTACATCAACTCTTTAGTTTGGCACAATCCATGTTTAATTACAAAAGTAGCTATATATCATCCCCTCTCTTTGCACATAGGGTTTCAAATTTTAATTGATTATTACTTAGGTCGAGATATGTACTTCATTACTTTATCATTTTACTGTAACTTTGCAATTAGTATTTGAAATGTATTCATTTTAATATTTGTTAAATCAATGAGAGAGGTTTAGTTTTATTCTCCACCCATGACTACATCACCCAAAGTTGTAACCACTGTGGACATATAGAGACCAATTTTAGTTCAATGTAGTTCCGTATTGGAGGACCCATATATGAGCAATATAGGAAAGGCAATGCCATATCATTTCCCCCACCCCTACAAAGAACGAGTGTTCTCATTTGAATAGTACTAGATAGCTTCCAAATTAGGTCATCTGGAAGCGATAGTAATGTAAAGTGACTCCCAAGTTAGGTCATCTGGGAGTGATAATAATTGTGATGTAGCTCCCAAGTTAGGTCAAATAGGAGAAGTAGTAAATGTGTTTATTGTACTGATTGATTGATTTGATTGATAAAAAATTGACTTGAGGTTGTATACTTAGGAAATTACTCACGAAGATATTTTTGTCCTTTGCCCCCATATTAGGTCATTTGGGGGAATAGATTTGAAACAATAGAAAATATTGAATGTAGCATGGAATGATTGTACCTTTGCTTGGATGAGATCGAAAAACATTGTAATAGTATAATGCTAGGAGTGTTGATTGATCATATTGTAACCTGAGAGATATTATGAGATGATCTTGATTGTATGCCCCCTTTCGGTAAAAGGGTGAGGGTAGAGAAATGAGAATTGAGACAAAAGCAAGACGTATAAGATGTTGTAAGAATGAGAAATAGTATTGGATAATATAGTCACAATGTGAATAGATATTGAATAGTATATATGTCAAATTTGCATATGAGATGTTGAATTTTTTTAGTTACGGTGCTAGAGGAAATTATGACCGGTATGGCACAAACTACGAGACCAATGGAGTTATGAGGCAAAAATATGAGCGAAACTATACAAGTTTTATTTGTTGTAAGGATGATTGTATATAGGAAATGTAGCATATGAAAGATTGGAATTACTATTTATAGTATGTGAAATGTGAATAGTAATTCATTTGCATCGAGATTGATTGAGATTTGGAGTTTTGAGTTATGAGGATGCCATGTGTTAGACTAGTGAGTTTGTCTAGATTTGAGAGAGTAATAGTGGTCGTGGCTTCCCGACAGTGATGATGAGTTGGTATGTATGATGATTTTGGAAAATTTCATCAAACATGTCCATTTTTTTGTTAATTTTTGAAAAATTTGTATTTATGCATTTTTCAATGTTTTTGACCTACGTGAAGTGGTCAGGGTATTTCTACCCATGAGGACACTAGTACCCAGTTGTAGGCACTAATGACTTGTTTCTGCGCCGTGATCTACTCCTCGGGTGCTAATGTCCCGAGCAAGGTTTGGGCACTATGTTGTGAAATGTTGATATTCTGAGTAGTTTGATGTTATGATAAATGATTTTTTGTAGTATATATAGTGTACTAATGGAATAATTGTTTTGCATTTGTGTTGTGCAAAGGGATATACACTTGAGAGAGCTTCGAGTAAGCCACCGTTTGAGTACATTTCTTACTTTGGGGTTTTCAAATGTTGAGTGGGATATATTGGACCGTTTCGTCTGCGACACATTGCTAGATTAGGGGAGGTACCCCATATTATGACTATGTTGATGACTTTGTGTGATAGGTGGTGCGCAGATACATGTACATTTTGATTTCCTACCCGAGCGATGACGATGACCCCGTAGGATGTGTACGAGATATTACACCTTTCTATTGTAGGAGAGAGAGTATAGTGGATGCTCATAGGTAGATGAGGGTTGCAAGGTGATATTTTACAAGCACATGAGTACATGAAGAGACTTCTACCAGTTTAGATGTGATATTGAGATCTAATGTCATATGGTTGTGAAAGTTTATTACAAAGTGATTATAGCGTCGTCGGTGGTAGTGGAGGTTGGTGGAGTTGGTATATTGTGCATAAAGATGCATGATATTTTCCGCAGGATAAAGGATCATGGGACTAGATATGCATGGGTGTGGTGTGTATTGGCCCACTTGTATAGAGATTTATATATATTCACTTAGGAGGATCATAGGGGTGGACTAGGAGCCACGACTTTGTTGCACGTATGGGCCTATGAGCATATTGTGATATTAAGGCCACTCAAGAGGTTCAAGTTGATTGGGATAGACTTGAGATATTTGTAGTGTGGTGAGTAGGCACCTGTAGCATGAGGATGGATACGACCACCTATAGGTCGATGCTAGATCAGATGGGCCCTAGGGCCATTATATGGAGACCGTATAGAGACTATGGTGGATGGTGTGGAGTTGCGGTGCATTCAATGCACCATGTGGTTAGAGGATCACTTTCTAGGGTGATAAATTTGTTATAGGGTGAGTAAGTGAGGGAGAGTGTGAAAACATGAAGCATGAGGATCATGCGATATGGAATGAACATCGACCAAGTTACAATCTGGTAGTGTGACGAGGTCCCATGAAGGAGTGAGCATAAACCATAACGTGCATGTAAGGATTTGAAAACGGGGTAGAACCTCGTTATAATCTCAACATCTCTTCTCGTCTCTCATAGATTAGAAGAAATGTACATATAGAGGGTGTTGTGTAACCCCAATGATATAATCATGACCTCTCAAGTGGAGAAGGGGAGTTACATTCCTAGAATGGGAAGTAAATCCCAATGACACATATGATGCATTGATGCACTGATGCGTAAGGGAATCTCATGATGACCCCTAAATGACACATAGATCTATGACCTCACCTAAGTGAGATGCCTTGCTATGTGGTGTGGAAAAGGACTCACACCAATACCCCCCCTTCATCAAAACTTAGGATGAGGTGGAAAGTCAGAAATGAGAAATGGGTATTGACACTAAAGCCCGATGAGGCACCCATTCACAACAAATATTTCAAGCAGTGAAGGAAAACCCAATGGAAAAAACATCCACCACAAGATAAAAATAAACTCTCTAATCTAAAAAGATGCCAAAAATGGGTCTCGACCACCGAGGAGCCTAAAAAGGTACCTATATACAAAGGGGTAATCTCTCGGAAAGAAGAAGAAGAGAGAAGAAGAGGGAGATGAGAGTAATGTAGAAGATGTCATGGTTATATTTGAACTCTGCAACTCTATAAAGTTTCCCAAAAGAGCATCTATGACATGGTCCTCAACCTCTAGACTAAAGAAGAGCCACCCTTACTAAAATGTGTGCCTACCCTTGGGAAGGATAGAAATTGACTACTATAATTCCACCCACTCAAATGAAGGAAATTAAAGGCAACAACATGAAGAACTTTGAGTCTGGTCCATGAAAGTGTGACATAGGTCTAACAAGTGAGTGCGCAAGAGCTAAAGGTAATGCCACATGCATAGAACTATTAGAGTGAAGAAGAGGAACATCCACCAAAAGGATGCCCAAGTGATGTGAAGGAAATGTAACAACCCCCACAACAGAAACAGGATTCACAAGCAAGGGTGGATAAATGATTATCTCCTAAAAAGTGGAAGTGATAAGAGTCCTAGAAGGGAAATCTTGACAAAAGAGATGATGGACTCCTCGAAAAAAATTGTACAAGGATGAAGAACCCGTAATACATTACAAGTGGGATCTGCAAAGAGATGACCAAGATTAGGAAGATACTCACCCTAATGAGGGGGATAAATAAATAGAAAAGTGATTTCGAGATAGGTATGAGTCATTCATACATGAAGGATGAGGATTGAAAGGGGCCTCACAAACTAGAAGTGGAAAGGAGATGGGTGATATTACTGCATGAGGCCGAGAAAGGACTTTCGATGTCGATGGAATGTGAGAAGTGTCAACACTCTCTCGGAATGGTGAGAGAAGAAGGAGAAGAGTCCTTTATAGTACTCTTGGGATCGGAGCTGAGAGCATAATCCTCATCATCAAAAGTAGGATCAAACGAGTCTATATCAAAGTGAAACTACCATCACATGAAGAGGAAGAGGAGACAATTGGATCAATAACAACAACAATGACATTATGTGAAGGGTCTCCAAATAAATACTAAAAATGCTCTAGATGCGGTGGGGAGGATCTGAGTTTTCCATGTGAATGTGGAGAGGTATGGTGACATACAACATCAAGTGACCAACAACATGGTTAAGAGTGTCGAGAAAGTCCTCAAGATGACTAGAATTAGTGAGTGCAGGAACTGGCCCAAGTAAGAAGTGTGTAAGACCCTCGTAGGTGAAGTAGTATTCTATATAAGCATGTCATGATGTATAGTCCTCTTTCATGAGAAGAAGTGATGAAGGCAAGAATACGATCTTGCGATGCTCAAGTCTAGAAAGAGCATCCTCCATGATGCGAAAAGCAAGAAGTGCAAGGTGCACAAGAAGAAAAGGGTGCAAGAATGCAAGACGTTAGACTCAAATCGATAACGTGTCTACAAAGCAACATGAAACCCAAGAAGAAAATGATAAACCCATGTTTTTAACACTTTATAAGTAGTGTGTGATTACAATAGGGTGCATTTATGTGACGTCAAACAATTAACCACTCACCTTGCAAAGAGGTGACGAGTCATGCAAGAGTGGAGGCCACAATGAATTCCTAGTCGGAAGTAGAGGAACGACATGCAATCAAGCACAAAAGGTGAAAATAAACACAAGGGTACACTACTCAATGTGAGAGAAAAGGCATCTCACAATGCAAAAAAGAAGGCTCTTTTCACGCTGCAGGTCATGGGGGACGGGTCCACTAGCCATAAGAGAAGTGGAGCACTACAATGAAGCGAGCCGTAAAAATGGGCCGGAAAGCCCAATAACCCTATACAAGGAGCCTAGAAAAATATACCCCCCCTGTTTATAATGAATTTTTATTGTTTTTCCCATTTACAATGTTTGTAAAATGTTTAGAAAAGGGAAAATTTGAAAAAAATCAAAAATAGGGGTTAAGGAGGGTCCCGTGAGCTTAAGGGGTGAGCTTGCAACTCTGGAGGCATCTTGGCAAGATGTATGACAAGCCATGGGGTGAGCTAGGGGAGCTAGGTGAGATCAAGGGGAGCTATATATCGATTCGACTTGGTCGATGAGCTAGAATAGCTCAGCGAGCCAAGTTGCGAGTGAGGTGGTGAGTGGAGTCATGCGTTGTGCTGAGTTAAGTCAACAAGTTGGGGCATCGAATTGATGCACCGAGTTGGAGTGAGTGGGTCATTAGGAGGTCTTCGCACCGAGCCGGAGGGTCGGTGGTGGCGAACCAATGGAATGAAGATGAGTCACGGCGAGGTGACACTGGAGGATCCGTGAGTGGAAAGTATGTTGTGTATCGAGTTAGAGAGTGGGTTGGTCAATGAGTGGTCACTATTGGAGACTCCACAAAGATGAATGTGCCACATTGATCTATGCCAGGATGGGTTTGAGTAGATGCTTTGCGAGCTGAAAATGTTGGGAGTCACATGGAAGTAGTGGTTGGGATGACCTCCGACGTGTCTAAGACGTGGAACGCAGAGCCAAACAATAATGTACCGATGAGATTTGTCTTTGAGTTACCAAAAGGTGTCAAGGTAGCTAGTCGAAGGGACGAGCGAGTAACGCATTGAGGTACTCACCGGACGCAGGAGTTAGAGATGACTGTGAGAGAAGACTACAACCACAAGCATGCGAGAGAAGGAACATGTCAAACTATAAGTAAGAACCACAAACTAGAGATGGTGAGGAGGGCTTAACAAACAAGGAACAAATGGATGGTGATGTAGCAAATGAGAGGATGATGTAGAGGGTGAACATGATGTCAAAAAGAAACACAAAAGAGGGAACGACCATTGAATGGAGCCCAAGAGAAGAAATTCATGGCAAAGATGGATTGAGCGACGATCGAGCTATGAAACTTTGCAGGTGAGTTGAGAAGGAGAGAAAGGAGAGCTAGGGAGGTTAGCTTGGTTCCCAACTCGGTGAGATGGGGCTAAGTTGGGCCAACATAAACACTTTTCAACACCTGAAACTCAAGAAAACTAGCACTTTAAAAACTCAAATATAAAACCCGAAGCTATAAAAACCTCTAAAGTTTCATGCAAACCCTAAAAATCCACGAACACTCAACAAACATGAACAAACAACCCAAAGAAGATTAAAACCTTGAATCAGAGCAAGTAGAGAGCATGAATGGAATAGCCATTACGACAGGACACTCAAGAAATTTGTATATCATGAATAGAAATATGAGAGCAATAAAAACTAAAAAGTTACACGATCCACACAACGTGTGCTCTAATACCATGAGGGAGAGTGTGAAAATGAAAATAACAAGGATCATGTAGGGTGGTGTGAACATCGATTGAGTTGTAATCCAGTAGCATGATGAGGACCCATGAAGGAGTGGGCATCAACTATAATGTGCATGTAAGAATTCAAAAGTTGAAGAACCTCGTTATAATCTCAACATCTCTTCCATATCATAGATCATAAGTGGTGTACATATAGAGGGTGTTGTGTAACCCCAATGTTGTAATCCCGACCTCTCAAGTGAAGAAGAGGAGTTACATTCTCGAAATGGGAAGTAACTCCCAATGACACATATGGCACACTAACATGCAAGGGAATCTCATGATGACCCCTAAATGACACTTAGACCTATGACCTCACCTAAGTGAGATGACCTTCCATGTGGTATGGAAAATTACTCACATCAACAAAGTGAGTATCTAGCTAGTTTGACATGGCCCGGATGTGCCCCCCGAGCCATATATGGTTGATATCTACAAGAGCAAAGTGAGACAACTAGAGCGAGGTTAGGTCTAATAGGAGCACATCTAGTGCATCTCGGTTCGAGATGGGGTGGATGCAATATAGAGCCTATTTAGGTTGATGATGTGGGTTACACCCAGTGCCTATATTGAGTGGTGGGTAACACATCGATGGGTATTTCTATTTCTAGCGGTGGTGGATGTGGCTAGTGGACCAATAGTTGGAGTAGTAGAGGGACATGCATCTACCCATGACGTAGATGATGTAGCAACGATAAGAGAAGAATGCAAGTATTGTGTATTTCTATTTGATTATGGTTGTTTGATGGATATAATGTATGCATGCAACGATGTGTAAGAACTAATGCTGGTTGTGGGATTGTAGGTGATGCTTATTGGTTATCGATTGTAGATTCCTTGATACACACATTGGACGCAGAACATGCCTATAGACATGCTCATGGGAGGTGGTATGCTAAGGAAGGTTAATTTTATTACGAGTGAGCATGCCCATTTCTTAGAGACAGTGGTGATAACAACTACATGTACTGTGTTATTGAGCGAATGCAATGGGGCTCGTGTAAAGACCGAGCATGCTAGACAAACCGTAGGATTCATAGCTTAGGATTTTTGCTAAATATGTTGAGCTATGGGTCTAATTTTCGAGTAGATGACCGAGATCGCTATGTTACAAAGAATTAGTTACTGAGAGAGACATAGAGGTTGAGATCAACAATGTATAGTGTATGATGAAGTTTCTAGTTCTAGAGCCCCCACTATTGTATATAGTGATACCGAGGATGATGTATGATGTATTGTACATGTTATAACAATGCATGGTGGCTTGAACCCAACGAGTGTATTGTGCAACTCGTGGTTTATATATATATTGATATCATATGTGTTGTTGATGTGCATTGGTATATGATGTGATGATTGTTGTTTGCACTTTGGGTTGATATGTATTGTTGAAATGGTTTCTTTGATTTGAAATGCATGATGATGTGGAAATAAATAGATAAGTAATGATTATAATAGGATTTTTATTTTAATGAGAATGAAGAACATAGTATGTGATGAATAGAAATAGATGTATGTGATGTAATAAAATAGATAATGTGAAAGAGAAATGTTACTTAGACAATATAAGAGAATAGAATAATGATGTGTTGGTATTGGTATGATGAGAGAATGTAAAACAATGGTTGTAATAGTGTATGATGAGAATGAAGGGGGAAAGAAGAGCGATTGTCCCCCAGTGTGAGAATGAGGTTCATTTATAAATGCCCTCAAAGAAAGAAATAATGAACCATAAAACAAGAGTGCGTCATCAGGAAATGGGTTTGTCATGTGCAAGGAGATGTTAGAAAATATATTTCATGAAACATGAAGCATGAATTATGAAAGGAGAGGTTCATTGATGTAGTATTCCCTCAACATTCAAGTGTGAACTGTAGCACGAGAGTGTGTCATAAGGTAATGGAATGGAAAGTGGATTTCATCTACTAGAGATTAAGATGTCTGCAAGGCATAGATGGAGCAGATAAGTACACAATGGTGAAATCACGCTTATGTAGACTAGGAGAAAGAGAGCACCCATGAGAGGGCTAGTCGAAAGAAATGACACCTTTGTCTTCTAATTGTTGTAAGCCATCATGAAGAGTATAGTAGTCATTATCACGATGGCCATTGATGCACCGATAATTGTAGAATGGGAAGTCATGCTGGCGTTGTAAGCGGCGAGGTGGATGATGCTTAGTAAAAGGCAAGTGGATTAAGTGCTTGTCAAGTAAAGCACGCAAAACATCATGAAATTTTGCATTATGTGAAAATTTCAATGGTTCATGAGTAAGAGGTGGAGAAGACTTAGGTGTATGCCGACATGGTGGAGGAGAAGAATGATACTTACACAGAGGAGGAGATGGAGACCGTGGAGGGATATTAATGGATGGAAGAGGAGAATAAGTAGATGAAGTGGAAGGGGGTGGTATTGTTGGGGATAGACCAAACCAGTTGTACATCTATATATCAGATTAAAGCATACAAGTAATAAACATGGAAATAACCAACAGAAGAAAATACACAAGATATAACGTGGTTCACCCAAACAGGCTATGTCCACAAAGAAACAACCAATATATTATCCCGAGGTTATATAATTGAAGATTTACAATCTTCCACACCTTACACAATGTACAATAATTTTCCTCTCACAAGCTTCTCTAAGATCTCACTAATAATTCCTTCTTACAATTCTCCCAATCTAACGTCTAACCCTAGTTTCTTAGCTTATATAAGCCTATACAAACTGAGGGCACTTTAGCCATTCATTTACAACCATTAGATAAAATTCATAAAAAATATTAGATTTAATTCCCGTGACTTAAATATAAACAATCACGCATAGGTAACCGATGCCGGTTATCCTAACTGATGCCGGTTTGTCCCGACCAATGTCGGTTAGTATGCTTCAGGTAATTGACACCGCTTAGCCAACCGATGTCGATTCTTGTGTAAACCTGCAAGTTGTAAATAAGCTCCTTTGTAATGAAATTCAGCTCCATAATCTCAATAGGTATAACATGTGCAACAATTAAATCTTATTCTAAATCAATGACTTTATAACATAAGAGAGTAAAATATTCACATGTATCATATAATAATTTTTCTTTCAATGCAGGAATTAAACCATGAAAAAGATAAAATTGCTTTTCTAAATCAATGGGATGAAATAATAACTTGATGCATACAATAATTGAAGCATAAAATGTAATCTACAATTGGTTCTTTCTTTCCTTAATGCAATGAAGGCAAGTGTTCATATGTAGCTTTAGGACCATTGTTAGAAATAAATTGCCTAAGAAAAGCATCCTCCATATCATAATAAGTACTAATGGATCCATAAGGCAAATGGGTATACCATTGAAGAGCATGATCCACAAGGCTATGACAAAATGCTTTAAGTAACAAACGATCATTAGAATAAGTAGACATGGTTAAACAATAATTCTTGAGATGTAAATAAGGGTTGTTAGTGCCATCAAAACATGAGAAGTTAGGCATGATGAAGTCCTTTGGAAAAGCGAATTATGAATCTTTTTAGGAATAGGATTTCCATGTAAATAATTATTGTCAATGGAAGCATAGTAGGATTTACTTTCAAGAGTGAGTGTATGAACTTGAGATTGTAAAGTGCCAATAACATGCATGAGAGATAGAATATCATGTGAAGGAATGGTTGGTGAAGTAAGAGGCATATTGAGAGGTTGGATCTTTCCATTGTGAGTGATCATGGGAATGTGAGAAGGAGTGGATGTGGAAGGAGGAGAAGGAGGTGGAAGAGGAGGAGAAGAACATGGAGGCTCTATGGGAACACTATATGTAGAATCAAGAGATACAATGAGAGGTGTACTAATGGTAGGAGTAACATCATCATGAGAAATAATTTCAGAAGTAGAAGAAAGAGGTGAAAGAAGAGGAGAGGAACATGGAAGATCTATGGGAATGCTAGAAGTAGACTCAAAAGATATGATAAGAGGTGTACTAGTGGTAGGAGTAGAATCATCATGAGTAACAACTTCATAAAGAGAAGAAAGAGGAGTAGTAAATTCACATTCAATAGTCTTAAGAGAAGTAACATCATTACTAACATGTTCATGATTAGAAGCATAATCTACATCACTATCAAACATATTTTCACAAGCAAGTATTTCATCAAGACTATCATCAACATAGAAAGAAGTGGTAGGAGTATTAATATCAGATCTATCATTGCATTCATTAGAAGCAATTTTAGAAGTAGGAAGAGTAGGAGATATAACTTTGCATTCATCTTGACTACTAATAGAGATACCATCATGCATATGTACATTTTCAACATTAGAAGTAGAAGTATTGGCATCCATATTATCACAACCAAGAACATGATCAAAAAAATAATTTCCAGTAATATTATCATGTGTTATAAGAGGAGTGGAAGAAGGTGCAACAACATGGGTGACTATGGGAGAGCAAGGAAAACATGAAGTAAAGTTTTGGTCAGGAGAGACTATGCAAATGCTAGAGTTGTGAAAGTTAGTAGGAAGGGTTTTTTGGAAAGAAAGAAGTTATTGGAGGATGGATGAATCACATTGAGGGTTTAGATAGATGTCATGAAACTCATATTACACAATAACATCATCGAAGACAAGTTTCAAGCATGCATCATCCATATGGTGCTTAGGTGACGAGGACCTCTTTTTAGCCATAAGGGTTGCATGGGGATCCTATGGAAAAAAGTTTGAAGAAAAGTGGGTTCACCAAATAATTTAATAAAAAATGAATTAAATATAATTACAAAGTAACATATATGATAAAATACAATAGATATACAAATTCTAAGCACTCAAACAATTTCAAACTATAAGCAAATAGGAGGGACAAATGACTTAACTCGAATCCTGCACAATTTGGAACTAATATGGACAATGTAAAGTGTTGAACAATAATGGAACTACATCGCAAATGCTCCCTATAAATTCTAGGACCTGAGAATGATGTTGGACACAGCACCAGTGTTGAGACAAAGGGCACCCGGTGCTAGTGAATTTTCCCGGGCATTGGTGATCGCGCATAAGGTCCGAATCTACTTTTTCAGTATCATTGGGGTTTTGCTATCACTTTCTTTTGATCACCAAGTATTCGCTCTTTGATTACCAAGGGTACTCTATAACCTACAACACAAACCCTAACTACCTAAACAAGTTCACAAACACATCATATTAGAATGAAAATGAAATATGTGAAGTCGACCTGACCTCGATAGTCACCCGATGAGCGAACTTATGTCCGAGTGTTGCACTACATTCTAGAATCCGTGTAGTTCTTTGTGCTTGTGTGTGTAATAATGTCCTTAGGCTGTCCTCACACTAATGACACCAAGATAGTGGGCTATGGCTAGATAATATGTAAATGTATGATATGGAATTGAGCACTTCCCCTTCCTATGTAGTGTATGCAACCCAAAAATTACCTTGTAATGGTAGTTATAGTATGTAGATGAGATTTCCCTTAGAATTTCCAACCATAATAATAGAGTGTATGTTGTGTATATATATGGATCTCTTGTTTGAATTTTGACACTAGTGACATAAAAGGCCGACTATGAGCTCGAGATAAGGATTAGAAAATTAGAAAGGCCGACCAAAAATGTCAAAATAAGTGAAAAGAACAAAGAGGACATGAGCGCCCAGAATGGATAGGAATGTCTATACACTAGTGTCTAGAATGGGCACTGGTGTTCTGAGATGAATGATGATAGATGTGAAAAGATAGACAAACATGGATCCCTGTGACCTGACTAGAATTAGGTATAAAAATGACATATATGAGAGATAAAGACCATATAAACAATCAAAACAAGTGGATGAATAAAGGATTGTGTCACTAGTGAATAATTTTCTTACTTAAGAGCCATGTATATAAAAACATACTTGATGACATAGTAAATTAGTAATATGTGTGTGATTTTATGTTGATAGGTACATCCCTAGGTCTCTTGTCTAACTTGTTTGATCTTATACACTCATTTGTTGATAGTTTCGAGAATTAAATGCATGAAACATAGTAAGAATTTTTGGAAGTGTGTTGTCATTGATGCCAAAGAAATATGTTGTCATTGATGTCATTAGGAGTCATTGATTTCAAAAGGAGTATTGAACATGAAGGTTGATTGGTAGTGTCTTGATTGGTCAAGATGAGTTGCTTGATTTAGGTGTTGTTTCATGATCTCCGAGTAGGTATGATGGATCATAATGACTTGTAGAGGTATGATAGAGGTAGAGTGATGTTATAATGATCTCATAGAGAGTGGTGAAGGTTCTTATAGGTTGGATAGAGTGGAAAATGATGAGGAAGTAACATTTAGTGAAACAAGCATGTTCAAGGTGTTTGTTCTTGAGGCCTAGTCAACAAGTATGGTATGAAGTGATGGAGTACATGTGTGTATGAGCTTTTTGAGCATGGTGTGAGTATGGGGAACATGATTATGAGGTATAAAAACACTCACAAGTGTTTTATAGTACTAGTTTGGGCGTTAGACTTGGTTTTTAGGTTTGTTCATGTACCTAGTCCCGATAAAGGCATGCCCTAGTGAAGTGATTTGGACTGTTCTTAGCATGGTGATGTAAATTTTATCATTGGAGAAGGTGGAGTAGGTTGTTTCTGAGGTGTGGACCAAGTTTCAAGTCTTGGAATGCAATATTAAGCAAGTTATGTGATTTTTTCCTTACCGAGTTTGTGGAAGTGATAATTTGAGGTCAAATTGGACTATTTGATGCTCATTGGCACATGTGTGCTTTGCATGGGGACCCAAGATCTTAGGGAAATTTTAAGAGGTCTACTAAGAAGGTTTTCTAAGTGGAATGAGGTCATTTGATTGTCAAAAATTTATGAACAATCGTTAAGAAGGTAAACTGGTTTTAAACCCTCTTAAAACCATAAGTCTAGAGTGATGGAGAATAACTTGACGATACATTCCAAGAATGATTTTTTTGAGATGGTATGATGATTTTAGGTTGTACATGAATTCTCCAGCTTTCTCTAGGTACAAGTTAGATGTTTTGACTATGTGTGGACCCCACTCAAAAAGGAAATTTTCTAGGAAAGTTATGTTTTTTATCGGGTTTCAGCATTGGACTAGGTGACTAAATTGGTTTTGGATGAAGTATGGGATCTATAATTCATGTATGGAGTTGTTAAAAACAATTTGAGCCCTTAGAAGACTTTTTGAAGTCCATTTTGCAAGACTGGTTTTGGGTAGTTTCATGCGATGCAGTTGCGAGAGGTGTTTTAGAGGCTCTTCAGTATGATTTATGAAATCCTATGGACTTAGTGATGACCATGACATAATGATATTTCCATTGATATATTACACTTGCATGGATGAGGTAATTTGATGTGGTTTTGAGCTTGTTTTTGAAGACTAGTTTTGGGGCATGGTAGTTGTGTTTGTTCTCAAGTGGCTTCATGATGTGAGATGATGGTTTTGAGTTATTTCATGGTTTTAAGGAGTTTTTTTCAAGGCTTAGACAACATGTCTAAGTTGTGTATGAATTTTTGTGAAGGTGGTTTTTCTCTAGAACATTCATTTTTGGCAAGTTGGTTGTTTTGGTGCTTTAGGGCTTCTTGAGTCCTAATGGAGGTCTAGATGGTTCTAGATGATGTTGGTGACCTATATGGTCTATTGTGTGATGTTTTTATGATGATATAATATTTATTTTTAGATATTATAGCATACCTATATGTATTATATCATAATTCCCGTATAAAAACAAGTTGTGTGGTTCATTTGAGCTAGTTGTGAGAGTGAGAGAAAGTGCGAGCTAGAGGGGTGTTTTTAGAGGTGAAAGATGTCTTTATGACCATGATGAGAGGGAAATGAAGGCGTGATGATTTATAGAGAGATAATAAATATGGATGAGATAGGTCATTAGATATAATCAACATGAAGATGAAGACCTTGAGTAAGGAAGGCTAGAGAGCAGTCTTGAGAGATATAGAAGAAGAGTGAGCTTCATTGTGTCATCATCAATTGGTGTGCAAAATTTTAGAGATGGAAAAAAATCAGGTGGCTTTGGTTAGTGTTGATTCATCTATGGGGTTGGTGCCTCCTTATAGGGTTGGTGCTTTACTAAATCTAGGGGTTGATGCTCCTTGTGGGGTTGGTGCCTCACTAAACCTAGGGGTTGGTGCTCCTTATTGAGTTAGTGCTCAACTAAATTTGAAACATGGCTATAATAAAGTTTTTTTAATTGGATTGTCTTCCCCTTAAGGGTTTCCCACTTACATTTGGGGTTCTTATGTTCACGTAATTTCATGGTGAATGCTTATGTATTTGGTTAATCATTGTTTAATCTATATGTTGATGAATGTTTGATGAATGGATTATATGGTTGATGAATGTTTGATTAATGGATTATATGGTCAATGAATGGTGATGCTTAAGTGCATGAAAATTTTTAGTCCCCATTGATTCGTCCCCCTCTTAGTGGTGGTTCTTCCAACAATTGGTATCAAAGAAGGTCCTTAGAAGAAATCTTAATAATCTTGGGGTGATCCTTGAAGCACAATATGGCTAAGAAATTAAGGAAAGAGAACCATGAGTTAACATCTATGTTCATAGTTCTTGAGGATCAGGTATGTGCCCTCAAAGATGACATGATCAAATAATCCAAGAAGCATGAAGATGAAATCATTAACATGGATGGTGTATATAATAAGATCATCAAGGAGAAGGATTTTAAGATTAAAGGACTGACAACTTGTCTCAAGGTTAAAGAAGAAGAATATGAAACTCAAGTTGAGTTAGTGAAGACCTAAAATCCAAAAAACAAGATTATATTAGGTATGAAGTTGCGATGATGTCCTCAAGGTAGAATTGGAATATGTATCTAGTAGGTTGAAGATTTATGAGAAGTTGGAGAAGAGCTTTAAGGATCTAAATGATATTTTGAGTACTCAGAAGGTTTCATGTGATAGAACATGCCTAGGTTTTAAGGGAGACCTAAAAGATGATGACATAAGTCAAGAAGATGTTGGTCCTAGTTCAAATGAAGATCAAAAGAAGGAAACTAGTGCAAGCAAGGTCAACATCAAGAAGACAAACTCAACTAGATAAAAAAATGCTATGATGTATGTTGGTTCTTATCATGCTCATTATTATGATTACTATGGATTTGGTCATAGGGCAAGGGAATGTGGAAAAATGTTCTTTAAGAATGTGTATCCATATCAATCAAGAGACATGAGTAATGTGGTTTTCTACAAATGTCAAAATCCTAGTCATATTGCAAAATATTGTCATTTTGAGTCATCAAAGAAGGTTAATAAAGTTGACGCTCCCAAAGACAAAAATGTGTGGAATCCTAAGTTAGTCAAAGATTCTCGATCATGCAAATAAGGTCAAGAAAGATGGACCTAATTCAGCTAAGCATTACAAAGAGTCTTCTTCTTTTGAGAAGGAACTTGTGACAAGAATAAAATCAGTTCAAAGCCCGAATCTATGAAGAAGGAACATGAATCTATCATGATTATTATTGATATCCATTCAAGTCAAGAAGGTGTACTTTCCATAATTGAGAATAAGTTAGTACTGAGGAGAGTTATGTTTTTTTACAGCAATTTAGTCGTGAAGTGAAAGAAAATGATGTGGTCATCAACCATAATGTGCTAAAGAAGACTAAGAGGAGGAGTTTGGATATGCTTTGCTATTGATATGATAATATTAGTGTGTTATGACCTAGTAATGCAATTAATAAGCAATGAGAGTTTGTTACTAGTTTGGAATCATTCATGAAGCCGAGTGTGCCGTCAAGGTATGAAAAAGCTTGAAGGTCTATCTTTTATGAGTTTTTACTACTTGTTATCACGTGAAGGATGAAGAAGCATATGGTTAGGGGAACTTTAGTATATGTAATAAACATGTATTGTTGGTATAAACATGTAGTAGGTTTGACATGATTAGAGTCATTTTGAATTCAATATAGCTGTGTAAGGACTACCAAATTGAAATGAGAATTATGTTACATGATCCAAGTAGGTTATTGTAAGTAAAGTAATGGTGTCTTGCCTCAAGAAGGATTGCTACCGAGTTTCTAATATTAAAAACTGAAAGAGGCGATCTCTAGGCATGTATGATGTATTGATTCGTATTTAGATTGGAGGAATGGAATCATATAGTCATGATGAAGATGTAAGACTTCAAATTTGAGATCTAAGAAGGTTCATATGGCTGTTTGACAACTTAAGAGTTTGATATGTGCTTGTCTACATGTTATGACCTGTCTTGAATGGATTGGTCTATTAAGACCAATACGATCTTAATCTTTTAGAGTATTTAATGCTACGAGGGATATAAATACCTTAATGGTCCTATAGGTGTGCCTTTGGAGGTATGATAAGGGGTGCAAATAAGAGGTAGAGGATAGTGACATTTTGGTTTAAAGATTACCCATCAAATAGTTGAGTGTTCCTTATATATGGAAGTCATTGTTTAAGGATCTTTAAGCATGTTTTGATTATAAAAGATAGTTAAGAATTCTTAAAGATGCTTCATGAACTAAATGTTAATGAAAAAGTCATGTGAAGGTATAGAGAAAGTCTAATCCATGTCTTGAAAGTCCTGTGTTAATGGTACAATCAAGTCAAGACTTGAATATCACAAGGTATGTTTTGATCTTGATTAGTTAGATAAAGTCATGGTATAATAGTACAAAGAATGAGATTCAAGGTGATTTAAAAGCTTGTAAGTAAGTAATACACTAATTGTAAGATGCTTCAAAGGTATGTATAGTCTTAAGTTGATACTCTATTTATGTGAGTCGCTTAAGGCAATATCAAAGTTGACATGTAGGTGTATAATATGTGTTTGATTCTAACTTTTGGGTATGATTAGTAAAATGTAGTACATATTTTCTCATCATTTTAAAGGAGTAAGTATTCTTGGTTCATTATGATTTAAGGAATCTTGTGAGTGTGTTTAAGTCACGAGAAAGTATTTTTGGCACCAGGAAAAATTGAGATAATGTGTTACATTGATTGTTCTTTGATTGAGGTAGAGAGTCCCGAATGTGCTATATGGTAAAAGCATCAAGATATTAGTATATGTGGGATTGCAAGTAGTTTTGAAGAGTGAAATTATATAGTTAAGAAAAATTTGGTGGTTATAGTTCTAATATAGGTTTGTGTTATTCCTAAGGTCAAGAACATGACTATGATGACAGGACATTGGTCACGAAGAATCGTGTGTCTCAGTGCAATAAGAACAATGTGCTATAATCTCATCATGAAGGAGACAAAGAAAGTTTTCAAGACAAGTCAACATGAAGAAAGAACATCTGATGAGTGTTTCTACTTTATTCAAGGTCAGTATGCTTACAAGAAGGAGTTTAATTGTCCTGAAGAATGAAATATGCATACCCTTAAAGATAGGATAGTCAAATCGGCACAAGGTATGTGTTGAAGCAATATTTTGAAGTCGGTTTATTTTATGAAGTAAGTATGGTGTCTTATGACTTGTTACAATCTTTAAAGGATGTGGAAGTGTGCTAGCCTCTATGAGAAGGCCTATACGTATCATATCATGTGGGAAAGTTGATGAAACTATGTAGTTGGATTTTAGCGATCTGTGAAGGGGTATTGGATTGGGGAGCTTAACAAGTTGATTCTTGAGCTCCATAAGTAGGATAGGTGATCCAAGAAGATTTTTAGCATCATGAAAGATGAGAAAAATATGTATCTTATTGTTATCCATTTAGTTGATCTTGATCTAAGTTGTAAAGTGGTGTTAGTAATGGTTTCAATTGGCATCAATAATGCTAGTAGTTGTGCATGTGTGTGTGTGTGTGTGTGTGTGTGTGTGTGTGTGTGTGTGTGTGTGTGTGTGTGTGTGTGTGTGTGTGTGTGTGTTTGAGCATCAAATAATGTGTTTGAAGTCTAGTAGATTGTGTGAAAATGTGCATGGTTTGAGGGAAATATGACAAGTCCTTAGAAAATGTGATAAGTTGTTTGATATCTAGGAGATGTGTAGTAGCGAGATGCCATGAAGGTTTAAGGTTTGTATCAGCAGGTTCAAGTGCTTCAAGGCATGGTATTGATCAAAAATATGTATAAGAGGCATCATAAGTAAAAAGGATTGGTTGGCTTGTTTGCATATCAAAAAGAGAAGTTATAGAATTCTTGAGAGGTTCTTCTAAAAGATATCAGTAGGGTTACAAATTGTGTTGTATGAGTGAAACAAGGTATGTTTTGATTTGTTAGGTACAATCATGATATTGCAAAGTGATAAGATGGTCCTATTGTGGCTTGGAATGCCTATCATTATTCACAGAGTGTACTAATATCCTCAAGAGGTTTGAAGGCTTGTAAGTAGGGTAAGAGGTTCAAAAATCTGGGTTTATAAGTTTGGAATAGTGCTATTGGTATAGTCAAGGACATATGTAGTAGGTAAAGTCATGTACTCCAAGTAGTGTTTGTAAGATCGACAGATCTAGAGGACATGAAAACACAATGTTATGAGTTTGTTGATGTGTTTTAAGACTTTGGAGGCAAGATAACAATGTGTTAAGTCATGAGTTGTAGTTGAGGTGAGTTTTTCATTATCTCGTGTTGTCTATGGTCTTGATTTCTCTTGAGACGGTGTGTATGAGTCAAGGGGAGTTGAGAAGGGATCCATAAGAGTTGCATAAGATGGTAAGAAACCTCTTAGCCATGAAAATCAATTTTCAAAGATGTTAAGAACTAAGGGGAGTTGTATAGATGGTTAAAAAGGTTAGTTACGTCAAGATAGTGTGGTAGTATTATTGGTAAGATGTTTGGAGGAGTATAGGACTTAGGGGAGTTAGTCAAGTTTGTTCTTATTTCATGAAGACAAGAATGTAGTATAAGGATCTTATAACACTGTTTTGGCAATGAAAGGTAAGAAAACGATTGCACAAGTCTTTCTATAAAATTGATTATTGAAAGTTATGTGGTTGAAAATTACTTGACAAAGGATGAGTTTGAGTTGAAGGTATGCATTTGCTAAGGGGAGAAGAGTTGTTTAAAGAGTAAAATTAGAGTTAAAGATGAAGAATGAACCTTGTTTGATTTGGTTGATGTTCCCAACCAAAAGATGAACCTAATGTGATGAGAGTTGAATAAAATCAAGTTTTTGCAGGTATGTGTCTTTGTCATTAATGTCAAAAGGGGAGAATGAGTTGATGTCAGTGTATTCCTTAGTGGGAAATTAAGCCTTGTGTGTTTTTCCATCAATAGATTTTCCATCAATGACAAAGGGGAGATTGTTGGTAGCGTGTTGTCATTATGTCAAATAGAGATGTTGTCATTTATTTCATTAGGTTTCATTGATGTTAAAAGGAGTATGGAACATGAAGGTTGATTGGTAGGATCTTTAGTTTGATTTATGGAATCCTATGCACTTGGTGATTACCTTAATGTAATGATATTTCTATTGATATATTACACTTGTATGGATGAGGTCATTTGAAGTGGTTTTAAGCTTATTTTTTGAAGACTATTTTTGGGGCATGGTAGTTGTGCTTGTTCTCAAGTGGATTCATAAGGTGAGATGACGATTATGAGAATTTTTATGGTTACTATTGTTCAAAATAACTCCCTTAGTTATTTTGATAACTCACATCCCCATTATGGCTCTAACGTTCAAATATTGCAGTTGCCTACACTCTAATTGTCCCGTTAAGCGCAATTTCATTGGTCACGCTTCCTCGCATGCCCTTCTCCCTTCAAATGCTTTTTTATTTCCTTCTCCATTCCTATATATTCTTCAATTTCCTTACAAGCACTCATCGCACGCCTGCCTTCTTCCCAACAGTTCGCACACCTTGTGCGCACACACTCTGAATTGCTTTCCAAAATGGCTAAGTCCATTGTATTTTCCTCCATGCCCCACTTACATACTTGTCTCATACAAATATGTATCCTTTCCTTTTGCATGCAAATATTTGTGTGCCATTATTTTGCATTCCCATGCCTCTTTCTTCCGTGCACCTCATGCGCCTCTTATGTGACCCATCCAGTGCCACGTGGCAACTTATCAAACTTGAGTGTGCACGCACTATAAAAATGCACCAACAGGGTGCCAAATACTTACAATAAGCCAATGTGTGTCATGCAAAAGAAATGACAAAACAAATGAACAGATTAACCAACTTTTCAACCAATCAACGCGTGCCACGTGTCATCACGTGTCCAAATTGCCCTATAGACTTGAACATCATAAATTTTACTACAGAGCTCGAATTAATGCATGGTTAGTCTTGTTGGAAATATGTTGACATGGGCTTAATACATATCATTCAAATTCAAATGTTAGTAGGATTTGGTAGGTGAGAACTAGGGAAACATGTTTTTCACCATTAATGCACAGAAAGTCTAGTTGACCCAACCACCCGTTTGATTTGATTTTCCCTCCTTTCTTCTCCAACAAGAAAAAAAGACATGGGGAGGTGGATCTTATAGCTTCATAAGCAGATTTATAGGCATTCATTGCTGATTTTTGGTGCTTAAAGTTTGAAATGTGAAGTTTCCCTCTTCTTCTCTTATTTTTCTCTTCTTCTATATATTGCAAAGCTTTTCTCTTTGTAATGGTTGGATTATTTCAGTTCACAAGTGTATTATCTAGGTATTACCTTGCATTTTGAGTTGCAGACCTTTGGATCTAGTTCTTTGCATGTGGATACTTGCCTCTTCTACCATTATAATCGATTGTGCATTATTTGGAAGCAATAAAAGTTGTTTTGTGGCTATTCCTTGCCTTGACTCATTTTGTTGCATATTCTTACCTTTCCTTTCATGTTGGTGGGTTGTTTTGCACTCTCACATCCCTTACAAGTTCCCTTCTCCATTTTTGTTTCATGAAAATGAATGTTTAAGAATGTTTCAAACTCGTGGCATGCTTGTTTTCCCTCCATGTGTGCATTTCCTTCATTTTCACTCAAAGTTGGTTGTGTTCATTCCCCTTTTCTTCTGGTGTTATCACCTCCCTTAGATTAGTTTTCCTTTTTCGCATATCCTTATAACTCGGTCCCTTAGCATGATTAGTATAAGATTTGATTTCAGCATTAGGAGTAGTTGTAATTATAGAAATAGGTAGAGGAATCAACCTTCTCCGGAGGTTTGTCTCAAGCGCGCAAGGTCCCACAACTTGGAGACAGTCCCATTGTTGCCTCAAAAACCTAATTCAACTTTATCCGGGATGGTACAAGTTTGAGCTCCGATAGTTTCTAGCATGCCGGTGGGACAAGCATTAAAATCTTAAATTTCACCGTTTCTAGGTTCTCAAAAGTGCGACTTAGTGATTTTTAGCCTTTGGAGGCTTATTTTAACACATCTGGTGAATCCCAAAACTTAGATCTAATATCTTAGTAGTCCACACACCTTTTATGAGAAGGATACATACAAGACAAAGTGCAACAATTGAAGAATCCTTTGAATACCTCCAACTCTCTCTAAGAATAATGCGTAACAAAACAACCGCACGCATCTCCATCTCTAGCGTGTTGTGCACTTTCCACTCCTCCTTTTAATAGACCGACGCACACTACTATGGAAAATCCACCACATCTAAGAAAATTTGCTAACTTCACTAGTGGAAGTCCCCTCCTCATCAATGCACAACATGATATGCCAAAAAATGCACTCAAAATTATTCTATACTTCACTAGTGAGAATCAAGTCACCCTTATATTGAGCACATCCAGGATGTAGCCAATGTGTGGTCTATCTATTTGATCACACATGATGATGTAGCAGTTAGGATGTTTGCGGCTTCGCTCAAGGGAAATGCACTTCAGTGGTACCGAAGTCTAAGACCTACATCTATTGCCAGCTAGGATGAGCTTGGAATGACTCTTTGTAACTATTTTGAAGATAATTCAGATCAATTTTCCTTGGTGGAGCAATTGACAACAACAAAAAGAGTTCCCAATGAGAAAATGACTGATTTTAATATCAGATTTCGAAGACTTGGGACATAATTCCTCAAGTGGTAAGGCCTACAATCTAACATGCTTTATTGTACTATTTAAGGGTTTGAATAGTGACATCTCAGTCATGATTCAATCTATGGGGGTAGAACCTTACCTACCTGCTACAAGATTGCAATAAGGGCAGAAAATAGCCTCATCCAAGAGGGAAAGTTAGACCCTACACCACCCACACCCTTATTCCCATAAATGCCTCACGTTCCCTAGCCTTCTATTGCCCCATTCCTGAATAGAGCGCTCAACCTGTTGCTTCCACATCTTATTCTCCCATGTAGTAAAAGGAAGATGAAGAAATGAAAGCCATGATTAGAAACTTTTCGAATATAGTTATATCTCTAAAAAAATAGTAGGAACAAGCCTTCAGAAACAATTCTAATTAGGGATATAACTAAATCCATCAACACGTTAGAAATCAATATTCAAATCAGAGGTATGGGCATAACCAACACAATTATAGATGGCATGCGAATGCACACCTCCCATTGCAAGTAGTTCCCCCTACGCATCCTCTTCCAAAGACCCAATGCAAGCTAAGAATTAATTCTAGTTCAGAATAATATGGCTCAAGAATAGTCAAAATCACCATGCCAATGTTGTGCACTCATAATCTTACATGATTCAATCTACTTCTAACTTTGAACCTTCCACAAGTGCAAACAAGCCTAAAAATAAAAAAATGCCAGAATTGCTTGAGGCCAACCTTATGTTCTTTAGTGCCAAAGACTTTTGTGTTATTAATCAAGCCGCAGATGAAAAAAATAGACCATGTGCCCAAGTTGCTGATAACACAAGATACAAGAAGAGAATTCTCGAATTAGGATCACAACCTTCATCTCATGTCACACAGTCAAACCTTAGAAGAAAATAGATGCATCTCATCAACCTAACATTCATGATATGTAAATTATTCACTCAAGGTTTAACACAATGCTCCAATAGAAGTGGTGTGCGCTCCTCCTTTGGTAGGTTAAGCCTCTATGCTAGCTAAGCCCCCTACCTATGTACTTGTATAATCAAGAAAATATGTTTTTTCAGCAAAAACCAATGGGCCTTACATTCAACACTCATGGACTAAATGAAAAGATAAATGTAAATATCACAATGTGGGAATCCCTGACCATTCCATCTTAGTGCGACCTATAGGGTTTATTTTAAGACCCCCCAAAAAAATATTACAAAATGAGCGGTGAATCTGATGAAAAATCCATTTTCACTATAAGCGAATGTACGGAAATGGAATTTGTGACAGCGACGAAAGGAAGGTGTTTTTAAAAAGCAGAGAGAATTTAAGTTTTTTTATTATTGGTTAGTAAGTATGGAACAAAAACATATGATCGATTGACAAGTATGGTATATTTCCAAACGACAACAAAATGTCGGTGTTCACGGTCGACAACACAGGTTACCACCGACACCACGTTGTTTTCAGGCCGGTAATGTAGTGTTACCAACCTATAACGTGGTATTACCTGTTGGTAACATAGTGTTGTCAACTAACACCATAGTGTTGCATACCGGTGACATAATGTTACCCAACAAGAATATAGTGCTTTATCGGATGATAATGTATATATGGTGTTCTGACAAGAAACATATCTATTATATGGTGTTCCCAGATGGTAACATATATGGTGTTCCCAGATGGTAACCATTAAATTTCCACCTTTATGTTGTCGACATTTAATACGCCATGTGTCTTCCACATTTAATACACTTTCCTTTCCTATATATATACCCATCCCCATTCATTTTGTCCCATTTTCATGTGCAGGTTTCTCTACGAGATAGAATTTTTCATAGAGTTCCAACCTTCTCGTCCACTTCCAGTCTTCTAGTATTAGATAGTAGCCAGTGCCACCTACCACACGATTTTTTCTACGATCCTCAAGGCTCATATACATGTATCTTAATTTGCTTATTTTCCAACCTCTTCTTTTTTCAAGCAATCAACATTCAAGAATAATGGCCCCAAGAAAAAGACTATTAAACCAAATGCATATATTTACCAAAATTTTATATCCCCATTGATACTGACTTCTCGAAGACCTTGAAATAATCTGATTGGATTCCTAAGTCAAGCTTCCATGGACTTATTTACATGCCCCAGTATTAGATAGACCACAAATTATTAAATAAATTGATGCAAGTGTATAATACTTTTGATGGCACTTTCACAGTTCAATTACCATCCCACTAATTTCTCATCAAAATAACACCTAAAGATATTTATCGTCTAATAGGCTTGCCCCATGAAAACACATTTCCTGTAACCACCAAAGCCATTATTCTTGATGAGAAAAATAAATTTTTAGAGTCTCATTACAATCTCTCTGTTGAGGCTGAGGTTAATACTCTAGCCAAAAGAGGCATTAACTCTCAATCTATCAAATACCCCTTTCTCCTAGCCATGGTGGAATTTTTCCAATCCCGTATCGTGTTACAGGGAAGATACACCGACATTCCTTAGTGGGAAATGTACTACCTTCTTCAAACCATTGCCGACATTAGATTTGATTGGTGCACATATCTTGCTTCAAAGATTTGTTCTAAACTTAAAAAATCCAAATTGAATCCTTTTGCAGTTATTTCTTCTTCTTGTTATGTTCTTGCTTTATATTATGAGGGTTTTTATGGACTCAAATCCACAATTTATTCCAAATTCTCTTCACGAGAAGATGGATAAACATGGAATTCCTCTGGACCAATAGTTGGTGAGTATTTTGTTTTAAAAGCATTTAATCTTGATTCCTTTTAAAAAAATCATTGTTGAATTAATTCTTATAAATGTGTAATCTGTAATTCTGTTTTGAACAAGTGAAAGCAAGCGAAACACTGGAATGCTTTGTCATGCAAAGAGTTCGTTGGCATAACCTTGTTGGGCCTGAGGGGTCTAGTGACAACAATGCATTTGATGTCACCATGTCCGATGAATCTTTAGATATAGAGTTAAGACCAGACAAATGGATGCATGGTTATTTGAATTTGTCTCGTTCAGCCCAATCCTAGAGCAAGGAGAGAACACAATCTGCTTCTATGGCACATGCAAATCTAGGTTTTAAGTTTTACATACTACACAATCGTTTCAATTTTATTAAATTATTTTATAGACTAATGATAATCTAAATCTCTGATTCTTGACAATGACATATTTCTAATTTCATTATCCTAATGTGCACCTTTTCTGGCATATCTAGATCGACGTCTCTGAGAGTGTCTGCTCATACTGGTGCAGAAATGACATACATACCTAAGCATGAAGAGTGTCAGTATTCACCATATCATCACCTAGGCCCTTCAAGTTTTGGTACAAAGAAACTAATAAATAATGACTTAAAATTTATTTATATTAGTCTTTTGAATTTATTTTACTGAATTTATCATTCTTTTTAATTGGTTTTCATTAAATTCAGGATTTTCCATGCCAGTGCCACCAACACCCTTCAACCTAGTGTCACAAACACAATCCATTGATTACTGATAACATTCATAGCATAAGAAATCTCTATTGATTTCAGTATTATTAATTTGAAGTTCTTATTATTTGCTTGTTTGTCTTCTTAATTTCAAATTTTCAACATACCGATTATTGAATCAATGAATCTAATATTGTTAAAGTATTGATGCTCACAGATATTTTACAATCTGAAATTCATCCCAAGACCATGCCCATGACCAACTTCTATGCTCTAATCCATCTTAGTGCATAAGGAGTACATCAGTCCAACCTCCCCTTCCACCTCCATCAGCTGCTTATGGTAGGGGAAAAAGGCTTGTGCTCCCCTAACCATGGAACGACTATGAGCAAGGCAACTCATAATTTCACAACATTTGAGTTCCCTAATTTTTCAATTGGTGATGTGTAGAGAAATAGAGGCATGTTTTTTTAAATAATATAGAAATAAATGAGGAGTATCTTGGGTTTGACAAATTTTTGACATGACAACGTTAGGAGGCATGCTTTGAGGATTCAATGCACATTTGTTTGTAAGCAAGTGCCACAACCGGTAAGCTCTTCAGATCCTCCTTCCCCAACTGGGCATGAAAACATGGATGATGATGCAAATAGCAGGTTTTCACTTGACATCATTATGTTAGATAATGTTATAACCCTTGTCATGAAAATTTTTATTCTGACATTAAGCAATCAAGATGTGGGAGATCAGAGCGAAAGCTCTAATAAAATAAATTAATGATAGATATCATAATTTTGATGACAAAGAGAGACTTTTTCAATTGATAAAAAATGAAGGAGCGACAATTGATGCTTTCCTTTCACAATCTGGTGAAGCAATGACCAATAATGTTTACAACAGGGATGAAGTTTTGACAATAATGTTGAACAGATTGGCTAATTTGAATGTCGAGGCACAATGTTACTACAAAAAGTGGAATCATGACAAGAACCTTATCACTATTGCTAATGTAGAGAAAGACTTGGCCATGGTAATAACTAATTTTTTTGTAGATTATTATATAAATATATAGTTATCCTTTATCTTATTCTAAATACTAATTATGGGATTTTTAATTGCAGTTAAAATACCAGACTTTGAAGAACAGGTAAGGTGTTAGATGAGCACCTTAGAAAAGTGAAAGAGAGCATCTGCGGGGCTATTGGTTTTTAAAATTAAAAAAACATAATAATAATTTACGGAGGATTATCAAGGAGCATAGAATGGATCCGAAATTCTTATGAAGAAAAAAATTGATGAGGATCCTTCTATCTTTTAACAAGAGATGCAACTCATGAAAGATAGAGAAAATTTAGAAAATATTAATGTTGTTGCAAAAGAATTAGTAGAGTCTGGTGTAATCCAAGATAGTTCAAATGTTGTAGCTGTTGTTGAATCTGTTCAAGGACAAGGGTCCAATTAACTTCAATTAAAACTTTAAACTATGTTACTATTGATGTATTTAGTATTTGAAAAATGGAATTTGAAAACATTATCTTTATGTGAAATTGTTGATCTTTTTATTTCTCTCATGGGTGTTGTCGAATGAAAAATTTAGTCGTTTATTTTTTTCCCAAGATTCTATAGTTGATGAATAGTACACATAGATTCTAGAATCTGGTTTTACATTGTTTAATTTAGTTTCAAACATGTATGACTATAAACTCAATAATTAAAACTTGTGTCTTGAATGTCCAATAATCATGATGGGATGTAGTCATAGACTACTATGTATTTTATTAATCCTAATAATCATGATGTTATATATCATATATGGATTCTAATATATTTGCGAATAACTGTGCCTATGGAATGGATAGTGAGAAATCAAAGATTGAACATACTTTATTAGTAACGAACTTTAATTTTATTTCATCATCCAATTTGCATATAGCACAAATGTGAAATATCTACCATATGTTATTTGCAAACAATATTAAAAATATATAAGTAATTAAATTTTTTCCAAACATTATATGTGCAATATATGTAAATGAAAAAATATCGATTAACAATATATATTTTAGAAAATGAATACAATCAACTGTCTAGTAGCTAAAACAACCCTTGTCTGAATGGTCCTTCATCACTTCTTATATATGTTACAATTTCTTGTCTAGCAGAGTCCAAGTCAATTTCACCATTATTAGAGACTTCATTGTTCACTATTTGATTAATAGCTCTGCACTCTACAAGATATTTCCATGTAGCTAGTGCTCTTTCATATGGAAATGTGTCCACCCCATATCTTGAAACATAGATTCTCAAACAAGTTTCCAAATTCTTGTCCAATATGTTGTGAAGTTTTGATTTCACAAATGTAAGTGCACTAAATACCCTTTCATATTCAACAGACCTAAGAATCATTGTCTGTATGAGTTCATATAGTTTGAAGTATTCACTTATATTTTCTCTCGAAAGCTACTTCGATACATCTTTCTCCACAACAATGTGATAGCTCCCATTTCTTTTGGGTCAGCAATAGACTTATAATGATCAGACATTGCATATGAAAAATGTTGTGACTATGATATGAGTAATTTTCTATCCAATATACCATTTAATTCCCCTCCATCAACATCTGAGGATTTGCAAAATTGCTCCATAAGTGTAGTTATGGATTTCCTGAACTTTGTAGCTCTTTGTTCTTCATCAATCATCGAATTCCAGAAAATGGGATTTACAACTCCCATGGCCTTAGGAAGATCACTATTTTTAAATGTTCTATGATCTCAGAAGATAATGTTTCAGATATATTCATCAATTTTTATGTGTATCAGAAACTACCGCATCAATAAAACAACTTGTGACTAAAATCTTGCCTCAAGTTGAACCTACTACATAAGGATATTTGTATAAAGTGTGTATTGGAATAATTTCCCCATCAGCGTAAAATACAAAGATGATCACCTGAAATTGAACTTTAAATAATCTGTTGGGATCTTTTGTATGTGTCACAAAACCTTGAAGCTACTAAAACTTAGCTTTTGAATCCAGTCTTGGGTGCAATATAAAGTATCCAAAATCATACATTCTTATCTCCTTAATTTTATAAAATAAACAATGTATATGGATCTTTCTTGAGTATGTTTCACTGCCGCAAGTTGGTTCATACAATGATATCTATCTTGTGTCAACATCTTTTAGCAAATTTTTACCATTTGTTATTCCAACTAGAAAATCTGTGAAACTCCAAAAGTATTTTAGGACTGCTTGAAATATATGATTGCAAGTCTTGTATCATCTCCTCTACCTTAGCAACATTTTCAAAATTACTTACAATCTTGTAAGCTAGATTCATTCGGTGAGTCATAAAGTGAATAGGTATCATGTAAGGGGCCACAATTGTTTACAAGTGAATACAAAGTCCAATTTTGTGACCTTACATGATAGATGCGCCATCAAATCCTACACAAATAAGCTTTGTAGAGATTGAATGATCATCCATACCAGCTATTTCTTTCAAAATGTTCATAACAAATTTGTAGAGGTTCTCTCATTGCGGTTATCCAACATTTATGCATAACTAGTAGATGATTTTCCACTGAAATGGTTATTGAAATTGAAAGTGTAGACATGCATGCATACCCAAGATGTATTGTCTATTGTTGTGACCTCATCAATCGACAATGTGATAAAATTTGCATTTTTACCTTCTCTCTCAAATAAGTGATTTCAATTTCTCTCATACACTTTGCCATCTCCCATGCATTGGTATCTGACCAGTGTGTTGTTGGAATATTTGGAAACCCATTAGATTGAAACAATATCTTATAGTCAATGAGATTCAAATTGGTCTACCCTTCTTTAAAATGTGAAATACTATTTTGAATTGAATGAGTTTTTCTTAAGGACTTTTGTCGATAGAGATTTTTCAAATTTAGACTTTATTGTTCCATATTTCTCAACTAGGTCCTGAAGATGTTTATGATGATTATCATATTCTGCAACATATCTCATATGTAAACAATATTCCTCAGTTTTCCATCTAGTTGTTTTTATAACTGTTCCATCATCTTGCTTTTTAGACTCATATACCTTCCCACAATGCTTCTCTATTATGTCCAACTTCAATTGCATTTTGTGGTCTTTGCCTAGTTTCCAACTACATATAGTACATCTAAATTTTGTAGGAGTATCAATACTATTTTTAGGTTCAACAAGTTCAATGAATGGATATTTGGTTGACCATTCAAATTTATAAGTCCTTCCTATAGTCCACTTCCCACTCTTACGTTTTTGATGTGAGTTTCTGGAATGTTTATCAAAAGTTTGAGTTGGATGGGAAATGGGATTATCAGTATTGTTAATTTGAATTGAATTACTTTGGTGATTGAAATTTCATCTAGAGTAAGGTCACTGCTAGGGTTTTCTAGCATTTGAGAGAAATTGGTTTGCTTACAGACTTCCCTAAGTAAATAAAAAATAAAGTAACATTATCATAGTAAGAGTCAAAATTACCTCTTGCCACTGGGGTTACTTGTTGGTTGATTGAAATATTTTGAAATGTCCATATCGTGTTTTATTTTTCCTTGAGTTCTTTTCTCATTTGTAACAGGGGCCATCGAATGGGTGATTTTGAAGTTTACACATGTGAAAAAAATATAGAAGTTTCAAATACTGATGGTAATACAACTTTATCCAACTATACAGCAACACAACTTAAAAATGACAAAGGAAAACACAACCGAGTAGTCGAATGACAAAAAAATCTACAGGATGACAACACAAAATACTACTACCAACCGGTAACACGATTAATCATTACCGTCCGTAATACAGCTTATTAAGCTATTCACGGTTGGTAACACATATAGTCATTCTGCGATCGGTAACACATATACATGTTGTCACTGGTAACCTTTTGTTGTTATCGTTCAACTTTGCACATTTGTCTTGTTATCCATCATCACAAAATTTATTGTTGGATGGTAACACAAATAATTGTTACCATCTGTCAACACAAAAGAAACTTGTTAGTCTGAGACAAAGTTGAAGTTCTCTTTTTGCTTACCTCTTGAGTATTTCACTTTTTCTTGAATCCTTGATTCTGGTCTTATACTTTTGGATTTTTCACACGCTTATAATGTAAATAATATGACTATATTATGGTGAATTAATCCTATATATATTAGAATGTTATAACATGAAGGCGACTATACTAACATCAGTTGACCCTTTACATAAAAGGTAAAATTATTTTAATTTTTTTAGGCCCCGTAAAATTTTGGTGGTGAACGTCTTTCCGTACGATAGCATAAAATTAACCAAATTCAAAATTCAAAATTCTTAATATTCACCTTTTCATGAATATTTGTCCCTAAAATTTACCCTAGCGATCTGTTACATGAAGCTTTGGTGCAACTCCCAGATGTTGATCCAGATTGTTCAAAAACCTCACGTTGTTGTCAACATCTGTCAAGAAGAGGAGAAACAAGTAAGGTTTTCAAAACCCCACCCTCTTATATGTCCTTGGTCATAGGAAAACATCTTGTCCATAATTGCATGATTGACTCGGGTGTTAGTACTTCTATTATGCCAAAGAAATTATTGATGTCCTAGGTCTTAAGTACAACCCCATGTCTAAAGGAGTCTTACAACTTGATGGATCAACTATCACCACTCTTGGAGTCATCAAGGATCTTGAGTTAACCCTCCATGCATGTCCAAGCCTCACCATAACTCAAGATGTGTTAATCATTGACTTTCCTCCTTTATTTGCCTTGTGCCTATCAAGATATTTCATTGCTAAAGTGGGTGATTACTTGTCTTCTAATTGGTTCCATACTAAGAACAAGGTATGGTACCTGATTTACCATACAAGCTAAGCCAATATTTTCCTATCATCTTGAATCATATGACCCATCCCCTCTCTAAGATAATTTCCTAATCCAAGAAGACCTAGTACAAAATTCAGTTTCAAAAGAGCAACCTAATCCCCTATACCTAATTTATTTTCTAGATGAGTGGGTAGAAAGGCATCACAAATTTAATCCATATGCTGAAAAGATCAAAGCTTTTGAAACTGGCCTTGGTACTTATTGCATCCTTGAAGAAGAAGTTGTGCTTCGCTCATGCTCAAACAAAACAAAGAAAACTATGGTTTTGGAAGTTATACTTTGATGGATCCGTATAGAAATTATGCGGACACATGTGTTGTTCTCATTTCTCCCAAGGATGATAAATTATTCTTCGTGCACAGGTTATAGTTTGCATGCTCCAACAATGTAATAGAATATGAAGCATTGGTGCATGGCCTTCTTATTTCTCAAAAGAGAAAATTCAAGGTGAAGCAAATATTTGGGGACACAAAATTGGTCATCCTCTAGGTCACAAACAAGTGCACAACAAAGAATAAGCTTCTCAAAGCTTATAAAAATAGATTTTGGGACCTCCTTGAGATATTTTAAGCTTTGAATCTGTAGGTGGTGCTAAGGTAAATTAACAAATAAGAAGATTAGATGGCCGCGCTTGGTTCATAGTTCTCACTTGCTAAGGATTTCATCTGAGGAAGCATGCAACACATCAAGATGGTGATCATGCCATCTATTATAGATAATTAAGCCGGATGGCAAGTGTTTGACAGTGACACGTAAATTGTCTAGTTCATTCAAAACAAAGCTGATTTATCTTCAAACATGCAAGATAACTTGCATGATGGCTATGGTGACCAGATGATTCAACTGAAGACAAACAAGTTTCCTAAAGGGCTAGTCACATTAGACAAAATTTTTAGCCTTAATGATGGTTTCAAGGGTGAAGAAAAGTATATGTGTGATGTGCAAAAAAGAACACACCCCAGTCACTATTTCTATGACAAGGATTTGCTACTTAGTAAAGATTGCATGCATAATGAAAATCAAGCCTTCATATCCCTCTGTCAAAAATACAATGATGTCTTCTCATGGGAATATGAAGTCCTCAAAGGATTTTACACAAGTTTTGCTCAACACTCTATTTACCTTGATCCAAACCGTCGGAAAAAAGTCTAGACCGGTCAAATACAAGGATAAAGCCCCTCATGAGGAAAGAATTGTCTAAAATCATTGAGGTGAAGATAATATTTCCTATCAAGTACTCTACTTGGGTTGTGAATATTATTCCAGTGTGCAAGAAGAATGGTGAAATCAGACTCTGTGTCAATTTCAAAGATTTGAATAAGGCATCTTTAAAGGATCATTATCCTTTGCCTTCTATGGAGCAGATTTCAGAGACAATGGTTGGCGCACAGAGATTTTCCATGTTGGATGGATATTCTAGTTTTAATCAGATCATGGTCAAGGAAGAGGATCAATTCAAGATGAAATTTACAACCAAATGGGGAACATATGCATATCATAAGATGCCCTTTGGTCTATCAAATATAGGCACAAAATTTTAGAGGGCAATGGAAATTTCCTTCAAAGTATATATTAATGAGTTCATCCTAGTTTACTTGGATGACATAACTGTCTTCTCAAAGCAGGGCACAAATCACATGGCACATCTGGAAAAAGTTTTTGAGAGATGCAAAGAATTTTGTGTATCTCTTAACCACAAGAAGTGTAATTTTTTTGTGGCGCAAGGAAAGATTTTGGGCAATATTATCTCAAAAGATAGTATTGCTATTGATCTGAGCATGTTTTAGGCATCCTTGCACTCTCCTTGCCGATGCACAAGAAAGCCTTACAGATCTTTTCTAGCAAAAATAAAATTTGTTAGGAGGTTTATTCCTAGCTTTTCAGGACTGGTAAGGCCCATCACCCTCATGATCAAGAAGGAATTTATCTTCGGTGGAAAACAAAAGGAAAAGAAAGCTTTAACAAAATCAAGTGAGAAATTAATTACACACCAACACTCATTAACCCCAATTATTCTAAGGATTTCATCCTTTATGCTTATGGAGTAGATGTGAGTGTTGTTGTATTGAAACAAGAAAATGTAGATGGATTGGAGCAACCACTGGTTTTCTTTAGTCAAACACCAAATAATAATGAGTTGAAATATAGTCACATGGAAAAATAATTTGTCGCCATCATGTGGGCATTAAATAAGTTCAAAAGTATGCTCACCAAAAATAATATCAAGGTGTTAGTTTCACACTCAGGTGTGAGATACTTCATCATGGGAAAAAAAATCAGTGAGAAAAGAGCAAGGTGGGTGACAAAAATAATGGAGTTTGATGTGAATATCAAAGCCAAAAAGCTGGTTAGAAGCAATGTGCTCTGCTAGTAGATTCTTTGAGGATGTGCATATGATCAAGAAAATTCATTGTTTATGAATGAAGAACCTCCCCATGTAGAACCCGAGCATATTGAAGACCTTAGCATGCATAGTCAGTATGGAAGAGATGTCAACATTCCTTTCCTCTGGAACATATCCTTTTGGTTTAAGCAAGGTGAAGAGAATACATCTAAGAGCACATCTATTTCATACGTACTCATTGATGGCCTTCTCTTCAAAATAAACCTTGATGGTGTGTTGTTGAGGTGTATTGATGGCACACAAATTGAAAAAGTGTTAGAAAAATTTCACAATGGATTCTCTAGTGGACACTTCTCTGCTAAAGCAACAATGATGAAGATCATCAAGGAAAGATACTTTTGGCCTACCCTATTCACGGATGCATAGAGATGGGTCATTAAATGCAAGGAATGGAATTTCTTTGCAGGAAAGAAGAAATTGGCAGCGTTTCCCCTCCAACCAATCCAAATGGATCATCCATTTGAATAATGGGTTCTTGACTTTATATGCATGATCAATCCTCCTTTGAGTGCTAGGCACAAATGGGTGTTGAAAACTATAGAATTCTTCACCAGATGGATAGAAGTTGTTGCACTCAAGGAATTAACCGAGTCGACATCCTTGGCTTTCTCAAAGGTATTGTAATAAGTTTTAGTGTTCCTCAAACCATTATCTTTGATAATTCAAAAGCATTTGTTAGTACAAAAATTTCGATTGGGTGTCAAGCCTTGGAATTTACTTAAAGAATTCTTCTGACTATTACCCCTAGGGTAATGGCCTGGCTGAGTCTACCAACAAGAACCTTATTAGAATAATGAAGCAGAAAATGAATATCAGCCAAAAGCAATGGCATACAAATATCTCACGTGCACTCTAGATAGACATGATCATGGTAAAAAAGGCAATATGTACTTCACCTTATAAGCTTGTTTATGGTAAGGAAGCTAAACTTCCTTTATCTCTTGAATTGCCTTCATTAGAGCTTGCCCAACAATTAGAGTTTGAGGGCATGAACCAGAGAGAAATAAAAATGACAGAGCTGGTTGAACTTGAAGAATTAAGAAACTCTGCCATGATCAAGCTAGAGTAGGATAAAAAATGAACAAAGAAGTGGTTTAATAGAAAGGCTAGGCCTCAATCCTTCAAATTTGGTGACTTAGTTTTAAAATGGGATGCTAACAGGGCCAAACCAGGGTGCCATTCAAAGTTTGATACACTTTAGAGTGGCCCATACACTATTAGTTCTTGCAAGGAGGATAAATCCTTTGAGTTTTCTCACCTTGATGGAGGTGCGCTATCAATCCCAGTCAATGGGATTTATCTCGAAATCCTTCCATTAAGCCTTACGCATCACTTTGTAAATATTAGAACAATTTCATTTCCTCCAAATTATCTATGCACACATTGTTTTATTTGTACATAGTTCTTTATTCTCATGTGATCCTAATGCGTCCTCTTTTCCTACTTCCAAGGTATTGGTTCGGTTTATAAATTTCCAGTAGCCTTGGCAAATTACGTAGGATTCAAAACAAAGTTTAAAAAATGTTTTAAAGTGATTTCAAGGGGAATTTCTTCAAATGAAAAGATTAGATTTCATGATTCCGGATAGACTCCATGCCTAATGGATACCTCAAATCTATTGATATCCTTCATCTAGTAGGAAGATGGCCCCAAAATTCACCAAAATTTTGTCTAAAATAACTCCCTTAGTTATTTTGACAACTCACATCCCCATTCTCGCTATAAAGTTTAGATATTGTAGGTTGTGCGCACTCCGATTGTCCCCTTGCACAATTTCACCGGTTGTAGTTCCTCACATTCCGTCACGTGCTCTTCTCCTTCAAACACTTTCCACTTTCCTTCTCCATTCCTCTATCTTCTTCCATTTCCCTTACGCACACTCATCCCGTGCCCGCCTTTTTCCAAAGAATTTGCACACCTTGTGTGCACACTCTCCGACTTGCTTTCCAAAATGGCTAAGTCCCATGCATTTTCCCACCGTGCCCCACTTACATACTTGTCTCATATAGATATGTATCCTTTCCTTATATGCAAAAATATTTGCATGCCGGTCTTCTGCACTCCCATGCCTCTTTCTTCCACGCATGCCTTGTGCCTTCTTGCGCTAGTCACATGTGCCACATGGAAAATTTTCAGACTTGAGTGTCTTTATGAAAGGTAGGAGCTTTGCACAAAAAATAATCTTCTATTCAACATATCACAAGAACATTACAAAGGCTATTATATAGCCATAAAGATAGTAGAAAAACCTCCTAAGAAGTAGGATCTAATAACCCGGGATAGTCACAGGTAAATAAACAAACAATATTGTTATAAAAATATAGCAATATAATCACCATAGATAATAACAAATTACTACAGTAATTTGTATATGTGAGCACTACCATATTATTCATAACATTTCCCCCTTATTGCAAACATGGGAGAAAACCATTACACTTCTTTTGCAACTTTTCGCTCATTCCTGCTCATGATCTTGGCTCTCCAATGGTTTTGAAAAGGCTGACCAACAATCTTGGTATGAGTCCGTGCTCATCTGATATGAACCCCTATTCACCGTACAAACCCCTATTCGACAAAAATGGACCCCCATGTCCACCAAAAATGAACCCTGTTCTAGGTATGCGCCCTAATCATCCTCTTCAAGAAACATGATGTTGCTTTTTCCTCTGTGCTTTGATCTTTCCACAATATCTTCACATCATGGAATTAACATAGAAAAACTACTCATTTTATTACAACAAGAACATACTTGAAAGCTCAATAAAAACATGTACACTACAACCGAAAAACATACTAAAACAAAATTCCACAACCTCATTTTACGGCCCTGTCACTTACTTACGGCTAGCGAGAGGATGCTGCTTTTCCTCCATCCTCCTGTGCCTCCAACCTCCAAGATGATGGTGCTAGCTCAAAAAATTTGGCTTTTGAAGATCATTGGTTTCCCAAGACGTCGGGTAACACTTGAAAATGCATTTGAGATGCAAACACAATAGTGGTTATAATGGTCATCAAAAATACGCATGGGAAATATATGCCAAATTGCTTTTGCATGCATATGCAATAGGAATGTAACTCGTGTTGTCAAGGATTGAACTGAGGCTGAGAGATTCACATCCAACTAGGTTAGGAATATTGAGATCTATTCTTGTCTCAATGCAGTTATAATAGATGTAGTTGTAGAATCATGACCGTGGAGATTCAAATCAGATATAGTTTGAGCATATCTAGACACTCTGCCTAGTATTTCTTCTATTGTAAGGGTTGAGATCGGTGTGGGAATATGCCTCTGAGTACAACTACGATTACCCAAGCAACGCCATGCATGCACAGGTCAGGCTCATTTTCTTTTCACCAACATAAGAGGACTAGAATCAACACTTGAAAACTAAACTAAAATTTGTGATCTTGCTTTCTCGTGCAATGAATATCGTGATTCCCCCAAAAAATGTACAATAACACCTACACAGATTGAGTAGCGAGTTTTTAGAAGATATGCACAAAGACACCTTTTCTATTGGAGATGTATCAAAACAACTGATAATAAATTGCAATAATCACCAGAAATTTGATATTCTCGTGTAAAAATAGATCTCCAAATCTATCTTTGTTATACTTCCGCTTTGATTGTTGGTCTTAAAAAAATTGAAATCAAATGTATGGTGATGAGTACGCATTGAATGGATGCAAACAAGGCAAACTAAGAGTTTATTAATACTTGAAATGATAAATTTCTTACCAAAAATAACAATGGACATACTTTAGATATGAATAACAACTGCAAATGCATTGGATGCTTGCACCTTCAAAATGTAGGGGTGTTGGGATGGTGGGCAACTAACTTAATGCAACGAAATGTGCCAAGATTTTTCATGGATACCTCATACTAGAAGACAATTATCTCGCACACTTGGCTATAAACATATATTGTGGAACCTTTTGGATTCAAAGATCTATGTTTTGAATTAGTTATCGATCAACAAATGAACACTGACATTTCTGCGAGTTTTAAGAAATTGTGAACTGGGAAGATGATTGAATCCTTACGCAATAATAAATGACTATCCGCTGCTATGCAGTTAGGTGGCGTAGATCCGAATGGTGGATCGACCACATTAATAAAAATTTGAACAAGTTGAAATATCCAATGCCATGTGTAGGGATAATGTGTTGATGAGTTTGATTACTATCATTGACCCATTACATGCATATCCATCAGAAATAAAATCACGAGACACAAATCTTGAAGAATTCTTAATGTATGGAATACTTGCTAGCATATCAATAAACACCGACACAAAAAAATGTATTAATACAACTTGATCGGGATTGGATGGAGGGATCTTTATATCCATGCACATTCCCAAAGTAGGTTGATCAACCTTGTATTATCTTCTAGAATGTCATATGATGGATCAAATGTGTATATGATATCACTTTGTACACTTATTGAAATCAAGTGTGAACCTTAATAGCATGGATCCGTGACTCAAAATTCCGCACTTCAACAACTCCAACACACATGTATGAAAGAAAAACAATAACAAGAGCCAAGAACCACCAAAAGGGTTGATGAACAGAGACTCACTTGTACCTTTGTATCTCTATTTATTTCAAAACACACTAAGAAATATCATTAAACTTTCTCTGGTACCAAATGAAAGGTATGAGCTTTGCACAACAAAATAATATTTTATTCAACATATCATGAGAACAAGACAAAGTCTATTATATAGCCACAGAGATAGTAGAACAACCTCCTAAGAAGTAGGATCTAATAGCCCGAGATAGTCACAGGTAAACAAACAATATTTTTATAACAAAATAACAATATACTCACCATAGATAATAACAAATTACTATAGTAATTTATATATGTGAGCACTACCATATTATTCCTAAAATGCTACACGTAGCCTATCAAAATGCATCAATAGGGCATCAAATCCTTGCGACAAGCCAATATGCGACACATGGTAGAAACAACAAAACATATGAGCAAATGGCCAACTCTTCACCAAATCAATGTGTGCCACATGTCATTATGTGTCCAGATCGCCATGTAGACTTTTGAACGTCATAAATTTTTCGTAGAGCTCAGATTAATGCACAATTGGTCTTGTTGGAAGTTACCGACATGGGCTATAGTCCAACTCATTAAAATTCAAATGTTGGTGGTATTTGGTAGGTGAGAAAGCAGGTAAATGCATTTTTAACCATTAATGCACGAGTCTAGTTGACCCAACCACCTAGATTTGATATGATTTTCCCTCCTTTCTTCTCTAACAAGCAAAAAAGAGATAGGGAGGAGGATCTGATAACTTTACAAGAGGATTTTTAGGAATTAATTGTTGATTGTTGGTGGTTAAAGTTTCAAATCCAAAGTTTCCTCTTTTTTCTCTTCTTCTTCTCTCCTTCTATATATTGTAGAGATTTGTTCTTTGTAATGGCTTTGGATTCTTTATGTTCGCAAGTGTATTATCTAGGTATTACCTTGCATTTTGGGTTGCATACCTTTGGATCTAGTTTTTGCATATGGATACTCACCTCTTCTACCATCGTTATAGACTATACATCGTTTGACGCAAGAAAATTTATTTTGTGGCAATTCCCCCCTTGACTTGTTTTGTTGCATATTCTTGCCTTTTTTTCACATTGGCGGGTTGTTGTGCACTCTCACATCCCTTGCAGTTCCCTTCTCCATTTATTTTTATGAAACTAAATGTTTAAGTGTGTTTCAGACTATGGCACATGTGTCTTCCCTCCTTGTGTGCATTTCCTTCATTTTCACTCAAATCTGGTTGTGTTCATCCCCCTTTTCTTCTAGTGTTATCCCCTCCCTTAGATTAGTTTTCCTTTTTGCATATCCTTCTAAATCTGGTACCTTGGCATGATTAGTATAGGATTTGATTTCAGCATTAGGAGTAGTTGTAGTAGTAGAAATAGGTAGAGAAACCGACCTTCTCTAGAGGTCTGTCTCAAGCGTGCAAGGTCCCACAACTTGGAGACAGTCCCATTGTTGTCTCAACAACCCGATTGGCTGATTTGGGGTGAGTGCAAGTTTAAGCTCCAAGATTTACTGGAGTTTTGAAGGCCTAGAAAATATGTCTAAGTGGTTTATGAGTATTGGTGAAGGTGGTTTTTCTCTATAACATTAATTTTTAGTGAGTTGGTTGTTTGGTGCTTTAGGGATTCTTGAGTTCTAATGGAGGTCTAGATAGTTCTAAATGACATTTTTGACCTATATGGTCTATTAGGCAATGTATTTATGATGTTCTTATGTATTTTTCCATATGATGGCTGACCTAGATGTATTAGATCATAAATCATGTATAAAAGCAAGTTGTGTGGCTCATTTGAGCTAGTTGTGAGAGTGAGAGAAAGTACAAGCTAAAGGGGTGTTTCTAGAGGTGAAGGAGGTATTTGTGACCATGAAGAGAGGGAAATTAAGATGTGATGATGTTATAGAGAGAGATAATATAATCAAGATGAAGAATAAGACCTTGAGTAGGAAGACTACAAAGCAATCTTGAGAGAGATAGAAGAGGAGTGAGCTTCATTGTGTCATCATCAATTGTGTGTGCAACATTTTAGAGATAGAAAAAAAATTAGGTGGCTTTGGTTAGTGCTAAGTCATCTAGGGGCTTGATGCCTCCATGTAGGGTTTGTGTTCTACTAAATCTAGGGGTTAGTGGTCCTTGTGGGGTTGGTGTCTCACTAAACCTAGGGGTTGGTGCTCCTTGTTGAGTTGGTGCTCAATTAAATTTGAAACATGGCTATAATAAAGTTTTGTTTCAGTGGGTTTTCTTCCCCATGAGGGTTTCCCACTTACATATGGTGTTCATGTGCTCTTTTTATTTTATGGTGTGTGCTCTTACACTTTGATGGTTTATGCTCATGTGTTTGGTTAATCATTACTTAATCTATATTTTGATGAGTGTATTACATGGTTGATGAATGTTAGTGCTTAGATGAATGAAAAGTTTTATTCCCCACTAATTCACCCCGCCTCTCAGTGGTTGTGCTTCTAACAATAAAATCCACTTGTCATATTCCAAAATTCACATTGTAAATTATCACTCTTAGGTGAAAAGTGTACAATAGAGACAAGAACGTCTGTACGGTCTAGAGCCTAGTGTATGATTTTGACCTTGCCCACTTTGGTCACAAAATTTCTGTTACACATTAATATTTGGGTCACTTCTCCTCATTTAGACTTTGTAACTTAAATCACCTTTAGAATCATATATAAACAATTGAAACTCACCTTGTTTATAACCTAACACTCATATGGAATCCTATTGCAAAATCTAGAACAAAATGCACCCAAAGCTCCCTAAACTCAAAAATACCTCTGCACATTCATTAGGGCAACACCATCTATACGTTTGAAGCTTACCACTAGGTCTCGGGAACTACCTCCCATATTTACAAGCACTCAAAGTCACTCACTTAAGTAGATTTGCAAGAGAGAAACTTGAGTCAAGCATTGTTAAAGGAAGGATGTCAAATTTGATGGCACCATATCTAGATATCACATGCTAGTTGGAGAATGATGTGTGCTTTGAGGCCTATTTAGATTAGTGCTAACATCGGTGGTGTATGGGGTTCCAAAACATATTTAATGTTTATTGTGTAGGAATTCTCATCCATGGTTAGGGTTTAAAATATTGAGTAGAGTATTCAGAGACCCTCATAGTGTGACCGATAATGAGCTTTATGTAATATACTCACGTATTGTTGCATGATGTGTTGGTGAAATAACGTGTTATAGTGTAGATTATTGGTTTTCACAAATGGTCATAGGGATAAACCCCTCCTTCTTTGGTACAGGGAGGCTCCCATTATTGAATGTAAACTACCTAAAATTGTGGGGTGGTTGTTAGGTTGAAGATCACATAGGAATACTCCATTAAACACGTGGCAAGTGCTTGTACGGTGTATAAGGGATGAATTTTCTCGAGGGGAATTAAAGGGGAGTAGGAGAAATAAGGAGAGGGTTAATGTTGTGAGTAGGAACTATCAGATTCTCACCAACAATAATTAGGGTAGGCCTAAATTTAATTAGAAGGACACAACAATGTAAGCAAACACTGAGACTAACAAACTAGAGACACAAAGTTCTAAATATTCATTAATCAAGGACAAAAAGTTATTTCTTGGTTATACAAGATCACCATTCTTGTAAATATGGAGAGTAGAAAGTGTGGATGAACATATACAAAGAAATAGAGGAAATGTAACTTTTTTTTCTTGATGTAGTAGTGGTATAAATCTCAACAACATACAACAATCAAAAATTTCCAACCCTTTGGAATGGAGAAGCCATTCCAATTTATAACATACAAAAATGTCTCTTCCTCTTCCCCTCATATGAATTTTCATCTCACCACCATGTGACTTTTCAAATTCCCTAGGAATGAAACTAAGTCCTTTTCTTATTTTTGAAAAGGGACTTTTATAATGCAACATTAAGTCACTTAGGTGAATAAGACAAAATAGTGAAAAAGAACACTCTCAATGAAGGAATATAATGTTAGAGAGAGGGAGGAGAGAGAAGAAGAGAGGGAGAGATAGGTGGAAATCTAGAGACGGGGAGCTTCTGTTGATCAAGAGTCAACTTTTGATGGAGATGAAGCCTCTTCTAGTAGAAGAAGAACTTGTTGACTTGAAGCAATTATAGGAACATGATGATTTTCTTTGATTACAAGGTAGGAATTAGGGTGTGGAGATCACTACTTTACTCCTCCAGGCCTTCAAAATTCACTTTTGCGACCAAAAATCAACTATGTAATGCTCAAACCTTTTATGATGGTCTATCAATTATGAAGTAAGTCTTCATTTTGTAGATAATATTGTTTCTTGATTGAAGTTCTTGTCATATGACCACCTATTGAACTAAAATGAGGTGACTGCATATGATTCCCCTTTAGAGGTGTGAACATACTACAAGGTGTTAGATGAGTGTTTAAGAATGCTAATGAGTGAATTATAACATGTGATATTGAGATGGTTTCCTATTATTGCAAACATGGCACTTTGAATGAATATCATCCCCTTGTCCCTCTTGGCTCCAAAATCCTCCTTGAATGGAATCAACTTTAGGATGCTCATACACCTTCTTTCTCATATGCTTCTCATGAGAATAGATGACTTCTTGATCCTATAAACATGATGATCCTGGGTACCTCGGTAGCTTGACTAGCTCATCCTGACTTGTTCCTTGAAGAGATTTGAACATAATGAAAGAGTCAAGATATGATGATCATCACCTCACTTCTTGAGCTTCACATTTCACCTTTGTGAAAAATATGCCATCTCTTTGGATGAAAATATATTTAATATTCATGGACATCCTTTTTTCTCATCTACTCCTCATATATATTATCCTCCCTATAGAATGATTTCTCTTTGAATGAAACTTTATGCCTTTAACCTCCCGTTGGCTAGAAATAGTGTGGTTGCATTATTTTTATTTTGTGAGATATGTGCACACTACATGGAATTTGAATGAGTTTTTAGGGACACTTTGTGTGAGATATTGAACTTCATGGAAATGTGATGACTTCCCGATCTTTCAAACATAATGATATTAGTTTGAGGCACATTGGGAACAATGTATATGATGCAGAACATCAATATTATTCACCTCGAGTCTTAATTCATGTTTGTAAAGGTTGAAAGAATCCATTAGGACTTTGGTTCAGAGCTTCTTGTTTATCCGAAAAGACATCTCATTCTTAGATGAATTCAAACACGATGACTCCCTTCTACCACAATTAGGATGAGTTAAACCATCCAAATTCTTGCATCAAACTGTGCCATGCAAAAATCACCTCTAAATTGATGCTTTAAGCTTGCAGAGGTTTCCTTTTTGTTTAGATGAAAAGAAAAATTCCCAACATTGCAATGGTGGAAAAAGAAATGATATAGGTAGAATGGATGTTTCCAAAAGCTTTCTAAACTCAATTACAAGACTTATTATTTTTAGCAGGTCCTATCTAGGACTGTTATTTTTAGTAAATTTTCACCATTTTCTCATTATGACGTCTCTTGCTCATTTGGAGTGTTATAGATGCTAATAACTTTCCATTTTGAAAACTTACTATTTTTAGGCATGCCCAGCCATGTACACCTATTATTTTTAGAATTGTGTCTTGTGGGTGTCGTGTTGTAGCAAAAACATTTTCAAAATTTTATGTTTTTATACAATCATTATGGTGTCTCTTGCTCCTTTGGAGTGTTATAGAAGCTAATAATTTTCCATTTTGAAAAATTACTATTTTTAGGCATGCCCAACCATGTACACCTACTATTTTTTAGAATTGTGTCTTGTGGGTGTTAGGTTGCAAAAAAACACTTTCAAAAGTTTATGTTTTTATACAGACTCTCTATTCCAAATTTCAAGGTTTTTCGCTTACTGGATCTCTGTAGAAATCAAAAGGTAACTTGCTAAAATTTTTTTTTAGCATGTTTGGACATTAATGAAGGTTGGGAGGTAAAATAACAACAATTTGTTTAAAATGGCTAATTTATGTGAGAGGACTTAGTTTGATTTTTCCATACTTTTTGACTCAAAATTAACCATACTAGCTTAACCGGAGTTGGCTTGAGGTGAATTAAGGAAGTGAGTCACAATTTTGTGTTCTCTTTATCCCCTTTATCCCTTGGGGATATTGGGATAGTCGAGTGTAAAAGTATGACTTGGGAGAGAGAGGGGATGAGAATGAGCATTAGAGGGGCTGGATGAGGTTCTATGGTGACCAGGGGTTGCTTGGAGAAGGGGGTCACACTTTTGTTTCCCCTATATACCATCTATCCCTTGGGAGATAGTGGGAACATATAAGGTGAAAAATTTCAACCTAAGGGTCAGCCATCATGAAAGGGGGCAAGTGAGAAGTCAAGTTGTGCAACCTAGGGACAAAAGTGATGAGAGGTAAGTGATGAAAAGATGACATGAAAAGGGGGTCACAATTTTGTGTCCCCCTTGTCCCCTTTATCCCTTAGGGGATAATGGGGACATATGAGGTGAAAAATTACAACTTGGCCACTTTTGGAAAGCTGGGATTACTCACCATGTCTAAATCGGGTCACCGAGAATGAAAATTTCACCCTAAGGGCTTAGGAAAGTTTTTTGGGGTAAAACCTTATATGATTTTGACTCCAAAATAATTTTTGAGATCATTGGAACTATTTTAAAGTCATAATTCTTCCTGAATTTTAATTTTTATGGCGCATTTCATCTTAGATTGAGAGGATCAGTTGTTTTTGAACTACCTCAAGATATATTTAAGTTTGTCAAGTCCAAGGTGTGAAATGTCAATTAAACATTATAATTAAATAAACATTCATCAAAAATTTAAATGAACATAATAAACATAAAAGTACACAGGACACCAATTTAACGTGGAAAACCCCAATGGGGTAAAAAACCACGGATGAAGAATTTCCATTAACGAGAAACAAATTTTACAGTCCAATAACTCCTTCCCTCACTTCTCTCCTTGAATTTACTCACAGTGAATTAATTCACCTGAATATGGCCCATGACCATATTTAAATAACCCCAAGGGTTATGAATACTAAGTGACAGGGTATACCCCCGATTTAAATAAATTGATTTAATTAAAAACCAATTAACCATAAACTCATAGTTTATATTAAATAATTAAGAATATAAATATTTTGAATTATTTAATTATAAACTAAGGTTTATACTAACACTTAATATTATGTTCTAACACTCCCCCTTAATATTAAGTGGGGAACCATATGCCAACATTACCTATTTGTACAACATGATTTATAAATCCATAAACCATTAGTGAAGGTTTAGGCTAGCATATCACTTTTGAAGGATTTATAACACCTTCATCATGCTCAACTTACCTTTTGGTACAAAAGGATTTGGAATCCATAAATCAAAAGTTATGATTTAGGCTAAGCATGATTTGTGAGACTACATCCCACTGTTGCTCGTGAAAATTCTTAAAACCATATCTCTTGGATTTGTTTATACCACAAGTACCTCCTTTACAAATAGATGCAACACACTAGAATGTACACTGTAAACTTGGCGTTATAAGTTTACAAAGATTGTAAATATTTTTTTACGATGCTTTACAATGGAGTAGAAGTATAGAGGAGAAGGAGTCATCAATCGATAAGCCAATAAGAGGTGAAATTTTCATGAACACTCCCCTCAATGGATACTCTAAAAGGAAAAAAATTGCATGAAACTTACCATATTTTACAATACAAAATGACTGGTAAACATAACTGCAACTTGATCTTTAGACAAACAATACTAGAGATCTATATCACCGCAAAGGATATTCTCTCGGATAAGGAGCATATGAACATCTATATGCTTCGTTCTCTGATGTTGAATTAGATTCTTTAGCAAGATAAAATAAAACTCTAGCCATCACATAGAAGAGGAATACTTCCTTTAACTTCCATGTGTATCTCTTCTAACAACCACTTCAGCCATATGGCTTCTTCAATGATTCCATTGCACTTTTGTACTCTATCACAAAGAGAAGAAATGGAGACTATTGGTTGCTTTTTTGCTGTCCAAGTAATGACACCTGCACCAAAAAAACTTGAACAAAAATCCATATGTATATTTTATATCCAACACAACATCAACATGGTTAGATTCATAATATCCATATAGACATCATAATATAAATCTTTATTGATTTCACTTTTAACCATCTATAAAAGTTAAACACTAGTTATATAACAACTAACATAATAATATGCTTAACAACTAACCATGTTAAAATATGTTGAAAAATTTCAACATATTACTTTTTGTAAAATATATATTAGATGCAATCAATATTGGACATCTCCAATACAAACACAAAGGCATCCCCAAGTGTCATTTGATATGCATATAATAATATTTTTAGTAATCACATACTAAATTAAAATTTAGAAATGTTTTATCAACAACATATATGATATATATCTTCATTATCTATTCTAAGCCCTTTAAAAAAGGTGATAAGATTGATATATAATATATTTGAACAGATAATCAAATCATACAAGAATAATTGCAATATTCACTTTGAAAAAATGATCCACTAAGTGTGGACACTTCCCATAAATTTAAGTGGAGTTTTCTTCCAAAAATTTACCATGTAAGCACTCTTCAATACATTTCATAGGTGAAAAATTTAAGCCTTCGTGCATCGATTCCATTACGTCTAAGCCTAAATCATACTTTCTTGATTCCCAATATAAAGGAGAAAATCATCTCGAATGCTCCACAAAATTATGGACATAGCTTCCTACACCTTTTGTTGATATGCAACAACGTTTTCTCTAGTTGCTTGTCTTCCTGTTGGAGCCTTCTCTGCTTACAATGTCACAAGCGTCAAAGCTTGCTAGCCTTGATTTGCACCTTCAATCAAATTTTCCAAATGCTATAATTATTCCCATTCAACATATGAGATTTATCAATAGTAAAATGATTAGACCCCATTTTTGCGTAAATAAATTTGAATAATTAAGAACAACGAGGATAAAAATAATCAAGGTTCAAGAAATATCCCCTATCATTGTTTAAGCCTCGTAATTGAAATTCGATGAATTTACATCGAAAAGAAGATCATGTCAAACATATAATCTACACAATGGTATATTATATTGATAATACCGATAATTTATCGAAATGTCGGTGAATTTGTTTTTAGTTTTTCATGAAGACAATACGACGAAGATGATGAATTTGTCATCATGTTGTAAAGAAATTTACTATTTCAAAAAGATTAAATCTACTTAAATAATTCTCTCAAATTTTAAAAGTTAATTAAGGAATAAATTTATTTAAAAATGAGAGAGAAAAAACATTGAACAAAAAACATATATTTATATAACAATTTTTTTGGATCATTGCTCCTTTGTATATGTTTGGCTCGACAAAGTTGGGTTACCCAACTCGGCGAGTTAGTCAATTTAATTTAGCCACCAATGCTTATAAACATGCCAAACTCATTCATATAAACAAAAAAAACTATGCAATCCGAACCGAGCCAACTCGATGTACCAAGGAAATGCAACGAGATACACATAACCCAATGAGCCCATGTACCCAACCGAGCCACTCAACCAAGACGAGGCACAATGCTCCTTAAACAAAAGGTTTCTAGTACGGCCTAAGTCATAACTACCAAAGCAAGCACTGAGGGTATTAAACCCCTTTGAAGCCCCTTACATATGTAATTTGGGATTAAAAATCCCAAACCCACCACACATGTCACGGCATGACCCATAGCCACAATGAAGGATGCATGGCAGCGTGTGGAGGGGACTTGTCTTGTTGGCCCGAGAGGAGACATGTTAGCATGTGGTGTGGGGGTATTGTAGGGGAGATGTAGGTGTAAGACCCGCCACGTGTCGATGACCAAGGAGGGTGCAAGTGGAATGGGGCCGCCCCCCTCTCATCAAAAAAACATGACCAACCTACATTTAAAAGGTTAACAAAATTAAATAGCATAATTTAGGCCACATAACATAGGTAAGATATTAACCCGTAAATGTTAAGGTTTATATAGGTCGCTTTAGGGTTTGAATTATGTTTAGATTTATATAAATTATAAACATATAGTTTATAAAACTATGGTTTTGGAAAAAATATTTCAAATTGTAAATAATTTTTAAAAAAGGGTACAAGAGGAGACATACAAATTTGATTTCGATTTTCCAAGGTGAAAACAACTTTACCAGGTTTTATCAACTTTATCGGGGGAACATTGATAAATGATAAACTACTAGAAAAAAATTCATTTCCTATTCTTTTGGGGTTTGTCTCTCTGGCATTTGCAATCTTTCATTTTTACTTTATATTTACCCTTGATAATATTTATCTACACATATTTTAAAACTATAGGAAATATTTCAAATATTTATAATCCATACCTGGTCTCGTAAATGGTTTTCATGTGCATGTAAGAATCTAGAATCCCTTTCACATGTGCACACACCAACTTCAAAAACATGTGTCTCAAAGGGAGGGGGGTTAAATAAATATTTCTACAACTAACTACCTAACCAGCAACCACCCAAACAGACACAACTATTGGAAAATTAATTAAAGAATTGATCACATTCTATGGTACCATGTCAAGTCCGAGGTGTGAAATGTCAATCAAACATCATAATCGAATAAACATTTTAAATAAACATAATAACATAAAAGTACACAAGGAACCAATTTAATGTGGAAAACCCCAAATAGGATAAAAAACCACGATAAATAATTTCCATTAATGAGAAACAAATTTTACAAGATCAAAGAACTCCTTCCCTCACTTCTCTCCCTGAATTTACCCGTAGTGAATTAATTCACCCGAATATGGCCCATAACCATATTTAAATAACCCCAAGGGATATGAATACTAAGTGATGGGGTATACCCCCCATTTTAAATAAATTTATTTAATTAAAAATAAATTAATGATAAAATCATAGTTTATATTAAATAATTAAGAATATTAATATTGTGAATTATTTAATTATAAACTAAGATTTATACTAACGCTTAATATTATGTTCTAACAAAGTCTTGAAAAATTATATTTCTATCTTATAGAGGGTTCCAAGAGATTTCCATTGATATTTTGTTTGCCTCCTAACTCCCTTTGGAACTCCCAAAATCATCCGGAGAACTCACCTTTCATAGTTGAAGCTTTCGTTCCTTACACCCGAATCACCCAATGTTGAACAAATTGTTCCTGAATCAAATTTTCTTTACTAAAGTTCCCTAAAATACCTTGGAAACCTTCACCGTTCTCTGAAACCACCCTTATATGCTTTATATTTTCCTTGTACACTTCTGAGGGTGTTTAATTGATTGTAGAATGGGCAAAAATGACCTTTTAGGCTTCGGAGGAAGTTGTCTCTCATTAAATCTCAATGATTTCATCAATATCATTAGGTACTCTTCCCTAGATAATAAAACACACTTAAAAACATTGTTATAAATTTCCTCCGATCCCGAGTGAAGGTGGAATTGAGGGAAGGTTGTCCAGGAGGAATGATGCATAGTGACCTGGGAAGTAGAATTCTCAATTATGGGCTTGATTGTCATGATCAAAAGTTTTAAATTTTGATGCTAGTCATTTGCATGGCAACCCAATTATAGGATATAGCTTGGGTCTTTACACTACTCCCTGGGGAATTCCTCCACACTTTATAGGTTATTTTGTTTTATTGCATGTTACTTAACACCTTCATCTTCATGCTTATTTACATGCATAATGTTTATTACTATCTATTAGATCAATGAAACTAACACGTGTGTCTTGTGCAACGCTAACTTATCATTACTATTTATATTATTATTGTTACCATTTATTACACATAATTTCTACACTATTATCACTTCTTGTATATGCAAATTCATTCCTCGATTTCTTATGATCATGGATATCTATGATCACAATACTACGATTGCTTTCTTTATATGCCCTAAGGGTCTTGTTTGTCTTATGACACTTGAAAAATAATGCAAAAATGAGAAGCACAAGGATCATGTAGGATAACATGAACATCGATTGAGTTGCACTCCAATAATGTGACAAGGTTCCATGAGGGAGTAGGCATCAACCATGAAGTGCATGTAAATATTCAAAGGGGGAAATATCATATGCCTCTCATAGATATGAAAAAGGTAAGGGGTATAAATAAGGGGTGTTATTTAACCCTCAGTTCCTGTAATCATGAATCCTCAAGTGGAGAAGGGGAGTTACATTCCTAGAATGGGAAGTAACTCCCATATGATGAACTAACACACGATGACACTATCAACCCCCTGTGACACCTAGACCTATGAACTAACCTAAGTGAGATGAATCGCCACATGATGTGGAAAATGAATCACATCAACACCATCCCTTCATTGCAAATTAGGATGAGGCAGAAAGTCAGAAATGAGAAATGTGTCCCAACACTAAAGCTTGATGAGGCACCCATGAACAACAAGGATCTCAAGGAATGGGGAAAAACATCCACCACAAGAGATGAAAAACACTCTCTAATCTAAGAAAGATACCAAAAATGGGTATCAGTAACTGAGGATCCTGATAAGGTACCCATGTATAAAAGGAAAATCTCTTTGGAAGAAGAAGAAAGGAGGAGAAGAAGGAGATGATAGGAACGTAGAAGATGCCATGGACGGATTTGAAATCTACAACTCTAGGAATTCTCCAAGAATAGTTTTGATGACATTATCTTCCACCTCTAGATCAAGAAGAACCACCTACACCTAATTGTGTGCTTTCCCTTAAGAAGGAAATAAATGGAGTGCTAGAAGTCCACCTGCTCCATGAAGGAAATTGGAGGTAGATGTACAAAGAACTCTAAATCTGGTTCACATAAGTGTGCCATAGGTCTAGCAAATGAGTGCCAAGGAATGAAGGTAATGCCACAAGCGTATAACTTTTAGAGTGTAAGAGAATAACATCTACTCGAAAGGATGCCCGAGTAAAGTGAAGGAAATGAAATAACCCCCATAATAGAAATAGGATCCATAAGAAAGGGTGGATCAATGAAGATCTCCTAAAAAGTGGAAGTGATAAGAGTCCCGAAAGGGAACTCCCAACAAAGGAGATGATAGACTCCTCCAAAACACCTGTAGAAGGATGAGGAACTCCATGTACTACATCACAAGTAGGCACTAGAAAAATATGACCAAGGTCTGATAGATACTCATCCTAAAGAGGGGCCTCGAAAAATAGAAGAGTGATGTTTGACAAGTATGAATCATCACATGAAGGTAGAGGATTTGAAAGGGTATCACACACTAAAAGTGGAAAGAAGGTAGTTGATGCAATGATGGTATGAGGCTTAGAATGGGATTGCTCGATGTTTAATGGGAAGGGAGGAGTGTCAACATACTCTAAAGGTGATAAAATGAGGAAATGAGTCCTTAGTGTGTGCACGTATACTTTGCTTAATGCTAAATCAAATGAAACAAGAACTACCACCTAAAATAGTTCTACAATTTACCTAAAACAAAGCATAAACACCATCATGATAAGAATTAAACAAGGGTTAGATGCTAGCATTCATCAATATAAACTTTGAAACTAACAATGCTAAATATCTAAACTCCTCTATTCTCTAACAACAAATAAATGAATGGACCTAAGTAAGCTCCATGGCTATCAAAATAGTTGTCCTTAATGCTCCAAGAACCTAGGAATGGGGGCTAATAAAAGTTGGGCTATAAGACCCTTTTGACACCTCCCATATGACCCAAGCACTTTAAGAAAGAGGCTTAACTCTTCAAGATGATGAACTCTCAAAAGGGCAAGGTGCAAGCTCTTAGTCTCTTTGCTATATGCTTTGCATTTGCTCTCTTAGAAAGTTTAGGTGTAAGTAAAAAGGTAGGTGGATGGCTCTTTATATAGCCCCGAAAGGATAAAGGATTCAACACATTCTCATGAATGTGGGATAAAGGTAAAACATGATTAGGAATGGATAAGGTTGCTTTATTAAAGGTAACCTTACTTTAGAAGGGTTTAATACATGTTTAGCAAGTCATGGGAGTTGGGGGTATTTTAATTAATCAAAGGTGATTAATTAATAGGTAGGTGTAAGCTTATAGAAGCCAATTAGAGGAATATTAGTGTGATTTAGGCTATTAGAAGGGGATTAAATCAATTAAATATTGATTTATTGGTTAAATGGAAGGGAAAACTAATTAATTAATAATAATTAATTAGTCTAGGTAGAAGGGGTGATTTATTAACGGAAGGTCGTTAATTAGGTATTTTTGGATAGGCAACTTAATTAATTAGTTTAGTGTAATTAATTAATAATGATATGAGGGAAAATGAGTGCCTTTGACGATATGTCATTGATTTGCGAGAAAGGGGATAATTAGCACAATTTAAGTATTTAAATTGCTTGGGCGTAATTATAGGTGTCTACATTTGCCCCTCTTTGGGGTGGCATAAGTGATGCCACTTCAAAGATAGTAGACAAAAGAGATTTTGAAGAGATGGAAGAAAAATTAGTAGGAGGGAGAGATGCCCCCTCGAGTGTCGATGGGGTGATAGAAGAACTCGATCGACGATCGAAAAAGGTGAGAAGTAGGCAGAAGAATGGGGACGAGGTAGGATGCCCCGAGGAGAGGGAGAATTAGGGGTGAAAGGGAAGTGGTGTAGAAGAAATATGGATGAGGGGAGAGAAGAGCTTAACCTCTAGCCGCTTATTTGTTTGGAACAAATTTGATGTCATCATATTGCCATAGGAACTACATCATCGGTCCTTATGAAAAATATAAGCATACGACAAAGGTAGAATGACATGAAAAGCCATAATACGAACAATTGTCCATTGCTGAAAATACCAACTCCACGCAACATACAATAATGCAATGCAATACGAGAAGGAAACAAGCTCATATAACAGGGAAAACAAGTACGAACGCACATATCTAACCCAACAACGGTCAAGACAGTTGTACAAATGGTTTGTTATCAGTGCTGAAGAGATCCACAAGTTCGTGATTGACGACAAGGGTTAAAAATGATGCCCCAAGCAAGGATACATGCAAGGGGAAATGAAAATGGACACGGGGTCCATGAAAAGCATTTGTGCAGTAGCGAACTAAATGCAAACACAGACCGCAACCAAAAGTGCCCCAGAGTACAGACGAAGCAAGCAGCTAGCTTTTGTGAATGGTTGTGAATCCAGTGATCCGCGAGTCGTATTAATCGGGGAAGATGTGAGACAAACCAACAGGATATGGAGAAAATACCATGCGCAAGACACAAGTTTCAGCCGTAAGAAGCAAGTTACCATTTTGTAGGGTGTTTTACTTTTTAGGAATTTTTTGAAAATTTTTGCCTTGTTTTTGGATTATATATATATATATATATATAGGTTTTTTGTTGTTTTCTCTCGAAAACAATGTTATATTGTTTTTGTTTTGTCAAAACAATTTTCTATTGTTTTTGTGTTTGGTGAAACAATTTTCTATTGTTTTTATGTTTTCTCAAAACAATGTTCTATTGTTTTTGTGTTTTGTGAAACAATTTTCTATTGTTTTTGTGTTTTGTGAAACAATTTTCTATTGTTTTTGTGTTTTGTGAAACAATTTTCTATTGTTTTTGTGTTTTTCTCAAACAATGTTCTATTGTTTTTGTGTTTTGTGAAACAATTTTCTATTGTTTTTGTGTTTTGTGAAACAATTTTCTATTGTTTTGTGTTTTGTGAAACAATTTTCTATTGTTTTTGTTTTTAACAGTTTTCCAAAGCTATGTGCAGGTAACCAAGAAAGCATGGATGCCCCCAGCGTTAGGTGGGGAATATACAAGGGCAGAAGCCACGCGCTTATGAACAAGAAGGTGAAGTCATTGAGTTGCCCTAGCGTAAGATGGGAAATAACGAAAGACCACGTCCCTTACAGACGAATAGAAGAAGGCAAAGTCGGATCAAGGCTAGACTAGATGGTGTGCACAAGGAAACTTGAAGGTAGAACCAGGTCCAGGACAAAGACAACTACCTTTCTAATACAGAATGCTTGTGAACAACGAATCCTCCCGAGGTGCCGGAAACTGGTTTTCACCCAAGGACTTGTCCAAAGTGCCACAATTGTGTGGTTTTCACTAGTGGATGACCTGTTTTCTCTTTTTTTTTTTTTTTGATGTTTTTGATTTTTTTTTTTTTTTGATGTTTTTATATTTTTTTGTGATTTTTATGACTTTCTTGTGCCATGTTTAGGCATAAAACCTCTTAAGATGCATGGAATTCATGGGCTCCTGGAGCTCATCACCATTGGGGTGAGCCAACTTGTATGCCCCTGTGCCATACTTGGCAACTATGACATAGGGTCCTAACCAGTGTGGTTCGAACTTCCCTTTCTTTTCTCGCTCTGCTCTGGTGTTGAACTGGTTCTCCTTCATAACTAAATCACCCACCTCAAACTGGCGAGGGATGATTCTCTTGTTGTAGTTGCGGGAGATTCTGTGTTGATATACTTTCAGGTGATTAAGAGCGCGAATGCGCCTCTCATCCAGGAGCTCTAACTCAGCCAATCTTGCCACTCGGTAATCTTCATCCTTATCCAAATAGTCCCGAAGAGAAATTCGCAGGGATGGGAGTTCAATCTCTAAAGGGATGATAGATTCTGTCCCGAACACGAGGGAATATGGCGTCGCACCCGTAGGAGTGCAAATTGATGTTCGGTAGGCCCAGAGGGCTGGGTGGATTTGTAGGTGCCAGTTTCGACCGGTTTTGCTAACCATCTTCTCCATTATCCTTACCAAAGTCTTGTTTGTTGCCTCAACTTGTCCATTACCTTGAGGGTAATATGGCGTGGACCATTTCAATCTGATTTGGAACCGTTGGCAAATACCTTTCACAGTTTTGTTCTTAAATGACTTCCCATTATCTGTGATAATGGCTGCAGGGATACCATATCGGCAAATAATGTGATTCATGATGAATTTAGAAATCTGTGCTCCTGTGACATAGGTTAAAGGGACAGCCTCCACCCATTTTGTGAAGTATTCTGTAGCTGTGATGATATGTGTATGACCATCAGATGAGGTAGGAGTAAGCTTCCCTATTAGATCAAGTCCCCACTTGGAGAATGGCCACGGGGTAGTGATTGGTTGCAATGGTTGCGATGGAGCATGGATGAAATTTCCATACTTTTGGCATAGCACACATTTTCTAACATAATTACAACAATCAGTTTCCATGGTGGGCCAATAGTAACCTACTCTTAACAGTTTCTTAGCCAAGACCATTCCGTTTGTATGTGCTCCGCATACTCCTTCGTGTACTTCTTTAATTGCCTGGATTGACTCGGCACATCCAGATAACGTAATGTGATTCCCATCGTAGCCACGGCAGATAAAGTGTACCTCCTAACAGGTGTAACTGGCTATCCGTGAATTAGGCTCTGCTTTTAGTGGGAGATTTCGGGAGGAAATGTACTGTCCTTAAGATAGGTGAAAATGGGTTCATACCATGGTGAATGGGGACCAATAACCTCACAAGCCAAGCAAGATTCTGGCATGTCATATGCGGGCTGGTGTAGATTTTCTACGAAGAATGGCATATCATTGTTCCCTGGTAGAATACGAAGCATAGATCCCACCATTGCCATAGCATCTGCCGATCTATTCTGCGCTCTTGGGATTTGCTCAAAGGTAATGCACACAAAATACTCCTTCAGAGTTTCCACCAACTTCTTATAAGGTATGAGCTTGTCATCCTTAACTTTATACTCATCATTAACCTATTTGATGATTAGCTGTGAATCACCTACAACCTTCACATGTTGAATATTCCACTTGATGGCTAGCTTCATCCCTGCAATGAGTGCTTCATATTCCGCAATGTTGTTCGTGCAAGGGAAGGCCAGGCGGAAAGCCTGTGGTATAGGATCACCCGAAGGAGTAATAAGGACCACTCCTGCACCTGAACCATGAAACGTAAAAGATCCATCAAAATGTATCTGCCATACGACAAATTCTTCAATGTAGAGCAAAGATGCATCTGGCAGATCCAGACTCAAAGGTTCTGTGCTTTGCAAAGGTGCTTCCGCTAGCTGGTCAGCAAGTACTTGTCCTTTAATTGATTTTTGATGGACAAATTCTATATCAAACTCACTGAGTAGAATGATCCAATTAGCCATTCTACCTGTGAGGGCGGGTTTGGACAACAAATACTTGAGTGGGTCGACCTTGGATATGAGCTTGGTCTTAGTATTTAGCAGGTAATGGTGAAGTTTCTGAAAGGTAAAAACAACAGCCAAGCAAGCCTTCTCAATCTGAGGATAATTACATTCATAGGCGATGAGGGTGCGACTCAGATAGTACACTGCTTTCTCTTTATGGCTAAGGTCATATTGGGCGAGCAGTGCACCAATAGCATATTGCGTAGCGGAAATATAGAGCAAAAGTGGTTCTCCCAGAGTGGGAGGCATGAGGACAAGTGGATTAGCTAGGTACTGTTTAAGTAAAGCAAAGGCTTGTTGTTGCTCGGGTCCCCAGATGAAAGTGATGTCCTTCTTAAGCAAATGAGTGAATGAGTGACATTTATCTGCAAGCTGGGAGATAAAGCGGTGAATGGCTTGAATTTTCCCTTGCAAGCTACGCAGTTGCTTGATATTCTCAGGTGGAGGCATTTCTGTGATGGCAGATACTTTAGCAGGGTCTACCTCAATACCTCATCTTGACACGATGAAGCCTAATAGTTTCCCAGATAGCACACCAAAGACACACTTCTTTGGATTTAGCCTGACTTTGTATTCACGTAGGCGTTCAAAGATACGCCGCAAAATGATAGGATGTTCCTCTCTTGTTTTGGACTTTCCCAGGATGTCGTCTACATAGTCTTCCATGATGTCATGAATCATATCGTGAAATATTACTGTCATGGCCCGCTGATAAGTTGCTCCCGCATTCTTAAGGCCGAATGGCATCACCTGATAACAGAAGGTGCCCCAAGGAGTTGTGAAAGCTGTTTTGTGTTGGTCTTCCTCAGCGATCTTAATTTGATTATAACCCGAAAAGCCATCCATAAGTGATAGCATTTCATACCTGCTGGTTGAGTCAACAATCATGTCAATGTTGGGCAATGGAAAGTCATCTTTAGGGCAAGCTTTATTGATGTCCCTAAAATCTGTGTAAATTCGGATACCAATAGGTTTCTTCTGGACAGGAACAATGTTCGATATCCATTCAGAATAATCAATTGGCCTGATGAATCCTGCTGCAAGCAACCTTTCCAACTCTTCTTTAACTAACAAGGCCACTCTTGGGTGCATCTTTCAAAGCTTCTGTTTGATAGGCTTAGTGTCTGCGTGCACAACCAAGTTATGCACGACCAAAGTTGGATCTAAGCCGGGCATGTCTTTGTAAGACCATGCGAACACATCAATAAACTGTCATACTAGCATAGTGAACGCGTCTTTTGTTCTCTGCGGCCGAGTGATGCTCCCAATTTTACTATCTTGGGATCTTCTTCAGTACCAATATTGACATCAATGGTTTCTTCAACTAACAATTTTGATAAATCCTCCATACGCGTAGGATCGGGAGGTAGGTTGAGATCTTCATCCAAGGATGTCTCTATGAGATTTTCATCCTTGGCGTGGTCACTTTGTTTGTCCTTTGATTTTCTTATTTGTTTGTCAGCTAGTGCCTCAAAGAGGTTTTCACTGTGTGACTTGGACTTTGATTTTTGCCAAGGCTTTTCTTTAGAACTCTTGCCCTCGCTTTTCTTTAAATTTTGTTGACCATGAAGTTCAGCCTCCTCGCCGAAGTAGGCGCAAGTGTCTAAGTCGATAAAGAAACCCTTCTTGTGATCTCCAATGGGAATTGTATCCCTTATGCCCATGAACTCTGTAATAGCCTTATCGTTCTCGAATAAATCTAGTGGCATGTGACGTTGTTGGTCCCATTCAACAAGGGAAGGGTACACAAGGTCAAGGGTTAGTTTGGTGGGGGTTATGGTCAGGACAACGTTATTCATGAAAAGGTTCGTGGAGGCCAGATCCTCATATTGGCTACAACAGGAATCCATATCGCTTTGTCTAGATAATCGGAGCCATCCTCATGCTCAGAACAAGTCGCATCTTGATCGTTGGGGTGTGCTCCATAAGGGCGAATCCCAATGCCATATCTTTCTGTTTTGAAATGTGGAAGAGGGATTGGTTCTCTTTGTCCTTGTTCATTCCTCCCACATCCTAGGCCTTTGTAGCCCATGGAGTACATCATTCTGCTAGATTTTTCATATTCTGGGGTTTGATAACAAGATGGCTAAGTGTCCTCAGGGACCCAAGTAGTAGGTGGATCAAGTAATATTTCCTCGCCTAACAAGCCTCCGGTAGGAGCGACCCATAGTATGTTCCTCTCTAGGTCTTCTGAAGCGGTAGTTGGGTCGACCTCTAGTCTTGGGTGACAAGGAGAGGTCATAAACCAAGAGTGCTTGTTGTACATTATACTCCCGACAGCCATATTCCAGAATTTTCATCTCCCATGAATTAAATGGAGATGTTGAAGTAGATGCCCCATGAGTGCAAGAACTAAGAGAATTTGAATCTACTCAAGATTCCATGGCCTCAGAATGAAGAGGGACAACTATATCTGTGGAGGGACATGCGTATGTACCCTTTCGTGCAAAGCTATTAAGAGCTCTACAATGAGCAAAGGGCTCTGAGTCTCCTGGTATTGTTACTTTATGTCCCTCATGCTTCAGCTTGATGCATTGATGAAATGTTGATGGCACTCTGCTTGCATGGCATGGATCCATGGTCGGCCTAGAAGCAAATTATATGGAAGTTCCAAGTCTAAGACGTGAAACTTTGTCTGATGGCAAGTGGGGCCCACCTCCATTGGCAGCGTAATGGTGCCTGCTGACTCTCTTTCCGCGTTGTCATATGCGGTGATAGTGATGATATGGGACTCAAGATCTTCTTCCGTATGTCCCAATTGTTTGACTAATTTAAGCGTGTAAATGTTCAATCCAGATCCATTGTCCACAAGCACCCGTTTGATTTTCCTGTGGGTGACAACTACCTCAATGTATAAGGGAAGATTATGTGTAGGATTCTCGGTAGGGACCTCCCTATGGTTGAAAGTGAGATGCTCACTGGGTGAAATATTTGCCACCGCGGCTTGAAGGTATGCAGGATCGAATTCTAAAGGCACTCCCGACCCCTAAAGAGTTTGATAAAAAATGTCCTTATGCACATTGGATATCTTGAGAAGATCTAAGATCGAGATCTTAGCAGGTGTCTTCTCAAGTTGTTCTAAAAGGTTATATTTACTAGTTTGCGGGGTCAACAGAGAGGGTTCTGGAATCACAAGGCGGGCATGCCTTGTTACCGCAGCGCAGTCCTTTCCCTTGATCCGGATGGTATTGACACGGTCGAGGGGAGCGAATACATCGATAAGTGAATCGTAATGATTGTTATCTCTCTTGGTATATAAGTAATTCGTGGCTTTATAGGTTTGGGATGACTCCCCCGATCCGGTTTTACCTTTTCGACTTATCATGCTTGGGAATGGTTCCTTATAAATCCCCATTTTCTCATTAGGTGTTTGCGTGTGGCTAGGGTTATCCACCTCTATCTCCTCGTTGTCAATGAGGTTTTGAATATAGTGGTGAAGTCGCAAACATTTGTCTGCATTTATGACCTTTAATGCGATGCATTTCACAGTATTCATGCTCCTTATACCATGAAGGTTTAGGAGCGTTGTCATTGAACGGTTGTGTTGTAGGATAGGTCATCATGTGGGCCGCATCCAACTGTTTTAGTATGACAGACAACGGCTCATTGAGGGAGGTGAATGTTCTTCGCTTTGGTGGTGGTTGAATTGGTCCCTTAGTCAGTTTAAAAGGTTGACTGGTTTGGACCGTTTGAACACGTTTGGAATCAGTGATTCCGTCTCCCACCACGTTTTTGTTTTTGTTAAAGATCTTTGGCTTTTCAATGGGTTTGACACTTTGGTTGTCTTTAGATTGGGTTTTGAGGGTGCCTTTGGCAATGAGAGCCTTTTCTATTTGAATCCCTTTCTCGATAACCTCCTCAAAGGTGCAGACACAATGCATTTGGAGGTGGAAAGCTATATCTTGGGTTGAGATTAGGGACGAAAATACTAACTAGCTGCTTCTCAGGGAAAGTGCAAGGGAAGCGACTAGCTATCCCTCTCCATCGTTGGAGGAAGCTGGCGAAGGTCTCATTTGGGCGTTGTTTTGTGCCACACAAGTCTGCCATGGTGACGTCACTCTCTATGTTATATGAGAAATGACGCATGAATCTTTCTGCCAATTCTGGCCAGGTGAAAATTGATCCTCGTGGCAAGCGCGTAAACCATTCTAATGCTTGACCTCTGAGACTCTTAGGAAAAAGTCTGATGAGGTAATTATCACTATAAGACACCTCTTGACATGCCATGTAGAAATCTTTAACATGATCCCTTGGTCTCCCTTTCCTTTGTGTTTGTCAAACTCGGCATATCAAATTTCTTTGGAAAGGGTTGAAGGGTCATTGTCTTGTCAAAAGGATAGGGGCATAGTTCTTCGTATTGGTATTTCCTAATACTCCCTATATTGCTTTCTTGTATGCTCGCAAGCGTTTCTTTCATAGATTGTACTTCTTGTGCGAGAAATTGTTCTTTAGTGGGAGAAGCGGGGATGTGTACATGATGATACCCTGTGTCTTCTTCTCCTTGGTTTTCTCGATGGAGTTCGTGGATCCTAAACTTAGGCTTTGACTTTTGAACGTTCTTGTTTATGTATTTCGTGCACTGAAAGTAAGCAAAGCTAGTTGTCGGCTTAGGTTACTGAGTTGTTGTTGGATTGTGACTTGGTTTGTGTCTTCTTCTTCTAAAGGTTCTTCCTCTTCGTAGTGTGGAGGTTCTTCCCCTGTCTCATGTTCTATCTTTTTTCTTCGTGGCACTTTGATGAGGGGTATTCTATGCCCTACCACTTTATCATTTTCTGCGTAAGAAGTGGAAGCATGCCCACCTGTTAAAATATCTTCCATATTGATAAGGGGGCATTCTTCCTTAGTAGTGTCATTTGTAGGTAATATTGGTTCATTTTCGGTGGGCAATTTAGCCCCTAATTCCATGACCCGTGCCAAAACTCTATCTTTATTTCTAAGGAGAAACTCATCTAGTAGAGTGGGGTCAAAATCAAAGTCTGCGTGTGGTGATTCTAATTCATTTCCACTATGATCGACCATCTCTTCTGTTTCCTTTTCTGCAGAAAATAGTGGTCCTAGATCGTGTCCGATAAATGGGTTTGACCCTTGTCTGTTAGAGGTTTCCCAAGCTTGCGCCTGTTGTTCCTCATATGTTTGTTTCTTTAACCCTAGACGCATCTTGGGAGCCATGTTTTCGTGATAAATTTCACTAAGGTAAGTTATAGATTTGTTCAAAATTCAATGTCTACCCCTAAGTGAAACACAAGATGTACATGTTAAGAGTAAATTAACAGTGTGAGAATACCAATGTGATAGAGTGATAAAGTCACCAATGAAACAATCGTTTGGTACCAAAACCTAATCAAATGAAATACTTCCTAGACTACGTTTCAAAGTAATTTGTGATACCAGATGATTAACAAGATGTCTCCACTTATGCCAAGTTCAAAGGAATGAACAAGACGTAAGTAAATACATGAAGTTAAATGCGATCTCCCAATCAAGATATACGATGAGCAAGCTCAAGTCTGATTAAGACCTATATCTCAAAAAGTGCCAATTACGATTTGCGAATGACACAACAATATCACCAAGATATGTTAACCCACTTTGCAAGAAAGTGGAGTATTGATATCGAGGTGTTATTGATATAACACGCACAAATGGTAGTTCCTAACACCTTTTGAAATCGAGGTAATAATAAAACTGAACAAAAAAACTCAAAGTATAGCTAGGAATAGTTAAGAATGTGTGCAGCGTAACCGTACAATATAGGTATTTATGTCGAGTTTACAAGAAACAAGACATAAATATCGAAATTGTAATGATATGAGACAAACAAACTAACTCCTCTATGGAAGTCCGCAGTGATGAACCACGCCTAACTACAATGACGATCTTGACGTGGGTATCAAGATCACAATGGCTACCAAATGACGTGAAAATGCCTCCACTCACTTTAGACGTTTAACTAACCCAGCCGCAAACATGGATGGGTGTAAACGACATAAAAGTGAGAGAAACAGTCGAATGACAACACAAAGGTAATCACACCTCTTTTGATCAACAAAGTGTCAAAAGAATATGAAGGAAATAAATCAAGAAAAAATGACAAAAAATGCTAGTCTTACTTCGGTAGAGTTTCGCCTCGCCCTAAGGCAAGTAAAAACTAGGCGAAAGTAATACGTCACACGTTTCTCAAAAAGAAGGTTCACAACTCAACACTATTTTAAAGTGGTCAAAGTGGGCTCCTGGCCAAAGTATATTCTCCTAGGTGGTTCTCTCGCCCTAGGTGTTACAAAGTTGCCACGAGCGAGCGCGATTTACCCAAAAAGTCACACTGACTAGTTTGGGAGTATCTCGGCTTTACTTTACCCCCTTGAAATCACAAGGTAGGAAACTAGTGCGTCTACGTGTACTATCACTGGGGTCGCCACAATGGACAACCTGTAACTCTATCTCACAAAGGAATCACTAGTCAAGTAGGTAGTGTGGAGCACTTCCCGTTTCGTCCACAAGGTTCCCTCTTGCGTGGACTACTTTGGGGTTCCTAGAACCACCCCATTGTTGTAGCTTAAGGCGTTATGCCAAAGGGGTTATGTTCCAGTTGAGCGGAGAGGGACGTACCCTTTTCGAAACCTGCAATACAATGTTTTGAATATGTTGTTATTTTTATCTTGTTTAATTAGGTGTGGTTTGTTTGAACACCTTTTGGCAACCTGTATAACAATTGTATTAGTAGTTTTGATTTTGTTTTGATTCCTCCTTTCTTTGACAAGCGTTTTTAGGTCTTGCACTCAAGCGTTAGTAGTTCTCCAAGAAAATCACATTATTTAAAAGAGGATTAAGAGTTGTTTTTGATTCTCAAGATCATCCAAGGATGTAAGAGAAGAGCATACACAACAAATAATCCAATTAAGAAGTAAAGAAAATCTTATCGATCAATGAACCATACAAAATTCTTGATAAATGTTCATTCCCTTTAAACCAAAAGTGAAAGATGAAGTTTCCAATTTACCAAATGTTATAAAATGAAGACTAAAGTTACTTTTGATTCTCAAGATCACCCTAAGTTGCAAGAGAAGATCATACACAAATTTTATCCCAACTATATAGAAATGGAAAACTTCAAATCAAAGGACCATTGAAAAATGCTTTGTAAAAGGTTCATTCCCTTAAACAAAATGAATAATCAAGTTTCCAAGTTTAATCCCAATGTTAACAAGATAGAGATCAAAGTTGTTTTTGATTCTCAAGATCACCAAAAGGTGCAAGAGAAGAGCATACACACACTTTTATCTAAATCGAGTAAGCATGGAAATACAACATTCATCAAAACATTAGACATGTTAGAAAATGACCAGTTTTAAAATAATAGAAAAACCTATAACTTTTGTAAGTGTAAATCCCAAATTTATATTTTCATTGCATAGTTAACTTCAATACCTTTCCAACGCAAAAAAAATGGAGTCATTTCGAGGTCGGGAGCAAAAGTTATGGCCTTCGGAAGATGGGTTACGCATATGCTCTTATGCTCATGGGTATGCACTTGACATGCACTTAAAAATGTCAAAAAAAAAAAAAAACGTCCCTTACTATGCAAAATGGGAAAATTTTTCCAACCAAGATTCAATTTTGACAACAACCCATCACATTAATATATGAATAGAATACTCAACGCTATCAAACATTAACATACATGCTCAAGAATTTAAGATTTTCAAGAAATTGACAAAACTAGCATGTAGAATGATGAAAAAGTAAGCTCTAAAAATGAAAACATGATGAAATCTTGAAATTTTCTCACCAACATTAAATTTTGATAGCAACCCACCACATTAATATGTAAATATAAGACTCAGCACTATCAAACACTAACCTACATACTTAAGAATTGAAAATTTTCAAGAAATTGACAAAACTAGCATGTAAAATGTTGAAAAAGTAAGCTCTAAAAATGAAAACATGATGAAATCTTGAAATTTTCTCACCAAGATTAAATTTTGACAGCAACCCACCACATTAATATGTAAATAGAATACTTAGCACTATCAAACACTAACCTACATGCTCAAGAATTTAAAATCTTCAAGAAATTGACAAAACTAGCATGTAGAATGTTGAAAAAGTAAGCTCTAAAAATGAAAACATGGAGAAATCTTGAAATTTTCCCCTCAAGTCCAATTTTGATAGCACTTCACCTCCTTCATACCTACAAGGAAGACCCAACACATGCAAACTCAACAAACATGTTAAAAAAAACAAGTTAGATCAACATGTGTAAAAGAGGGTTAGTAACCAAAAATAAAACTTAACTACAAAAACTTGAAATTAAGTGCAAAGGACAATGGAGTATGTCCCACCGAGCATGCCAAATGTGTGCATGTATACTTTGCTTAATGCTAAATCAAATGAAGCAAGAACTACCACCTAAAATAGTTCTACAATTTAGCTAAAACAAAGCATAAACACCATCATGATAAGAATTAAACAAGGGTTAGATGCTAGCATTCATCAATACAAATTTTGAAACTAACAATGCTAAATATCTAAACTCCTCTATTCTCTAACAACAAATAAATGAATGGACCTAAGTAAGCTCCATGGCTATCAAAATAGTTGTCCTTAATGTTCCAAGAACCTAGGAATGGGGCTAATCAAAGTTGGGCTATAAGACCCTTTTGACACCTCCCATATGACCCAAGCACTTTAAGAAAGAGGCTTAACTCTTCAAGATGATGAACTCTCAAAAGGGCAAGGTGCAAGCTCTTAGTCTCTTTGCTATATGCTTTGCATTTGCTCTCTTAGAAAGTTTAGGTGTAAGTAAAAAGGTAGGTGGAGGGCTCTTTATATAGCCCAAAGGATAAAGGATTCAACACATTCTCATGAATGCGGGATAAAGGTAAAACATGATTAGGAATGGATAAGGTTGCTTTATTAAAGGTAACCTTACTTTAGAAGGGTTTAATACATGTTTAGCAAGTCATGGGAGTTGGGGGTATTTTAATTAATCAAAGGTGATTAATTAATAGGTAGGTGTAAGCTTATAGAAGCCAATTAGAGGAATATTAGTGTGATTTAGGCTATTAGAAGGGGATTAAATCAATTAAATATTGATTTATTGGTTAAATGGAAGGGAAAGCTAATTAATTAATAATAATTAATTAGTCTAGGTAGAAGGGGTGATTTATTAACGGAAGGTCGTTAATTAGGGTATTTGTTGGATAGGTAACTTAATTAATTAGCTTAGTGTAATTAATTAATGATGATATGAGGGAAAATGAGTGCCTTTGATGATATGTCGTTGATTTGCGAGAAAGGGGATAATTAGCACAATTTAAGTATTTAAATTGCTTGGGCGTAATTATAGGTGTCTACACTTAGTAGCACTCTTGTCATCAAAAATAGAAGAAAATCCTTGTCATCGAGATATGGAACCAAGAGATACTTGTATTAGAGGAAGTGTCATCACATGAAACAGAAGAGGAGACAATCGTATCAACAACAACAACAACATTATGTGAAGTGTCTCTAAACAAGGATTGAAATATTCTCTAGATGGTGTGGGGAGGATTTGAGTCTTCCACGTGAAAGTGGAGAGGTATAGAGACATGCAACATCAAGTGACCAACAATATGGTCACATGTGTCGAGAAAGTTATCAAGACGATTGAAATTAGTGGGTGAAGGTTTTGGCCCATATAGAAAGTGTGAAAACCCTCGTAGGTAAAGTAGTGTTCCATAAGAACATGCCATGATGTGTAGTTATCTCTCTTAAGAAGAACTGAAAGAGGTTGTAATGTGATCTTGTGATGCTCAAGACTGGAAAGAGAATCCTCCATGATGTAAAAGCAAGAAGTGTAGAGTGCACAAGAAGAGGAAGTGTGGATACAAGCAAGGTGGAAAGACGTTAGACTCACCAAGAATGCATCTGCGTACAATACAACACCCGAGAATAGTAATAACCCCCAATTTTTGACACTTTATAAGTAGTGTGTGATTATAATAAGGTGTGTTGATGCAACCTTGGATAATTGACCACTCACCTTGCAGTAGGCGATGAATTACACAAGAGTGGAGGAAAAAATGAGTCCTATTTGGAAGAAGAGGAATGACACGTAATGAAGAGAAAAATGGTGTAAGCACAACAAGGGTAAAAACATTACTTAGTATGAGAGAAGGTGTATCACATCTCAAAAATTAAGGCTCTCTTTCCATAAGGATGTGGTGAATGTGCTCACTAGTCACAAGCTAAGAGGAGCACTACAATACAAGGAGCTAGAAAAATGGCTTGGAAAGCCCAATAACCCTATACAAAGGCCCGAAAAGGTAATCCCCTTTGTAAAATGATGAATTTTATTTAATTTACCCTTAATTAGGCTGGAATGATTAGAAAAAGAGGGAAAAAACAAAAAAATAAAAAAGGGGAGAGAAGGGTCCTGGCTCAAGGAGGGCGAGTTGGGGGAAGCTCGACCAAGCTAGTTGGAATGGATTGGTGTGCAAGCCGAGGGGGAAACTCAGCGAGTTGTGTAGAGCTCATATCGGTGAGCTAAGAATCAAGTTAGCTCTGTGAGTGCATGAGTCAATGTAAATTTATGCCAAGGTGGACCGGGCCGAGTCACGCTAATGTGGGTCGACAGTGCCAAATTGGATGAGGTGGGTGTTGTACAAAGGTCAAGGTTGTCAAAGACGTGTCGAGTAGTGGAGAAAAATACCGTTGTAATCTAAGATGACATGTGAGCATAACTACTGAGGTCGTGGCTGAGATTCGTGGTGGGGTGTCGAACTACCGATCTCGAGTCACAGAGGGTTCAGCGGTGAGATGGTTGGGGCAGAGTATAAATGATGACAAGTGGATCTAGGGGTAGAAAATACTTAGAAAATGTACCATGATGAGCATGATACAAATGAACCAGAGGGATGAGAGGGTTTCACCAAGCAAGGTCATGGCCATAATAAGGAATAGAGCCCCGATGATTTGATTTTGATGCAAGGAAAATGTTGAACCAACTCGGAGTGGAAACCAAAGACACGGAGTAAACAAAAACTAAAATACAAGTCGTGGCATGAATGTGGAGCTCCAACAGATGCGGACACAAAGAAAGGAAAGAGAATAATCCAAAAATAAGGGGTCTAGAAGATGTAAGCATGATATCGGGTGAGATCAAGTCAAACTAGAGTGGACCAAACACGAAAGGAGAATAGAGCGCTTAAGAGCAATGCAGATTCTAACACAGGGAGTGTAGGATGCATCAAGTCAACAAAAAGGTAACATGATCATGACACGAAGGTGGAAGCCAAGATCATTTTGGAGTACACATGTCAAATATTGATGTAAAACCTAATGCCTAGACCTATGACCTCACCTAAGTGAGATCACTCACCATGTGATGTGGAAAATGACTCACACCAACACATAATTTCTTACACTATTATCACTTCTTGTTTATGCAAATTCATTCCTTGATTTCTTATGCTCATGGATATCTCTGATTACAATACTTTGAATGCTTGCTTTATACACCCTAAGGGTCTTGCTTGTCTTGTGACACTATGGGTGTCCCATGTATATGGCTCCACACCTATATCCGACTATGATTTTACATGTTTTTACTTAATTACACATTTTTGTTTCTATTACTCTATTTTTCTAGCTTAGACTCGATACTTACACTAATATTTTTCTATGGCATGATTTATATGTTGATTATAGACTTGTTTTACCATGGAGTAAGGCGTGATTGTTATTATTCTATGTTATTACTAGTTACTTTCTACATGTACCTTTACTTGTTGCTTGTTTCTTGTCCTATGCATCATGGTTGCCATCATGTGCAACCCCTTTTATAGGTACAAATTCTCAATGGTGGTTACCACTTCAGAGTCTTCCACATCCTCCTATATATTATTAGACAAATAATACATGGGTATAAATATTTTCTTTTGAGCTAGGTGCTCAAATATTTTATCACATGCACCTCAAAAGAGGGGGAATTTAATGAGGTATTTCTACAAATACAAACATATTACATGATACATGAACATATTTCGTAGGGCTCGGATCCTCAAAAAGGCCACATATACTTTGAAATTTGGTAAAATTCAAACATGGTCAAAACTATACAAAATACTTAGGACCATGGTATGATCCTAACCTCCCATAAGATCTCAAATAGAGGTTGATTATGATAAAATGTAAAATCCTAGCCTAATATGATGCTACAAAAAGTAGTAAATAATAGATATATAAATAAAGGAAATGGCCCAAACAATCGAACAAGTGAAATATAAAACCCTAATATGCAAGAGAGGGTTGAGAAAGCCTTAACTTATTTGACGAAGATGCAAGACTATGTCGTAATGCATACCAAGTGAATAAGAGGAGGAAATGACTTCACACAAGCTTGAGAAAAAAGGTGCAAGCTATTTGATTGGATTGGGGCACCTGGAAAGGGATAGGGGTGCTTGGGGTGCCCTAGTATGAAATTTGGGCGCCCGGTGAAGAAATGACCAGAACATCTTTTGGAACTTCATTAAATATTTGCATGTGTTCGCTTCTTGTCACACTGGTGTTGCTAAAATTTTTGTATATCGCTACGAATAAGAGATGAAGAAGAGACATGCAAAACCCCAAGAAAAGCATCAAAACCCTAAAAAAATAAATATGCAAATGAAGGGGTCAGATTATCCTTAACAACCATAATGGTGGGCTTATAAATGAGCGTTGCACTACATTTTAGACCCAAATGTAGTTCTAGTGTGTTTGTGCAAAATCATGCCCTAAGTGCTCTTGTGTCACCACACTTTGTGAGTACTTGAGAAATAATTAGATTTAGAATGTAAGTAAAATGGTGCATGGAATAGAATAAACTCCCCTCTTATGAAGAGTTATGCAAAATAACGAGCCTTTGTCCCTTGTGATGGGGCTAGATGGATGCAAATTGACCCTTATAAGTCTTATATGGATGCACTCTAGTGGACGATAGTAGATGTTTAGTGCTTGGTCCCTCATTATGGTCTCATAACTTTATATTTATAGGGTTCCCTTGTTCTAATTTTGTAATTAGCCCCGAAAAGGCCAACCACCAAAAATATAGAAATTTCAAATGACTAGATAGTGTCCCAAAGGTGAAGTTAAAGTGCAAAGAGGATCGGGGCACCTAGAGGGGACCAAGGCACAGGGCACCCCGGTCTTGGCTAGAATCCCGATCGAAAATAGGTGAAACGAAAAATGTCAATACAGATGGGAAAAAGTAGGTGTAAGGTGGAAAATATGAAAGAAAGAAAAGTAAAAATGGCCAAAGACATGGGTTAATTATTACTCTTTTCACTTGAGAACCATATGAATAGTAGTATGAGACCGGGACTAAATATTTACCCAAAATGTGTGATTTAGTGACTATATTTTCCCCCACTTTATGTTGGTGAGTAGAATGCTCATGTAACATAAATTAGATAGACATGCGTGCACTGATATCCATGTAGAGTGATGTTGAAAACTCTCTCGAGGGACTAGAAAAAGCATGGAGTGACACAAAAGGTGGAGCATGGAGAGTAAAGATGAAAAAGTGTAAAAAGTGATGAGAGTGATCCTAGGGTGAAAGCACATGTGTAGATGTTAATGCGTGTAGCGTACTGCATGGTTAGTATGATGTGTGTGGTGTTGTTGTTGACACCATTGTTGTATTTTTCATTGAATTCTTACTTCCCATATGGATGAACTTGTAAAGTATAAGATGATCAAATAGTCAAATACACATGTATATGTGTAAAAATTGCATGTATATAGTAAAAATAATGTAAATGAAAGTATGAAAATGAAAAAGGAACATGTGCACCTGATCTATGATGAGAGAAAATGGTGCGAAAAGGTTATACTATAATTGTCGATGAAGAGCAATATTTTTGGGTGATCTCCTACCAATGTGGCCAAATAAGTGTAGGGAGAAAGGTGTGTTATTATCTAACTTTTAACTTCTTCCCTGAGAATGTGAAGAGATCTTTGTACTGTCTAGTTTTTTGGGCAATCCGACGCCACTAGCTGAAGTAGTGTAGGGAGGAAAGTCCATTGTATCCTCTAACCTATAACTTATCCCCATAATGCTAAGGACAACATGTCTTGTAAAAGCCACTGTGTATTGGGGTTCATAGACTGGTTTTAACCCACTTTCAATGGCGTAGACCGACCAATAGATCGAATCAGTATTGGTACTGTGTGTAAACCAAAAATTATGCCACCCTTTCTTTGGGGGTGCATGCAATGTCACAGATAGGAGAATGCGTCCCCAAAAGAGGACCGACCACATTAGTTGAAACAGTTCCCTACAAGGGGAAAATAATGCACTTGGTAAATAACATGGCACATGCAAACATGTGGCTAGAAAACAAGTGTTAGTATGAACAAGCATGCATGTAGAAAACAAGTGTAAGCCAAACAAGCACTTTGGAAGCTAGAACATAAACAGACAATGTAAACATCCAAGAAGATAGTGTAGGCTAAAAAAATTGGGTTGTAAACACGAGACACCACTCACAATGTCGCAAGACACTCCAGTGCCATCATGGCCGTAAACAAGCAAGTGTGTACACATAACAAAGGGAAAGGATCACAAACAAGACAAACAATGGCATATAATAATAGAAAATGTAATAAACAAGTATGGAAGAAAAAATTCTTGTATATAAAATGTTGCACATGAAACACTCGTTAGCATGTTAGAAAAATAACAAGCATGTCAAAGCATGCATAAACCAAAGTAGTGTGTTATGAGCAAAATGAAATAATAACACTTGTAACATATGAATGTAGATGCCCCCAGGGGTAGTGTATGAAGCATCAATGTTGCATGTAGTAGATCTATATATGTGATCGCAACTATAAAAGGATGTGAACACGCATGTGTGTATGGTAAAGATAATGACATAAAAGATATCTATCTAGCATACGTAGTAAACATGTAAAAGTGCAAGCAAGAGCAAATGAAACCCTAAAATGTAGTATGATGTGGATGGATGGAATAGGATGTAGAATGGATGATAGGATCTGCATGCCCCCAGTGAATGGAAGTGTATGTAGTGAGGTTAATTTAGTATGCCCCCTTAATAAAATAATGAACAAAAAAGAGAGTGTGTCATCGGAAATGGTCAAACTATGTGTTGTGTGTGGTGCGTTGTGATGAGTTCGTAGTGATGACATGCGACATAGAGATGACATGCATGACCATATAGCCTAAGCGTATATCACAACAAGATGAATAGGAAGGGGGTGGGGATTTAGCCACAAGTGATGATATAACCTATCACGAGATTATGCTAGAAGAAGTGATCCTATAGCCTAGGATGTATATCACTAATCTTAGAAATGTTGCATTGAGAAATAGCTTTAAGTGAATCAATGCATGAGTGTGATTTGGTCCATTTGTGATGTATACCCTCAACAATCTAGTATGAACTGTGAGACTAAAGTGTATCATAGGGTAGTGAGTGTAACACGTAGAGGTGAATATGAAAAATGCAAGATGTGTAGATGACCTAAAATGTGTAATGTAGTAAATGTAAGATGTTAGATTTAAAGTGTAATGTGAAGGATGCATCTTTGCAAGATGATGGGTGTGATGTGTGAAAATGCACAACACACATGATAGCTATGGTGTAGTGTGTGAGTGATGTGTAGAACATGTTTGATGTATGTAGGACCGATGCATAATACGAAGTGTAGATTGTATAAAGATGCACAATGTCTATAGCTTATAATGTGGTGCATAATGTGTAGATGATGTGTGATGATATACGGTTCCTAACGTGTAGTGGTTCTTTGTGCGGTTTGTAGGGGTACATGTGTATAGAATGCCTTCAACATTCAAGTGTGAACCGAAGCTAAAGAGTGTGTCATCGGGTAATGACGATGTATGTAGTGTAGATGACTATGCAGATGCTAGAATATGGATGTGTGTAAATAAAAGTATAAAATGTGTGTTGATAAGATGGGGGTGGGGCAAATTTTATGCCCCTAAGTGCATAAGGGTGTGAAAGAATCAAGTAATATCATTAAGGAGATTGTTAGCATCTAGATCAAAGTCATATGGTTCTCGCATCGAAAACCTGATAAGTTATAATGCCGGGTTAGTCGTGAAATGAACCATTGAGGTGTAAACAATACATACCCATATCATATTCATCATTAGTGAAGGGTGGTAAGGGAAGCGTACGTACCCAAAATTGTAAGGTATTGTACTGCCAGAATAGTGTAACAAGTTCCCCAATGATGATACAGGTCTCCTCGCAAGGTGTTCGGGATCCAGAAAAGCCCTCGGAGTATGCGTTAACATCCCGCATGCCTCGCTTAGCCCCCGCATCCTTTGTTTTCCCCTTTTTCCCTCTTTTCTTGGCTTTTTGGTCTTCAATGATGAAACCGCCGCCGCCCGTAGGTGGTGGTGGTCTCGTGACCGCCCCGATCGGGCGGCGGTCTGCAACCGCCGCCCCGCTCGGGCGGCGGTCCTTTACAAGTTTTCCAGAAAGCATTTTGACGTGACTCACGTAAAAGATCAACGTTTCACCAGCTTTCCTTGCCGACTTGGGCTTGCATTTATGTTTTTGGTCCCCTGGAATAGTGTTTGGCCATTGTTTATGGTTTTTAGAGTTCAGTTTGGTTTTGATCTTTGGGTGAATGAAAGCTATAAATAAGTGGCTTGTGCACAAGAAAATGGCCTACCCCTCATTCACTTTCAAGCTCTCATTTTTATAGTTCAGTCTTTTGTTCTGTTTAGAGCCATAGTTTTAATTCTTTGCATGCTTATTTAGCATTGTCCAGCTGTTGGTAAGCCACATATCCAGCTTGTGTAAACAATGTTGTTGTTTTATCCATTCCATTGGAGTATAATAGCTTAGGAAGCCATTAAAGTTACAGGTTTTGCTCTTCAAACATGATAGTTTCAGGTTCTGGTCGCTTTACGTTGCATGACTCGCAATAAAATCCCGCTAGGAATTGCATAAGCCAAGCTCTGTACTCTTGCGCTATCCCTCTCCTACTCGCATTTTCAATCGAAGATTCGAGCTGTCCTTAACCCAATATCTACTTACGATGTTAGCATTACACGCTTTTCTGGATCCACGTGAACACGAAAGAACGAGGAGATCACACTGAGGGGACAAGATCACACACACCATCGGATTCGCCACTGTTCTGCGGAATCCAGGTTTTAACTTTCAAAGTTCTAGTTAGAATCATATCAAATAAAATAGTTAATTGCTTCATTTCAGTAAATTCTATTCTCGATATTGCCAGGGAAGCTGTGAGGATTGATAGTTTCTGAGAAACTATGATTCACTCCTCACTTCTGAGGTAGGATCGAGAATCTTGCAGATAGATGAGCTATTTCATTTGTTTAGAATAAATCTACAAATCACACAGGCAAATAACTACACTCGGTTATCTTGTTTGTTTTAAATTGTTATTTAGTTGTTATTTCTAGATACGTTTAAATAGTTGCTTTCCTTAAATTCTTAAAAGGTTTCTTAGAAAAATAGAAGTTATATATGTTTTAGATTTATTCTACGTAGTTAGAATTTGCTTTATTACAGTTAGATTTACAGTTTATGACAATCACGGGACCTCAGGAGCCCAGAGAATACATATTTGAGCCAATCGTGCCTCAACCAAACCTCGTCACAGCAATAGTTGACATAGACCAAAATCTTAGAATACAAGTATTCCAAACAACAACAGATTTACAACTGATCAGTTCTTAGTTGAGAGGATTAAATATAGAAGACGACCAAGCACACACGTTTTGGTGAAACCAACCAAACTACGATTACTCTAGGAAAACATTCACATGGCTCGTAGAAGGGTTCGAAATAGAACAAACCTTTGGTTGTGATCCTTTGGTCCCACAAACCGAGTGCGGAGATACTCTCACGATACATAGATACCAGTCTAAGGATTCGAGGTTGCATGAATGCCCTGTGAGATATTCTCGAGAAAATCACGCAATTGTTGGTCCTAAACATAGAAGCCGAGAAAGCATATGATTACTGGATACTAGGAATTAGGACTTGATCTTGTGTATGACCATAACAGGACCACAACAACCAAGAGTCTACGGTTATGACCCACAAGTCCCACAACCTAATGAATCCATAAGTCAATCAGATATAAACACTAGCTTACGCACACCTTTGTATTCCAATCCACTCCACTTCCACCCATCATCATCGAACAATTGTCCTTATTAGATATAAGACCCAACGAAGCTAGAGAATTCGGACTAGGCCGAGAGAATCATCCGTAAAGTCAATTGTTTTCATCCACCATATGACCTTATCTGCAGACGCATACACGAAACTATCCTAGGTCATTTTCCACCTGCTCCACAACCCATAGATCGAATCACGCCAGAGCTCGATATTGATTGGAGCCTTCGAGTAGTCATCCTTGCCGATCGATCTATCACACCAGTCCAAGTTAGAAGGGCCTTCTTTGCCTTAGATTCGCAAATTCCATTAGTGCGTATCGAAGACATTAGATTGCCTAACTAGTTTAACTACATCCCATGCATATTCCACCCCCACCAGCTGTCTCGGCATGACCTCGGGAGGTCGGGTACACGGAAGAGTTACCTGTAGATTCCCACACTCGCTTGTCACTTTTCCGGTGTACAAAATTGGTGAACCTGACGTGAAGCAAAAAAAATTAGTGAAGCTGACGTAAACTTCCTACTTTCTCGTTCGGAGTCATAGTATCACGTGTTCTTTCACAAATCACCTTCGCTCCTTCCCATTATTCTGCGGGTATTCATATACCCCCCGAATATGTCGGGATTCGATGCATATGGCAGACCCCTCTTGGGTCTTGAGGCATACTACGCCCAACAGAATAGACAATCATCACCCTCACTCTCAATATGGGGTGACAACTATTCAACTAATCAGTTGTCAACACAAACTCCAAGGACCAGATATAGCTCGTCCTTTCAAACTGAGGAGTTAGATCAACCCCCTCGAACGCAACAAACAGAGCCTTCAGGTTCGAACAATATGATGTTTACCGAGAATCTGGTTCGTCTCCTCAGATGCTACTTAGACCACAAATTAGTAGGCAATCTGATCCATACCTGGTCTTAGATGATGAACAGTCAATACGTTATCCTAGGAGTGAACAACGCTCCCGGGGCATGTACCCACCTATAGGAGGTCTACAAATACAACCCGAGGTCTCTTTTCAAGAAAATACCTCTATGCCACTGCATATAGGAAATAATCTCGAGAAACTTGGCAGGATAGCAGCCAATTCATATCAGGATATCACATGCCTATACAATACCAGGGTATAAAACAAACGCCACTAAGGCAAAGCACCGTGACTTCACCAAATGAAGTCATTTCAACGTTAGTAGAAAAAGTGAGAGGGTTAGAACTTGCTCAAGCAAGTCAAAATTCTCAGTTCGTGCAAGCAGGAAGTTCCAATCCTCCATACTACCCTGGCCAAGTAGACCTCCTCACGAGAGTAGGCACGTTAGGCATGCCTCCTCAGCATCCATAACAAACGCCAACAAGGCCCATCATCTCTAACACCGTTCCTCCCGGTCTAGTATCAAACAACCCATTACTAAACAATACCCCGTCATACTTAAACATGTACTCCAAATCACCGCAAGGAGATATGTTATCCTCTCCCGGCCTTTTTAATCAAACACAGGACTTCCTATGCCCCTGCCAATGCATACGCTGCGCCATATCAACAACCCATCCCACCATCACTCCCTCAACAACCACCATCAATGGTCGAAACCTATGCGATAGGGACTTATTCAGAATATCTGAAAGAGCCCTTAGACTTCGCCATACGAAGCGTCATGCTTCCAAGACCCCTTCCCAATTTACCCAAGTACAAAGGTGAGGGAGATCCAAATGCACATATCAAGGCTTACGCTACAACCATACGAGAATTACTCCCTTGGGATGGGGTTGTTGCTAAAATATTCCGCAAAACTTTGGAGGGCATCGTTCTTGATTGGTATTATAGAATACCTGAAGCCTCCATCCATTCATTCAAACAACTTGTGTCTCGAGTTCATCAAGGCCTTCGACATGAACAAACCGTTGAGAACAGAATCGGGGAGTTCTTACACATTAAACAAGAACACAACGAATCATGTCGCCCATTTCATCCAAAGGTGGCGTACGAGTCCTTTATTCCTTGGCAAGTGCTCCAAACATGGATCAAATGGAACTATGTGATTTATTCTTTCATTCCCTTAGCAGAGAAGTAAAGGAAGAAGTTCAGAAGTTCCCATTACGAACTTACGATGAGGTACTGGAGAGTGCCCTTCGAATAGATCAAGCAGCGATAGATAGTGGTCGTAAGACATATGGAACAAACGGGAGGTTAATCACCCCCAATCAGAACACTGCAAATTATCCCACTACCAAAAACGTTAATCAAGGACCTAAAATCCTTAACAAAAATCGGGGTGTAACAACCGATGGAGTAACCGACCAACCCAAGAAGGTAAATGTTGTCAATACTCCATCACAAACAAACAACCAACGAAACAACAACTTTACCCCGACAATCAACACAGTGGATTTTAACCATCCACAACAACAACAATGGCGAAATCCCATACAAGGGCCAAGCCAAAATTCAACTAGGTATCAAGACCAATTCAAACCAAAGACAACAAACGCAAAATTTTAATAGACAACGGTTTGATCAAAATTACGGGCCACAATACACATCAAACCAACAAACTAGAAATTACAATCCCAATTCTTATTGCATGGTTTCCACAAAATTCGGGGTCATGATACTAGAACGTGTCGTGAATATAATAAATTCATGCAACATTTGCCGAAGAACAAAGACAGCTTCTTCACATTTATTTTTGCGATCCTGTATCACCACCACCAAACACGCTACAAGGGCGCCTCTAATGCTCCCCTCAAGATCTTTAATGATCCACTCCCAAATCATGATAATAATAGACTAAATCCAACTGGGATGAACAAGGGTGCAATGCTGGGAAACAATGATCACGAAGCCTCGACTTCACTAAATCCATCGGTTGCGCCACAATTAGGGAAGTCAACTAGACCTAAGATAGTCAGGTTTGGTAGAACTAGACACCGAGATACCTATCGAAGCTATAACAAGAACATGAGAGTATTTCTCTCAACCAAGCCCAAGTCATCCGCCAAAATGTATAAGAGTCAAAGAAATAGTAGAAAAACCCATCTAAGTGCCTCCGATTTAATTAGTGACCTAACAAAGACCTCACACATTTCATTTTTGGGACTTACTAAAGAACTCTCCTCCTCACAGAGCTGCTCTTTTAGAAGCATTAGGTCTAGGTCATCTAATTAACATCACCCCACCTCCTGAAACATAACTAAATCACGTAGATTTTGATATCCACCCTCCGGGGCAGCCGGATAAGGATGTCGAATTCATATTCGAAATAAGTAAAATACCTACATATCTCTTGAGATCACACGCCGAGGTGATCCACCTTACACTTACAAGTATGGGTTTATAATAACTACGTAAAGCGGCAATGGTTGACGATGGGGCCGCAGCTTAACATAGTCCCTTTCTCTTTCCTCCAAAAAACTAGGATATGGGGAAACAAACCTGCTCCACCACTCGAAATACGTTAAGAGGCTATGATAGCCTTAAAGCCACTTTGATAGGAACCATAATACTGCCGGTCACCTTAGGACCCAAAACAATCCTGACTGAGTTTTATATTATAGATCGGGAAACTAATTATAATATGATCCTCGGCCGACCATGGATACACCGAATGAAGGCAATCCCTTCTACTTTATTTCAAGAAGTAAGATTCCTGCATCTAGGAAAGGTGTTTGTAGCCAAAGGTGATCCAAAACCTTTCGATTTGCACCTGGCTGATTTAAAGAAAAGACCAGGTGTGCATTCAGAATTTGAACTTCCAACAAACCAACTTAATAAACCCACTAACCCAAAACCAGAGGAAAAGTTGGTACCTACGATGGATCTTTAAGCTATCAGCATAGCCAAAACAACCCCAACCCCCAAAGATAAAGCTAAAGAAACGGTATCATTAGGGACTACTGCAAAAATCGTTGAGTTAATAGAACAAGATTCACCAATGTTCTTACCATTTGATTCAGCAGGCATAGGATATTCCCTAGGTGTTGGTTCCCTTCCAGCAGAGGACCTCTGCATGGTAGAAGTAGAGTGCGCAAACACAGCGGATACCCCAACATCCATACTCCCGGCTAAGTATTAGACTCTCCATTTCGATGGATCTAAATGCCGTTATGGAGCGGGGCGGTATAATTCTTACTTCACCCGAAGAGAAAGTCCTGCCATTTGCCTTTAACTAAACTTTGAATGCACAAATAATGGCGCTGAGTACGAAGCCCTCCTCCTTGGCCTCACCTTAGCCAAAAGAATTGGTATTGATAACCTCAGAGTCTTAGGAGACTCGCAATTAGTGACAAACCAGGTTTCTGAGGTATACGAAACCAAGGACGAACATTTACAAACTTTTACAAAGAAGCCGTATTGGATTTAAGCAAGGTGTTTAACTTCATATCCATTGAAGCAATCCCACGAGAGAAAAATCTTCTCGCTGATTCAATAACAACTTCAAAGCATCACGTTTTACGCCAAGCAATGAGTTAAAAGATACCCATTACATGGTATCCATTCGTGATGAACCATTGATAAAGATAATGACAACTCCCCTTCCAAGTAGAAGTGAATATACCATCCTGGACCGTATTGATAGTGATACAAATACTTGGGATTACTTAAACGCCTATGCAAAGCACTACATCTCTCCTATCACATGCTAGATTTATCCTTAATTCCACATTCATCTTCCTACTTTGGAAATCCCGTGATGGATCTTCCTCACAAATGGAACCTAGCATATACACAGTAGAAAATGTGGATGATTTGGATTTACCTCCAAAGACCACCCGAATTCGAAGAGGGTAACGCCTCTTTGATCGAAGAAACAATCGATGTCAACATCGGGACGGATGACGAACCAAAAATCTTGAAATTAGGATCATCCTTAACCCCAGAAGAAGTGGAAATACATACGCAGATCCTCAAAGAACATCAGAAGGCGTTTGCATTTAATTATAAGGAGATGACAGGAGTCGCACCCCACATTGCGGTGCACAACCTCGTCACTAAATCAGATGCAAAGCCAGTTAAACAAAAATCAAGACCCATGAAACCCAAAGTAGCTCTCATGGTAAAGGAGGAGGTAATAAAACTCCTCTGGTAGGATTTATTAAACCAAATTTGACTATTCCCAATGGGTATCTAACATCGCTCGTTCCGTTCTCAAGAAGAATGGAAAGATACGCATCTGCATAGATTTCTGAGACATCAACAAAGCATGTCCTAAGGACAACTTCCCGTTACCATCTATCGATGTCATTGTTGATGCAACAGCTGGATTTGAACTTTTGTCTCTCATGGATGGATTCTCGGGATACAATCAAATCAAAATATCTGAGCAAGATCAAGCTAAAACTACGTTTATAACTCCTTGGGGAACCTATTGCTATGTTGTTATGCCATTCGGTCTCAAAAACACCGGTGCTACGTACCAGTGAGCTATGACATATATATTTCATGATCTAATTCATAAAATCATGGAATCCTACGTAGATGACTTGTTGGCTAAGGCCAAGAAGCATTGTGACCATCCGGAAGTACTCCACGTCATTCTTTCACGCCTAATAGAATACGGAGTCACGCTAAATCCAGAGAAATGCGTCTTTGGTGTAACGGGAGGGAAGCTCCTAGGTTACATCATATCGTCACGAGGAATAGATGTTGACCCAACCAAAATGGGCTGTCCTCGAAATGGTTCCACCTTCGAATGAATCTGGAGTCAGGTCATTCCTCGGAAAGTTAGGTGCAATCCGAAGATTCATCCCGGACTTAAGCTTCGCCATTCATCCAATCAACAATTTACTCAAGAAAGACTATAGCATTGATTGGACCAAACATTGCAATGAAGCCTTTGATGCAGTTAAGCGTTTCCTTTTGTCACCACCTACGCTAATGCCACCTAAGCTAGATCACCCGTTAATTCTATATTCACGAGCTACCGATGTCTCACTGGCCTGTATGTTGGCCCAAGAAGACGATGACAAGAGAGAACACGCGATTTATTTCATCAGCCGAACACTGCTCGACTATGAAACACGCTATACACAAGCAGAACGAGAATGTCTCGCCATAGTCTTTGCAACCAAATGCCTAAGACATTATATGCTAAACCAGGAAACAAGGGTCATGGTAAAAACAAACCACTTACGAACTTTCCTCACACAAGGATCCTTGTCTAAAAAGGCTGGACGTTTTATAACCTTAATGGGAGAATTTGAATTAACATTTGTAAATCAGAAGTCGGTTAAAGGACAAATCATCGCAGATTGGTTAGCCGATAACCCATTAGATGGAGGTGATTTGGTAGATTTAGACTTTCCAGATGAGTGCGTATACTACATCGAAACCCGACCCTCTATCTCTGAGTGTCCTTGGTACACTGATATCATTAATTATATCATGGACCATACGTACCCAGAAGGAGTTACACCGCAACAAAGAAGGCGGTTACGCATTATCATAGCTAAATACGTCATTATAGAGCAGGTGCTCTATCGAAAAGCATTCGATGGAATGCTCCTAAGGTATGTCGACACGGAGGAATCCAAGAAGATTCTCCATGAATCTCACAGTGGAATATGTGGAGGCCACTTCGGTGGCCATGCCACCGCTCGAAAAATACACCGAATGGGCTATTTTTGGCCCACTCTAGAGCATGACGCGATAGAGTTTGTACGTAGGTGTCATAAGTGCCAAGAATTCTCCCATGAGATTTATATGCTTGCGCACAAACTCTGCAACCAATCGCGACTCCATGGCCCTTTTCTACATGGGGTCCGGACTTAATAGGAAGTTCTCTCCTCATCCACAGATGGCCATAATTTCATAATCAAGGCCATCAATATTTTACCAAATGGGTAGAGGCTATGCCCTTACTACATGCACTGTTCTCAGAATTGCCAAGTTCATTTTGAACCAAATCATTTGCAGTACGGATACCGCAAATCATTATCTATGATAATGGAACTTCTTTAAGAATGAAGAGGTTCGCGAACTATGCAATAAATTTAAGATAAGCCATCATACGGCTTCCTTGTATTACCCCCAAGCCAACGGACAGTCAAGCGACAAACAAGACACTCGAAAGCCATTCTCCTTAAAATGGTAAAAGAAAACAAACGAGATTGGCATTTAAAGTTATATCCGGTCTTGTGGGCCCACCAACCTCAATAAGAACACCAACGGAGCAACTCCTTTCTCGCTGGTATTTGGGGCGAAGCGGTTCTCCCGCTTGAGGTCGAAATACCCATCTCCGTATTTCATTACAAGGGATTACTCGATGAAGACGCTTACAGAGAAGCACGTATTTCTCAACTAGAAAGCCTAGATGAAGCTAGGATAGATCTTTGAACAATGACATAGAATCTATCTTTGGCGGATGTGCCGGTAGTACAACAAGAAGGTCTATGAATGCAATATATACAAAGGGGATCTAGTTCTAAGACTAGACAACCGGATCGACAAGAAGACCGGCGAAGGAAGGAAATTCCGGCCCAAATGGTTGGGCCCATACCGAGTCATGAAGGACTATGGAAATGGTGCGTACCTCTTATGTACACTAGAAGGTGAGGAATTTGCGAAACAGTCAATTCCCTGCACCTCAAGCGGTTCTATGCATAAGCAGCTAGCACTACTTATATAACTACTTACATTGCATTTTCATATAGATTAAGATCATTTTGTCCACTTGTTTCTTACATAAATTGTGATCAAGGAATCTATTCTCAAAGCAATTCACTACAAACTCATGATGTTGTTGGCATAAAGCTCTTTAATCATACCTCTCCATTTTCGTGATATCATCAAATCATCTCGAATCTTTTATCAAATAAAGTCAGACATGACGAAGTCTTAACGGTAACCATACCAAGATCTGCAAGTTTATTCTCACTTTGATTTCTTCTTAGGATAGGTGTCTTGCCTATGGTCTGTTCTAGAAGCTTCATGGTGTCACATCTATCCCATATGTACATCTCTTTGGAAATAAGCACATACTGACATTTTACTCAAGAAAACAAGTCAAAAAGTGATTAAACAGAAAATTTTAATTTTACACATTTCCTTGCCCCACCAACCTTCGGTGATGAGCTTGCATCTCTTACTAGTGACGTAGGGTTCGGAAAGGATGGAAATGCCCTTACTCGCCTATACCTTGCCCACGGTGATAAACCCACGCTTCTTACTAGTAGCATGGGGCAAAGTACAGGGGGTCCTCTTGACAAATAAATGTAAAAGGTCATACACAAACAATTCAAACTTTGAAACTTTGAGTCAAAAACAAATGAATCCGATGTTCAAAATTCCTAGGAGTTAAAATCCTAAAACCTGGATCTTGTCTACTATGTGGCCATCTACGGGTCTAAGTCTAGATAAACCGCAAAGTAAGTTGCATTCTAAACTATGAAGTCACTCGGGTAGAGTAAGCTTGTAGCTTCCAATTTGGTTCCACCAAAGCTTTGTCTGTCTTTCACCACTATCATTTCAGCTACACCTCATAACTTGTGCCCTTTCTAGCTCTCGGTGATGAGCCCTCGCATCTTACTAGTTGCGTGGAGTTAGGAGTGGGGCAAATTAATCTATTCATCGTCTTGGTTATATTCATCACTCGCAAAACAAACATGAGGTATCCAAATTGCTCACGAAGCTAAGATTCAAAATCACATTATATCTACATATATCAAAGATCATGAAACACATAAAAAAAGCAAACATTTGCATCATCTATTCTCCATTATACATTCTAAAGCATATAAAATAGTATACACAAGGAAACCGGAAATAGAAAAGAAACCATGGGTGCCAAGCTTTTGATCCAAAACGAATGCATATATATAAATAATCAATGTTTATATACAATGCCATCATGCTCTAAGCATGGTCAAAATGCTCAAAGAGCCCGTGATATACAAAGAAATATACAATACAAAATACACGAGGGCCAAGTGGCCTCTCAATCCCTACGCGACCCCTCCGAAGGTGCACGCCCATGCCTAGGACTCCGGCTACGCCGGCGCTCTGAATGTATGGAGGGCTCAGGGTCTCAAGGAGCAGCTGCAGTCTCACCACGAGAATGGCTCCTCATAAGGCGCTCAGCCGTCCTATAGCCCGCTAACTCTGTACGGAGGGTCGACACCATCCTGGCCACGTGCCAAACGGGAGCAAAGACATCGGTATGCCTACCGGCTGCTGAAGGCTCCCCAGCGTCCACAGACAGCTCCGTGCGGGTCCTATCCATGGGGATCATCAGGGAATCGGTACATACCCTGCAGATCAAATCCCGCCACTCATCAACAGCAGTCTCTGCAAAACAAAGGAGAAAACGAATTAGAAACTAAGCAGAAACTAAAAGATACAAAATAACAATTAAGGAGAGCCTACAAACAAACATTAAAAGGGAGGAAGGGTAACTTACTCGGATCCCTGTGCCTCCAAGATAGGTCATTGGGACCAGCACTGCCGCGGATCTGCTACCCATCGAGGGGCTGCTCTGTGGCAGGAGCAACATGTCGTCCCACAACGGACTCATCCTCTCCAACACGGCCCTGGGAGAGTGGCTTCTCTAAAACTAGAGTGTCCTTCTCTGCGCTCTACTCAGCCCTCTCTACCTGCATAATGTCCTGAGTGTCATGCCACTCAGAATCATTATCATCAATCTCCTCCTCTGACCCTCCCTCTGTGAGCTCCTCAGAGTCAGAGTCAATATCTATGGGGTCATCGCTACTATGAGCAGGACCCACAACAATCTGAAGCAAAGGTGCCCGAGGTGCACCGGCTCTCCCTCTAGCGCGAACTATCCTCCCGGTTTGCAATGGGAATGCCAGGGAGTGACCACCGTCCCAACCTCGGCGCTAGGCCCCCTCCGGCCTCGCGAACCGATCTCAAATTGGCACCACTGGGGAAGCATGCCCGTATATGGAAGGCCAAACTGGCACGAGGAACTGGCCGAAGGGATGTACCTCTACTCGTCCCCACTCGATCAATAAGCCGCCCTGTGGTGGAGCAGGAGATGAGGGTAAGAGTCTCCTCACCCCATATGCCGGCCATAAGTTGGTACGGTGTCGCCTCCATGTCTGTAGTAGTAAGGGAGGCAACTGGCTGATGAGGTGCTCTGAGCACCGACATGTCTGTCCATCTGGCTGCCCTAACAGCTCCAGGATCTGCCACCTCCACACCCCTGCCATAAGGGATGAAGCGCTCATAAACCCAACTCATGACTAGAGTCGGGTGGCTCAGTGACTGCCCCTGTAAACGGACCACCCTATATAGATCGTGGTAGGTGGTCCCAAGAATATCTGTGCCCCAGGCGTATATCCGGCCGTGCCCCTCTATCTGTGCAATAATGGGGCCCCAACAGTATAATAACGTGTCACCTCCCTTGTCCCCGATCAATCTCGAGGCAAGGATCCCCATGATGGCCTGGCGAAGTAAGGGGATAGGAAAAGAAGGAATGGATCGAACTCTCACCCCCTTCTTCGACCCCATGGAGATGACTGCATCTCCCATATATGCTGCCCACTATGCAATCTATGCTCGGGAGCTTGCTGTCTCTAATGTGAGTCGCCTCCCGATGATCGGACCCTGAATGCGGTAGATGTCCTCTAATGTAATGGTCCACTCACCACGGACCCTTGGCAATCGGAAGGTGTTCCGATCTGCATCCCAGTAAGAGAATAAGTCACAAAGGATGTGACTAGATGGTGCAACATGGGGCACGCGTGATATGCGCAGTATACCAGCCCTCTGAAGTGTGTCCTCCTCGTCCTGTGAGAGGGCATCCAGTACCCCTGAGAGCCAATCACACACTCTCTCTCTGCTCCATCGATGTACTCCTCTCTTGCCTACATACACCCAAAAACACACAAAACATAGCAAGTTAATATCCGAACAATACCGAGAAAGTCATAAAAGGACGTAGAAATGCTAAAAATATAAGTGCAGCCTCAAATATTGGTTCCTTTTGCATTCTGTGCAAAACCACCGCCCTGAGCAGGAGGTAGTTTTGTAACCGCCGCCTTAAAGGCGGCGGTCATGTAAACGCCGCCCTGAACAAGGCGGTGGTCATGCTCCGCCGCCCGGCTGGCGGGCGGCGGTGGTGTCCGAAAACCCACGCGGGTTTTTAATCCAAAAAGCGTAAAACAAGCAAAAAATGACCATTTAACCTAAAAACAGAGCCTACCTAGTAGGCATCCCCCCTAGATGAACCTTTTAACACTAGCATTTTCAAAAATGACCCCCATTACAAAAAAATTTAGCATTTCAAATTAAAGGGGGAAAAGCAAAAATTAAAGAAAACCAACTTTGTGATCTAATGGCGGGCGTGTTCCGTGCATGGAGGCATGATCACGATCTCGGCTGCGGACGTTTTGACTCTACTCACGCAGGAAACCGTCATCGTGGGTCCCAGAGCTCAAAAACAATCAAATCAACTCGCACAAATGAATAGGAAAATGGGCCTACTTTCATATATATAGTGCCCTGATTCGTTTTAAAAGACTTTTTCGCAGGTTTGGAGCGCTGATGGAGGTAAGTTCCTATCCCCACACGAATGGTACGTTCTCATTCCCTATTATTTTAGCGTTTATTTTCCAAATTATTGTATCTATCTGCACTTGAGTTCTCTTTTCGTTTTGCAGATAGCGGGAATTTTGGATGGCGTCATTTCAACACACGGATGTGTAAGGTATAACTTCTAAACTTCCCATTTCGGGACTGCCATACTCGGACCCACCGTTTTATGCCTCTTCATGGCTAAAACGCTTCTCCGAGGGGGCAATATGTACGTACCCAAAATTGTAAGGTACCTTATCGCTGTAAAACAGTGTAACAAGTTCCCCATGATGATACAGTCTCCTCGCAAGGTGTTCGGGATCCGAAAAAGCCCTCGAGTATGCATTAACATCCCACATGCCCCGCTTATTCCCTGCATCCTTTGTTTTCCCCTTTTTCCCTCTTTTCTTGGCTTTTTGGTCTTCGATGATGAAACCACCGCCTGCTCATAGGCGGCGGTCTCGTGACCGCTGCCTGCCTGCTGAGCGGCAGTCCTTTACGCGTTTTCCAGAAAGCATTTTGACGCGACTCACGTAAAAGATCAATGTTTCACCAGCTTTCCTTGCCGACTTGGGCTTGTATTTATGTTTTTGGTCCCCTGGAATAGTGTTTGGCCATTGTTTATGGTTTTTAGAGTTCAGTTTGGTTTTGATCTTTGGGTGAATGGAGAGTTATAAATAAGTGGCTTATGCTCAAAAAAATGGCTCGCCCCTCATTCACTTTCAAGCTCTCATTTTCATAGTTCAGTCTTTTGTTCTATTTAGAGCCATAGTTTTAATTCTTTGCATGCTTATTTAGCATTGTCCAGCTGTTGGTAAGCCACATATCCAGCTTGTGCAAATAGTGTTGTTGTTTTATCCATTCCATTGGAGTAGAATAGCTTAGGAAGCCATTAAAGTTGCAGGTTTTTCTCTTCAAACATGATAGTTTCGGTTACGGTAAAACTTTACGTTGCATGACTCGCAGAAAATCCCGCTAGGAATTGCATAAGCCAAGCTCTATACTCTTGCGCTATCCCTCTCCTACTCACATTTTCAATTTGCATTCTGAAGTGTCCTTAACCCAATATCTACTTCACGATGTTAGCATTACACGCTTTTACGGATCCACGTGAACACGAAAGAATGAGGAGATCACACTGAGGGGACAAGATCACACACACCAACGGATTCGCCACTGTTATGAGGAATCCAGGTTTTAACTTTCAAAGTTCTAGTTAGAATCATATCAAATAAAATAGTTAATTGCTTCATTTAAGTAAATTCTATTCTCGATATTCTTAGGAAGTCAGTGAGGATTGATAGTTTCTGAGAAACTATGATTCACTCCTCACTTCTGAGGTAGGATCGAGAATCTTGCAGATAGATGAGCTATTTCATTTGTTTAGAATAAATCTACAAATCGCACAGGCAAATAACTACACTCGGTTATCTTGTTTGTTTTAAATTGTTATTTAGTTGTTATTTCTAGATACGTTTAAATAACTGCTTTCCTTAAATTCTTAAAAGGTTTCTTAGAAAAATAGAAGTTATATATGTTTTAGATTTATTCTACGTAGTTAGAATTTGCTTTATTACAGTTAGATTTACGGTTTATGACAATCACGGGACCTCGGGAGCCCAGAGAATACATATTTGAGCCAATCGTGCCTCAACCAAACCTCGTCACAACAATAGTTGACATAGACCAAAATCTTAGAATACAAGTATTCCAAACAACAATAGATTTACAACTGATCAGTTCTTAGTTGAGAGGATTAAATATAGAAGACGACCAAGCACACATGTTTTGGTGAAACCAACCAAACTACAGATTACTCTAGGCAAAAATCACATGACTATAGAAGGGTTCGAAATAGAACAAACCTTTGGTTGTGATCCTTTGTCCCACAACCCAGTGCGGGAGATACTCTCACGCACATAGATACCGGTCTAAGGATCCGGAGTTGCACGAACGCTGTGAGATATTCTGAGAAAATCACGCAGTTGTTGGTCCTAAACATAGAAGCTGAGAAAGCATATGATTACTGGATACTAGGAATTAGGACTTGATCTCGTGTATGACCATAACAGACCGCAACAACCAAGAGTCTACGGTTATGACCCACAAGTCCCATAACCTAATGAATCCATAAGTCAATAAGATATAAACACTAGCTTATGCACACTAGTATTCCAATCCACTCCACTTCCACCCATCATCATCGAACAATTGTCCTTATTAGATATAACAGCCAACGAAGCTAGAGAATTCTGGACTAGGCTAGAGAATCGTCCATAAAGTCAATTATTTTCATCCACCATTTGACCTTATCGGAGACGTACACGAAACTATCCCGTGTCATTTTCCACGTGTTCCACAACCCATAGATCAAATCATGCCAGAGCTCGATATTGATTGGAGCCTTCGAGAAGTCATCCTTGCCGATCGATCTATCACACTAGTCCAAGTTAGAAGGGCCTTCTTTGCCTTAGATTCACAAATTCCATTAGTGCGTATCAAAGACATTAGATTGCCTAACTAGTTTAACCGCATCCCACGCATATTCCACCCCCACTGGTTGTCTCGGCACGACCTCGGGAGGTCGGGTGCGCGAAGAGTTACTCCGTAGATTCCCACGCTCGCTTGTCACTTTTTCGGCGTATAGAAACCCATGCACATACCATCAAGTAAGATTCGGTGTATAGCTAAAAAAATAATTGTTATAAATGAATACACGACCAAAAGGCATGGGAAATGATATATCCATATGATCGTGGTCTAATGTACCTCCTATATATGTAAGCCAAGATTGTCCTAATATGAGTGGAGTAGAAGGAGGTATACGCAGAAGGTATACTATGAGATGGAATACACGTAGACCATAAGCTATAATGATAGTGATGAATCCATAATATAGATGAGGATTATGCATTGGAGGATAAAGATCTTCAAAAGTGAATCCAAGCCTAGCCAAGTGGTCATGTGAACATATAGTGTCGTTGCACATTGGATAAAATGGAATATGTTCCCAATATAAATCATTCATGAAAAGTGTGCATGTGAAGGGAGGTCACAGTGATGAAGATGACACGTGAGAAGGTGGAGGAAGTAAAGTAATATCTAATGTAGAAAGAGACCCCTGATAAATGACCATATCGGTAGTAGTGGTAGGGGAAGTGATGGAGTGGAAGAAACCATGTCAATCACACAAATAACACCTTCAAGTGGTGGAAAATGAGGTAGTTCATCCATTGGTTGAGGGTCATTTATAGTATCAGTGCGTGGAATAGGAAGAGTAGTATTAGGATCATGGTCACAATATTTGTAAGCATCATGGTCACAAAAGACAATATATTCAAAATTTTCATGTATGAACTTGACACAATGATGTACAATAGAAGCGACAAATTGCATGGCATGGAGCCATGGTCTACCAAACAAACAGTTATAGGAGACCGGAAAATCAATGACAAAGAACACAATGTTAACAATTTTTGGCCCTATAGTGATAGGTAATGTAATGTGACCAACACATGGATGAATAGAACCATCATATGCACGCAGTGAAAGATAAGATGGACTAACATCACGAGTAGAAAGACCTATCTTCTCAAGGAATGACATGGGACATAAGTTGAGTTCAAATCCATTATCAACTAAAGTACGCTTAACACCCATATTGTAAATGTGAATCATGATATGCAAGGGTGGGTCATTGTCAAAAGAATCTAGACCAGCATAAGGATTATATTTGAATGAAATGTGTTGGAAAAATGCATCTACAAAGGTCCGATATATTGAATCGGGATGCATTTATATCAAGAAGATGTTAGACATTATGCCTTAAATAGGGATTATCAAGTAAATAATCATTGATTGAGATACTCATGATGACTAGACTCTAGGATGACAAGAAAAGAATGAGGATCCTAAAAGCATGAAGATTGAGTACGGGTTCACCAAAATGATTATGCTAAAATGTAAAATCATACCCTAATATGATGCTATGCAAAGCAGTAAATAACAACTAAATAAATAAAGGAAATGACCTAAGCAATCGAGCAAGTGAAATATAAAAACATAATATGCAAGAGAGGGTTGAGAAATACTTAGTTGCTTTGATGAAGATGCATGACTATGTCACAAAGGTACTGAGAATAGAATAGGAGGAGAAATGACCACAAAAATCCTAAGAAAGCATAGGTTCAATCTATTTGATTGGGTGGGGAGCTGGAAAGGGATAGGGGTGCTTGGGGCGCCCTAGTATGAAATACGTGCCCCGTCTCGTAAAAATGACCAGGGAACCTCCTCTAGAGCTTTGTTGAATACCTACCTATGTTCACTTCTTGTCACAATGGTGTTGCTTTGAAACTTAGTGTATGTTGCTTTGCAAATCGAGAGATGAAGAAGAGACCTAGAAAAACCCAAGACAAACATCAAAAACCTAAAAAAATAAAGATGCAAATGAAGGGGTCAAACTTTCCTCAACGACCATAATGGTGGGATTATAACTAAGTGTTGCACTATATTCAGACCCAAATGTAGTTCCGGTGTGTGTGTGCGAGAATCATGCCTTAGGTACTTTTTGTCAGTCACACTTTATGAGTAGCGAGCAATAAGTAGATGTAGAATGTAAGTAAATGGTGCCTGGAATAGAATAAAATCCCCTCCTATGAATTGTGATGCAGAATAACTATCCTTTGTCCCTTGTGATGGAGCTAGATGGATGCAAATGGAGCCTTAAAATCCTTAGATGGATGCACTCTAGGTGGACGATAGTAGATGCTTAGTGCTTGGTCCCTCATTATGGTCTCATAACTTTATATTTCTAGGGTTCCCTTGTTCTAATTTCATAATTAACCTCGAAAAGGCCAACCACCAAAAATATAGAAATCTCAAATGGATAGAAAGTGCCCAAAAGGTGAGATTAAAGTGCAAAGAGGATCAAGGCACCCCAAAGGGGACCAGGGGTGCTTGAGGTGCCCCTGATCTTGGTGGTGCTCTAGTTAGAAATAGGTGAAACAAAAATGTCAATACAAAGCGAGAAAGTGCGGTATAAGGTGGAAAATTTGACAAAAGCCAATTAAAAATGGCCAAATACATGGGTTAATTATTACTCTTTTCACTTGAGAACCATATGAATAGTAGTATGAGACCGAGACTAAATATTTACCCAAAATGCATGATTTAGTCACTAAAGAGGTCAATTTCACTAAAAATACAAGTTTCTATCAATTCTACTAAAAATTTATAGGATTTTTATATAGGTACATGCATAAATTACATAGTTCGAGTAGGGTACAGGGGCATGAGTAGTTCATTCCTTCTTTACTATGGTGTTTCATATATAAGTAAAAATGGGTTTGGGGGCATGGGCCTCCATTTCCCCAAAAATTCTTAGAGTTCTAATAATCAATTCATATATAATAACACCTTATGGAGGCATAACATGGGTCATTCCATATAAGGTTTATTGGAAAAAATGGGCCAAACTCTATCTGTAGCCGAGTAGTCCGTGGGTTTAGTGAAAAGTGTCAAAATAATATTGTGGGATTCGTAGACTAATCTTTCCCCTTCTCTCACTAGCTCTCATAAAAGGAAGGTGTAAAAGAAAAATTGTGAACTTTGTAGAATTATGTTTTCTTCTCTCTCTTCACATTCTTAAATGATATAGGCATCAAAGCATATCGGTCCTTTGTAGTTTAATCCTTTCATCCTTTACTATCTCATGTGGCACAACATTTGGGACTGATCACCCCCAATCTTTTGACATCTCCAAAGCACACTCTGTAACACTCGATTTTGCAAATTATCTTGGTGAATGTTTTACATGTTGTTATAACTGCTGGAATGAAAGCAAACATGTTAAGAGAAACTCTGATCTTAAAAGAATGTGTTGCTAATTGGATTCTTACATGCTATAATTTATTGTATAGGAGAGCAATTACTATACTTGCGTGTTTGCTAATGTGACGACAAATGGTCGTATACTTGCTAAACTCTCGTGGCTGATTGACAACACACCTTGAATCAATTTCATTGATCCAAGTGTGCTGAGGGCTTCTGGTGATTTCAGTATTGATTTACTCTTGAGCCCTGTATTGTCGAACTTGGGACCTCATGAGGGAAGAACCGCCTGGACACAGGTGGCCTTGGCACGTGATCCAAAGGACGGAACGTCCTGCTCTGCATTAACGTGAATGTTAGTAAGAAGGCTGGATGGAAGTTGTTTAGTGTTAGTGGTTAGTATGAATTAAACCCTAAACTAATACTAAGTCCTAACATGCATCCTACACTATTATCCTAAGTGGATTTTTAAATTACAAAAAAAAAAGGGGAAAATAAACCTAAGGCTAAACTAAGACCTAGGTTGAACACTTTATACAACCTAAACTAATCCTAATCTAAAAGGGTGCGCAGACCCTTGGAAGGAAAGGGATAAGGATGGTTTTGGCGGGCAGTAGGAAATAGAGGCATCTATTTGGAGATAGAGCCAAATTCAGTTTTACATGGGAAATTTAAAAAAATTGAGTTCGCCAACTCAAGTGGCGGTGGCGTGGGAAGTAAGGAAAAGGCAGAGCCTTTAATGCATTGATTTTTCTTGGTCCTCGCGACCAGTTCACCGTGGAAAGTGTATGAGGGAATTTGATTTTTTCATTGTTTCGGTTTGGCTTTTGCAAAGTTGCTCTGCATTTGGTTTTTCCGTCCAGGTTCCGTCGAACCAGCTCTTGGAATTGACACTTGTGCTTGAGATTTGTAAGGTTGTTGCTAAGCTTGAAGAAGAAAGGGTGCTGGGAAGTTTGTGTTGTCACTGTGGAGGAAATAACGTGGCAAACGAAGCTTTCTTTGAGCTCGGGAGAAGAGATTTCAGGCATGTTAAGCCCTTCTCTTTAAAAATCTATGCTTTGATTAAGTGTTTCATTAAAACAACCCTGCTCTTGGGTTTTGATTCTCAGGATTTCTTGTCGAGTCGATTCGAATTGGGTTTCATCGATTCTTGCTTCTTTTGTTTGGAAATTGATATGATGAATCATTTCTGGTTGCTCGGTTTTGATTTGTTTTTGCTCGAATCAAGTTGGAAATGAATTACTATATCGGTTGTGAGAGTATGGTGGTTGGATATAGATATTCCCTTCTCTATTCGTGTTGTGTGGAAATTGGAACAGGTTGTGTAATCGTTCCTTGCTGTTGTGTCTGAACCGCTTTGCATGTAAATGGAGGTTGAATATGGTTGGGTTGTGTGCCATGATTTGGGTTCATCGACCCTTGCTGTTTCTTTTCTTTTGAAATGATAGGAAAATCGTTTCTCTGTGCTGTGTTTAACTGTCTTGCTCTTCTTGCATGGAATACCTCCATGCTGTGTTGGTTGTTGACGTTAGACGGAGTTTCGAACTGGTTTTCTTGCAAAAAAATGATGATAGGAAACTGTGCAGGTAGTGTTGGTCATCTTATTGCTGTATGATTGTCTTTTGTCACATGAACTTGGTGATAAGATGGTGAAAGTTGTGTGTGCGACTTGATGTCGTTTCTGTACTGAAGTTTTCTTGCTGAAAGAAATAGAACTTTTCTCTTCCTTCTGCTGTTTCGGGATTATAAGGAAATGGCATTTGTATTTTAAAGGAATGGGCATTGGAATTTTATATGAGTGCTCGTGAAAGTTAGAAAGGAAATAGTTTCTCCTTCTGAACTTATAGTATAATATATTGTTTTCTTGCTGAAGAAGGTATGATGAATTGTTGTGTTTAAATGATGATCGCTCAATCCTCTAGTTCGGACTGTTTTGTGAATGTGAACTTGACTTTGAATTGCTGTGTGAAAGAAGGGATGCATGGGAACTCTGTCATATTGTGTGGGTTTGTCTTAAATGTATCTGACTTATGCATTTAACACCCTACGCGGGTTTACCTTTATAGAGGTATTGAAATATGAATATTATATTTGAGTCCTGTATCTTATTAAGAAAATGGAGAATGTTGTTTTTGGGATTAACGGTTGATCGAGATAGAACTCGAAATGGATATTCTTTGTTGTGGTATATTTTATGGAAACTGTACAGGCTATGTGAGTTGATTTTCAATAAGAATGAGTGTTCTGTTATCCTTATAAGTTGAACTGTCATGCTAAGATAAATACGAGTTGGATGTTTGATTTCATTCTGAGCAAAATGATTGTTTCATTAATGAAATTATAGGGAAATGGATTTTTCTCTTTTTGCCATTTGGACTCTGAAAATAACATTGGAGCTTTACTGTGCATATGAATTCATCTTCTGTCTGCTGTTTTAACTTGTTGAAATTCTTAGTCATGTGAATATTGGATTGCTGTAGGTAACAACAATGAATAGAATGTTATTTTGAACAGGATACGTTCATAGGATTAGGAAATCATGTGATTAATTGACTGCATGATTGAAATGCTGTTTTTCTGTTTAGCATACAGTGAAAGAAATATGGTTCTTTTAGTATGGTAAAAATATGGTTTGCATCCTTGTACTGTTTGACCTTGGATGAACATAATGATGTACTAACCTGTATCGGATTTTTATATGAGTCTGATTCAAATGAAGTATGGATATGGATGATGAATTCTTCCCTGTTTTCAATTAAAGCGGATTATAAATGAAATTATTCTTGCAGCCGGAAAGTGAATTCCGAATGGATTTTGTAAGTTTCACTCGAATCATTATTTTGATTGTGTCTCGTTTGGATTCCATTTTCAGAACATCCAATTGGAAAGAAATAGAGGTATGAATGAATGACTTGGAAAAATGATATTTTCTTCCTTCATTCAGTTGGAAATCGGTAATTCGTGAATAATGAATTTTTATAGTGCTTAAATGGGAGCAACTATATGCATTCTTGCTTTGCTTTCTTATGCATTTGATTGTTTGGAATCTTATGTGATGCACGAACTGAAAGGAAAGTAATGGATTTACATTTCAGTTAGTTTCATCCTTTGCATTTATTATTAATGAAAGACGTGGAAAGGATAACTGTATGTTATATATGCAGTAAGCTACTTGTATTCATAACTTTACAAATATTGTGAATTGATACTTGTAATGATTATGTGGAAACGGGACAGTAGTTCCTTGGCTGATTGTGATGATATTTTGATAGTTCGAGTTGTTATGCTGATCTTTCTTCTCGTGCCTATTTCGTGATTGATGTTTAACTATCGTTTCATAAAAGCAGGGTTCTTTTATTGAGACAGTTAGTTGAAGCACCTTATTTTAAGGATATGTGCTTAATATGCTCAGTTCATTGAACTGACCCGTGCAAATCATTTTGCAGATGGAATTTGATTTGAATGAAGACATGGCTGTTTTCTGATGCTTCTTGATTAACTGAAAGATGAAATGTAATTGTTGCTTTTATTCCTCTTCGAGGAATTGTGAAAAGAAGAAAATATATTCTTCTATCTATGAGTTGTATGGATGATTTATGTAAACCATGCCCAATCAGCTGGATTGGCAATTGTATGGATTATGACATGAAATATTGAATACAATTACATGTGTGATATTTTAATGTTTATATCAGTTTGAATTGTTGTCTAATTTGGAAATATAATGTTATTTCTTGATTGGATTTGTTTAATTGTCCTTGGATGGATGTTAAATGGAAACTGATATCTATTCTTACCTAAATGCAACTTTTAAGTTGAAAAATGCAATTAATTCATACTTGGGTAAAGATGAATTTTTAATTGACATTAAAAGGATTAAGAAGAATATGATTCCATAATTGGAAGGTATTCGGGATTAGCTTAGGAGCTAAGGAATACCAATTAAACTTCGGAGTAATCGAACTTCGCTTTCGAGCTCCATTAATGATCTCATGTGTTAAATTCGAATAAAGGATATATGATAAGTATATCCATAACTAATGAACCTTAACCATATAACATTAAGGAGAACAAATGAATACTATTCTTGGGAATTAGACCTCGTTTAAATGACGTCTAATAAGTTAGAATTCTGAATTTAGTTGCAGTTGGAAAATCTTGGCTAAGTTTAATAGGTTAAACTTATCACGTCCGTCGGTACGGACTGCTTAATCCAATGATTAAGAAGTGAACCAAGTAGGGAAATGTAGCCCTTCGATACGAAGGAGAAGATGCATAGCAAGCTAATGGATGGTTTAGTCCCTCTTAGCTATATGCAACTGCAATGGAAACGAGGATCAAGGGATCAAGGGAATGCTGAAAGTTGATTTTAATTATTAATTCGTGGCTAAGTCACTTGAGCAGGATGTGTGTTCTCGATGGGTGGATTCTGCAGGACATTGGCATACGCCAGCTACAACAAGGTGTCTCCATGAAGACGGGGTCTTCATGACGACACAATGTTGCAGCTGACATATAGCAATGCCCTCCCGAATCAAAACATCTGGAATACATAGGCTGAATGTGTAACTGTGGACAGGGGATAGGAGTATGATCTGGTATACGGAGTGACTCCGGAATACTAAAGATAACTAGACACACGGGGTCGTGGGGAAATGACACCATATGTCTGCGTATCTTTAGTTACCAGGAGTGCCTTCCTATACTCGTTCATATTACTAACTGTAATTGGAAGTTTAAACTAACCTTAAACAAAGAGGACTGGTAGGAACCAGGAAAGACCATTCTAGATAACAGGTGAAGTGAAGTGAAGGACGTATTCCATTGATGTGTATCACATCCAGGAATATGATCATGCAAAGCATGTGAAAATCTTTGGCCAAAGTATCGCAATTTCTGGTTGCGTTGTCCTTATCACTTAATTTAAGATGCAGGATGTCAGATGAATATCAGTAACAAATATTCAGATAGGCTTCTTAAATGGATCACTTCGATAACCGGAATCGGTTATGAGAACAGGTATATATAATATACCATGCATAAACGAACATGAAGGATCGGTTGTTGCCGAGTCATGAACATGAAGGATCGGTTGTTCTTAGCGAGTCATGAAATGAAGGATCGTTGAAACTCCGAGCCATGAAAATGGAAGATTGGCAATTCCTCGAGTAATTTACAGCAGCATATAGAATCTGTTATAAGATTGAATGGCATTGAATGTGTGTTCCATATTGTAAATATGCGAACAAGGAACATTCGTTTAAAAAAAATTGTGTGATCCAAACCGTGATGTTTGGGCGCAGAAACAATTGTTAAAACTTGAACGTGTGTTTGAATTTTATAATTCATAACAGAGAACGTTATATAAATTTTTTTTTCCCTTGTTCTGGTATTTTAAAATGGGAATGTTACACACTCAAACTTTTCGAGGCACGAAAATAATGAGAGATCCTCTCCATGTAAAATAAAAAACTATACACTTTCCATGTTTTGCATTTCCTTTGACTAATTTTTGCAATAAATCAAAGTTGTAATGCTATATTTATATTTTGAGTTAAAGTTTAGTTTCTATCATAGACATTGAATACACTCTATGTTACATGTTTCATCATGGAGCATGCTATAACCAACACATCATGAAGTAACTTCAAACAAAGGTAAAATGTGTGTACACACTCATGTATGTTTTTCCTTTAAGCATACAATTTTTAATTACACACTTAAAGGGGGTAAATGTAGACACTAAAATATGGTAACTTATCCTTATGCAATGCCAAGTTTGACCTTGTATCCTTTTCAAGACAAATTCTCACATTTATAATCCAATCTCATCATCTCTCTATCCATTCTACAACTTTCTTATCTTTACACCATGATTTATAAACAATTCTTGAAATATTATTAAATCAAAGAGGCATAAAACATATGACAATCATTGCATAACTTTCAATTTATGATTTTCTCTCTCCTAGATCCAAAACCATATAGAAGTGTTAAGATGTGGAGTCCTGTCTTGGACAAATTGTAAAGTCATTTCCCTTCTTAATCACCAACTTTAATTTCAATACTAAATCATTATTTACATCATTTCATCTTCCCAGGGTCAACCTTATCATTATATCTCTCTTACAAAAGATTATATAAGAAATTCATTATCACATTATAAATCACTTGGTATTATTACAAGAATATATTGCAAATATCATTCCAAAATAACTCAAAGGGTTCATAAATATGCTCACATTAGTTTCAATCATCTAGAGAAGTCCCTACTACAAGTCTAAGGCACTCAACCAGGTTAAAGAGTTTATATTCATCCATTTACATGCACATAAAGACCATAAAGGCATGAACTAAATAAGAGTGAAGTCAATCCAAGAAGTACACAAGGGTTTAAATCAAATCAAAGGTTAGGTTACATAGCTGAGTCACACCACATCTCACTAATATCATGCTAGAAAAATTCTATACTACGTAATTAGCTCATTATCTTGGTGTCAAGAGACACAAGGGAACCCTTGAGGGTTAGTTAGCTTTACATGTTTGCATGAACACCTAGGAAAACTACATGAGGCTTGATTCTACATTGAGCATATGTAGTGCAACATTGGGATTGGTTCTGCAACTAGGATTCTTACCACCCAGGGTGGTCAAGCCTCAAACACACACACACACACACACATGTTTTTATCCTTTGGCTTTCTAAAGATTTGATGAAGGATTTTACATGTTATTAGGGTTTCTAATTTGTTGTATTTCATTATAGGTCATAATGATGTTGTGTGAAGAAGGGAGACACACAATAAGTATCATTTTCATATAAGGGAAACACCAAAAAATTCAAATCCTAACTATCTCTTGGTCCAAGACCATACAATCCTTGTCATGGATCAAATAACTCCTTCCTAGAGTGTACATATCCTATACAGTCCTAAACCTACAAGTTTTCCAGTTCCATAATCTTCTATACATAATCAAGAGTACCAAATTCTCTTATTCTACTACTTAGCACATCCATATCATTATAGAATCTTATTGAACAAGCTAAGTCTCTTTATCCTCTTGTATTTTGAACAAGTTTATTATTGTTTATCAATTACTTATCTCATTTTAGTTGGAATTTAATATTATAGAGATGGTAATTTATGTTGGAAGATGTTTATATTAGATTAGTCTATCTATTACATATCCTTTCATCCTTCTTCATTATGAATTTTAGTAAGGGTGTAAACAATTACATTCAATAAATAAAACGGTCATTGCAAAAAATCCCACATACTAGCTATGAGTGGCCTCCTCATAGATGTTAGCATGCTAGGTATGGGAGGATCATTTTCCTACACATTCCTGACATACATATTAGACAATAATGTTTCCTTGTATTTCACCCCACTTAACTTTATAACACATGCACATTATTTTAAACAACCCAAGTTTGCACCACCCATACCTTCACAAATTTATGTGTAAACTATACCAACTTATGCCCAACCTTCACATGATTATGTTTAACCTATGCTAATTTATGTTAAACCTAATCACCATATGTTCAACCTACTCAAAAGTTCATGAGATCCTCTTCGACATGACCTATACTATTATACATACACATGTACTCAAATTTTGCTTAACTTGATGGTTTATTTCCCTCCTACACCGCACAACCCGTACTCAAATAATAATTTCACTTCAAGTGTCCATTTGATAAGTGGTTATCTAGTCTCACCACCATTGTTAAACCCTATGTTGGTGACATAATTTTTCGGGGAAAAACTTGTCGATTTATTGCACAACCCTATGGGAATATAAGTCCCTCTACTTAACCGATGCAACTACCGTATATGCATGCACGAGTAAAGGTGGATTTTCTGGTGGCCTTGTGGTGAGGATCCAATAGGGGTACTCCACTGACCCTACAGAAAATCTAGAAATCTCTTTCTAGGGAAGAATTTTCTGAAGAGTGGGAAAGGGGAGTGAGAAAAGAGGTAGGAGAACTAATGTTGCATATATAGAAAATTAGATTCCTACACACACTAGTTATAAATTTCATCACATGCACTAAAATTAGGAAGAAACAATACTGCAAATAATAACAAGACCAATTAGAATTTAATGAACATAAAGTATCAGTAAACCCCTTAGTCAAAAAAAGGCTTGAAACTCCTTCTTGTATTGATGCTCAAGCAGAAATTGTACATAGTATGAGAATGAAAGACATTGAGAATAGGGGAAAAGTGGCTAACTCTTTTCACTCACAAGTGAGAAAATATCTCTCATGAACTTACAAGAATACAACCAGCTAGAAGAATTTCAAAATTAGAACCCCTTGGAATGAAGAGCTCATTACAATTTATAGTGCTAAACTTGACTCCTCATCTTCCTGATGCTCTTTCATATTCCTCATTTTGACTTTAGACTATTCATATTCCTATTCAAATATTAAGTCCCTTTTATAAAAATAAGGTGACTTATCTCTAAAGTCACTTTAAGACATATCAAAAGTGCAAACCCTCAACGTAAAATTAGAACATAGAGGAGAGAGAATGTTGGGGGAAGAAGGAGGAGGAAAAGAAAGGATGTCACCCTTGATGAAGTCTACAAATCCTTGTTGATTGAAAACTCAAGTGCAGTGAGACTCTGAATCTTCAAACTCCTTGCACCTTGAGAAAATCCTTCAAATTAGCTCATGAATGCTTGCCAAGTTGAATGAACTGTTTTGCTAATGACCGCAACTCCTAACTTGCGTATGATATACCTGTGACCCAAACTATGTAGTGAGTGTTGAAAAAATGTCCAGTTCCCTGAGATGGACCTCAAATTCCCTATGATCAATGCCCATGGATGATCCAGAATGATGGTGTTGACCTAAATGATCATCCCTCTATGTCCCATTGTGCCAAACTTGCCCTTTGAGAACAACCTGCTATTTTTAGAATATGAGCCCATGCTTTGCTATTCTGGGACATATCACCTATCTTTCTCCAGTTTCACCTTCTAAACCTTCTACCATATTCCAACCTCCTATGTTCCTGAGATATTTATTTTTAGAACATTTCTATTTTTAGCAAGTTGTTATTTGGGGACCTGCTATTTTGGGAAGAAGTCATTTTTCTGTCTTACTTTCCATTTTACCCTTTTTGATTGTCTTGAGTGATCGAAATTAAAATTTAGTGGGGATCACCATTTATAACATGTGAGGAAGTATAAAATATGCTATTTTTAGTAAATGGTGAAAATGACCTCTGTTTGTGATGGGAACAACTATTTTGGATTTGGCTCTTCGTCATGAACTCGTGCTCCAATTTTCATCATGATTCGCTTACTAGAAAGCTCATAAATGAAAAATGAAAATTTATGCCTGGTAAGAGCTTTGGGTATGGAGCTACCAGGGAATAATACTAATAAAAAATCAGTCCTTCATATCTTGATAAATTGACAACTTCATCATGTAAAAACTAGTTTGAGAGAAACTAGATTTTTTGGAGACCCTTCCCTCTAAATTTCAGATGATTTCACCTACTTTGGATCTTCGGGAATTTGAAAATTTCTTCAAAGAGGGAAGAATGATGATAAAAAAACATATCCCTCCATATCCATAAAAATAGGGACTTCATGGCGTGAAAACTAGTTCACGCGAAACTAGATTTTTCAACGATCATTCCCTCCAATTTTCACGTGATTTCGCCCACTGGAACCTTGAGAAGTGGAGAGGTAGCTCACTAATTTTTTCCACTACTATGTCATGGAAACCATTAATGGAGCTTGAAATTTTCCATGGTTATTAAGATGGCGACACATGGTGACGATCCAACGACATGGAGTGAGAGCTAGAAAATCAGCTTTAAAGCACTAAGGGGCTAGAAGCGGGTCACATGGGTGACCGAAGTTTCCTTAGAGGTCTCTGGGTGCATTTTTGAAGGTTTGATGTCCCTGACATGTGAGGGATATGAGGGACATCAAATTCCATGGTGCTCCTGGAGCTGACACGTGGTAGAGATTTGACGACAGGGAATTTGAGCTCCCAATAGCACTGGGGGCTGAACTGATGATCCTGAAGGTTGCATGAGGTTTTAGAGGTCATATGGGGGTTGGGAACATTTTTCATGGTTGATGTCCCTAAACTTGAGGGACATCGAGGAAAAAAATCTTGCCAGGCTCCTAGAGCTAACATGTGTCCTCCCAAAATTTGGCTAACTCCCGAACTCGCTCCAAGAGGACAACTTGAGACGATGATAACTTGAGCTCCCGATGGATGTTTTTGGTGAAATTTTATATTATCCTAACTAGAAATGGCCTTTTAAATCCAATGGTTTGGGTATCATGTATTTATTCTTCCATATGATCCCTAAAAAGTGTAGTTTTGATTTGGTACTCCACTTATGCATGATGAAAAAATGCTTACAGACCTAATGCACAAAAGTGTTGTGAAAAAATGATTTCACCATATTTTAGGGCTTGGAATTATATTTTTGGTGATGTTTTTTTTTCTCCTAACTCCATCCAGAGCTTCCGAATCACCTTCGGAAGCTCGGTGGTCGCTTGCTTCGAGCACCGATTAGGCTTGAACCCTAATTTTGGTGAAACTACCCCAACTTACCCGAGCCCTTCCAGAATATTCTGAATCACTTCCATGATGTTTCAAGACCTTTTAAACACCTCCATTCCCATTTTTATTTTTGCTCCATTCTATGGGGTTTCTCCAACCCTAAGAAAGCTAGTGATAACCCTTCCCACAACTACCTGTAGCTTGCAACTTTTAATGAAATCCTAAAATCACCTAGGGGAGTGAATAAAATTTCCTAAATCACCTAGGGGGATGAGATAAAATTAATTAGGAGGTCACTTGGACTAATTGGATAGACCCGAGGTGTCTTGGAATGATAGGACTTGAAAAAATTAACACAGGGGTATAGTTGTCATGCTCAGAAATTGTTAATTTCCTTGTTGCACATTTGCATGAAAACACCCTACATACATTTTTGCCACTAAATCTAGTGCATTTCCAACGTATGATAAGTATTTGAAAGAACATATAGATTTCAATATTTTAGGGAATTCCTCCCCGCCCCTTCCTTGATCTACCACAATATAAGGATGAAGGAGATCACAATACCCACATAAAGGCATATACTACCACAATTCATATACTCCCATGGGATAGGTTATTCACCAAGATATTTCCCAAGGACTTGAAGGGAATATCACTTGACTGGTATTACTACCTACATGAGGTCTCCATCCATTCATTTCATCAAATCGTAGCTGAATTCATTCGGGTTTTTATACTGAACAAACTCATAAACACTTTGAAATTAAGGTATTTGATTTGGATGAGATTTTAGATAGAGATTAACCCACATTAACATTCAAAGAAGTATTTCTAATAAGTCCATTTTCAGAAAGTCCTAAAATCTATTTTTAACAGGTATTGATATGTTTTGGTATTTTACATTTTAAGGGTCTTCAAAGCATTTTGTAGATTCTAACAAGATGATGATAACATGGTATATTTTTCATAAATTTAATTATTAACATAACAAACACTTAACATAAATTTTTATATTCATATTTTTCCTCTTTTTCCCATTAAAATTAGCCACAAATGTGGATGGATGTCATCTCTATGAAGTATTACCTTGCACATTCCTTTTGGAACCCTTCATTTACTATTCCTAAAAAATTTCATCTTCCACATTGTTTCTCTATAAATAAGATAGTTTCAATTTAAGACACAAGTTTTCAAGTTGATTTTTTTTATAGACATAAATTTAAGGCTACAATTTTGTAAGTTATGAGGCATACATCTCTCATATAGAGTTTTCCCATTTGGATACATCTTCATTTATAGAGAATTATGAGGCATACATCTCTCCTATATTTTTTTCCCATTTTGCATCCATTCTCGATTGCAAAGAGATTCAACATACATATTTCCTATAGAGTTTTCCCACTTTGTATTCATATTTAATAAATTTATTTTAATTTTACAATTAGTGTTTTATTTCTATGATATAGTTAATTAAATCTACAATTTTAACTATTTTATTATGAATGTATTTCCATAACAAATTAAATAAAACCATTAGTGTGTTGTACACTTTGAATTCCAAAAATAATTCAAATTAGTAGTATCCAAGTGAGACAATAACTTTTCAATTTTTTCAAGTTTTGAAAATGATGGGAAAATCCATCTAGAAAAATGAGAAGAGGGCATAATTCAAGATGTGGGTCCATTTCTAGTTCCGAGAAATGAGCATGAATCACTCATTGTAGAAAACACATTTTTCAGGGATGAGAACCAATGGTTTCAGACCAATCTAAGCATGATCATGGATCAAATGATGAACATATAGAAACATATTTCCCATTTTTGAAGCCCCATTATAGTAGAATTTCTCCAAGTAGAGGCAATATGAAACAAAGTTATTCATAATTTACAAAATAAACTTAGAGAAAAAGAAACATTTTGTGAAGAAATTAAATAATACCTTTCCATCTTGCAAGGTGAATTCATATAGTTGAAAGAAAAGAATAAAACTGTTACGGATACACATACAACAATAGAGGAAAGCATGATATGTTTTTCTTATTCAACACATTCTGATAGTTATCCATATATGATTGGTAGTTTTGAAAAACACACAAAAGGTATTGGTTTCAAGATATAAAATAAAATGGGGTATAATGGACATGACATTGGAAAATATGGAAAATGAATTTAGGAAACTCACAAAGTAGAAAAGAGGCCCAATAATTTTGGTCTCAAGTACATTGTAGACTAATCTCGACCCACTATGGGTCCCACATCCATTAAATAAAAAATGCATCAAGAATACTCTTCTCAAAATTGGTGTGAACCTTGTATTCATGTATATTGAAAGAATTTGATTCATCATGTCATTTGTAGTCATTGTGGTATAAAAGTTCATGATTCTACTCATTGTTGGAATCTCCATACTTGTGACAATTATGGGAAGTTTAACCATCATAGTTCTACATGTTGGTTCATTGATATCCCTACACACATGTCTCTCAAAATAGTAAGCATGACTTTTTGTGGGCCACCCCACTAATTTGGAAGAAAATCACTCAACACTCAAAACTTCCTAAGTACATCAAAGGTCAATCCTACAAGCAATGGGGCCCATTACTTCTCAAGGAACAAGTGAATGGTCCGAATGATCTCTCAAAGAAAGAATGACCCATACAAGAATTCAAAGAAGGATTTCTAATAATTCTATTTTTTGAAAGTCCTAAAATTTATTTTTAGCAGGTCTTGATAGCTTTTGGTATTTTACATTTTAACTGTCTTCAAAGCATTTATTGTATTTAAACATTATGATGATAGTATAGTCTATTTTCATAAATTTAATTTTCAACTTTTCTTTTTAATATTTCCAATGGGTCATGTGGTTCACCCATAGGGTTAACATGATAAAGATATGACCTTGAAAAAGAACACTTAAAAATATTATAATAGTGTTATATTCATTTTTTCCCTCTTTTCCCATTCAAATTCACCCCAAACATGGATAGATGTCATCTCCATGAAGAATGACTTTTCAGCTTCCATTTTTATCCCATCATTTGATGAAATTTTAGCTTCTATTTGGAATCTTTCATTTGATGACATTTTAACTTCCATTTGAAAACCTTCATTTACTATTACTATAAATTTTCATCTTCCACATTATTTCACTATAAATAATATGGTTTAGAATGAAGACACAAAGTTTCCTTTTTTTTTTGTAGAAATAAGTTGAAGGCTACATTTTTACAAATTATGAGGTATACATCTCTCATATAGAGTTTGCCCATTTGGATACATCTTCATTTGTAGAGAATTGTGAGGCATACATCTCTCCTATAGAGTTTTCGCATTCCACATCCATTCTTGATTGCAAAGATATTTGGCATACACCTCTCCTATAGTTTTTCCCATTTTGTATACATATTTAATAAAGTTATTTTACTTTTACAATTATAATTTTATTTCTACAATCTAATTCACTAATTCACTTATTTTAGTTATTTTATTAACAATGTATTTCCATAACGCATTAAATAAAACCATTAGCATGTTGTCCACTAAATGCCAAAAATAATTCAGATAAGAATTTATTCACATTAAGAAAAAACCCAACAAGTCTATTGATCACTTCATCATGAGGTGTAATAAATTACTCTATTCCTATACCAATGTTGCAAAAACATAGACCAACGAGAACCGCGTGACCTCTATCTTCATGCCCTTAACAAGGAAACTTGGGAAGATGTATAGAACTTTTTTTAGAAGTCTTACAATTATTCTTTATAATGGGAATTAATGATTGACCAAGAAACAATAAACAATGGCCATATGGCCTATGAAACTAATGGGAGACTTGTTGTTCCCAACCATAACTATGGAGGGTATTAAAATAATAATAACAACACACAAACTCCCCAAATTACCTAAGGCGTCAAGATACTTAACTAAAATTATAACACCACTATAAATGGTGTTACTAATAAATTAAATAAGACCAAATTCCCTAATAATGTGATTAGCCAACTCAACAACTATAGTAATAACAATAATGGGAATGTTTGTGTAACAATAACCCTTCAATAGTGAATGTGGTCAACTATAACTAGCATCCAAACCCAAACCAAAGGAAACAATAAAATAAAAATTAGAACAAGAATGGAGATGGCCCATACTAGAACACCAACTTTGGTTTCAATCTTAGTTACCTATATAACTACAATAACTTCTAATAAGTTGTTGATTAACAAAACCATCATCCACGTGGTTATAATTCCAACCTCTTTTGTATTCTCCAGGATGATAAGGGTATAAAAATATTGCACTTGTTGAGAATACAATAAAATCATCAAATTCTTACCTAAAAAAGGTAAGTATTTAATAAATAGTTCCTAGGGATGAAAAACATTAATGAACAACCAACAACTCATTTAGGTCCTATGGTACCTCAAAATGCCCATTTAGGCATCTACCAAAACCCATTCCTAACCATCAACAACATGCCACCCAAGGTGCATAATGGAACAATAAAAAACAAAAATTACAACCAAAACAAAAAAACCCCTCTATTTAGGCATCATGACGTTGAAGCTTCAACCTCCAATGTAACTAATCTCAATGTAGCCCTACGCTTGGGTTTATAAGGAAAACTTGCATAATTGGTTTCGATAAAGTAGAAACTTAGGAAGATGCAAATTTAATTACCTAAATAAAGGAATAATAAGCTCTTAATGCTCTTTTGTAAGGACCTTAAAAAAGATAGAACAAAGAAATTCCCAAAGAATTAGGAAATTATAACATAATTAAAGACCTTGTCAAGACATTTTCACATATCTCATTCTTAGACCTCTTAATGAACTTTCCAACAAACCAAATTTCCTTACTATATGCCATGGAACTTAGACACATATCATTCATCACACATCCACCAGAGGTATACATTAACTATATTGACATGGACATGTTCCCACCAGGCGTCGGGATGAGCAATGTGGGTTATTTCTTAGACTTATGTTGACTACCGATGCAAAATTTTCTAGATGAGGAAATCCATTTCTCCACCTACAAAGTTGGGTTTATAATAATTTGGTAAAGTGAGATATGGTATATGATGGGGCAATAGTTAATATTGTTCCTTTCTCCTTCTTACAAAATCTTGGATATTGTGAAAATAATTTATCTTTGACTCGAAATACCTTATGTGGGTATGAAAACCTTAGAGACACATTAATCAACACCATCATTATCCCCATCACCATCAATACCAAAACAATTTTTAGAATTTTTACATCATCAATTAGGAACAAACTAGAACATGATCATGGGAGGACCCTAGATCCATTGAATGAAGGAATTTCCCACCACACTTTGTTAAGAGATACATTTCCTACACCCAAGGAAGGTTTTATTAGCCAAGGAGATCCAATCCCTTTTAATATTATCCAAACCAACATTAAGAAGCTACCATGGGCTCATATCTACCATGATCTTCCCACTAATGACCTATGAATGCCCACAATATTAGGAAAGGGAAAAAAATGTGACCACTAAGGTTGATATTGAACTTAATACCACTCTTCTTGCTATTGGCCCACCTCTTCAAGAAACACTCATAAAGAAACATCCCAAAGAAATAAAATGAACTCTCCCACTAGTTGAGAGGCCTCACCCTCAGATTGAGACCATCTCCTTGAAGAAAAACACATAAATCATTGACATATTGGAAAAAAATGCATTGCTTATACTTCCTTTTAACTTGAAAGGGATTACATGTAACATTTTTATCTCCCGAGAGTGGCTAGGACTAATCCTCCCTAGCTATGGTGACCTATGTGAACATAATTGAAAATTATGACAACCAATTACCTTCATCCATATTATCCTATGACACCTTCTCAAAGATGAGTTATGAACCCTACACTACAATGGGGCAAAGTGTGTTTTTAGAGTAGGAGCATGCATGGTATTGACCTATCCTGAGATTAGAATTGGAGTTTATAAATAAAACAATTGAATATGAAACCTTGCTAATGGGACCCCCTTATCTCAAAGACTCATGAACTGAAAAATTTAAATATTTGACACTCACAACTCATCACCAAATAGGTAGAAGATCTCTATCGAAACATTTATAACTATACCAAAATGTTTCCGTAATGTTAGTTCAAGACTTTGACTTTGTATCCATTGATTCTATTATTATAATGTAACTCAAGAAATTTATTTTCAAAATAAATGACCTCAGATTAATGAATCCTTATTTAGCTAAAAATGACGAATCCATATTTAAATACCTTTAGTCTTATGTAAACTTCCCAATTCACAACATAAGAGGGGATTTTCCACAACGTTTCACCCTCCTCACTTTTTAGAAATGATTATTATGACTCTACCACCAAATATATTGAAATTTACAAATCTAAATATGATATTCCAGACATTCCCCATGTGTCATATGAATTTGAAGAGGGTAATGCCTCTCTTATTGAATATACCATTGATATAAACATTGGAATAGAGGAAGACCCAAATATCTTAAAGATCATATCCTTGTTTTCACCACAATAAGTAGTTGACCAAAAGAATTTGTTTATTGAACTATTCAAGGCATTCAAATTCTCTTATTTTGACATGATTGGAATTTAGATAAATGTCTTCATGTACAAATTAGTAATGAATATTGATGCCAAACTAGTTAAACAAAACTTTTTCCGATGAAGCTCAAGATAAAACTAATGGTAAAAGAGGAATTTATAAAACCCCTAAAATTTGGTTGCATTAAACTAGTAGAATACACAAAATGGTTGTCCTATCATGCATATTATAAAAAGTAATGACACGATTTGGATTTGCATTGACTTCCATGATATCAACAAATCTTTCCCCAAGGTTGATTTTCCACTACCCTTTATTAATGTGATTATGGATGAGACTATTGGTTATGAGCTTCTTTCACTCATGAATGACATCTTGGTTACAATAAAATATACCATTTTGAGGAGGATTAAACCAAGACTTCATTGACCACCCCAGGATACCTTATATTTTGAATTCATACCTTTCAACCTTAAGAATTAAGGGGAAAGTTACCAACGGAAATGAACCACATCATCCACAACCTAATACACAAAAATCATTGAATTATATGTCGATGAATTGCTATCCAAGGCTAGGAAGAGGTAATATGACATGGGAGTGTTGTGTATCATTCTTAAGCGACTCATTGAGTTTGGTGTCACATCAAATCCATATAAGAGTGTATTAGGAGTGACAGGAAGAAAAATCCTAGGGTATATCATATCCAAATAATGCATCAATGTTTATCTCTCCAAAATTTGTACTATCCTTGAAATGGTCCCACCGACTAGCAAATCAGGAATCAAGTCATTTTTGGGAAAGTTAGGTGTCATACACAAATTTTTCCCATACCTCACTTATGTTGTCAACCTAATAAAAAAATTACTAAAAAAGGAAAAAGTAATTGATTGGACCTAAGAGTGTCATGATGATTTTAAGGTTGGTAAGTGCTTCCTCTCATCTCATCCTACCCTAATGGTGTCACATTTTGAAAAACCATTGATTATATATATAGATTGATGCGCCTAGAATTCTCGGATAAGACCTAGTCACGTTGGCACATCACTCAACACGGGATGAGTGCTCACTCGAAGCGCGCTAAGGTACTAAGTCCCTCTTTAGGGTTATTGTAACAGGATGGTAACATTGTGAAATGATAAAGACATATTTAGAAACTAATCCATCATTACACACGCTTATACCGAATCATATCTATAAAAGCATGCATTTACGCATAAATCATCAAGAAATCAATGGTATGTAATGATAACACATAGAAGACACTTTGGTTTGGCCAATATTCTTTATATATTAAACATGAAAATGAAATAGAAGCTTGATACAATAATATTCATGCACGCATGAATCTATTACAATTATCCAAACCTCATGCACTTCATGAATCTCTAACCCTTTGACACCATTCTCTATCAACTAGGTGATTCATCTAATATATATAGGGTGGGAACTTGCCCATCACCGCTAACTATGCCAAAAATAGGTCGCACACTAATAATAGTCACGCGCCATTTACAATTATAGCCATACATGCAAGTGTGCTATCTATAGATCACTTCCAGTTAACTAGAGTGATGAATCTATTCTTGGATTACTTCCATGCAAGAATGATTTGATATGATCCTAAAAATCTAGACAAAGCATGGTGCACAAGTCTCGGCATCGATTTGTGTGTTCTGCATGCTAGCCTCTGAAAATAGATGATCTACAAAATCGACTAAGTCCCGAAAGGTTGTCTTTGCACCTCCAGTACACACACGCCTTCCTATTCCTTTGTGCCTTTTATCCCATCCTATTTTTTCACGCGGACTATGTGTGTGAGTTCTGCTAAGTGTTTTATTTGACCAACATTACCCCATACTAATCTCGTTGTCACCCTGACAATGGTGATATCCACAACTAAGTAAATAATAGTCGAAATATAGAATCTTTGAATGAATCTTTACACAAAGAATAGAAAAAAATTAAAGAATCAAAGAATTATTCAGGCTTTAAGCTCCTTCGTTTCTTTCTGAAGTATCATCTCTGGATACTCCTCCTTTATGTCTGCTTCTAAGTTCTCCCACTCCGTTAATGCCTTTCCTACTTTCTCTGGAATATCCACAATGATAGATTCTAGATCTTCCTGAGTTAGTTTCCCTTGCTCATTCTGGATTACAAGCATTATGCTTGACATAGATGTATGCATCCCTTCCAGCACATTCATCTTTTGAGTAATGAGCTTTTCGAGTTCATCTAACCTCTCTTTATGCGGTGCACATGCATGACCAATGTCTCACGCTTCTGCTTTACCATAGTTAGTCATTCAGTGCGGCCTAGTGTGTCATCCTTCATGGCCTTTTGCACCTCATTATCTTTTACCAGTGTCTTTACCCTTATTAGTGCATCTGGAGCTGTGCATATCATCAAGGCATGATTAGCTTTCTTCAGCTCCTCTTGGAGTGCTTGTAGTAGGCCCTCATATGTAGCAATCTTCCTTGCTACTGTAACCTATGCTTTTGCTACCTCTTTTGCTGGGTCCTTGGGCTGTTGTGGTATACACATCTTTTTATCCTCCAATACTAATTTTATCATCGTCTTTACATAGTGCATCGCATAAGAAAATTCTTTTGGTACTTGTGATTCCAAATGTGGGCGTACCTTTAGGACATCATCTCCAATTTCCTCCGCCATACTAACAAAAGTCTCATATTTCCTTTTGCTCAGATCCCTCTCCTGTACTAAACACACTATTTCCACATTCTTCACCTTTAGCTCCTCTGTCAGCGCTTTAATTGTAGTAGATTTGTCAATGTTCCTTCTAGCTACCTCAGCAGATACTTTCACCAAGGCATTGCTTACCTGCTCATCTGTCATAATAGTTGGTTTAATTGTCATGTGCCGGGCTTCTGGTGTCTTTTTCAACCGTCTAGATGCACATGATTCTTCATAGACATCAAAATCCAGTTTGTTCATATGTGTATACATCGACCATGAAAGTTGTTTTCATGTTCGTAATGTCACTTTATTATCGTCCATAAGCACCCATCCGAATAAATATTTTTGTGCAACGGTGCTCTGGAACCGAGCACGAACAATCTTCTCCTGGTCCTTTTCATAACCCACTTAGTTTGCACCCTTATGTCCTCACTTGTCTGACATGACCTTGGCCCTTTTGGAATGGCGGCATCAAAGTTAGGAATACTTGGTTGTATCCTCATCCTTGCCTTGTGTAGCTTCGATTGCTCCCTTTCTTCCCCTTCATTTAGTTCTTCCTCCTCATTCTAAGGCTCCTCTTCTACCCTATGCCGAATTGGAGATGGAGGTAGTTTCTCCTCAAAATCTCCTATTTCTTCATCTAGCTTGAGCTTTCTTCTTTTCTTCTTCTCCTCAGGTTCCTCTACTGGTGAGAGTTGTGGTGACTTCCTTGTTATTTTCTGGGCTTCCCCTTGTGACCTTGTGCGCTTGAACACATTTATGAACCATTGGTCACCTGCGATACCCCAGTATTTTCTTCTCTTTGTGAAGCCATCACACACTCATCCTCCTGTCTCTGCCATATGGTTTGCTTCCTCCTATGCACCAAACCACTACTATTCTCATGTTCTTCATCCTCTTCCTCGTCAGCCTGCATGGGTTTAGAAGGCCTAGGTGCCAGGATGTTTTCCATAGTGTGCTTCCCCTTTGGTGGTCCTGGGAGCGCGAACTCATTCTCTACATACTTATTATTCTCCATCTTTGGTTTAAGTTGGAGATATATGAGTGTGGCCCCGATATCCCCAATAGCAAGTGTTTCTGGTTTGATATTCAAAATCTCCGAGATAATATTCTCGTTGTAAGCATTCTTCCCTGGATATCCATACTTCTTTCACAAGGTGTGGTATTCACAATCCACCTTGTCTGCATTAAACACTAACCTCCTTGTATTAGTGAACTGATGAACGGAAGCTTGGAAATACCGCATTGTGAATGCATATGGTAGTTTACACTAGGGGCTCCATGATCCATCCACCATTGGAAAATGCGTAATACAAAAATGCTGGTAAACAAAAGAACCGAGCCAATACTGAGGGCAACTCCTTTGGTATGCGCCACTCCTCTTCAAAAGCCATGCGGAGCCTGTCATACCACATCTCCACTCTCTCCTTTACCTCGTCTGTCATAGACCCCTTACATAGATACTTGCTAAATCTTTTAGCTGGAGACTTGTTATTCATGGGGTATTCCCATATATTTTCTTTCGGGCCATCCGGTACTCCAATCTCCATGAATACTAAAGAAAGTAAGACGAAACCAAAACTTATCTTACTTCCTGTGCATGCTTCCTCTACTATTTGTTCTACAATGAAGCCGAAAATGTTGTAAATAACCCCTTCTGACATGTGCTTTGCCACATGCAGCCACATTGAGTTTACTTGTGACCAACGATCTTGGTCATTCAATTTCGTAACCAGGTGCGCTACTACTTTTACTACTAGACAATCATGTAATTTATCTATGTCCATTCCATGCGGTCCTTTCTAGTATCCCAGCACTTTGTGTGTTTCTAATATGGAAACCTTGTCAGTTAGGTCATTTTTGATGTCCTCACTGTCGCCTTTAAACTTGTTACCATGGCAATTAACATGGGTGTTAGTCTTACCCTTCACCCTACAAAATAGAAGAAGTCCTCATGGACTCGGCTCATTAGCCACCTGTATAATGGTGCATATTTCCCAAAGTATGGGAGCTCATATAATTGGTAAACACCAATCCTTTTCAATAACTTCTCCCCTGCGTCATCATATATCGCATCCCATCACCAGTTCCTTTTGTCATTCAGGAGTTAAGTAAATCATCCAACTTCTTCTGATTGTCCTTGGTTCGATGGTTGTACTCGCTTATTTTTCTCTGTCGTATGTGGGAATCCCATTCCTGCCCACAATTACTTCTTTAGGGTACTACATCTCTAAAAATTTCTCTCAGGAGTCATCTCTTCCTCCTCTTCCACTACTACCTTCTTCTTTCCTTTTGCTACTGCTGCTTCCTTCTTTAGAGCCATTCTTCCTTTTGGGGTGTGTTTATACACCTTCAGTAACTCTTTAATGGGTTACTTAAAACCCTAACCTGATTCAATCATGCCCTAAATTGTAATCACAAAATCATGTGCCCTAGCTCTGCTCTATCAATCTACTTCATTCAAACCCTTCTCCGATGGGGATACAAGCTTCTCCAATACACAGATCTTCCTTTCACGCTTGGTTTCACCCTCTTTGCACCTTGAATCACTTACTCAACTCTTCACACTTAGATCTTCATCAAATTCTCATAGTGGCAAGGGTAGAAATGAATTCATATCCCATCCTTATATAGATTTACAATTTTTAATGCATTAATTGCTCCTTCACCTACCAAATATTTCTCATTTATTGCTCAATTTTTCCATTTCCGCATGGTACATCTTTGCACCATAACTATAACCTTCTAGTGCACCTTCCTACCTTCTACGGTCACAGAGAATTCCCTTCATGTGCACTCTAGCGCTTGAGTACCTCATCACTGCACCTTCTCCTGGTAGTTATCATGGCTTTTGCTTACCTCGCGTTATAATTTTCCTTCATTCATCTCCATCCTTGGTTACTTTTGAGAAGCAATCCTTTGTAAATCACCTTTAGCAGCTTACTTCCTCAACATCCACATTATTATACCTTCCAATCTTCATAGCATTATACTTAGGAGTCACCAATAATCCACCCCATACTAAAAGGATGTGTAGTCCTCTGCGCATCGGCATGCTTCATATTTTAGTGAGCTTCATGCGCGCAAAGCACGCTTATTACATAAAAACAAGAACGAAAATGACAAAGCATAGTGACGATGAAAGAAACAAATTAAGGAAATACGAAAAGGAAACCTAATCTATCCAACAACATTGCATTATTACAAACACCAAGAAGACTTATTTATAGTAGGGCTTTAACCTACTCTGTTAAAGTAACCGAGCAGCCGTGTTCCATCAATTGCTTCTAACTAGCAAAGCACTTTGATTCAAGTATGTGAGTTATAACATATGACCCCAACCAATTCACCTTGAGCTTCCCTGGATGGCACAAAAACTTAGAGTCATACAGAAGTACCATTTTTCCAACTGTAATTTTCTTATCTTGGATATGCCTATCATGCCATGCTTTCTCGCGCACTTTCTCTTATTTTTGACTCCAACGTGCTATGGCCCGATGCTCATCCAAATGAACCATGGTCTCAATCTATTCTTTTAAATCTTGCTCATTAGCTAGACCTCTAGCATGTGTAATGCGCAATGAAGGTAACATAAATTCTATAGGAAGAAACTTAGAGTCATACGAAGTACCATTTTTCCAACTGTAATTTTCTTATCTTGGATATGCCTATCATGCCATGCTTTCTAGCGCACTTTCTCTTATTTTTGACTCCAACGTGCTATGGCCCGATGCTCATCCAGTTGAACCATGTTCTCAATCTATTCTTCTAAATCTTGCTCATCAGCTAGACCTCTAGCACGTGTAATGCGCAATGAAGGTAACATAAATTCTATAGGAAGAACAACTTCCGCGCCAAACACCAACTGAAAAGGTGTGGCTTTGTTCAATCTCTTATATGTTGTTTGGTAGGCCCAAAGAATAGCAGATACTTTTTCATCCCAATATTTTCATCCCACATCACAAATCTTGGTCAATGTGTGGCTCAAAATCTTGTTGAAAGCCTCAGCAGTTCCATTTTCCTGAGGGTGATAGGGTGTAGTCTTGTGGTGGGCAACCATAAACTCATCTAACGAAATTCGATTGTCTCATTTAAAAAATGGGTGCCCCTATCACTGGTTAAACTTAAAGGACAACCATAATTAGTAAGGAAATTTTCCCATAAGAACCTTGCTACTGTAGCTACTATACAGTCCTTCGTAGGAGCTGCTTCTGCCCATCTTGTAAGATAATCTATACAAGTAATGATATAGCATGACCTAGTCCTACGCGCAATTGGTGAAATAGGCCCTACAAAGTCTATCGCCCATTTCTCAAAGGGTTTTTCACTTGTAATTAGTCATAAAGTCATCTCATCCCTCTATCCTGGTCAACCTAGACACTGACAATGGTCACATGCCTTACATATTCCTTCTGATCCTTATACAACATTTCCCACCACAAACCAACAAGTAGGATCTTTCATGCTGTAGCATCACCTGCATAGTGGCCACCTGCAATACCACCATGGGATTCCTCCATTATATCCTTTTGTTCATGCTCTAATACATAAGGCGTAACACCTCATCTCTACCTAACTTGTATAAATCACCACTGATTAACATGAATGGTGCCGCGTGTATAGCAAGTTACTTTTTCTCCACGGGCCTCATGCCTTTTGGTGCCATCCCCATCCTTAGGAAGACAACAATGTCCTCTAATTCTATTGGCATGTGTTGTAACCTATACAACTATGCATCAGGCATGGTCTCTTCTATTGTTTTTGCCTCTTCACCTGATTGAACTCTAGACAAGTGATCCGGTCTAGAATTACTTTTCCTTGGTTTTACCACAACTGTAAAGTCAAACTCTTGAAATAAGAGCATCCATCTACATATGTGCCCTTGTAAGATGGGCTTGTTCACCAAATACTTCAATGTCATATGATCTGTATAAAACAAAAAGGTGTGGCCAACAGATACTGTCAAAATTTGTGTAAGGCATATATCATGGACAAAGCCTCGCTCTCTGCAGTGGTATAATTCTGTTCGGCAGGGGTCAACTTCCTACTAGCAAAAAAATGGGATGATCAACTATACCTTCTCCAAGTTGAGCTAAGACAACACCAATGGCCATGCTAGAGGCATCCACGTGAACATGAAAAGGTTTATCCCATGAAGGAAAGTGTAAGATAGGTGTGGTAGTAAGTTTCTTCTTCAATATCTCAAATGTGCACTGCTGCGACTCCCCCCAATAGAATGTACCTTTCCCCTTGAGAAATTATTCCAAGGGTGTGGAAACTTTAGCATACCCTTTTATAAACTTCCTGTAATACCCTGTATGACCCAAAAATCCACGCACCTCTCTCTAACTAGCGGTGGGTGCTTTCAAGCCTAAAATGACCATAACTTTAGCTAGATCGACCAACAACCCTTCCTTGCAGATTATGTGTCCTAAAAGTATGCCAAAGGGAGTAGCAAAGATGCACTTCTTGATATTCAATGAGATACTCAACTATCTACATCTTTCAAACATTAAGCGCAGATTGTCACAATGATCCTTAATTAGCCCATAAACGGTCCAATCATCAAGATAGACCTGCAAGAAGTTGTGAATAAAATCCTTGAATTCTTGTACCACTATCCTGGAGAATACAGTAGGTGCATTATTCAATCCAAAGGGCATCATAGTATAGGCAAAGCTTCCCCATTTAGTAGTGAAGGTGGTCTTTTCTTGATCTTTCAGGCAATCCTAACCTGATGATACCCTGAGAACCCATATGTAAATGAATATATCTCACACCCAACCACTCCTTCCAATATTTCCTTTGTGAATGGTATAGGAAAGGGATCTGTAACACATCTCTCTATAATCAACACAAATTCAAATCCTACCATCCTTTTTGATACTTATTACCATAGGACTGACCCATTCTGACTCATCCAATGGTTGAATGATCCCAGATTTCAACATCTTGTCAATTTCCTCCTTTACTTTCTCACGCAAATTGGGATTCATTCGATAAGGTTTCTTCCTAACAAGGCACACACCTTCCTTAAGCTTTATCTTCATTTCTCCAAGTGATTTATGCATGCCTTTAAGTTCATGGTATCCTCTTGGGAATAAGTCCTCATAGTCTCTAAGTAACTCTATGATCTTTGCCACTTTTGATTCTGACTAGTAATCCCCAATTATCACCTCCTTAGGTTCAGCTTCTGTGCCAATATTTACCTTTGTTGTCTTCATAGGTTCATGATATGTGCACGCATCTACATCCGCATTGACTAACACTTCACATGATCTATGTGAATGATCCACTTCCAAGTGCTTAGCTTCCTCATCATCAATCATGTAAACCAACTTCCCTTGTATTTTTCTAGAGAAGCGCACTCAAGTAGTAGTATGATATCATCCTCAAAACGCGCCCTGTCTCTGTCTCACCAAATAATTCTGAATAATTTCTTCCACTTTCCCACTGTCCCCCATGGTTAAGCGCTTGATAAGGCTTAAAGCCTTGTTCACTGGTGGTGTAGATGAGAAGAAGTAAAATTTTTGGATCATCCCTGTAATCAAATTTTGCCAATTACCAGTGTTGCGATGTAATTCAACATATACATACCAAGCACATGCGCAACCTTATAGAGTAGAATAAAACCGATGCACCCAAAGTGAGGGTGGTAATGCTTCCTGTCCTGTTGTCTAGAGTATCTCACACTTTGCTGGATATGATGTCTTTGAATAGGTTGATCACCATGATAAGGACAAATTTTTGTAGGTGTATTACTTCTTAAAAACCTGGTTGATAAGGTGGTCCCAATCTCTCCCCATTCTAAGAGATTATCCTTGTGAACCACCCACCAGGCACTCTGCTCCACCCAAAGTATATGACAACATATCTCATCTTTTAATCTAGTCACCTAGATTTGACCCCATGGCTGCAAGAATCCACCCAGATCTTTGGATCAAGTATATCGAAGTCTTGAGTAACCTATACATCGAGCAGCGAAAACCCTTTTTGCAAGCAACCACGCACTTAACTTCATTCCCCACCAGTTCATAAGTGCCATGAGCCCAATTATCACAAACAATACTGGTAGTATCGCTAATTGACTGAGAATCTTCCCAATGAAGGATTCCTTCCTTAGATGGCTCATTGACCTCTGGGTCCCGAATAGCACGTATATAGATTCTGTTCAAGTCCTCTTCATTCAAAGGTTCCACATATGGTATGGATTTCCCATCTATCAACGGTATTATGACCCTTTCCTCTTTGTTCTCGAAGCTGATACACCCCTTGTTGAAACTCAAATCAGCATTGTTTGCATAACACCAAGGGCACCAAAGAAAAGCTGAGAAGCTATCTACTTCCGCAAGTGTTAACACTTCAAAGTCTCCTGTGAACTTGGCCCCTTATATAGTGATAGATGCATCCTTCAAAACTCCTATTGGAGTAGCTTTTGTTTTGTTTGCCATGAACAATACATTAGATGATGGCTGTAATGGGGGTCTCCCCATTTGTACCCATGCATCCAATGTAAGTACATTCACTTCCACACCTGTTTCAATCAAAATATTGCTCAACAACCAACCATCCACAACAACATTCAAAGTGATCTCCTTATCATAGTCAATGCTATCGGGGGAAGATTCGTATGAAGTATTTGTCTTCCAGTCTCAGTTCCTGCACATGATGTATTTCCCTTCAACCAATTTCCCAATAAAGGAATAATATTCTCCTAGCACAATGTTCTACATACCTCTCTAATGTCATCAATATCGACAGGGGGCCTTTTCTATATCCTTATGCTCCAACTTCTGAGACTACTCTTTCAAACATTGTATTTCACCTTGAAGGCTTCTAAGGACCTCCATAGTTTCCTGATAGAATTCTTTCTAATGAGTTAGATCTGGATACCTAGCATGCAAAACCTCCTCCCTAGTGATTGTCGACTTCTGTTGCAATACCTCTTTCACGCATGTCACCTCATCTCGTGTGGTTATCTTGACTGTTACTGCCTCGGTTCTGGTGTTAACTTGGGCATCCACTAATTCTCTCTGCTGCTTTGGATTCTAACCATCCATGCGCCTTTGTTTTCTTGCTTGTGCTACTTACTGAGATGCTCATACAAGTCTGGACACTCTTCATAACTATGCCCCTTTCCACAAAATGAATAGGAAATATTCTCATGGGCATTCGCACCTATAATGGTCAGGTGAGCCACATGTATAACAAGTGCATCGAGGGAATTCACCTCTTTCCTTGCCTTAGCCTCGTCCTCTATATCTGCCTCAATATCCTCATCCTCTTTCACGACCTCCTTCAAATCTTCCGTCATTCCTTTCATAGCACGCTTTTTATTATAATCCCTATCCCGATGCTCATTATTTCCTTTAGAACTATCACCACACTCACTGTTGCACCCCAATATCAATGGCATAATGGATTTGGTGAATCAACCTACAATATTCAAAGATAATATAGGTCATGGACCTAAAATTTTACAAAAGGAGGATACATTCTTCCTGATCGCACGTTGTAGTAGGGGGCAGTGACTAGCATCATGATTCAAATGGAAAATCTCACAGTCTAATAGCAGCGAACATACAGATCTGCGAGGGTAACTATCCTTGGTGTGGCCTTCCACTTCACAATCATGCACTGATTCTGAGCACATCTCATGAGTTGAGTTTGCTAATAATTTCTCTATCTGTTTTGCCATAGCCGCTATTTAAGCCTCCAGGAATGGACTAACTCCAGTGTCAATACTCCCAACTGCCTCAACGTGTAGAGCTACTTCCAATGCTTCACACAGTCGGTATAATTTTTATGCGGCATAGTCTTATTTGAAATGGAGTAATCAACCCCTCTTGAAAACCATTGTGCATGCTAACTTACATGTATGTCATAGGAGAGTTTGGATAGAAGTGTTTTAAAATAGGCATCATACTCACGTACACTTTCAGTAGTGCCTTGCTTTATATCCTTAAGTGCGCTTATACTCTTCTTCTCAAAATCTGGGATATGGAACTCTTTTAAGAAAGCATATTTCAATGCTTTGCATAATCAATACAAGTTTGATTAGGATCAAACTTCTATACCAGTTTGTGTATGCACACACCGTAACGTAGTAGAAAATTGACTTTCCTTGCACTCGTGAAGCCATGATACCTTTTGTGTGCCATAATATTTGACACATATGAATGTGTTCAACAACATCCTCGATACCTCACTCTCTAGAGATGAAGAGACATCTTCATATAAATGTTCTGGGGTTGCTGCGGGCCTTGACCACCCAACCCAAAACCTCCTTGGTTTCCTCTACCTCCAAAACCACCCAAACCACTGGAACTAGAAATTCCCATACCTCCCGATCCTCCTCCAGAACTTGGAATAGAGCCCTTAGATGCACTCCCTGTGTCTTGACAAAGGTACTATACTTGCCCCCTACATGTGAAGTAGTCCCAGTTCCAAAGGTGAATCCCACACTCGGCATGCTCATATTCTGTGTAGATGATGAGCCTGAAAACATACCCCCAAAGAATAATGAAGTTGTTTGTGCTTTGCCATGGATGTACTTGCTATCCGACTTGTTTCTTCTCTTTTACTTCTTAATTGAAAACTTTGTTCACCTATTGTACTAGATACTGGAAAAACAAGCGCAAGGGCTAGGTCAACAGGTTGGCTTAGATGTGCACCCGTGGTCTAGGTCATATCTGTTGGTGTGCTTTTATGTGAGGTTGAAGAGGGTTCTCTGTCATGCTTTCCTAGATGGGGGAGTTCCTGATGCTCTAGCTCTTCTTCATCCCCATGAGCCTCAAATCCTTCACAAGCCATCTCTCTCCACAACACCATCTGTTATACAATTTCTTGCTTCTTGAATAATTCCCTCTCACACGCCTCATTATACTTCAGCTACCTCTCTTCCCTTTGCCGTGCTGCCATTAGGTCTGCCATCTTTCACCAATCCTGTTCATACCCCTACACGTGGAGATTTTTAGCTTGCCATGGGTTTATCTTCTAAGTTCAACGTTACCATCAGTATTTTGATTAGCAGCAGAATACCTTACAAATATGTCCCTCTAGGATACTGTAGGAACTAGGTACTCGAGATACCTCCTCCGGGCACGAATAAGTCAAAATTGAATACTTTAGAATATAGCTATTTAGAACACTGCAAAACTAGGTATCTACTTTGCACGAGTCCAGATAAAGTTATCATCGTATAGTGTTTGAAATTCCTCATGTGTCCAAACAAGTGTGTGATACCTCCAATTCTGCTTAGACGCATATGTAGTCAACCACTCATATAATTCTATGGGGAAGATAACAAAGAAGCTTTTATACAAACTGTCATACAAATTCTGTTGTACCTACCAAGTGCGTGCGTTAAATTTGGATCCAGATCTAAACCTTCATACGTATTCTTCCTCCAGGATCGTGAATCCACTCTTCAACACTAGCCAAAGTTAGCCGGTATGTCTTCATCACGAACCATTACGAAAATAAGCTGAAAAGAGGTCCCGACAACGGAACCAATGATATAGCCTAGAATTCTTAGATAAGACCTAATCATGTTGGCACATCACTCAAAGACAGCCGAGCACCCACCCGAAGCACGCCAAGGTTCTAGGTCCTCTTTAGGGTTGTTGTAATAGGATGGTAGTATTCTGAAATGATAAATGCATATATTTAGAAACTAATCCATCATTACACAGTTATACCGAACTAGATCTATAAAAGCATGCATTTACGTATAAATCATCAAGAAATCAATAGTATGTAATGATAACACATAGAAGACACTTTGGTTCGGCCAATATTCTTCATATATTAAACATGACAATGAAACAGAAGCTTGATACAATAATAGTCATGCGCACATGGATCTGTTACAATTATCTAGTCTCATGCACTTCATGAATCTCTAACCCTTTGACACCATTGTCTATCAACTAGGTGATTCATCTAATATATATAGGGTGGGGAACTTTCCCATCACCGCTAACTATGCCAAAAATAGGTCACACGCTAATAATAGCCACACGTCGTTTACAATTATAGCCATACATGCAAGTATGCTATCTATAGATCACTTCCAGTTAACTAGAGTGATGAATCTATTCTTGGATTACTTTCATGCAAGAGTGCTTCGATATGATCCTCGAAATCTAGAAAAGTGTGGCACACAAGTCTTGGCATCACTTTGTGTGTTCTACATGCTAGCCTCTAAAAATAGACGATCTACAAAATTGGCTAAGTCTTGAAAGGTTGTCTTTTCACCTCTGCACGCAATGCCTTCTTATTCCTTCCCACCTTCGATCCCATCCTATTTTTCCATGTGGACTCTGTGTGTGAGTTTTGCTAAGTGTTTTATCTGACCAAAACTAATGTAACTAATGTTTCTTTGACTTGTGTGCTTTCCCATGAAGATGAATATGGTAGAGAATGAGTCGTATACTTCATCAATATTTTCCTCCTAGATTAAAAAACTTGGTATTCATAAGAAAAATAATAATTTCTTACTATAGTGTTTCCTCCTAAATGACTATGACATTATATGCTAAATCAAGAAACATGGGTAATTGTTAAGTCCCAAGGCCACTCTCTCTAAGAAATTTGGTTGTCTCTTCACACTTCTCAATGAGTTTGATCTTACATAGATATACCAAAATTCTCTTAAGGGAAAATAGTTTCCAATTAGTTAGTTGACAATTTGCTATATTTTGGAGACATAAAAATATTCGACTTCCCGATAAAGTAATTTTCTACATAGAAATTCTCAACATTGCGTCCCCAAGAGTACATTAACATCATCATTTATTTTATCAAACGCACTTACCTAGAAGATGTCAACTCCAAAAAGAGATACTTTGTCTTCATGTCCTAACCATAAAATATATTATCTTAGATATGGTTTTGTATAAGATAGTCTTTGATGTCATGATCCTCTAATTGTAGATCAAGAGGAGTCCAAAGACATTTTGTTCCAATGTCATGATAGATTTTGTGGTGAAAAATTTGATAACGATGTGATTATCAAAAATATTTTTAGGATGGGTTAATTTTGGCACACCCTCAAGAATGACATGATCAAGTACATCAAAAAGTGTCCCAAGTGCTGATATTTTTCTCATGTTATACATGTTCCAACCTAGGAGCTTTAACCTATTATTACACCATGACCATTTTCCATGTGGGGCCTCAATCTAATTGATAAAATAATTCCCACATCAATTGATGGGAATAATTTCATCATTAATGCTACTGAGTATTTCACCAAGTGGGGAGAGGCTATGACTTTAACCACTATCACTGACTCAGTTATAGGAAAATTTTTGCTAAACCAAATCATTTACAGTTTTAGAGTTCCCAAGTCATCATCTTTAACAATGGGATATCCTTTAAGAATGTTGAGATGCACGAGTTATGTAAGAAATTTTTAATTTCACACCACATTGAATATTTTTACTATCCCAACGAAAACGTACAAGTTGAGGCAACAAAAATACATTAAAGTTAATTATACTAAAAAAATTAAGAGAAACAAAGGGGATTAGAACTTACAACTATATCCTTATGGGATTATAGGACCAACATACGCACACCCATAGGTGTCATGCCATTCTTTATCATTCTTGGTGCTAAAGTTATTCTACCTATGAGTCTCCTTTTAGGGTCTCCTGACAACGATGACAATAGAGAATCACATTTAGTTCCACTATAAAGTATAGAAAAGAAATGTATCAAGGCCATACAACACCATGAGGTATATTATACTTTTGTATCCCAAAGATACAATAATAACATTCAAAATAATACTATTCATCTTGGTGATATCATGATCCACTAGGATAATCATATAGATAATAAAATGATAGGTTTTGCAAGTACAAACAAAATTAGTTATGACCCTACTTGGTCACTAAGGAATTTAACAATGGGGCCTTCCACCACTTTGCATGCTTGAAGGTGAGGAACTTAGAGAGTCCATATATTCTCTCCACCTCAAATGTTACTATGTTTAGGTCTATGTTTTTCATATCCCTTTGTACTTATCATTTTACATTCGATACTATCTTCATCTCGCCATATATGCATACATGTCAAGTTTTTTAAATTTTATATATATTTTGCCTAATTCATATGGTGCATTTTCACCCTTTTAAGTACATCCTATCATTTCATTACCACTTTCACTTCAATACCATTCTCTAGATTATATTTGAAGTGAAGCCTTAATATTTGGTCATTACGACTCATAATCACCTATTTCCCTAACCTCACACCACATCTCGCTTGGCTCATACCTCAACCTCTATTATTTTGGCCTTGGAATTCTAAGTGGCCAATAATTATGCTTCATGATAGGTGATAGAAAAAACATTTGTGTGTCATCCAACACTATGAGGAAGCCTATGATCTACCTATAACTCATTGATACTATTCAGCGAGGTTGGGGCTAACATATCCAATAAGGTGTATCTAATCAATCGCCTCCACTTGAATTTAGTATCTACACACACACACAAACACACACACACACACACACACACACACACACACACACACACACACACACACACACACACACACACACACACACACACACACACACACACACACACACACACGATATAATTATTAAATTCTCTATAAAAACCACTCACATTAGAAATGGGAACTCTACTAACTATATCAACACGAAATAAAGTAGTTATGGAAAATCAAGAAAATTAAAAAATAAACCTAAATGGATCACCGATTACCTTCCCACCACTTTGGATTAGAACATATCTCAAAAGTATCATAGTCACCATCCTTATCCTCCTTCTCCTCCTCATGTGTCTATCCCTAACCATATCCTTATTCCCCTTGATTGAATGTATGCACCGTCTAAATTTTCACTAGTCCTTTCCCCTAGCCATACTCAATGGATATAACCACTATGAGATAGAGGCTACTAGCCTAGCTACTATGGTTATCTGGTGGTTGCTTTATGGTTTGGGAACCAATCTCCTTTATCTTCTCTTATGAGGTTGTAATACCCCTCTTGTGTCTGCCATAATAGGGACCCCTAGTGTCAAAGGTGTTCATGGTAGTATCCCCATGTGAGTATCTAGCCATTCATGTGCAATTTAGTAAACAAATTGTATAACTAAGAATGCTACTACACGTGGTTTGAACTACTTGAGGAACCCTACTAAATGAGTGCACCTCTATGTACCCTAATATGTCCCCGACTTACCCCATAAGGGAGAAGGTCATCGGTGAATCTCCCTCTCTCGGGACATGATCCCCTCATAGCCACATATGGATCTCTAATAAAGTCAACATTTATCAAAGTAATGACTTCCCATGGAGTATATTTAAAAGGGGCCATATTCCCCACCAACAAGATATCATCTCTATAGTTAATCCCATAATTACTATCCTAGCATATGACATAAACTACTCATAAAATAACTCATCATAAGGGTATGGAATCTTAATTATTGGCCATTCAACTTCACCACATTGAATAAATCCCTATAAGTGTAGGAAAACATATCCTATTCCCAATTAAAATGAATCCCATGTTACTAAATCTCCATCATAATTATAACCCAACAATACAATAAGTGATATGTCCCCTTGTTCCTAAAGACATGCGAGAACAAGATACCTATGATAACTTATCAAAAGTTGGGAATGTTCACATTCCTTAACCTTGTCGAGTATGAACCCTTGTTTGATGCTATAATGGGTACATTTGCATCTCTAAATTAGTTTTCCCAATCTAATGTTTGTCAACCCCTATAATGGTTGTTATTGTCACCTCTCTCCTTGTAGGTGAGAGACCCGTGATGCAAGATACATCCTTTGAGTAATGGTCAAATCTCACCTTTCCAATGGAAATTAAAAATTATTCTATTCCTCATCCCAATATGTGAGTACATCACATAATATCTTTCTCATTAGAGCTATTAATGGTATATTTATTAGATTCATGAGCCCATAACAATACATAATCATAATCTCATACAACTTAAGCTAAAAATGGTTTCATGAATCCAATCAATCTCTTTGTTATGGATCCACCACATGCATCCTCCCCGTAACTAACCAAAACATAAAAATGGAAGCCAATTAGATCAAATTTGAGGAAAATCAATTTTTTTTTCAAAAATGAAATAATAATTTGAACTATTTACTATGTAACCACCACTATATATAGGTAGTGGTTTTACATTCACCACCGATGATTGTGCATCCATTAGAGGTGGTTTAGACCTCATTGTGGAAGTTTTACTTTCACCACCATCAAATGCATAACCATATGTTTGTTTAGATAGGTTGTTCCATCACAAAATCAATGGTTCCATGATGAAAAACCCAAAAATAGAAAAATCCTAAAAACTACTCAAGAACCCAAAACAAATTCATTTTGTATCTTTTTCTAATCTACCTATCCTGCCAAACATTTCAACACTAGTTATAGACAAAATGACATCTCCAAATTATAAGTATAAACAAAATTAGGTTTAAACCCCCAAAGAGAAAAAATAAATGTAACTAAGTTTTCCTCTTGTCCCGTATATTACTTTGCCAAGATCCCTATCATCATATTGTTTTCATGGTCACATAACCTATCGTTTTTCACCAAACTATCATATATTTACTATAGCTCAAAAATCACCACTCACACATGTATAAATGAATGTTGAATTGGATTTTTAATATATAAGTTTCATTTTCAAGGAAAGAATTTGAAAATTTTCTAATTTTAGTATGATTGAATGTTTTGACCTATTTTTGGATTCCTTCGAGGTGACATGTCACTTGCCACCCATTTCTGTTTTCCTTTATATTTTTATTGTATAATTGTGTTTTTTTTTGTAGGTAATGAGGGGGCTAAAGTCAATGTTTTTCAAATCCCACTCAAATGGTAAGTCCTCTTTTTCGATTTAATTTATGTAGACATTTATTTTCTTTTATTCTTTTCAATGCACTTGAATTTCCCTCTTATTTCATTATAGGTGGAAGGAATCCTCACTAGTTTTTCTTTGTTGTAAGGTAAGAAAGGTATGTTCTCTCCTTATTTACCCTTTCGGTTGAGTTATTACTTCGATTAAGAAAATATAGAATTTATAGATGCCTAAATTTGATTACAATCATTGGGTTCACCAAAATGATTAGGGAAAATATCTATAAATGAATAAAATGCCTAATCTAAATATGTACAATGATGAATAAATATGTATGTAGTGATAATAAATTCAACCAAGTGAATAAATAATTAAGATTTAAAACCCTAAGTGGAAATGAGTAGATAAAAATACTTAGTTGATTCACAATGATAATGAAGGTGCACAAACCGACAAACAGTGGAAAATATGAAGTGTAGATTTTCGCAACGAAACCCACAAAAATGCAGAGGTGTTGGAATATGCTATATTAGGGCACCTAGAATGGATCAGGGGCACCTGCAGTGCACCGCAAACCTATTCTAGGTGCCTATGACTACTTAGAACCTTAGGAAACCAATTTTGAATGGTCATGAGATGGTCAATATCCTTCATTTTCTATCACTAGTATGTCGCACACTGATCGCCGATGTCATTGATAACTTGCAATAAATAAATGACTGTAAAAACTTCAACAACACATCAAATCCTAAAAATAAAATAATGCAAATGAGGGGTCGATTGTCCTCACTATCAAACAAGTGTTCTTATAATGAGCCATGCACTACATTTTAGACCCAATGTAGTTCTCTGTGTGTGTGTGTGTGTGTGTGTGTGTGTGTGTGTGTGTGTGTGTGTGTGTGTGTGTGTGTGTGTGTGTGTGTGTGTGTGAAGAATTATGCCTAGGTGGCTCTTTTGCATGTCACACTTGATAGAAAACAAATAGATAAATGTAGAAAATGTAGATATATGTGTGCATGAAATAATGAAATTCCCATCCTATGAAGTGTATGTAGAAGAATGCAATCCCTTTCCCTTGTGTGGATGCTAGATGGATGCTTGAATTCTCTTTATAATGGCCTTTGAATGCAACCTTAGGCGGTGATAGCTAATGTTGAGTGTTTGGTCCTTTATTATGAACACATAAGTTTATATTTATATGATTCCCTTACTTGAATTTTGTAATTAGCCCCGAAAAGGTGGATTGCTAAAAAGATAAGATGCCCAAATGGCTAGAAAGGAACAAAAAGATGTGAACAAAGTACAAAGAGGTTAGGGGCACCTAACGCTGGCATCTTGGCATTTGAGGTGCTTGTAACATTCGGGGTAAGAAATGAAAAAGTATAAAAAGATAGACTAGGCTAGGCGAGTGTAAGACCAAAAATAAAAATTGAAAGTAATAAAAGGTGGCCAAAGACATGGGTTAATTAGTACTTTTCTTACTTAGGAAACATATGAACAATAGTATGGGATCAAGACTAGATAGATACCCAAAGTCTGTGATTTAGTTTCTAAATTTTCCCCACTTTATGTTGTTGAGAGAATGCTTGATAACATAAAGTAGATAAGAGATGTGTACCTGATAACCATGTAGATCGATGGTGAAAATCATGTTGAGAGACAAGAAAAAGCATGGAGTGATAAAAATGTGAAGCATGGATGCTAAAGAGGAGGAAGTGAAAAGAGGTGATGATAATGATGATGATGACCCTAGGGTGAAAACGTATGTGTCAATGTTGTGATTTGCTTGTTGTTTATGTTGATTTTTGTTGATGTGTGAAGATGTGACTACCGCTTCCCATAATTATGGACCCACAAAAGAGAATAATGAAAAAGTAGTCATATACACGTGTATATGATAAAAATGTGTAAAAAGTATGTAAGAAAGAGTGTAAAATGCTAAAATGTGTAAAAGAAACATGTTTACATGATCCGTGATGAGAAAAGCGATAGAAAGGATCCTGAAAATGATGTAGAAGAATGAGTTTTTCAGGTGATCTGATGCCCGTTGCGTTGACTACAAGTTTTTTTGGGCGATCTCATGCTAAGAATGGAATAAGTGTAGGGAGAAAAGTCTAGTGTCATCGTCCAACCTTTAATCTTGCTTCTCAAAGTGTAGAACACCACTTTGTAGATGGTGTGTAACAATACTATTCATTTCAAATAATTCTGATCCAACGTGAAAGTAGAAAATGTTGTGTAGTGTAAACATACTAAGTCTTTGAAGGACCGTTGTCTTGTAAAATTCATTGTGTGAAGTGATAAACTGAATAATGCTGTGTACCTTCCCCCTGGTCACAAGCATCCAGGAAGAGTTAGGCGTGCCCAAGCACTACTATCTAGGTTTGGGCATTAGTGTTTGTGTTGTGCTTTGAGGACTCAAGTAAGATTCTAAGCCCGGTCCGAGACTCGATGACTATGTTGTATCGATATTGAACTATGTTGTGTGATGACTTTAAACTCACTGTGGGGTGAATGATTCACCCAAATGATGCCCCCATTTGGAGTGCATGTGATATCACTGAGGAGTATGTGGCCCAAAAGAGGACTGATTGTTGTCCTGGGCCGATGCCCTGCAGGGGGGATGGAGTGTGCTTGGTAGAAACTAAGGAACACTAAAAAAGTGGCTAGAAACAAGTGTTAGTGCAAGAAAATACAAACACACATGTAGAAGAAAATATGTAAGCTAATAAGAAAGTAGACAATGTGTAAGTTAAGACGCAAGAAGATAATGCATAAGAAGACAATGTAGACTGTGAAAAGCGGGTTGCAAACATGGGAAATCACTCATGATTTCGCAAGATAGTTGAGGCCAATTTGGCCAAAAGTATACAATGTACACACAGATAAAGGGAAAAGTGCATAAACAATGGTAGACAAAGAAAAAATAATAGAAAATAATGTATCGAGACAACCATGGAAGAAAATAGACCTATAAAACAATTGTTGCACATAAAGGACACATAGCATGTTAGAATGATAAAAATATGTCAAAGAGTGTATAATTCGATAAAGTAATGTGCTATGGAAAATGAAACAATAATACTTGTATTGTACGAAAGTGGATGCCCCAGGAGCCGCGGGGATCGGTAAGAGGTACTTGCACCACGCATCCATGGTGTGTGTATTGATCTGTAGAAATTGTGATCAAAACTAGAAGGCAAGTGAATGAACATGTGTATATGAATATATAATGACATATGAAATATCGACTATCATGTATAAAGAGTGTACATGTAATAAGTAAATGTAAGCAAAGCTAAGTGTGACCAACATATGCAGTATGTTGCGGATGAGTGAGATGGAATGAAATGTAGAGTGAATGTGATAAGAGCTGTATGTCCCCAAGTGGATGTGTATGCATTAGATGAGGTTCATATATATATGCACCCTTACTAGCGAAGAATGAACCCTAGAATAAGAGTGTGTCATCGAGAAATAGTTTGAACATGTGTTGGAAATATATGATTGTGAAAGTGTAGAGCGTAGAGATTATGTGAGTGAGTGAGTGAGTGTGGTGAGGTTCATTTAATATTGGAACCCTTAGTAGTCGAGTATGAACCATGGAACTATAGTATGCCATATGGTAATGAGTACAACATGTAGAAGTAGATGTGAGACATATATGTTGTGAATGTGTAGAGTGAATAATACACACACTGTAATAGGAGCAGCGAGAAGGAGGTGTGAATAACATGTGATGTGCAAGTATGTAATCTATAGTGTGTGGTGTATAGTGTACGGTGTGTGAGGTTCATGTATATAGTATGCCCTCAACAATCAAGTGTGAAATAAAATACGAGAGTGCGTCATTGGGAATGACGATACAAAATTATCAAGATGTGTATGAAGAATGCGAGAAAAGTAGATGTGATGTATATAAGATGTAAGCCAACCGATAATGCTAGAAGGTGGGTGGGAATAAGTGTGATGTCCCAAGTGTGTGTTGATGAGTGTGATATCCGATGAATGTTGTTTGAAATAGATAAATAGGTGATACATGACGATGATGAAGGATATTAGATAATGTATAGTTGATTGAGTAATGTGATATATAAGTGATGAAAATTTTCATTGTATGTGTGAATGGTGATATATGGTAATATATGTATGTATAAAATAAGTGATTGTGGAAGAGTCACGGAATACATGAAATTCACGTGTTAGGATAATGAAGAGATCTCAACAACTAAGAGTGAAAAATAAAAGTGTGTCATTATGAAGTGGCGTGATAGTGTACACTAGATAGATATGTCAATGAAGCATGTAATGCAAAGATGAAATGGGTGATTAACTAAAATTGACTAACTAGTGGTAGTAAAAGATAGTTAATATAATCTAGGAGGACATATAAATGCAACAAATAAATGTACTAAGACAACATGTAAATGACATAAGTAATAAAAATAATAAAAATAGAAACCCTAATGTGCAAGAGAGAGAGAAAGAACTCAGCTGATTACATATGACTGTTTGGTAGTGTCGCATATGTGACTTGTAAAATCTGGAGCAAGAATTACTATGCAAGAGTGCCAAATAGGACGGGGGTTGGAGGATCTAACTAGACTAGAGCACCTGGAAGAGGATTGGGGCACCTATGAGCACTTTGGTTTAGAATCTAGGCACCTTGGTCTATGCAAGCTCTAAATATGATCTTGAAAGGGCCAAAAGGTAATCTGCAATGTGTTTGTTGCTGTCACATCAATTATGTTGTATTACATCAGATGTCGCCAATAACTCAAGATGGAAGAAAGACCTGCAAAACCCCCAAAAAACATCAAACCCTATATATATATATATATATATATATATATATGAAGGGGTCAGCTGTCTTTAACTTCCACAATGGTAGAATTACTAACTAAGCGTTACACTACATCTCAGACCGATGTAGTTCTATGTGCAAGTGTGTGTGAACATACCCTAGGTTGCTCTTGTGTTAGTCACACTTTGTGAAGTAGCGAGAAATAACTATGTGTAGAAAATGTAATAGAATGTGTGCATGAAATAGAATAAAATCTCCCCCTATGAAGTGTGATGCGGTTTTCCTAGCCTTGTGCCTTGATGATGGAGTTATGTGGATGCAAGTCATCTCTAATTCAATAGATGGAAGCAACTCTAGATGGAGTGATAGTAGTAAGTGATGCTAGGTACCTCATTATGATCTCATAAGTTTATATTTATAAGGTTCTCTTGGTCTAATTTTGTAATTAACCCCGAAAAGGTTAACCACAAGAAAGATAAAGGTGTAAAACGTTTAGAAAGAGCCCAACGAGCGGCGAGAGAACTCTAGAAGGATCGGGAGCCCATAGTGGGACCAGAGCACCAATGGGTGTCCTAGTACTAATTTGGGCACCCAGTGAGGCTAAAATAACATAGTATGGCATAATCATTGTGCATAAGGGTGTAAGAGGTTCGTAATGAAGAAATAAAATAAAATAAAGTGGCCAAAAGACGGGGGTTAATTACTACTTTTTTCCTCAAGAACCTTTTAAATAGTAGTATGATCTTTGGGATAAAAAAATGTCTAAAGTGCATGATTTTGTGACTACAATGAGGTTATTAATATAATAGATCCCTCAACAATCATGTAAGAACCATAAGAGCACAAGTGTATCATCAGGAAGTGATGATATGAATATATCGCAATGTGTAAGATGCACGTGAGAGAGTATATAATGAATGAGTAGAAATGTAGGACAAATGATAATGCTAAAAGGGGGAAATGAGCATGATGCCCCCAAGTGTATGATGATGGATATGATTGGGTAATATCATATAATATTTTTTCATTTTCATGATCAAATCCAAATGGAGATGCATCGAGACACGTAATCGATTGTATCGGGTTGATCAAGAAAATATCCATTGAGGCATAAATTATACATGCCCATTGCATATTCCTCATCAGTGAAAGGTGGTAATGGACATCCATGTGCATACCAACGAGTGAATATTTTGAATAGCCAAGAAATGAGTCATTGCAAATGAAAACATGGCCAAAGGACATGGAGAATGAAATGTTGATATGATCCGGATCTAATGCACCACCGATATAATCAAGCTAGAACTATTCGAGTGTAAGTGGAGAAGTACGAGGAGCATGTGTAAGAAATACTTGTGAGATACAAAATGTGAAGACCATAAGTAACAATAATGTGAATAAATCCATGGTAAATATGAGGATCATGAGGTGGAGGAAATATGTCGTCTACTATAAATCCTAGCTGAGTCAATCCATCATGTGTGCATATAGTATCAGAGCAAGTAGGATCAAATGGAATGTGTTCTCAATAAGATTCATTCATAAAAATGTGCATGTAAATGGATGGAATTCTAATGAAGGATGATCACGAGAAAATGAAGGAGATGGAATGATGTCTAATATTTGGACAACCCCCAATAAATTATCATAGTGTTAATAGAAGCAAGGGGCATAGAGGTAGATGTAACAATGTCCAATGTGCAAATAATTCCTTAGAGTGGAGGTAAAGTGTTTGGATAATGTTTAGGTCGTGGATCAAAAAAATGATGTATAGTAGTAGAAGTAGGACTAAGAAATGCGATTACAATCTATGTTGTAATATTAGAATGGTGTACGATCAGCAGGGATCTCATATTCAAATCCCTCATGCAATAATCTAACACATTGGTGGATCATAGAAGAAACCACTTGCATTCAATGAAACCATGGTCTACCAAGTAAGAAATTATATGAAAGTGGGAGATTAAAAACAAAAATTAGAATGGGAATAGTCTTTGGCCCAACTATGAGTGGCAATGTGACGGTGCCTAAGCAAGGGCACATAGTAGAATCATATGCTCGCATAAAAAGAGATTTCGGGTTAAGAAGAGCAATCAAAAATCCTAGAGCCTGAATGAATCATAGAGGAAAAATATTAATTTCAAATCCAATGTCGACTAAAACATGTTTGATTCCTAAGTTTTTGATACATAATTTTATATAGAGAGGAGGATCATTATCATAAAAACAATATTTTCAGCTATAGCCGATGGAAAAGTAATTTGTTGAGAAAATGCATTGACAAATGTTTGATAGACAACATCTAGATGAGTAGTAGCCAAAAGATTAATGATTTTAACGTGGAACTCGGGATTAACTAGTAAGAAATCATGGATAGAGATATCCATGATGAGATAATCCTAGAAAAATGAGAAAATTGGAAGTATGAGGACCCTAGGAATGTTTGAGTGACAGTTCACCAAATGATTAAGAAAATATAGAATTTATAGATGCCTAAATCTGATTACAATCATCGAGTTCACAAAAATGATTAGGAATATGTGTGTGTGTGTGTGTGTGTGTGTGTGTGTGTGTGTGTGTGTGTGTGTGTGTGTGTGTGTGTGTGTGTGTGTGTGTGTGTGCGTGCGTGCGCGTGTGTGTGCATGTGAATAAAATGCCTAATCTAAATATTTACAAGTCTAAATAGATATGTATGTAATGATAATAAATCTGACCCAAGAAAAAAAAGCAATTAATATTTAAAACCCTAAGTGGGAATGAGGAGATAAAATGACTTAGCTGATTCACAACAATCCCAAGGGTGTACTATTGTCACCAAATCACTACACCCTCCAAATGGCTAGAATGTGAACAGGATGTTCGGTGTGATTGGGACACATGGGATCACCTCTCAAGCTGTGGGACTTGGGCTTAAGGTGAACCTATGGAGAAGGCCATATTCCTCTTCCTAAACTAAGTGTTGTACTACTCCTAGTGCAATAAAATGGTTATCTAGACCTATGCTAATAAGATCTGCAATGACAGATGTTACACGACACGCTACATTTGACCGTGTAAATAAAAAAGAAAAGTTAATAATCTTTTTTAGTGTTTCAGATGAGGTACAACCTCATATTCATGAGTCCACAACAACAAAAGAATCTTGGGACAAGTTGAAAATGACATATGAGTCGAAAATAAGAACACAATACTTCATCTCCAAAGTCAACTATTAAACTTGAAAATGCAACCAACTGAAAAAGTTGAAATGTTTTTGAGAAGAGTGGAAAATTTGTGTGCATCACTTCAAGCTTTGGAAGAAGAAGTAACTGACACATCACTCATGCCTATAGTATTGAGAGCTCTTCCTCCTTATAGGATTTTTGTGACCACGTTAAACATAACTGGTCAAACAACAACTTTTGAAGAGTTAGTGAATATGCTCCAACAAGAAGAATCTATTCACTCAACTATTGAAACTGAAGAGCAAGCACTTACTTCTAATCAAAAAGGAAAAAATAGGTGAAGTCTAGTAAACAGCCTCAGAAGCAAGGTAATTCTCAACAAGGCCAAAAAGACCAACAAAAATGTCTTATTTGTGGTTGAAAAGGACATGAGTTAAAAAATTGTTGGTACAACACATTCCAACAAGGATCATCAAGTGGTAAAAATACTAATTACCAATAAACAAAATCAGGCCAACAACAGAGTAAACAGGAAAAATTATCAAAAGTGGAAGAAGAAACCAACTCAACAAGGAAATGTAGCCGAATAGGAAGATCAATTTGATGATGATGACTTCCTCTATTTTGCATAGTCAAATGAAGTATCCAATTCTACAAATGAAATTTGGTATGTTGACTTAGGTGCAACTCGATACATGACAGAAAAGAAAGATTGGTTCTTCACAATGAGTAAAACACCCACTAAAAATCATGTCTCTTTGGGTGATGATACATCATACAGTGTTGAAGGCATTGGTTCTATTTCACATCGCCACTTGGGCAACATAACTATAAAATTATAGATGTTCTTTATGTCCCCTGGTTTAACAAAAAATTGTTATGCGTGAGTCAATTATTAGATCACAATATCAAAATTGACTTTGATTGTAAAGGTGGTAAAAATATGTGCCTAATTCGAGATAAGTCATGAAGCTCAAAAATTGTTGCAAAAGCTTCAATTTTGGAAGAATGTTTCAGTTGGATTTTGTTCAACGAAATGATCAAGCACTTTTAGCCAAGGATACATCATCATCTCAACTATGGCATCGAAGACTTGGACATGTGAGTTTTGGCTATCTTGACACACTTTGTCGATACAACATGGTTAGGGGTTTACCACCTCTAAAAAAGGGTACAGATAAATGTCAACATTGTTTGGTAGGAAAACAAAATAGAGCACCATTCAAACATAGTACATTTTGAGCTAAAGAAAAACTTGACTTGGTGCATACCGATTTGTGCAGACCAATGAGACCTAGCCACTATGGGTTTTAATATTTCATGCTATTTGTTGATGATTTTTCAAGAAAATGTGGATATACTGTCTTTCTACAAAAGACCAAGCTTTTGAAAATTTCAAGAAGTTTAAAGCCCTTATTGAAACAGACTGCGGTATGAAAATAAAAACACTTTACTCGGATCGAGGAGAGAGAATACGAGTGCAATGATGAGTTCAATGATTTTTGAAAACACATGGCATTCGTCATCAAATGGCTCCTCCTCACACACCATAACAAAATGGTGTTGTTGAAAGGTGAAATCGTACTATCATGGATATGGTGTGATGTATGATTGATGATGTAGGTTTATCAAAAACATTTTGGGCCAAAGTAGCTAAAACATCGAAGTGTATTTACTAAACAGAGTTCCCACTTTGCAGCTCTTGATGGAGTAACACCACATGAAGCATGGTCAGGGCATAAGCCATCTATTTCACACCTTAGAGTTTTTGGATGTAAAGCAAGTATGCACATTCCTAAGAAACAAAGAACTAAGCTTGATATGAAATTAGAAAAACTTATCTTCTTGGGATACAATGATGAAGCACTTGGCTATAGACTTATGAATCCAAGAACAAGAAGGGTATACACTAGTCGGGATGTTGAGTTCTTTGAGAAGAAAGAAGAAGATGCTCCTTCCATACACTCACATGATGAAAAAATCATCCCTATAGTAAAAACAGAGGATGGTAATCACTTTGATGATGACAGTGATGATGGGGAAGATAATGAAATTCAACCTCCCACAGGAACCACAAAAAGTATGCCTAAATGGTATACAAGTATGATTAGAGATGAAAAATTAGATAGTGTCCTTGACACATCTAGCACTGGAATGAGGAATTGCAATATGGCTTGAAATGAGGTCAATTTGGCCTTAATGAGTCAAGTTGTTGAAACTATTGAGCCATCCTTAGTTTCAGAAGTCCTACAGTCTAAAGCTTGGAAAGATGATATGGATGTAAAATATAAGTCACATATGAAAAATAATACATGGCAACTTACAGATCTTCCACTAGGTAAAAATCTGATTAGATGCAGATGGATCTTCAAAACAAAGTACAAAGTAGACGAAAAAATTGATAAACATAAGGCTAGACTAGTTGTTAAGGGATATGCTCAAAAATAAGGCATTGATTATGAGGAGACTTTTGCTCCCACAACTAAGATAAAAACTTTCAGGTTAATATTCACTCTAGCTACACAATTTGGTTGGAAAATACACCAAATGGATGTGAAAAGTTCCTTTCTTAATGGTGATTTATAGGAAGAAGTTTACATGACTCAACCAGAAGGTTTTTTCATACTAGGTAAAGAGGAAAAGGTATGTAAACTAATAAAATCACTATATGGTCTAAAGCAGTCTCCCAGGGCATGGTACATAAAAATTGATGAGCATCTCATTCAACATGGATTCAACAGAGTCCATACGATCCTAATCTCTATCTCAAAATCAAGGGGGGAGATAGTGATCGTTGTAGTATATGTCGATGATCTAGTCATCACTAGAGGATCAATGAGGATGATTGAGTCAATAAAGAAATATCTAACACGATCATTCAACATGACCGATCTCGGGATTCTACATTATTTTCTTGGACTTGAAGTTTGGAAAAGAGAAAATCATATCTTTGTGTCACAATTGAAATACGCCAAGACAACACTTGAGAAATTCAATATGATGGATTGTAAGCCATTTTCCACACCTATGGAGACAAGAATTCAACTGTCTCGAATAGATCCATCACCACAAGTAAATGCAACTCTCTATCGGCAGTTGATTGGGAGTCTCATCTACTTGACTTACACTAGGTTGGATATCAGCTATGCAGTCAACTATATTTCACGGTTCATGCAAGAACCAAGGGTTTCTCACTGAAAGAAGAAAATTGGATACTAAGGTACATCAGAGGAACTATGGACTATGGCCTAGAATACAAGAAGAATAATAACTTCTTCTTGACAGGATATTCAGATTCAGATCATGCAGGAAACATAGATGATAGGAAATCCACTTTAGGATTTGTATTCTTTTTGGGATCTAGACCAATATCATGGGGAGTAAGAAGCAGACTTGTGTTTCAAGATCCTCCATAGAATCAAAATATCGTGTAGTAGGTGGAGCTATTTGTGAAGTGATATGGCTCTGACGTATACTTGAAGGATTGGGAATACCACAGAAAGATCCAACTATCCTACATGTTGATAACGAAGGAGTAGTAAAAATTGTTCGAATCCAATTTTTCATGAGCGCACCAAACACATTGAGGTGCAGGTACATTTCATTCATGAACATGTTCAAAACAACAACATCCAGCTCCAATATTGCCCAATAGATATGCAACGTGCAAATGTCTTCACAAAGTCACTTGCTCAAGGTAAATTTGAGGGTTTTAGAGAATTTATCTCTTGTTCACTTGAGACCATGTTAAATTAAGGGGGGGAATGTTATGAATAAAACTTAGCTTAATTCATCATTAGTTGATATTTGAATAAATGTAATAAGTTAAAGTATTTAATTAAATACTTTAAACTTATGTCAATAGATATTAGTTGTCCTTAGTTGTTAGTTAACTAAGTGATAGTGTTATCATCCCAATGTTTGTGGGATCATGTTCTATCTTTTACATATTTTGTTCGGATGATTTCCATGAGGGGAAATAGGGGAAGTTAGGGGAAATATGCTATTTCTACATATTTTCTCAGATTAGATGATTTGTTTCCATATATTGTGGATGAGATAGAAGCTATCCAATATCTATAAATATTACATCTCTCTCATTTGTCTGTAATGTTTGATTTTGATATTAATAAAATACACAAGCACCGTCTTGTTTTTGTGTTAATATTGTTTTCAAGTATTCATTGTAAAGATAAAGGACCGAGATTAGTCACAAAACACAAATTTTATTGCTTTAATAACGTGCAAAATGCATCATACAATTAGAAGAGGAAATGGTTGCCATTACAGTCTTGGAAAGGAGGCTTGAAAATTCCCTCAACATATAAGGACAACTTGCAGAAGAGAGAGGATTCTTGAAATTTTTCACTTGCCTACGATATCTAACTTTCTAACCTATCTGACCTGTTGGAACCCTTTGGAATGAGCTTCCAACTTACATTTATAGAAGAAATTGAGAGAGAGGAGAGGAGTCATAAATTCCCTTCCTAAATTGAAGGCACATGATGGTTCATTTATTACAGTTGGTTGAACCACTTGAGAAGGTTCCATCATGTGTCATTAATTTCCTGTTGACCTAGTTCTCCTTAATTAATTAAAAGAATATTTAAATAATAATAATAAATATTATTATTAAAATATATTAATAAAATTATTAATTTAATTTAAAAATAATGGTGGAACCCCTTTAGGATTGATTTTCACTGAATGGGGTTTATGAGAAATGGCCAAAAAGAGCCCAACTCGGTGGTTGGCTCATTGAGCCAACTCACCAAGTTGGGTCCAAGCTCCACACCATCGCATTGAACGAGCTACTCGGTTTCCCAAATGAGCTCACCTCGAGCGAGATCCTTCACCGCTACGTGTAACCAATCTCGCATGTAAGAATTAAGCCCCTCTTGTTGGACGAGCTCACCATCACTGTGAACATTTCTCATGAACTTCTTTTGAGCTCATCACTGAGCTCTATCTCCACAACTCGACTTGACCCGTACTCCATGACCACTTTCCTAGTCGAGCTTATCCCTTGTTCGAGCTGGCTTACCTCCATGATGAACTCATGGATTAATTTTTAAATGAAAATCTTGATATGAATATGCTTGGATTCCGTGGTATTAGCTTCCATTGAATCGATCGACGTTATCCTCCACAGGATTTTTTTTCATGCTCACCACCAAGAAAATTATCTCCCATGACCTAGCTCACCACGTTATCCATCACGCTCACCTCTTCCTTTTGCTGAGTTGGTTGGATTCTCCATGTAGCTCACTGCATGATGCCGAGCTCCCTCTTGATATTTTCTATTTTGTGTGCTTACAACCGAGTGACTTGGCCATCATTCTATAACATCGATGGTACTCCCTTCCACGAGCTCACCGTGAATTGGCTGATCCATCCTATGCATCATATAAACCGAGCTCTGAACTTATCAATTGATCTCGTCATGAGCTCATTACCATCATCCACCAAGCTTCTTTATCCTTCGTATCAAGCTCCTCTTTACACATCAAGCTAGGTTCTATATGCATTGGTTGGCTTAGAGCTTGGCTTAACTCGACTCGACATATTTTCCTCTTACCGATCTCATCTTACACTAAGCCAAACTCCTGTGGCTCATAACAAAGCTATCACGTTCAATGGATCGATCCAACTTTACCTCCAAACAAATTTTCCTTATGCATGAAGCAATACCCATTCGACTCACTACGATGTATCAATAAATGATATTCCTCCCTCTTCTTGTTAACATCTAGCAAGCTTGGCATCGACCCAAGTCCTCCTCATTAGCTCGGATGGCTCGATACTCCATTTTCTGTGATCAACTCGGAAAAGCCAACTTTCCACATGAGCCTAAGATAACATTTCAATGGCCAGGCCATCTTCCCATGAGTACTTCTAAGTACTTTGTATATCATGCGTGTTCATTCTTCATCGATCCGCTTGTGTATTTTCTCATAAGAGTGAAAACCTAGAGCTATGGAAAACTCGGCCTACCCACCTTTAAGCTCATGTTGTCTAATTTGTTTGCATATTGAGTCTAGATTCATTGTGTATGGCCATGACTCAGTATTCCACTTTAATGCATTAATTGTGCCTTGTCTTCTAAAATAGCTCGACCTGGACCTTACCTGTAACTATATACTAAGCAAGACACCAAGCTACTCGAACGAGCTCCATATCTGAGGCATCCATTATCTGCAATGTATTATTAGTCTGAGTGGCTCCATTGACACGGTTTGAATTTTCTATCTCAAAGAGCTGAACACATCCTTTTGTAGGCCTACCTACCCTTCCACGTTATTCTCCTAACAACACTCTCTCAATTGAGCTATGTTAAATATTCCCACTATGTGAGATATTTCCTGTATGGTCTTCCTTGCCAAGATCCTTTTACCGACTCGGCCTCTCGGCCTAGCTCACCACCTCTCCTTCCCGTGTGAATCGAGTCCCCTTGTTTCGACTATCGTCCATTATGTGATACAAGGATTACTTTGAGACATTTCCTATGGAGTACTTGGAACACCAGGTCCAAGATCTCACGTTACTTAACTTCATGAGCTCGATGATTTTAGATGAGTAACTTGACCATTATTCTCCCCTCGTGACATGTCACATTTCATGCGAGCTTAACTCTGAGTTGATCCCATTGATCATTTCTAAGAGATCCCACCGCTCTACAAGATTCATCCTCATAATATGACAACAAATATGATGTTCACAACTTTCACACAAGCTTCTCCTGAGTTATCTAAAACCTCCCTCTTGTTTCTATCACCATGTATAACCACATGTTGCACTATCATCTTGGCGGCTAATTCAAGCATACACATTATTTATTTCCTCCAAGTTTTCACCGATTGGTTCTACATCACTAACGACTCACCGGATAACTCGGGCGAGCTTAAGCACGCATCGACCACCGAATGTGTTAGCGCACGACCTAGCCAACCCGAAGTTTTCCGACCAATTTCCCCATCACATCTATTCCGGCTTGGGAACCCAGCTAATGTCTTTCCAAGATTGACGTGGTTGTTTAGTATTTTATCTCCATTTTCCACAATCTCACGTAAATTTTAAGTTGGATTTCTACCTTCAAATCTCCCCTTAGTCATAGTCTTAAAAATCCTCCCATTTTGGAATCCTTGTCTTTTTGCCATTAATGAAATTCCCACATGGCAATTAGCTCCCCAAATTATCCCATGTAGAATTACTTGGCTTGGATTTCAAAGACATTACCTCCACCATGGTTGCATCCTTTTAATTTTCCAAACTCGGGTTCTTGTCCGCTCATATCTCGTCATTTCAATGATCTCAACTTAGCATGGATGTGGCTTGAGGTCTCTAGACTAGTCTTCCATTTTCCATGAGCTTTGTTTCCTCTTATTGAATGAGTCAACTAAAAACTCAACTTCTAACATAGTTGTTATGTGAATTTGGCTCGTTACTTATCTCCCACCCACCTTATTGTGATCTCCTCACATTTTGCATGATTTGGTGTTGGCTCGGTTTTACTTCTTTGCATCCACATCGATCCATCCTACTCATGAGCTGGACATGTCTCCCTTAGTTTTAACCTTTTAGTTTACTTTACCATGATTTTTTGTTTATGGGATCGATCGACAGGCTATATCATTAGGTGTGAACTCGATCATGTGTTGAATGCATGAGCTCAATTATGTCTTTGAATACACAAGCTCCTTAAATCATGATTTTTTCCCTTAGATGTGACCCTCATGGATTTTCATCAAACTTGGAGGAAAATGGCAATACAATAAGGATTTTAAACATATTTTTATCAATTTTGGTTAATTTATACCTATGATGACCACTTTCCTTGCTCTTAGCAAACATTGATCATTCAAGATAAAAAACATGAGTAAATAGCTTGAAATGATCCCAGAACCTCTCAGAATACCATAAACACTCCTAAAGCTAAAACATTTGCCTATAGGCCCCAAGCTCTATGAAAGGATTTATCGGTCCTAGGGTCCGGTGTACCCTCGTTGTCCATTTTTGCCTAAAGCATACAAAAATGGATAGCATTTTTGGCAACCTCTCGGGATGATTGCTTGCTAAGCATGATTCCAGTAGCCTTAAGTCATCCATTGGGCATGGAGTCAATATTGGAATCTTGAAAGTTATTTGATCTTCTGTGATATATCCTGAAGTCTCCTTGAGCATTGCCGATCTTGGACCTCCCTAGAATTCTAAGCATGAAGTATACTAAATTTGTTGAATGCTTGGCATCTATGGAATACTGTAGAATTTTGAATGAGGAAGATCATGAAACTCTTGAGAAAATTTGAACCTTCCTTCCCTTGAGAAACTTCCGAGAATGATACAATGTGCAAGAACAACACAAAACATGACAAAAGGAAAGCAAAAGAATAACAACACACAACAATGTGCATAAGCACTTGGAGGAAAACACCTAACTAAACTATACAGGGGGTGGAATGATCTCAAAAGCAAGATTTCATATGTACCCCATTCACATGAATGGGTAGTTCTTCTCCATTGAGTTTGGATAGAATAAATGAATTCACATCTTTGCAACTCATGATGATGTATGACCCACTCTAGAGAGCATCAAACTTGGCATGCTTTCCTGGCTTGGCCCTGTCTTCATCCCATTTGAGAACTAAGTATCCCTCTGAAAAAAATTCCTATCGAGATGCCTTCTTGTCAAAATATTTCTTAACTTGAGCCTGATGTTTCTCCAAAGTCTTCATAGCCTTGTTTCGTACTTCTTCCAACTCTATGAGTTCAACAAACCTAACTATTAGAGGATCATTCTCCATAACTTCAAGTTGCTGAGATAACTCCAAAGATGGTAACTCCAAGGAGAGAAAAGTTTTCTTCCCTTCTATATATAAGCAAGAAAGGAGAATTCCTTATGGCCCTTTTAGGTGTGATCTGATCTTCCCATAAGGTGGTCTTAAGCTATGTATGCCAATTCCTCTTGTTAGTTTCCATTATGTATTTAATAATCCTTATGAGGTTTTTGTTACTAAACTCAACCAATCCATTTCCTTGCGGATAGTAATTGGATGAAGTTTTGAGGTAGACCACATTTTTAATAGCCCATTCACTCAACTTCATACCAAGAAAATCCAGCGTATTTTCTGAAATGACTATAAACAGAACACCGAACCTTGTCATTATACCTTCTAAGAAATCTAGAACTACCTTCTCATTACTCTATTTCAATGCTATCACCTATGTTCATCGAGTAAAATAGTCTGTTGCAGTAAGGAACCATTTATGTATGTCACTGGATGGAGGATTAATCATTCTAATGAAGTCTAACCCCCATTGAACAAAGGGTTGATCCACTTGAATTAGATGAAGGGAAGAGCTGCCAACTTCTTCTTGCTCATGAAAAAGGCACATTCCTTACACTTCCTTACCCAGAGATGGGCATCTTTGAACAAATACGGCCAATAGTAGTCGACTCGCATGATCTTAGTAGTAATTGTTCATGCAGAATAATGTCCTCTAGATAGGCCATTATGAAACTCTTCTAGTATCTTGCTTACCTGTTTAGTCCCATGCACCGAAGGAGAACACCATTCAAATCCCTTTGAAAGAGAATATTATCTACCAAAACATACATAATAGAATGAAGACAAAAATTCCATCTTTGATTTTTATCCATGTTCACAGGATATACTCCTGAGAAGAGGAAATTATTTGTTTTGGATAACCACTCAACTTGATCATCACTCTTATCAATGTTTAGGAGTGTTGCATCCTCATCACCTTTTGGTTCCATGTCCACAATAAGTTGTTGACACAAACCTTTTCCTCTGACAAGTTTAGTGACTTTTATGTGCATGTCATACTCCATCAACTTCGTGATCCATCTAGTACACTTTTCATTCATCTCTTTATTCAACAAAAATTCCTTGACACCTGGATGAGACACCATCAGATGAATTTAGTTGTTGGACAATATATGCTTGAAATTCTTCAAAGCTTGAATAACTGAAAATAATTATTTTTCAATGAATGACTATTTGAGTTCATAGTCTTTGACGGATTGTTTGAAGAAAGCAATTGGTTGCTGCATCGAGTTGTCATTTTGTTGGGTGAGGATCCTAAAATGCTCTCTTGACCTCTGAAGAGCATAAAAGATAAAGTCTTTATTGAACTCGGGGTTCACCAAAGGGAGCTTGATAAATGGCCATTTTGATGGCTTTGAAGCTCTCTCGTCCTTCCTTTTCCATGAGAATACCATGTTTTCATCATGATTGATTAATGGTTTAGCCAATGTCAAAAATTGAGGGATGAATCTCTGTATGAAATTTATGGTTCCCAAAAAACTCTGGAGACCCTTCTTATGACTTGGAAGAGATAAGGACATAATCAAACAAATCTGGATGGATCGATTGATAGTCCTTCCGCTGAAACAACATGCCCCAACAACTTTCCCTCGTGTACTACAAAAATACACTTCTTGGGATTGAGTGAAACCCCAAATTCCCTACACCTTCGAAAACCTTCCTTAGATGTGTGATGTGATTGACTATATGCTTAGAATATACATTTATGTCATCTAGGTAAACCAAGATGATATCATTGATTAATCCTTTAAATGCCGTGTCCATGGTTATTTGGAAATTATCCCCGATGTTGGGCAATCCGAATGGCATTTTGTTGTAGGCATACGTGCCCCACTTAGTAGTGAAATCCATTTTGAATTGGTCGGATTCTTAGACTAGAATTTGATTGTAACCCGAATATCCATCGAGAAAATAAAATATTTGGGCTCCTGCCACTGTTTGAAGAATCTGCTCCATTGATGGGAGAGGATAATGGTCTTTCAATGAGGCATGGTTCAAATCCTGAAATCTACGCACAAATCTCTCTCTTTCTTCTTCCTTATGGGCACCAGATTGGCTACCCAAGAGGAGTGCTTGATGGGAAAAATAATACAGGCCTCGATGAGTTTGGTTAGCTCCTTTCTCATTAGTGGCTCGATTTTGGGATTAATTGGCCTCTGTTTTTGGCGAATTGGCTTGGCATTAGGATCCAGTTCGATGGTATGTTGTGCTAGACCTGGATCAAAACCACGTAGGTCTTTATAGCTCCATGTAAAAATGTCGTGATAATATTGAAAATTTTGATGAAATATTATTTCTCTTTGGAAGTACACACTTTGTAAATCTTTAGAAACTTCTCATGCGCTACCTTGAATTCCTCAAAATCTTCTTCTTTGACCACCATGTTAGAGATTTATATTTTGGCTTGATCATCTGAATTGAAAATGGATTCCAGAGTGACTAATACTTATTGTAGTTTGTTTCTCTACAATTCTATAATTTGATCACCATATGAATCTTGTAACTTATCTTGATTTCTTGTAGAAAACTCCGCCTCTTCTTGTAGGAAAAGGACAATTTTTTTGTCACTATCGAACACTTGCAAGCTACTCACATTATTAGGGACTGTAGGTCAAACCACTATTTTGATAAATTTCTGCCCTTCTTTCATGATATCAACAAGTATGTCGTATTGTGAGCTTATTGTAGCAAGCCTATCAATATCTTGATTTTGATTTCTAGGAACTACATGGATCCTAAAAGCTTCAAATATTTAATCAAGTCCCACAATCGGTTCTTATATGATCTTAAAAGATCATTCTTGGATGTGTTGTGTGCCATCACTTGATGAAAAACTAACTCACTATCTCTAAAAAAATTCATAGCCTTGATTCCCTTCTTTTGGGATAGCTGAATTCCTTGCATAAGGGCTTCATATTCAACAACATTATTAGTGTAACTAAACTACAATCAAAAAGATGAGAAGTACTTATCTCCCTCTAGAGAAATTAACATAACACAAGCACCAGATCCATTCTTACTTCTTGAGCCATCGAAGAAAAATTTCCACAGTCCTTCAGAATTACTTGGTGTTTTGACCAGTTGCGGTATGATTGTATCTTCTTCATGAATACTGTAGGTACCTAATCCCATTTCTTCCAAAAGCAGCAAACCGGTTTCTTCTTCTACCAACACATCAGCGTAGAGATCATGCTTGATGACTTATAATTACTTCATCTAACACATGTCAAAAGACATCTTCAATAAGAGTGGTTGGTTCATGATTAATAGCTTCTTCTTCTAGATCTTCGATGGTATAATTTCCATTTATAGGACTAACGGTGTAGGGTTCTACATGATTATGAAAAATTGGTTCTACTCTTATAGTCATTTTGGTTCCGTATCGAGTCCAGAATCACATGTGACTAATTGGTTGATAGATAATTGCCCATCTTGGCAGTGAAATCTTATGATAAGTAGATGGTGAAGAGAGGAGGAAGATCAATGACTGATATGTCTTGGGTAAATGACAAAATTGGGCATGCAAGGATGGTAAGTTGAAGTCCTTTGATGACTCAAACAATTTTCACACTTGTGCCATCAAACTAAATAACTCCTCTTGCAATCAACGCATATTATATGCCTAGTGCATCTACAACTTGTTTGGGCATGACTGAGCTACTGGCACTAGAATTGATCATGCAATTATGCACTAGGTGGTTACCAATGATCAATGAAATATAGAATGGTGGTGGTTTTTTAGATTTAGGGATACTTTTCCCTTCTGGTTGATGGAAACTCATAGCAGTTTCCACTCTACGAACTAATGATCCGTCAGTTGTACCAAAACTATTGAGATCCTCTCGCAACAAATTTATTTAAAATGGAATTGAGAGTGTATCCCACATAATAATGCTTAGATTGGTTTTCTTCATTTGTTCTACTATGTTGAAGGGAATTGATCCAACTTTGCTGAAACTTCTTTGGGCATTAGGATCCTCTTTTAAAAAGTGCTTGTTGGGTATTGTGATGCCTGAAGAACCTTCTTTCCTCATAACTTGGCTAACAGGTGTTTTTGGTAGTTTCTTTCCCACATCTTTATCAACCATTGCTTGTGTCTGAGGCTATGAAGTGGATGCTTGATCAAATTTGGAAGGTTGAGGTTCCATTTCTCTCTTCTTGGAATGAGTGTTTTCCGCCACTGATGAGGAATCTGTATTCAACCCTAAAAATCTTCTTTTTCCAATTTAGCAAAGTGGTTTCTTCAGTGCTGCAGATTGATCTGATATTTATAGCATAGATATGTTTTATATTAGATCATAAGGGGTAGATATGATTTGAACCATAAGGTCTTGGCCAAGAACTCCATTGGGACAAATATTTTGATTATGGGGTTGAGAACAAGGATAACACCATTCATAGTCTTGAACTAGATTATTTTGGACATGTACTATGGCTCTAGATGAGCTAGCAGTAAGAGGGTTCCAAAATTTCAAAGGCCTGACATTCACAACTTGATTTTTAGCTTGATTTTATGGCTGATTTTTCCCTTGAAAAGGAGGACGGTTAGCCTGATACTACTGATTTTGTGGTTGATATGGACGATTGTATTGAAACTTTCCTCTTGAGTGTAACAAGCTCATTTCCAAAAGTTTGTAGCAGTGACTTGAGTTCAAATAGATCATTTGAAGCGGTAGGGTAGACTGAGATGGTTTATTAGAGGTTCTTTGGAATAAGAGAAATGATAGGGTGATTGTTTGTAAGATCTGGAGACAATGACATTGGCGGTCATGGAGCTATCTTTCTAGCTTGAATCAAGGAATTTTCCGCTCTTATGGCAATGTCATAGGCATAAGGTAATGTAGTCCCTCCCATAGAATGCATCATAACCGCTACATCTCTATTCAAGGCTCACAAATAGTAAAAGAATGCATTATGTGGAGAAGGCTTTTATAAGTGCCGAAATCCTATTCCAGTCTGTGGAATCGGAAGTTAAAATCACTCATGTATTCTTGGGGAGCTCTCTTCATGGTAGTGAGTTGTTCCAAAAGTGATAGGTTATCACTCTTGTCTTCAAACTATTTACAAAGATTTTCTCTAACTCGTCCCAAGTGGTTATAGTGCCAACACTTAACCCTCAAAACCATTGAAGTGCTTTTCCCTTGAAAGAGGTAGCAAGAAGTCTAACTGCAACATTGTCTTCCATGATATTATGTACTGCAAAAATGCTAGCTACATCAATAATATGTTCCACTAGAGTAACATGAGTTTCCCCTATGTAAAAGGGTAAAATTTTGAGTGCCACAATAGGTATAGGGTCACGTTGAGCTAACAGAAGAGGACTTGCTTGCATTGAAAGGGGGAAAATTTTGTTTTGTGCCATAGCAACAAGAGGTTGATTGTTCTTTGGTGGAGGAAACCTTCCATATGGAGGATTTGAATGACCTCTACAAGGTAGAGCTACAACTGGTGATGTTGAAACACCTCTTCTTATTCTCTTTGGAGGAGACAAGGAAAGTTTGATATGTTGATAATTTCCTTTATTTGAAGAAGATCTTGTCTGAATTCTTTGCATAAGTTAACACACTGAGATTTGGAATCCAGAGATATAGAGTTGTCATGTACTTTGACTTGTGTAAGTGAGAAGAGAATTACCAACTCTGTCCCACCCGGCATGCCAAAAAATATTATCGCTAAATCATTGCACCCTCCGAATGGCCAAAATGTGAACAAGAAGTTGGGTGTGATTGGGACACATTGGATCACCTCTCAATCTATGGGACTTGGGCTCGAGGTGAACCTCCAAAGAAGGCCGATTCCTCTTCCTAAACTAAGTGTTGTACTACTCCTAGTGCAATAAAATGGTTATTTAGACCTATGCTAACATTTTCATGGGTTTTAGGGAAAGATATTTGCAAGAAATTAAAATATACTAGGGATGGTGATGCACCAAATAAAGGGTGTTTCCAGACTCAGGAAGGGTTAATTTTAAGAGGGTGTGTGCACCACAAGTCAACTTCACCTACTGCAACTTAGAGAGGGTACAAAATACCATAGAATAGGAAGCACATGTTCCCTTTGTTAAACTCAATCAGACAAACAAGTTATCAGTCTTCCAGTGAAGAAGGATGAACTTGAGAAGGGTGAATAAGCACCAAAACTCAACTGCATGTAATAATCCACCACTTGATAAGCACATAAATCCAAGAACCTGCAATAGAAATGTGAACTTGCACAGTGTACTGCTAAGCATGAGAAAAGGTACAAAGAAGTATAGAAGGATGAAAAGACCGAGATTAGTCACAAAACACACAATTTTATTGCTTTAATAACATGTACAATGCATCATACATTCAGAAGAGGCAATGGTTTCCATTACAATCTTGGAAAGGAGGCTTGAAAGTTCCCTCAACATACAAGGACAACTTGCAGAAGAGAGAGGAATCTTGAAATTTTTTCACTTGCTTATGATATCTAACTTTCCAACCTATCTGACATATTGGAACCCTTTAGAATGAGCTTCTAACTTACATTTACAGAAGAAATTAAGAGAGAGGAGAGAAGGAGTCATAAATTCCCTTCCTAAATTGAAGGCACATGATGGTTCATTTATTACAGTTGGTTGAACCTCTTGAGAAGGTTCCATCATGTGTCATTAATTTCTTGTTGACCTAGTTCTCCTTAATTAATTAAAAAAATATTTAAATAATAATAATAAATATTATTATTAAAATATATAAATAAAAATATTAATTTAATTTTAAAATAATGGTGGGACCCCTTTAGGATTGATTTTCACTTGAATGTGGTTTACATGGGAAATAGCCAAGAAGAGCCCAACTCGGTAGTTGGCTCACCGATTTGGGTCTGAGCTCCACGCCATCACATTGATTGAGCTACTCGGTTTCCAAAATGAGATTACCTCAGCCAAGTTCCTTCACCGCTACATGCAATTGAGCTCGTATGTAAGAATTGAGCCCTCTTGTCTCGATGAGCTCGCTGTCACTATGAACATTACCCATGAACCTCCTTTGAGCTCATCGCCAAGCTCTATCTCCACACCTTTGCTTGATCCATCCTCCATGACCACTTGCCGGCTCGAGATTATCCCTTATGTCTGAGTTGGCTTACCTCCATGATGAAATCATTGATTAATTTTTAAACGATGAGCTCTATATGAATATGCCTGGCTTCCATGGTATTAGCTTCTATTGAATCGATCAACTTTTCTCATCCACAGGATTTGTTTTCCATGCTCACCACTGAGAAAATTATCTCCCACAACCTAGCTCACCACATTATCCATCATGCTCACCTCTTCCTTTAACCAAGTTGGTTGGATTCTCTATGTAGCTCAGCATGTATGATGCTTTGAGATCCCTCTCGATATTTTCTATTTTGTGTGTGTACAAGTCGAGCTAATTGGCCATCATTCTACAACATTGATGGAACTCCCTTCCATGAGATCAACTTGCATTGGCTTGATCTATCCTATGCATCATATCAACCGATCTCTAAACTTATCAATCGATCTCATCATGAGCTCGTTACCATCATCCACCGAGCTTCTTTATCCTTTATATCAATCTCCTCTTTACACATCAAGCTAGGCTCTATATGCATTGTTTGTCTTAGACCTCAACTTAACTCGACTTGGCATATTTTCCTCTTACCGAGCTCATCTTACATGAAGCTGAACTCATGTGGCTCATAAGCGAGCTATCACATTCAATGGATCGATCCGGATTTACATCCAAATGAATTTTCCTTAGGCATGAAGTGATACCCATTCGACTCGCCATGATGTATCACTAAATGATATTCCTCCCTCTTCTTGCCAACTTCCAACAAGCTCGACATCGACCCGAGTCCTCCTCATTAGCTCAAGTGGCTTGATAATCCATTGTCCATGATCAACTCAAAAATCCAACTTTCGACATGAGCTTGAGAAGATATTTCAATGGCTAGGCCATCTTCCCACGAGTGCTTCTAAGTACTCTGTATATCATGCGTGTTCATTCTTCATCGAGTCGCTTGTGTATTTGCTCGTCGGAAGAGCCCAACTCAGTAGTTGGCTCACCGATTTGGGTCCGAGCTCCACGCCATCACATTGATTGAGCTACTCGGTTTCCAAAATGAGATTACCTCAGCCAAGTTCCTTCACCGCTACATGCAATTGAGCTCACATGTAAGAATTGAGCCCCTCTTGTTTGATGAGCTCGCTTCACTATGAACATTACCCACGAACCTCCTTTGAGCTCATCGCCAAGCTCTATCTCCACACCTTTGCTTGATCCATCCTCCATGACCACTTGCCACTCGAGATTATCCCTTGTCCGAGTTGGCTTACCTCCATGATGAAATCATTGATTAATTTTTAAACGATGAGCTCTATATGAATATGCCTCGGCTTCTGGTATTAGCTTCTATTGAATCGATCAACTTTTCTCATCCACGGATTTGTTTTCCATGCTCACCACCGAGAAAATTATCTCCCACAACCTAGCTCACCACATTATCCATCATGCTCACCTCTTCCTTTAACCAAGTTGGTTGGATTCTCTATGTAGCTCACCGTATGATGCTGAGATCCCTCTCGATATTTTCTATTTTGTGTGTGTACAACTGAGCTAATTGGCCATCATTCTACAACATTAATGGAACTCCCTTCCATGAGATCAACTTGCATTGGTTGATCTATCCTATGCATCATATCAACCGATCTCTAAACTTATCAATCGATCTCATCATTAGATCGCTTACCATCATCCACCGAGCTTCTTTATCCTTTATATCAATCTCCTCTTTACACATCAAGCTAGGCTCTATATGCATTGTTTGTCTTAGACCTCAACTTAACTCGACTTGGCATATTTTCCTCTTACCGAGCTCATCTTACATGAAGTTGAACTCATGTGGCTCATAACCGAGCTATCACATTCAATGGATCGATCCGGATTTACATCCAAATGAATTTTCCTTAGGCATGAAGTGATACCCATTCGACTCGCCATGATGTATCACTAAATGATATTCCTCCCTCTTCTTGCCAACTTCCAACAAGCTCGACATCGACTCGAGTCCTCCTCATTAGCTCAAGTGGCTTGATAATCCATTGTCCATGATCAACTCAAAAATCCAACTTTCGACATGAGCTTGAGAAGATATTTCAATGGCTAGGCCATCTTCCCACGAGTGCTTCTAAGTACTCTGTATATCATGCGTGTTCATTCTTCATCGAGTCGCTTGTGTATTTGCTCGTCAGAGTGCAAACCCCAGAGTTATGGAAAACTCACCCTACCCACCTATAAGCTCACGTCATCTACTTTGTTTGCATATTGAATATGGCTTCATTACGTATGGCCATGAATCAGTATTCTAATTTAATGTGTTAATTATTCCTTCTCTTCTAAAATAGCTCGATCGAGGCCTTACTTGTAACTATATACTGAGCTTGACACTGAGATACTCGAATGAGCTCCATATTCGAGCCATCCACTATGTGAGTGATGTATTAGTAGTGCCGAGTGGCTCCATTGACATGGTTTGAATTTTTCTATCTCAAAGAACTGAATACATCCTTCTCGCCACTGACAATGCTCCATGCGAGTCTCCTAGCAATTCTCTCTTGACCGAGCTATATTAAATCAGCCCACTCTGTGATCTCTTTCCCGTGGTCTTCCTTGCCAAGATCCTTTTACCGACTTGGCCTCTCACCCCAACTCACCACCTCTCCTTCCCGTGTGCATCGAGTTCCCTTATTTTGATTATTTTTCCATTCTTTAAAGCATGGCTTACTAAGACATTTCCTATGGAGTACTTGGAACACCAAGACCAAGCTCTCACATTGCTCAACTTAACGAGATCGATGATTTCAGATGGGTAACTCGACCATTATTCTCCCCTCATGATGGGTCATAGTTCAAGTGATCTTAACTCGATTTGACCCCATTGGTCATTTATAAGATCTCCCACCATTCTACAGGATTCATCCTCACAGTATAACAACAAAGTTGGTGTTCACAACTTTCACACAAGCTTCTCTCTGAGTTATCAAAAACCTTCCTCTTATTTATGTCGTTGTGTAGAACCACCTGTTACACTATCATCTCAACGGCTAACCCGAGAATACACATTAATTCTTTCCTCCGAGTTTTCACCGACTGGTTCCACATTAATAATAACTTTCTAGATAACTCGAATGAGCTTAGCCATGTACTAACCACCGAATGTGTTAGCGCATGACCTGACCAACCCAAAGTTTTCCTTGCCAATTTCCCCATCATGGCTATTCCAGCTTAGGAACCTAGTTGATGTCTTGCCAAGCTTGACATGGTTATTTAGTCTTCTATCTCCACTTTTCCACCATCTCACGTAACTTTTAAGTTGGCTTGCCACCTTCACATCTCCACCGGTCATAGTCTTCAAAATCCCCATTGTGGAATCCTTGTCTTGGTTTTCCATTAATGAAATTCCCACATGGAAATTATTTCCCCAAATTCCCCCACGTAGAATTATTGGCTTGGCTTGTGAAGACATTACCTCCACCATGGTCGCATCCTTTGAATTTTCCCAACTTGGGTTCTTGTCCACTCATAGCTCATCATTTCAATGATCTCAACTCGGCATGGGTCGTGGCTTCGAGGTATCTTACACTAGTCTTCCCTTTTCCATGAGCTTTGTTTCCTCTTATTGAATGAGTCGACCAAAAAACTCAACTCTAACATAGCCGTTATGTGAATTTGGCTCGTCACAAGCTCCCACCCGAGCTCTTCCTTATTGTGATCTCCTCACATTTTGCATGAGCTCGGTGTTGGCTCGGTTTTACTTCTTTGCATCCACATTGATCCATCCTACTCACGAGCTAGACATGTCTCCCTTAGTTCGAACCTTTTAGTTTACTTTACCATGATTTTTTTTATTTATGGGTTTGATCAACGAGCTATACCATTAGGTGTGAACTTGATCATGTGTTGAATGCATGAGCTCGATCATGCGGTGAATACACGAGCTCCTTAAATAAAGATTTTTTCCCCTTGGATGTGACCATCATGGATTTTCATCAATCCTAGAGGAAAATGGCAATACAATAAATATTTTAAACATATTTGATCAATTTTGGTTAATTTATACCTATGATGACCATTTTCCTTTCTCTATTCAAGATAAAAAACTAGAGTAAATAGCTTGAAATGATCTCGAACCTCTCGTAATACCATAAACACTCTTGAAGCATAAAAAAATTTCCTATAGGACCCAAGCTCTATGAAAGGCTTTAACGGTCCTAGTGTCCGATGTACCCTTGTTGTCCATTTTTGCCTCAAGTGTAAAAAATGACTTAGCTGATTCACGACAATCCCGAAGGTGCACAAAACTGAAAAACTAGAAAATCCAAAGTGCATAGTGTTGCAATGAACCCCAGAAAAATGTAGAGGTGCTGGAATATGATGGAATAGGGCACCTGAAATACGTTAGGGGCACCTGCGGGCACTACAAACATGTTTTGGGTTCCTATGACTATTCAAAACCTCGTGAAACCAATTTTGAATGTTCATGAGATGTTCATTGTCCTTTTCTACCTGTCGCTAGTATGCCACACACCGATCGCCACTGTCACCGATAACCTGAAATAAAAAATGATCTACAAAACCCTTAAAAGCACATCAAATCCCAAAATAAAATAATGCAAATGAGGGGTCATACTGTCCTTAGATGTCAAAAGAGTGATCTTATGATTGAGTGCTACACTAAATTTTAGACCCAATGTAGTTCTATGTGTGTGTGTGAAGAATTGTTCCCTAGGTGGATCTTGTGTGTGTCACACTTTATAACGAGTAAATAACTAGATGTAGAAAATGTAGATAGATGTGTGCATGAAAGAATGAACTTCCCCTACTATGAAGTGTATGTAGGAAAATGTAGTCCCTTTCCTTTATGCATATTCTAGATGGATGCTTGAATACTCTTAATGATGTCCTTTTAATGGAACCTTAGGTGGTGATAGCTAATGCTTAGTGCTTGGTCCTTTATTATGATCACAAAACTTTATATTTATATGATTCCCTTGCTTAAATTTCATAATTAACCCCAAAAATGATGAGTACCAAAAAGATAAGATCCCCAAATGTCTAAAAAGGACCCAAAAGATGTGAACAAAGTACAAAGAGGTCAGGGGCACCCAAAGGGAATGGGGCGCTTAGCATTGGCATCCCGGATGGATGTTGGTGTCTAGGGAGAGAAATACCAAAGTATAAAAAGATAGATCACTAAGAAGAGTGTAAGACCATAAAGAGAAAATAAAAGCAAGCAAAGGTGGCCAAAGAAATGGGTTAATTATTAATTTTCTTACTTAGGAATCGTATGAATAGTAGTATGTGATCGTAACTAGATAAATACTCCAAGTGCGTGATTTATTGTCTACAAATTATCGAGCATCACATCTTATCCCATTCATGAAAGGATTGCTTCCTTGAGGGGTATTCTTACGCACCACATTTTATGTGGTGTAATGTTTAAAATACCCAATGATGATTATGAGGATCTCTAAAATCATAACAATATGTTTCAAATTCTCATACCACTTGCACAAGCCAACACTTGCCCATTTTTCTTGCTTTTCTCATTTTCATCTCCTTCTACATTTTTTTGAAGATTTTACTTGTTTTTCAACCCTTCTTCTCACCCATTTGTAAATTTATTAAGCTAATATTGTGGCATTGTTGGCCTATGCCAAAATGGTTTTGTTTTGCACTATGGTGGTTTTGATTCATGTCGTGGTTGTTACATTTTCAACTATGGTGGTTCTATGTTAATTGTTGTTGGGTTTTTCTCCTACCACAATGGTTGTGTAACCACATCCTATCGAACCGGTGGTTCCATCATAAGAAATTTTAGTTTTTACCCTTTGATTTTGTGTATGAATTTTGGTTCTAATTTTATGCCACATGCATATTTTTCCTTTTGTTAACCCCCAATTCACTTCTCCTTCCCCCACTCCACTTGAGTTCACTACCCGATGATCTAATCTTGACCATAGATCTTTGTTTTGATCTAGATTTAGAATTTTGATCATTTATAATATTTTCCTATTAAGGGAAAATGTGTGTTCATTTGTTTCCTCTCAAAATTTGAAGATTTTCTAGATAAAATTACAATTGTTGTAGACACCCTAAAAATACCCATTACACATTATAACCTCTCGAAAATGCCCATATCCTCCCATAATTGTTGCACAACATTCACAAATAATATTTGGTTCATTATTCACCCATATCCCACTTCTAGAATTAATTTAATTAATTCTATTACACTCACTATACACCCCTTTGGCTAATTTAATTAGCTATTTAAATAAATAAAACAAATTAAAATGCCTCACTTTCCACTCATCTCCACTTCACTAGCCAACTCACTAATATTGACTAAACATCCTACTCAAGTTATAGAATCCTAAAAACATGGAAACAAATATTCATACACACTTTGAAATGATTAAGGAGCCAACTAATTTTAAATAAATCCTCTTTATTTCTCATTTAAAGGGCCAATTGTACAAAATAAATCAACCATGCTAAATAAGGAAAATGAAATCAATATCCTATAACTCAGTCAATTCCACCTTCCTCAATCCATGGCTTCTTCTGCATCTATAAATAAGAAGCTCCATTCCTCTCAAATCATCATTGGAAGCTTGAGGAATTTTCATTGTTACTCTACCAAATTGTCATTGGAAATCACTCTTACATACCATTATGATGTCCATTTGATCACCCAATCATTCAACCACTCAATCAATCAATCTCCATTGCTCGTAGCTTGGCTTTCTTCCATTCAAAATATCTTGGAGCAACCACAAATCAAAGAAATAAACTTCACAGAGGATTCAACAAGAGTGTCACTTGACCCCACTTTAGTATGATCCCGTTGGTTCGAAAATCTATCGGGTGGACAGATCTATGGACAGATGAGCCAACAGTGTGTAGGGCATAGCCCCTCTTTGAGTTAGCAAAGTGAAACTGGTTTATTGCTATTCTACCAGTAGGAATCTTGTGCAAGTATCACAATATTATGCCTTCAGGGGTTGGGATCTCATCCCAGTAGAGGTATTTCCAACTGTAAAAGAAGGGAAAGAAATGAGGTGGGGAGATAGGAAAGATCTGAAGGGAGAAAAGAAATGAATTCCAAAGCAGAAAGGTCAGAAGGTCTATGATTTGGGTTGGTAGTAAACAGAGCCGAACCTACTTGCATAGACGAATAAAGCAATACTGATGAATAAATGACAACAAAGTAGAAGTAGATTCAACAGAACAATCATACAGATCTAACATAAGAAAGGTCTGATGTAAAACATATGTATTCAACACAAAGTCTAAATATTGTATTAATATTTGTTTCTGTTATAAAAAGTTCAAAGTCTTTTCTTCTTACTTCTATTTCTCATCTGAAAAGTATCCACCCCTGAATACAAAAAAATATTCAAGTATATATAGAAGAAGTGAAGAAGAGAAGGCAAAAACGAACCAACCACTTAATTACAAAATATCTTACAAAATATCCTAAAGTCATTTGTTGACTTTCGACAATAACTTGCAGGATGACATCATCCCATGCCGCAACATGGATGATGTCATCATTTGTGTAAACATACTTTAAATGTTTACAAAGAGAAGGTTGAGAAGAATGAAACTATTCATTGTCTTCCCGCGGCCGAAAGGGGGTATCCCGCTCGCTGCTACTTGGAGACGTGATGTGGAACTGGCACGATATTCCATGAACTTGCTTGATCATGGGCTGAAGTTGATCCTGGGAAGGATCCTCAGTGACGATCACAGATATCCTCACAAGTCTCTCACTCATCCGTGAGATTTCTCGGAGCTTGGAATATTCATTTTCTGCATCTATCGTGCACCTTATGAAGTCATGACATGCCAACAGTTGTTGATGGATTTGGCGCGAAAGTGACTTCTTGGTCCCACTTCTTGCAAAATGATCTCCTCAAGATCCAAATAGTTACATCAAACTTTCTTAAGGGGAAAGAAGGAGTGAGAAAGCCCTGAGACATTCTCGAAAATTTTCTCCATTTGATGCATTGCATCCAGGGCTTCCTCCTTGATTTTTTCAATATTTTTAGACAAACTCCAACCGATCGACCCGGTAATCCAGTAGAAAGGATTTTGTTGAGGGCTCTGGGTGATCAAGACGCCAAACTTGACCGCATCTTTGATCGTATAGTGAGCATTTTCTGAAAGGTCTCATGCTACATCCTGACATGGTCTAGCTCTTCGGAGATGGGTCCTACTATCGCCTGGAGCTCTTTGTTTACCTGATTGATATTCTGATACAATCTGGTGAACTTGGCGATTACTCCCTCACTTTCCTTGAGGATTTGGCTTCTCCAGGCGGAAACTGCCATACCCTGCTCGCCGATTTTGGCGTATTCATTAATCTTATCTTGGCTCAGAGGCTCAGGAGTTTCGGTGGTAGTTGTAGGAGGTGCACTGCCCATTTTCTGCAAGGCATGGAGAAGATGTTTATTTTGCTCCTTTAATAGCCTCTTTTCTTCCTTTGCTTCCTGGAGCTTCTTACAAAGGGCGTCAACTGCAGATAGGGCCTCTCCTTGAAGAATTTTTGAAGATGTCCCCATTGTGACTTGGGTCATTGTATAATCTGTCGAAGACAGATCCTTTTTATCCTTTAAAGGATTGGGATACGCTATTTCCATTACTCTCTCTCTTGACGCACTCTGAGAGAAGTGGGTTATAGGCTTTTGTTTCTTGGCCCCATTTGATGGGATGATGGAGAAGTCCATTGGTGTGATGGCAACTTTCCTCTTTTGTTGGCTCAAGTGCTGAGAGATCCATGCTGGACTTATGGGAGAGGGGCCGGAAATAGAAAAGGGAGCAGCTGTAGTAGTAGAGAAGGAAAATGCGTTGAGACACTTGGAGGCGGCATTGAGAGGGAGGCCGAGAAAGTGCTCACTGGGAGGAAGAGATACTGCAGGGGAGGTAGACATGGGAATGGAAGGGAGCTGAGAGATGAGGGAAGAAATGGTGGGGGATAGCTCCACGAGAGAAGAGAAGATGGACGATGAGGAAGGGGGAATAGTAGAAGATGGGGGAGAGGACACGACCAAAGGAATGGTCGCTTGGGTCACGCGAGGAGGGGAAGGAGGAGAGGGAGAAGGGATAGAAGGGACCTCAATAGTTGTAGTAGTGGCAACATCCTGAATGGATGTGCCCATTGGAACATCTTCGACCACTTCTTTCTCTGGAGAAGCTAGAGTTACAACTTGTTCTCGTGCGGCGGAAGGGGGACTCTCAGGAGCCTCTTCTTGGGCAGAGCTTCGACTCACCCTCCTTGTCTTTTCCTCTCGCTTCTTGGCAGATGTTTTGGTCCGGAAGGTGCATTTCCCAATGGAGATGTGGTGAAATCAACTCCAACGTAGATGAGGCCATTCATCCTGCACTAGTTCTCTATTCTCCGTAGAGTTTCCTTAACCATTTCTTCAATGGTTTGAGGCACTTTAGTTCAGTCAATTACAACAAATGGCCAATTGTCCCCATCCATGTCAAGATATACCTGATCAACTTCTTGATCAGTAGTTTGATAACCCTTTGGGACAATGGCCACGCCATACTGAATGATTTCAGCCAAAGCCAAGCGGGAATGATCTTTCCTTCTAAGCTCGACCTCATGATACAGGTCGATATAAATATCCTTGATCTTCAAAATGTGGATTGGATCGAGTTTAGCCCTAGGAAGGCAATTCCTTGGGTCGAAAGTGGGCTTTGTGGGGAAGTTGTGCTTTAGATTGAGCAGTTCTAGCTCTGCAAACATCTCCAGGGCTTTATGGTGGGAAAGAAAAGTGTACTTGCCCACTGTGAGGGGGAAAGGAGTTCCACCCTTCTTTCTCTTCAAGCACTTTTCGTGGTAGGTTATGAGCTGTTTGGATAGCTCCAATAGGATCAACTTGGGGCCGGCATATCTTGGCAATTTGGTGGGTTCCCCCAAGAAGTTGGCTACCCTTAGATAGGTGAAGGTGGGAAATTACGTGAATAAGGCCCCCCACTTCTCCGTTGCTGCAACAATACTCTTGGTCATATGACCGTGAGTCATGTTTGGCCTCAAAAGGCAGATGATACCAAAGAAGAAAGCGTCGTTGATCTTTGTAAACTGTGAAATACTGTTTTCCAAATTTTTCTTAGGGTAGTATTCATATATTTTCACTTGGGGCCAAACCACGCTCCGCATCAATGCTGGATAATCCTCTCTCGAGGATGCAGATAAACTACGTAAGAGTTCATGTAGAACCTCCCGCCAGGGTGAGTTGTTGGAGTTATTCGGATATAGTGCTGCTTATGATCTCGCCCACTCAAAGCGTTGATCCGGCACATTCTTGTTCATTGTATCCAGTGTACCTAAGCATCCATTTATGAAAGTAGTGGGTGTCGAAGCCCATATACTCTACTTAGGAACATGATGGTATCACTTAGTTCCTGGAGAAATCACTGCGATGAATGACCTATGGCCATCTGGTTACCACCTTCTTGTTTTTCAGGTATACCTCATTCATCAATTGCATACACTAGTCTTTGTTGTCGTCCCAAGCCTTGGTGCAGTCTTCTTGGCTTACAGCCATAAAGTGCCGGTGGTGAGGAATGCCAAGCATAATTTCAAAGTGTCGGGTAGTGAGGTTGATCACGACCTCACCCTTCTCATTTTGGACACACCTCATGTCTTTCTTGTAGCAGTGGGCCACTACCATCATGAATTCATTATTCACTGCACTGACTAGGATCCCCCCAGCAAAATGTAGGACACCGCCTCCAGCTTGTCCATCCAGGGACTTCCTCGTAACCCTCCCGGTTCTCGGCCCAGAAATCTTCCATATCAATGCGACTGAGCTCGGAGTCTCTTATGTCCAGGTCACATTCTGCCTAGGATTCGGGCATCCTGACCCTCTGATATTTATACTTTATCTCTTCTTCCGTAAGCTTGGCTTTACCTTTAAACTTGGTTGGTCTCTTGCTTGATGTAGACATATGTAGTTCTGAACTTAGTTGCTGATCTGCAAGAAGGAGAAGTGAAACCCAATGCAGAAGAGTCATGTTAGCTGTTTGATCTCCCATTAAAGCATTGATGAAGGAAGAGTTAGCAATTTTAAGGCATCGGGCACGCACAGGCGCATGAACACAAAAGAGACTACTGGGTTAAATAATATGGTGCACAGAAAAAGGGTGTTACAAGGGACAAATCAGCGCCAAAGGGCGCAAGGCGCATGGATACTGCACATGAAATTTTTGTTGTTGCAAGTGGAAGTGCGCCTGTGCCATTTACATGCGTTTTATAACGGTGCAGATATTTTTCATGTTACATAGGTACAGGATGCACCAAAGGGCATAGGTTTAGTGTGTGTAACATCGTCTTTGCGTGCGCAACAGGGGAACTTGGCGCGGCGCATGAAAGGTTTGCATGAAATTGTGTTACAGTAATGGGGATGCACCTGCGCCACTTCAAGTAGTTTTATACTTGGCGCAAGTAAAGTTGGTGTTGCATAAGTGCAGGGTGCGCCAATGGCGCAGGTTTATACTTTGTTATATAGGAGTTTGGTGCGCCAAGAGGGCGCAGGATTATTGGGTGTTGGAAGTGAGTTTGGTGCGCCATTGGCGTGACTGTGCTTCATGTTGCAAGGGTGGCAATTGTGCCAAAGAGTAGAAAACACAGTTTTGGAAACATCTTGAAGTCTTCTATCTCTTATAGATTTGTGATCTTTTAAGCCTCTTTTCAGGGATTATAGATGGTGAAGAGGGCACAACGAAAAGAGCCAAGTGATTTTTCTGAGGTAGATTCCTCCTTACCAGCAGATCTGGAAAGAGGAGGGAGAGTATGGGAGAAAGATAGCTAGGACAGAAAAAGAGGGTTTTGACAAATCTATGCCACCTACTACACAAACAAACAACAACGAGAAAAAACACAGGAGGAAAAAGACCACCTACCTGGAATATATATAACGTGAGAAACGAAGCGGGGTCCACGAACGCGATACAACGACAACAAAGCGTAAGCAACATGTACAAAAGAATAAAATCTATCACGTGTTTTTTTATTGTGAAAGTGACAGGTGGATGCACCTATATATAGGCAAAGGTGCAATAAATGCGCCAACCACTTTTTGAAGAGGCGCATCAAAACACCTGTCGACACTTCAAACCTTGCACCCTTTGGTGCACCAAAACGCATGTTAACACATGATTATGTGCACCTTTGGTCGCAAAAAATACTATCAACACGGAAATACGTGTGCCCTTAATGCACCAAAACTCGGCACAACAAAAATGTTGTTGACATGAAGGCGCATGCGCCTGGCGCATGTAAGAAAGGTGCAACACGGGAGGCGCACCAAAATGTGTGTCGACACTTTGAAGGGTGCGCCAAAGGAAATGAAGGGGGTGCACATAGCACTTTATGTTGCATAGACATAAGGTACGCCCAAACAAAAAGGACCAAAAATGGCTAAGTTCGGAAAAATAGATTTCCGGGAAAGGAATTTGCAACGTTTCGAACGCAAGGGGTCCCTGACGGGGACTAGAACAAAATTTTCATTGGGTTACCCGCAAAATTTCCCTTGTCAATTTTACAGGATAACAGCTGGCTCTTTCTGGGGACTATCTCTGAGTGAAACTAAGGGGTAGAGAATCCCAGATCTTCATGTGCCTATCCATTGGGCAACAGAGTCAAAAACAAGGGTGACCAAAAAGGGGAAACACACAACCAACAAAAGCAAACACACGAAAAAAAAACACACAACTGAAGAAAACTATACAAAGAAGAGAGCAATCTCTACTTCCTGAAGATTTTCGACGCTTCCGCTATAGGGAAGTGGGAGCTCGGCCTCGCCTAGATACGAGAGATAGAAGTTATTCTCTCCGTTGAGCTGCTTGATCTTGAAAGGTCCCCTCCATAGGGAATCAAATTTTTCGTGCATGCCCTTTGGCTCTCTTTGTTTGTCCCACAAAAGGACGAGGTCTCCCACCTGGTACTCTCTTTGCTTAGCTTTTTTATCAAACAATCTCTTGACTTGATTCTGATGTTCGGTGATCCTGTCGACCACTCTTACTCTCTTTTCTTCGAGCTCTGCTAGATACATGATCCTCTTTTCAAGGGAATCTTGGAAAGTCTCATCTTCGATCGCTCATGCCAAGCGTAGAGCAGGGAGTTCCACAGAAATGGGAAGCTCGGCGTCGATGCCATATAACACTTGAAAAGGTGACATGCCGAGAGACCTCTTGGGAGTAATGCGGTCCACCCACAGAGCATCGTATAATGACTTGTACCACATTCGTTGATTCTCATCCACTAGCTTTTGTATGATGGTTACCAAGTTTTTATTACTGGATTCTACCTGACCATTTCCCTGAGGGTAATAATCTGAGGCGTGAGCCAAGGTTATTCCGTATTCATAGAAAAAACCAACAGCTTCTCGTGAGGAGAAGTTGGAAGTGTTATCAGCAACAATCTTGCTTGGAATGCCAAACCTAACAATGATATTTTCTTTGATGAAACCGCAAACAACCTCAGAAGTGGCATGTTTGACAGGTATGGTTTCCACCCATTTCGTGAAGTAATCTGTTGCTGTCAGGACATAACTATGTCTAACACTCGATTGGGGGTTGAGTGCACCAATAAAGTCGATTCCCACTGCCTCGAATGGTTCACAATGATGACCGCCCGAGGGGAAAAGTAGCCATTTTGGGCTTGCCGACAAATTACCGGGCAAGGCTCACACTTTGCTACCTGTGTGGTCGTATCTTGAAAAGCGTTGGCCAATAAGTACCTATCCCGGATGATCTTGTGCACTCACTAAGAGGAGAAATGGCCATCACAGTCGAATCATGAAAACTCTCAAGTAACTTCACCGCTGTGGCTTGTCAACAACATCGCAAGAAGATGCCATCTATTTCGTGTTCAGATAGGCCGTCATCCCGATGATATATATGGCTGCTTTGAGCTTTATAAAGCACACTTCTCCTTTGTAGTTAGATGAGTGGGCATTCACCATAAAGCGAGGAAAAAAACAATATCGGAATACCACTCGTCGGTGGTTGTGACAAATAGGACCATAGGCAAGTGAATTGGCTTTCTCGAGCGGGCTTTGTGCTCCATTGGCGTAATTATATTTTCCCCTGGAAACTTCGAATCTTGGTTTTCAGCCATAAGTTGACATAGGCCCTCGCTCTTACTAACTTGGTTGGTTTTATATCCAGATCGTACTCTTGGACTTTTATAATCCAATTTCCTCGCAAACTCCCTAACTCCTATTGAGTTAATATGGAATTTACTTGCCGTGTCGTGAACTAGAACCACCGTATGAGATTTTAGAATGTAATACCTGTTCTTAACGCTTTGACAATGACGAAGGCATGTTTTTCCAATCGGGTCATTTTTAATTCATGAGGCTTGAGGGGAGAGCTCATAAACGTAATCGGAATTCAACATTTTGAGAATTCCTTTGATTAGGATGGCCGACACAAAGGTGCTCGATCATGATGCATAGCTATACATAATAAAATCCTTGAGAAATCGGGACATACCGTAATCGGCACACGAGCGACGAGGCTTTTATCTCCTCGAACGACTTCTTCCCTTCTTCACTCCATCGGAAAGTTGGTGACCATTTCATCATGTCTAATATGTGGCAAGTCTTTTTAGCAAAGTTGGGAACAAAGCGCCGAGAAAATTCACTTTTCCGAAGAAGGAGTGAACGCCGGTCTTGCTTGTGAGGTAAACTAAGGCTCAATAGCCTTAAATCTTTCGGTATTTATCTTTGTCCCTTCTTTGCTAACAACATGTTCGACTAATTTTCCTCTCGTGACTTTGAAAACAGACTTTTTTGGATTCAGGGAGATCCCGTGCTCTCGGCATCTAATCAATACTTGCTCCAAATGATCATAATGTTCATTTCGTTGTTTGGAGAACACAGCTTAATTCATCCAAGTAGACTACGATGACCTTCCCCATCATACCTTTGAATGCGAAGTCCATTGCTCACCGAAAGGTGGCACCAAAGATTGTCAAACCAAAAGGCATTCTCGCTATAGGAAAATGTGCCCTGTGGGGGTAGTGAATGCTGTTTTAAATTGGTCTTCAGTGAGACTTCAATATGATTGAGCCTAAAAACATCAAGCATGGACAACATTTCTGATCCATTCTATCGCCGCGTAACTTGATCCATTATGGGAAGCGGTAGTTGTCCTTAAAGGACACTGATTCAAAGTTGTGAAAATCTACATAGATGCGTATTTCACCATTCTTATTTCTTACCGCACGATGTTTGCGAACCAGTGCATGCGTGATGGATGGATAGGAAAAATGATCCTTACATCCAACATCTTCTGAATTTCAGCCTGGATAGTACCCGAGATCTTAGGATTATAGTGTCTCTACTTTTGGCGAAAGGGTTTGACCTCCTCTTTCAACGGGATGTCATGTCATGCCGGACGTCCTTTGGCTTAAAATAATTTATATCGGCATAGACCATGCCAATACATCGATGTATTTTTTCAAAATTTGATGAACTTCCACTTTTCCTCGGGTGTGCAACACTTTCTCGATGTTTACAAACTGCGGATGTTCAATCGAACCTAAATTGACCGGTTCGGTTTCTGGGGAGGAGCCAGGATCATCTCACCTTTTCTTTTTTACAAAACGATCATGCCTGTCGAACAAACACTCTAGAGAAACCAAACCTTTTGGAATTTTATTTCCTTTGAGCTGACATATGCCATTGCTTCCTTTTGATTCTTCATTTTGATCGGTAACTGATTCGCGGCATGTAGAAGTGGATCCTTCAAAATGAAGTTCACTAAAATTTTCCACCTTTTCGAGAAAGGCAATGAGTTGATTGTCATCGTTGAATACTTGCCAATGCTGAGAATTGTCCGGCATGCTTGGGTGGAAAACCACCTCAATGGTGTATTTGTCTATTTTCAAACCTGGGTGAGGGAGCATGAGGGATGCTGAAATGGCCAAAGAATCAGCCATGTCATTCTGAGTTCTTGGGATGGATTTTATTGAAAAAGCATCAAAATCTTCGATGTTGTCCCACACCGCGTTAGAATAACCGATCCTTTCATTCTTCACTTGGTATATCCTTTTAACTTGATTTACGACCAGCTCTGCATCACCTTGTACTTTCAGATTCTTGATTCCTCTTTCCTTTGCATGCGGCTCGCATGCCAAGTAGTAAAGATTCATACTTAGTAGTATTATTTGTGTTAAAAAAATGTAACTTAAAAGAGAGGAATAATCTCCTCTTCGGGAGATACTAAGCACACCCAAAGACCGCACCCACTAGTCAAAGCAGCCTACCATGAAACTACAAATTCCAGATCTTGTTAAGATCCTCTACTTAGATGAGGACATCCATTTTGTCGACTCGGCAGAAAATAAATAGTTTCCCATCCTTGATTCAAGACAATTTGGGCTTTGGGGTCATATGGAGTTAGAACTGATACTTCTTTTGTGGTTCAGCTCCAATGTTTGCATTACACCTTTGACAGGATTCTAGCCTTAGACACTACCCATATGAATCTCCCCACCAACTTCATTACAAAACTCCTTCCCAACAGAATTCCATAGGTCATTGGAATATCGGCAACAAGGATGGTCATTTTTACCCTTTTTCTCGAACGCCGCAAACGTAAATTACGCGTTTTGATTTGACCGATCAACTAAACTTGCTTGGTTTCAAGGAATAACATCGGCCAAAAGGCTTGGTAAGGGTAAGGCCCAGAGCGTGGGTGAATTTTTCTCGGCATGACATTATCGTAAGCTCCGTAATCAATTATGCAAATAGCCAAGCTTAGTTTGTGGCCATTGATTAGGAGGGAGAGATAGAAAGGTTCTATCTTGCCTCGATGCGGAAGTAGAGGCAACATTTATGCGGGATGAAGGAGGGGTGGAAATGATTCCTTTTGGGGAAACTTGATTAGTTACGACACCGACTTTGATGTATTCAAATAACCTTACAAGCTTTCTGTTGATCAAGATAATCACTTTGACATTTGATCTTGGTTTTTTCGGCGTGGTCAATTATGTCAAACGCGACAAGGGTTGCATTGATGGAGGAATGAGTCCTCATTTCACGACGAGGGTAGGATCACCGGCCTTGATAGAAGCCCGAGAGGACTCGAAAATATTTTTTTTGAAAAAGATCTAATAACAGGTTGAGCCGAAGGGGACTACCTCGCTTAGTGATGGTCTGAGGCATGCTTGACACAACATTTTCCTTCGTATCTTGGTAGCAACCTCTACTTCCTTTCCTCAGTGAGCGGGTGAAAACAAAGATATGACTGCTCACTTGCATACCCTTGGGTACCCTCCTCTTCATTAGATTCCCTCGTTAAATTCCATATACCCAATAGTAGAGTCTCCATTGGTTCACCGACATCTTGATCATCTTCACCTTGAGGCGAAGGTTCTTCATAATAATTTGTTCTTCTTCTTCGATTTCGTATAAAGCGTTGACCGAGGAGCCTCAAGCGCCAACCGTGAGCAGCAGTGCAAACGCGGCCTATGCGAGACACCGTGAAGTGAAAGTTCTTCATGGAATATCCTTGAAGATGGGGACCTAGGGAAGCCTAGGCCAATTTCTTCTTTAATGTGAGCAAGTCATTCGCCATCTTTTGAAATGCTAGATCGTATGAAGTGGTGGAGAAGAGCTCAAGCTTTAAGCTTGATGATTCTCTTTTAATTCCCGCATATTAGCAAGTTATCTTCGATTCGGATGGTAGAAAGGCGAGAATCAAAGTAGCTACTTATTCTTACAGGAGTAAGAAACTTACTTTCAAGCTCATAGTGTTTACGAAGAAACACTTCTAATTTTCCGGTGTTTGAAGCATGGTAGGCGAACACTCGCTGAATTGAAACGGTGATGAAGTCACACATAGTTTCATTGACCTCCTTCTTTAGGTGAGTGATCTTTGACAAGAATGTGAACGTGTCTTCTTATGGCTTATACTTGTCTTCAAATGTAGCCATAAGGTGGCCCAACTAGTAATAGATCCAGCCGGAAAATGCTGAAACCATTATGCGGCATGCCCTCGCAAAGTTTCCAAAAAGGTGAACCGCCACATCTTCATGGGTCACATCAAGGATACCGCATGATGACATGATAAATGCATATATATGTGAATCGATGCTTGGTTTCCGCTCCCATCAAATTTGGGAAAATTATTTCGTTTCCATGTAGGAGCGCGTAAAGATGTGGCAAATCCAGAGGGCCCATAAAGCATTTCCCATGGTACCGCCATTTGATGGCCGAAAAAGAACACGAGCCGGAAGCACGCCCACTTAGCAGCAAGGCACTACAAAGTGATGTAGATGTTCCCCGGTGAGAGATGCTTCCTTCGTGGAGGTGAAACACTCCCCGACAATCGGCAGCTTAGTGACGACGAAGCGCGCACGGTGTGATACATCAAGTTGTTTCTTTGAAGTATATTGAAAGATCAACTTCCCCACGAGCTCTCCTACTACGAGCAAATGGTTCACTGTAATTAGTTGTACCTTCCAGTCCGTAATTTTGGAGCATATTTAAGAACTCTTTTTGATTGTACTCATTGATTTTATGATTTTTCCGATAAAAACCAGCAGCATGTACTTTTCTAAATATTTAAATTTTATTGTTTTCTTGAAAACCGATTACGGTTTATTTTTCGATTAACAAGGATAAAATGATGGTAAAACTTAGTCATCTTTTCAGATCTAGAGTTGACTTTTCAAAGAGTTTGAAAATTTTGAAACCGGTTAAACTCGTCTACGGAAAAATATAGACTTTTGTAAAAACTTAGCCTAAAGATCTTTATCTAGCCCAGATCTATGACCTCTCAAGAAAATTTTCAGCTTGGAGCATTTTTGCAAAAAATTTGGATTTCGCAAAAAGTTAAAATTTGTAAACGGGTAGTGATTTTTGACTTTTTGTCTTGATTTTCAAACATACCACTACCATAGATCTGTTAGGTCTGTCGATCCCAATGGAGTCGCCAAAATCTGTTGGTTCAAAATCATTGAGGGGACAGATCTATGACAGATGAGCCAACATTGTGTAGGGCATAGCCCTCTTTGAGTCAAAGAAAGCAAAACTGGGTTTATTGCTATTCTACCAGCTTGGAATCTTGTGTAAGTCTCACAATATTCTCGCCTTCGGGGTTGGGATCTCATTCCAAAGAGAGGTATTTCCAACTATAAAAGAAGGGAAAGAAATGAGGTGGGGAGATAGGAAAGATCTGAAGGGAGAAAAGAAATGAATTCCAAGGCAGAAAGGTCAGAAGGTCTATGATTTGGGTTGGTAGTAAACAGAGCCGAACCTACTTACATAGATGAATAAAGCAATACTGATGAATAAATGACAACAAAGTAGAAGTAGATTCAACAGAACAATCATACAGATCTAACATAAGAAAGGTCTAATGTAAAACACATGTATTCAAAGACAAAGTCTAAATATTGTATTAATATTTGTTTCTCTTTAAAAAAGTTCAAAGTCTTTCTTCTCACTTCTATTTCTCATCTGAAAAGTATCCACCCCGAATACAAAAAAATATTCAAGTATATATAGAAGAGAAGAAGAGAAGGAAAAACGAACCAACCACTTCATTACAAAATATCTTACAAAATATCCTAAAGTCATTTGTTGACTTTTGACACCAAGTGGATGACATCATCCATGTTGCAACATGGATGATGTCATCATTCAAGCGCCAACATACTTTAGATGTTTACAAAGAGAAGGTCGAGAAGAATGAAACTATTCATCGTCGTCCCGTGGCTGAAAGGGGGTATCCTACTTCTGCTGCTGCTCAGGAGACGTGATGTGGAACTGGGCATGATATTCCATGAACTTGCTGATCATGGGCTGAAGTTGATCCTGGGAAGGATCCTTGTGATGATCACTGATAGCCTCACAAGTCTCTCGCTCATCTGTGAGCTTTTCCGGGAGCTTGTAATATTCACTTTCTCGCATCTATCGTGTATCCTATGAAGTCACGACAGGCCAACAGGTTGTTGATGCATTCAGCGCCGAAAGTACTTCTCGGTCCCACTTTCTTGCAAAACAATCTCCTTAAAGATCCGAATAGTTTCATCAACCTTTCTTAAGGTGAAAGAAGGAGTGAGCAAGCCCAGAGACATTCTCAGGACAATTTGCTCCATTTGATGCATTACATCCAAGGCTTCCTCCTTGATTTTGTCAATCTTTTCTAGGGCAAACTCCAATTGATCGACTGCAATCTAGTAGAAAGGATTTTGTTGATGGCTCTGGGTGACCAAGACGCCGAACTTGACCGATCTTCAACCGAACAATGAGCATTTTCTCGAAAGGTCTCATGTTGCATCTTGCATGGTCTAGCTCTTCGGAGATGGGTCCTACTATCGCCTAGAGCTATTTGTTTTCTTGATTGATATTTTGATACAATCGTGAACTTGGCGATTTGTAACATCCCCATTTTATACCTTAGAACAAGTGAATTTTTTTTTTTGATAATTGCATCCTGGTTCTAAATACATAATTTAGAACTCACAAATCAAATAACCATTCATATAACAGACAACCATATGCAGCTGTAATGACTCGGATTACTTCCGATCTATTCATTCCATGACTCGGTAATCTACCGATCTATTCATGAGTAAAAAGAGTTGGTGTTTTTAGATAACACTTTACTCTTGCGGTTCTCTTCCCTACTCTGGGATTCAGAATGCTCTGTCCAAGGAACCTAACTGAATAATCGTTACTATTATTCATCGGCATCTCATCCCTTAGACTAGGTGAATTAGGACAACGCAATCAAGCACTTGCGATATCGTGGGCCAAAGATTTGAAACATACTATTTATGTCTCGTATTCCTTAACGGCATACTGCCAATTTGGAATATGCCCTTCACCCCATTCTTATGTTATATAGAATGTCTTATTCGACTCATGTCGGTCCTTCCTTCCTTTCACAATCAATCACTGGAGGCAGATTAACAAGGTGATAATGTTATATGGATGCCCACAAGGATTAGGGATATGGTGACATACTGGTTCAACCTTGTAGTTCAACCAGTGTGTCATGATACCCCAAATCTCCTAGGCAGCCTTATAACATGACCACGTTCTTAATCGGACCTCGAGTAACTCGCTCGAAAACTAAGTGTAAATCTTAGCGATCAATGCAAAGGGTGTCGCCATAAGTCACCCGCATTGTTATATCTTCGAGAAGATCCTAATCTTCTGAGGTACAACCTGCAGCTTGACTTGTGTCGTCAACCTTTAAATCCGCCTCGAAAAGATCTACTTAATAACATGCGTTACGCACTTGAGTTTAAATTACTTTAAAGACTTTTCCCTAAGGTTAGCCTTTCCCGATCCCTGGATTCTTCGTCTTAAGACGACCTTCCTCTATAAAGCCCATTACATGGTAGAGGTATTAAGGTCAAGCTCTCATCAAGGAGTCATTAGAATATACCTGATTCTAAAATAACAGAATTGGACAATATCTCATAACCTTTACTTGAGATTGCCATCTGAACTCCATTTGATTTATATCAGTTCTCTTAACTGAATTTATATCATACTTATTAGTATAAGGATATAAATGATTAAGAATCCAATTAAGTGATGTCCTGTCATAATCAAGACTAGGGATCAGTAATTTAATTCAGCTTGTTTAGCGTTCTGCTTAGGCTCATTTTTAACCTATCTTCTAGAAAGACAATTATTTAAATCCAATATTGCTTTCGCTAGAACAATAAGATCTGCTAAACACTCATATGAATTCAACCACATTTTCTTGTAAGCTTTCATTGTCAATCACAAAAGCATCCAAATTAAACAAAGATAACATTGCCACTCTGGTATATAAACCGAAGAAGGTCAACTATCAGAAATAGAATACAACACATAAGTATCAAGCACTTATTTCCATTCCTTTCAAAATTATACAATTACATTTTATGCAAACAACATACTTGATACAATGCTTAATGGAAAAGAAACATCTTTCCACATATAGTACATTTATAAAATCAAGCTGTAATTCATTATAAACAATTAAATAATCTGATCATCCTGTCAGATCTGCATTGCTTTTACCACTTACGGCAACCATCTGCAAAAATAGTCAACATGAGTCAGTTCGATGAACTGAGCATGATAAGCACTAACTTTTAAAACAATTGCAATCCATCAATTGTTTTCATTAAACACCCTGTTTAAATGATATCAATAATCCAAACAAGTAAACATGATTCAGACTATGCCTTTGTAATACAAAATGACTACAAATATGTAACTCTATCATTGTTACAGAATAGTCCTAATCACTTCTCAAATATTCCATCGAATATTAAGAATCAAGGAACGAATGTATACAAACAATCATTGAATCCAAAATCACAACATTGGACAGATCGTTTCATTCATCCAAAAAGGAAAATATCATAACAATTCGTGATTCTACCAATATGTTACAAAACAATTCCCACTATTAGACAGATATCAACAAATATTAAATAACTGAAGAGAAAGAAACATATCATTCATACTTCCTTTCACACAAGTTCACTACTGTACCGTCTCCACTTATGGAAAACATTCATCCAGTATGTATACGAACAAGTCCGACAAGCCACAGGAAGAATCACTATTTTAAATCAAGAAATAAAACACAAAGAAAACTCCCGCATGTGACAAAGAATAACACATCAACAATCCCATATATCAACCTTAAGCCCAATACTAGTTCCTTTTATACACAGTATGGCTTTTCGACACAAGTTGAAATCAAGGAACTTTTAGCATAACGCTGTAAACAACAGACTTCATTGCATTAAGCAATTTGAGGTTTCCTAAAGACTATGCCAAGACGACCACACAGTAATTCCAAAACATGCTCAGTCTCAATCGGACTGAAGTAAACGGAAAGGAACATAGCATATCTATTCTCACCAGGGCGCATTCAAACCTAAGTATGGTATTCACGACTCACTTCAACAGAGCCAGGATACAAGATAATCATTCATACTCAAGGAACAGTGACAAAACGACAGTGTCCCAAAAATCAGATTCAATAAGGTTCAAACAATACAGGATACCTTCCAAGAGTTCATATAAATCCGAACAACAGGAATAAGTCAAATAGTTGCATACGATTCCATCTCGAGCCCATCAACGGAGCTTTATAAAAATCAAAGCAAATCCGACATCAATTGAACAAGAAATCTGACTGCATTCTTTGCCAATCTTTTACACAAATTTACACAGTTGAAGACGTAAATATACACCTAAAGAATCAGATCACAAAATCCTCACGACGCGAAGGAATCTTATCAAAATAACAAAGATCGAAATACATGTTATTCCCTTAAGTCACCGCACAACAATTACCATCATTCAATTATATTCAACTCGAATGCTAGCTTCAAATATAAATATAATCATTCAATCGACTCTCGTAGTCGCTCAGTTACAACAATTATAAATCTATATATACACATTGCATACATTAACGGGTTTATACCCATAATCGAGGAACCCAACAACAAAGTGTAAGATAAAATTAGTTGATGAATCCTTCTATGCCATCTATGGCAAGCATTCGTAACAAATCAAGTGTAAGCAAATCAAATACCCATTTCATAAAGGAATTCAACTGAGCCTCGTCAAAACTCTCGAACAACTTACACAAAAGAAATGCAAATGCATACCCAGGGAGTCTATATCCATTATTTATTACAAATAACAGAGGTCAAAAGACCTGTTACCTCTACAAGACTTCCATGAAATTCAATTAACAAAACTCAAGGATGAATCTATATTCTCAGCAGTGGATAGTAATATACGACTCATTCAGAGGACTCCACTGAGTCGTTCAAATAAAATATAGATATATCAATATTGTATACAAGCATCAGCTTAAACCTCCGTTACCACAATAACAAGAAAGAACAACTTCCACTGGGTCGTATAGACTACGGTAACACAACAGTTACCTGTTCCCAAACAAATTAGAAGACAAAATGAAACCCAAAAAGTATCATTAGCCACTGTCACCCAAAAACCACGACAGAGTTTCCAAAGGATCAATAAAACTGATCCATCATACGATATCCATCAGTATCCCTTCATACAGTTCCCACAACAAGAACGGTGACCACAAATCAACAACATAACAGTGGTCTATACCCAACACAGGTATATTCTATGGGCTCACGCCGAACAGGCCGAGCATTCATACTCATTTATAAATAAATATCTCACATATTTAAGCCAGAATGAATACACAAAGAAATAGAGCCATAATTCGAATTTAATAAACACCCATCAAGGGGAAATTGAAAAATCGAACCAGAAGAGATACAGTACCAAAAATCAAACAAGACCTCCATAGAAAATCATCTATTTTCTCAAAACATTTGAACAGAGTTGTTCTAATGAAATCACTTGAAAGACAACAAGATTTTTAAAGGTTAGGGCCTAACATGCCTGGATTTTTGCTCAAATTTCCGAAGCAGACCACTGGAAGAGCTCGTGCTTCCTTTTCCTTTTCCAAGTTAGAGCGACCAACAAAATTTTGCTATCTCCATGGCATATATATTCTCCTTGCCAGAGAAAAGAGCTAGATAATCTCATACTTGCCATGCAACACAAAGAAGACTGGTGCGAAGAACCAGTGAACAGGCAGAGAGAAACCCGAAAATCGCGACAAGCCAAACAAACCAACAAACTTCCCGTTTGCATGCCTTCTCGCGAGTTCCGAGCTCGACTACCGAGAATATTGAATGCAATTAAACCAACTTTCCCGCTAAAACTCCACTTCCACCGACCGCCGAATCGCGATAGTCAAACAAAATCCCAAGTCCATTTCCGCTTTTGGCGAATCGCCACGTCGGCTTAGTTTAGTCATTGCTAAAACCTCCGCCAAAACCTATCCTTCATCCTTATCCCATGCATTAAATGTCATAGAAAACACCGCCCATGGTTCGCACCCCTCCATAGGCCCCTTTACATTCTTGCTCATAGTTAGGTTAGTATCTTAGGTTAGAATTTAGGTTAATACCTAATCTAACTTCCATAACATAGATACTAACTTAGGACATTAACACATAGCCTAGGTCTAGGTTAGATTGACACTAATCTAACCCCTAGGTTAGGTTTAGTCTTAGGTTACTAATCATTTAATAATTCCAGTTAGGTCTACATTCTGTACACTTAGAAAAAGACCTACATCATACCTTCTTGAACAGGGTTTGCTCCTGTTCTGTCTTAGGCTGCAGAATCGTATGTAACCGAATTATTACCTGGTCCACGATCGAGACCTTCCGTATATACTTCGATATCGGAACCAATCCATTTCACTTGATCAGCCCGAGTCATACTCCTGACTAGCTTATTCAATGCTGCTAAACCTTGCAACCTGCTCAAGGTCTGTGATTTTAATTCATCATGAACAAACTTAAAGCATTACTTGGATCAATTCCACTGATCCAAGACTAGATCTTATAGATGGATAACTCTATAATTTATTCCGAGATCGATTAAACTCGATACAAAATGAAATAGATAAAAGAGTCTAATCACATTCGACTCACCAAGATCTACAATCAAAAGAAATTACAAGACATATCAAGCATGATTTCTAAATCGAGGAACACATCCTTTTACAAGAAATCACATATCAACACTTGTATGCTCAGAGAAAGTAACAACAGCTCAGGGTGTTACACGATTACTCCTCACTTTCCTTGAGGATTTGGCTTCTCCAGTGGAAATTACCATACCTTGCTCGCCAATTTCGGTGTATTCATTAATCTTATCTTGGCTCGTGAGGCTCAAGAGTTTCGGCGGCAGCTGTAGGAGGTGCACCGCCCATCTTCTCGCAAGGCATGGAGAAGATGTTTATTTTTCTCCTTTAATGACCTCTTTTCTTCCTTTTCGCTTCCCGGAGCTTCTTGAACGACTTCTTCCCTTCTTCACTCCATCGGAAAGTTGGTGACCATTTCATCATGTCTAATATGTGGCAAGTCTTTTCAAGCAAAGTCGGGAACAAAGCGCCCGAGAAAATTCACTTTTCCGAAGAAGGAGTGAACACCACTCTTGCTTGTAGGTAAACTAAGGCTCTGAATAGCCTTAACTCTTTCGGTATCTATCTTTGTCCCTTCTTTGCTAACATGTCCTAGTAATTTTCCCTCTATGACTCTAAAAATAGACTTTTTTAGATTCAGGGAGATCCCGTGCTCTCGGCATCTAATCAATACTTGTTCCAAATGATCACAATGATTGTTTCACAATTTGGAGAACACAATTAAGTCATCCAAGTAGACTACGATGACCTTCCCCATCATACCTTTGAACACGAAGTCCATTGCTCACTGAAAGGTGGCACTAGCATTGGTCAAACCAAAAGGCATTCTGCTATAGGAAAATGTGCCCTAGGGGGTAGTGAATGCTGTTTTAAATTGGTCTTCAGGTGAGACTTCAATCTGATTGTAGCCTAAAAAACCATCAAGCATGGACAACATTTCTGATCCAGTTACTGCTTGCAGAACCTGATCCATTATGGGAAGTGGGTAGTTTTCCTTCAAGGACACCTGATTCAGGTTGCGAAAATCTACATAGATGCGTATTTCACCATTCTTCTTTCTTACTGGCATGATGTTTGCGACCCGTACTGTGATGGATAGGAAAAATGATCCTTGCATCCAAAGATCTTTTGAATTTCAGCCTGGATAGTACCCGAGATCTTAGGATTATAGTGTCTCTACTTTTGGCGAAAGGGTTTGACCTCCTCTTTCAATGGGATGTCATGCTGGACGTCCTTTGGCTTAAAAGACTTTAGATCGGCATAGGACCATGCCAATACATCGATGTATTTTTTCAACAATTTGATGAACTTCCACTTTTCCTCGGGTGTGCAACACTTTCTGATGTTTACAAACTGCGGATGTTCAATCGAACCTAAATAGACCGGTTCAGTTTCTAGGGAGGAGCCAGGATCATCTCGCCTTTTCTTTTTTACAAAACGATCATGCTCATCGAACAAATGCTCTAGAGAAACCAAACCTTTTGTAATTTTATTTCCTTTGAGCTGACATATGCCATTGCTTCCTTTTGATTCTTTGTTTTGATCGAATCGATTCGCGGCGTATGTAGAAGTGGATCCTTCAAAATGAAGTTCACTAAAATTTTCCACCTTTTCGAGAAAGGCAATGAGTTGATTGTCATCCTTGAATACTTTCCAATGGTGAGAATTGTCCGAAGCACGCTTAGGTGGAAAAAAACCTCAATGGTGTATCTCATTCATCAATTGCATACACTGGTCTTCGTTGTCCTCCCAAGCCTTGGTGCAGTCTTCTTGGCTTACAGCCACAAAGTGCCGGTGGTGAGGAATGCCAAGCATAATTTCAAAGTGTCGGGCAGTGAGGTTGATCACGACCTCGCCCTTCTCATTTTGGACACACCTCATGTCTTTGTTGTAGCAGCGGGCCACTACCATCATGAATTCATTGTTCACTGCACTGACTGGGATCCCCCCAGCAAAATGCAGGCCACTGCCTACCAGTTTGTCCATCCAGGGACTTCCTGTGACCCTCCTAGTTCTGGCCCATAAATCTTCCATATCAATGTGACCGAGCTCGAGTCTCTTATGTCCAGGTCACATTCTTGCCTGGGATTCGGGCATCCTGACCCTCTGATATTTATACTTCATCTCTTCTTCCGTAAGCTTGGCTTTACCTTTAGACTTGGTTGGTCTCTTGCTTGATGTAGACATATGTAGTTCTGAACTCAGTTGCTGATCTGCAAGAAGGAGAAGTGAAACCCAACACAGAAGAGTCATGTTAGCTATTTGATCTCCCATTAAAGCATTGACAGAAGGAAGAGTTAGCAATTTTAAGGCATCAGGGCGCAGGGCGCATGAACACTGCAGGCTGCAGGGTTAAATAATATGGCGCACAGAAAAAGGGTGTTACAAGGGAAAAATCAGTGCCAAAGGGTGCAAGGCGCATGGATACTGCACATGACATTTTTGTTGTTGCAAGTGGAAGTGCACCTGCACCATTTACATGCATTTTATAACGGGCGCAGATATTTTTCATGTTACACGGTATAGGATGCGCCAAAGGGCACAGGTTTAGTGTGTGTAACATCATCTTTACGTGCGCAAAAGGGGAACTTGGTGCAGCGCATGAAAGGTTTGCATGACATTGTGTTATCAGTAATGGGGATGCACCCGCACCGCTTGCGCTTTTATACTTAAGCGCAAGTAAAGTTGGTGTTGCGTAAGTGCGGGGTGCGCCAATGGCGTAGGTTTATACTTTGTTATATAGGAGTTTAGTGCACCAAGAGGGCACATGATTATTGGGTGTTGCAAGTGAGTTCATTGCGCCATTGGCGCAACTATGCTTCATGTTGCAAGGGTGGTGATTGCGCCAAAGAGTAGAAAACACAGTTTTGGAAACGTCTTGAAGTCTTCTATCTCTTATAGATTTGTGATCTTTTAAGCCTCTTTTCAGGGTTTATAGATGGTGAAGAGGGCACAACGAAAAGAGCCAAGTGATTTTTCTGAGGTAGAGTCCTCCTTACCAGCAGATCTGGAAAGAGGAGGGAGAGCATGGGAGAAAGACAGCCAGAAAACAAAAGAGGGTTTTGACAAATCTATGCCACCTACTACACAAACAAACAACAACCAGCAAAAACACAGGAGGAAAAAGACCACCTACCCGGATATATATAACGTGAGAAATGAAGTGGGGTCCACGAACGTGATACGAGGATGATAGGTGCGGCTGACAGGTGTAAAAGAATAAAATCTATCACGTGTTTTTTATTGTGAAAGTGACAGGGCGGATGCGCCTATATATAGGCAAAGGTGCAATAAATGTGCCAACCACTTTTTGAAGAGGTGCATCAAAATGTCTGTCGACACTTCAAACCTTGTGCCCTTTGGCGCACCAAAATGCGTGTTAACACGTTATTATGTGCGCCTTTGGTGCAGCAAAAATACTGTCAACACAGAAATACGTGCGCCTCGCGCAGAAAAGTGTTGTTGACACGAAGGTGCATACGCCTTGGTGCATGCAAGAAAGGCACAACACGGGGAGGCGCACCAAAATGTGTGTCAACACTTCAAAGGGTGTGCCAAAGGAAATGAAGGGGGCACACAGCTTACTCGTGTTGCCGCATTGCATATAAGGTGCGCCAACCAAAAAGGACAAAAATGGCTAAGTTCGGAAAACTATATTTCCGGGAAAGGACTTTCTGCAACGCTTCGAATCGCAAGGGGTCCCTGATAGGGGACCGAACAAAATTTTCATTGGGTTACCCGCAAAAATTTCCCTTGTCAATTTTACGAGATAACATATCTAATCTGAGGTGATAAAGAGTTTTTTAGGAAAGGTTTGCATTTCATTTGTTTGTTTTTTTGTTTCTTTATTCTAGTTTTTAAATTTGAAATTGGCGATATTTATGGGAAGGGAGTAGGCCTAGGTCACCAATTTTTTTCGGTACAAGTTAATTTTAGGGGTTATTCACAATTCCCGCAAAAGATAAATTCCCAATATTCACCTTAATATTGTCGGCCAGTAGCATATTTTATATGCTTTCTACCGGCAACAAAAATATATGTTGTTGTCCGGTAGCATATTTTAGGTGCCATATTTTGGGAGGACAAATTTCTCATTGAGACGATCATTTTAACTACTAACATCAAAAAATCCAAAAAAATTCCCATACAAAATTAGCGAAATTTGTATTTTTTTCACAAAAATCATTTTTAAATTTTTTTTTTTTTGCATATTTTGGGAGGACAAATTTCTCGTCGAGCCAATCGTTTTAACTTCTATTGTCAAAAAATGATTTAAAAAAAAACTAAATATAATTTTGGCCGACATCCTATACTATCACCGACAACATATTAACGCGAAAGTCAATTTTCCCAAATTTTCCATTACCGTGAAAGTCAATTTTCCCATATTCACCTACAAATTTCTAGGATTTTTTTTTGGGGGTCTTAAAATTTTCCTTGAAATTAGAAATTTTTGGCTATTTTCTAACATTTATTGTAGTTACATGTTGATTTATGTTTCCATACTCTTCTTTGTGCAAGTTTAGTTTGTGATATGTACTAGTTTGCTTCTATTTTATAATATTTTATAGGCCTATGCTAGTGTTGAATTCCTTGTGCTATCATTCTACTAGTTATGTATTGGGGAAATATTTCGTTGTGTGGGTAAATTGTTAGTTTCCACAAACGGTCACAGGGGCTAAGCCCATCCTTTTTGTGTATGGGGATGCTCCCATTATTGAATGTAAACTAACCTAAAGTTGTGGGTGGCTATTAGGATGGAGATCACATAGGAATACTCCACTAAACCTATGGAAAATGTTTGTATGAGGTACAAGGGAGGAATTTGTAGTAAAGAGAGGTAAAGGGGAGTTAGGGAAATAAAGAGAGAGAGGGTTACTATTGTGAGTAGGATTACAAAATTCACATATAATAACCATAATAGGTCTACATTAAATTAGAAGAACACAAAAATGCTAACAATGATAAGACCAACAAATCATAGACACATAATTCCATTGAATCATTTATCAAAGGTGCGAAACCTTTCTTGGTTTTACAAGATTATCATGTATGAAAAGTTAGAAAGAGAGAGTAGAGGAACATAAGACAAGAAATAGAAGACTTGTAACTTTTATTACTTGATGTAGAAGTGGTAATCTCAATAAGATACATTCAATAAAAAATTTACAACCCCTTATAATGGATTATCCATTCCAATTTATAACATTAGAAACATGTCTCTTCATCTATCACCCATATGATATTTCACCTATCCCCACCAATTGTGACCTTTCATGTTCATAGGGGGTGATTCTTTTTCTTATTAGTGAAAAAGGACTCTTACAATGTTGAATTGAGGGTCACTTAAGTGAATAAGATGAAATAGGGAAAATTACATTCTTAATGGAAAATTAGAACACAGAAAGATAAGAAAGAGAGAAATAAAGAGATAGAAGGATTGACCGATCTAATGTAGATGAATCTTTACCGATAGTCCTATGAGGGAATGCTTCATGAATGAGAATATTGACCTCTGATCACCTATTGAACTGAAGCACTAAGATTGTAGATGCTTCCTCTTACTATGAGATGTGAGAATAATCCAAAGTGTTGAATAAGTGTTTAGAAACATTATTGAGAGGCATTACACGTAGAACTCCGGGATGACCAATGAAATTTTCTGTGATGATCTTATCATGTCATGTTTCCTATGACCATTTCCTTACTAACCCAAATTTATATGTTTCAACACCCCATAGGCTTCATAATGTTCTTGACTTTATCTATTAAATGTGAACATTAGAATTATGTTTTCATTGATGTAAAAGTGTGATGATGTAATTAATGTCTAAGGTATCATTAATATCAAATTAAGTAAGAATCATGAAGGTTGATTGGTAGTTTCCTTCATTGTTGACATGTCATATTGAGATGGCATAATGTTTTGATGTGTCTTGGTGAGTGTGATGGATTGTAGGAGTGTTGCAGTGATAGAATGATGTCATGATGATTTCATAAATAGTGTTAAAGGATATTTTAGGTGTGCAAGAGTGGTATAGTCATGAGGAGTTCATTATGAATGGTGTAAGCATGCTTAATATGCTTAGTAGTGATGCCTAGTTAGCTTTCATGAAGGAGGAAGATATGTCATGGTGGTTCTCTAGTATGTAATGACTAGGTGAGCTTAGAGAGCATGCGAATGAGGTTTAGTATGCATGAATAGAGGTTTTTAGTCAATTGGAATAAGAAGACCAATGTATAGAAGAGCCATTGAAGAAAATAGAGTGTTGTTTGTTTTTTTCATGTCTCATATAGAATACTTCCGAGTCTCTGTCTGAATTTTGTGTTCTTCCATAGTTTATGGTTTGTTATGGTATGGGACTAGCAGATTGGAAAGCTAATGTAATACATCCTTTAGAGTCTACCTTGAGTGTCTTGAAGTTTTTCTGAAGTCTGTTCTATGTGATTTGGAGTCTAAATTGAATGCTTTAGAATTTGTCTAAAGTATATTTGAATGATTTGAAGTCTGTCTAAAGACTATGGTTTTCTATGACTTGGGACTTGCAGTGTTGACCCACTATTATAATGCATTTTTTGTTTACTAGTTCAATGTTTTTGATCATGTTTGGTTGACCTTCAAAGGATTTGAAAGCAAATTTATGTTTTTCTTGTTATTGATGATAACCATTTTTTTGGCACTAAAATGTTCATATTTCTCTGGAAAACCAGAGTGATGGTGTTTAAAGCACTTTGTGATGAACCCGATGTCATGATAATTCCATACATGTGTTATATATCATGTTTGAAGTTATTTGGTGTTGGTTTGAGCCTCATATTTTGAGGATTAGTTTTGTAGGCCATAGACGTAGTGAGGATAATTGCTCCTAAAGGTGGTGTCATTACATGAGATGATGGTGCAAAGGTGTAGAAGTTTCGGAGGTTTATAGTGGTGTTAGACATCATTTATAAGTGGTACTTGAGTTTTGGTGAAGGTCTTATTAGGCCAAGTGATTTGGTTTTGGTGAGAAGGTAGTTTGAGTGAATTAGGCCTAATTGTGTCCTAATAGAGGATTTGAAATTGTGGATGCTATTACCGACCTAATTGGTATTTTGTATGATGTCCTCATCATTTTTTCAAGTTATTTTTATGTTATTTATCATATGATGTCTGACCTAGGTGTGTTATAATCACAATTAAGGTATATAAACATGTTATAAGGCTCATTTGATTGAGTGGAGAGAGAGAGAGAGAGAGAGAGAGAGAGAGAGAGAGAGAGAGAGAGAGAGAGGAGAAAAGTGTGAGCTAGAAGGGGGTTTCTAGAGGTGAAAGATGTATGTGTGACCATGAAGAGAGGGATGAGAATATTATGTGATGTTCTAGAGAGTGATCATATGTTGGAGAGATATGTCATTAGACCTAATCACCTTGGAGAAGAAGACCATGAGTGAGTTGGTCTACAGAGTAGATTTGGAGAAGATAGAATGAAAAAGAGCATCATAGTGTCATCATCAATTGTTTTAGCAATAAATCGAGGTAAAAAACACATCAGGTGGCTTTAGTTGGTTCTGAGTCATCTAGGGGATTGGTGATTTCTTGTAGGGCTAGTTTTCTATTAAATCTAAGGGATTGGTGCTCCTTGTGGGGTTGGTGCCTCATTAAATCTAGGGGTTGGTGCCTCTCTAAATATAGGGGTTTATGTTCCTTATGGGTTTGGTTCCTTACTAAATCTAGGGGTTAGTGCTCCTTATGGGATTAATGCCTCATTAAATCTAGGGGTTGGTGCTCCTTGTTGGGTTGGTACTCAACTAAATTTGAATAAATGTTATAATAAATATTTTTTTCAATGGGGTTTTCTTCCCCTTGAGGGTTTCCCACTTATATATGGTGTTCATGTGTTGATGTGTTCTCATTTTCTCTTTTATGGTTATGTTTCTTAATGCATACATGCTTAATGGTTAAGTTAAATTGAATGGTTGATGGATGTAAATGTTTAAAGTGATTGAAATTTGTACTACCCACTTTGATTCACCCCCTAGTGGCTGTGCTTCCAAAAATTGATATTATAGAAGGGCCTTTGAAGTAATATTAACAAACTTGAGGTGATCCTTTGAAGCACATAAATGACGAGTTAGTAAATTGGTTCCTCCAATAGTAAATATCGTATGTTTGATGGGAAATAATATGATTTTTGGAGTATCAATATGAGAACTCATATCATCTCTTGGGATGTGATATATGAAAATAAGTTGTATATGGCTACACCATTCCTAAAAACCCTCTACCTAATGTAACAAGTAAGAAAGTTAGTAATTATAATTCTAAAGCTATGAATACTATCTTGTGTGGTTTGGGAGAATCATATTTTTAAGGTGATGTAATGTACTACATCTAAGGATATGTTGGACAAGTTACAAGTGATATATGAATGTGATTCCAAGGTAAAATTGGAAAATATACAAACATATAAGAGCCAATTTGAAGATGAAAGAAGAAGAAACCATTCATGCATATCTTCTCAAATTTGATTAATTTTTAAAACCATTAGAGGATTAGGAGAAGATTTAAAGGAAGATGTGGTGGTGTAGAAGGTACTGAGATATCTCACTTCTAAGTTTGATCCTAAAGTCATTGAGTACTATGTTAATGGATGAAATCCATGGGATCTTGAATTCTGATGAGATGAGGAAAAGTTTAAATAAACCCCCAAGAAGGAAACAACCTTCAAAGTTGAAAATAATACAAAAGGTAAGAAGATCTTAGATGATGATATTTCTGATTTTGATGATGATGAGTTGATTTTCATGTTTGTTAGGAAGTTGAAAATAGGTTTAGGAAAGTATAAGGGTAAGATTACCTTCAAGTGTTTCAACTATGGAGAGATTGGAAATTTTGCAAACAAGTGTCCTCACAAGAATAAAGGAAAAGAGCATGATGATGTTAAGAGGATCCACATGTCTGATAAGGATAAGAAGAAGTTTAGGAATTTTGAAGACAAGAATAATTAAAAATAATGTTTAACTCCAATGAAGATTGTAGCTCATTAGAGGTAAGTAGTGATGCTTATGATTCTAATTATGATTCTGAGTCTTATCATGAAGAGGTTGGAAACAAAGTTATTTTCATGGCTAAAGGAGTTGGGAGATCTAAAAATGATGGTTCAATAAATGGAGGTTCTTGTATGCATTCGTAAGAATAAGAAGTTTATTTTGAAATAGAGATGATGTTAATCAAGAAGAGTTAAAACATGGAGAGAATAAGAATAAGAAACTCAAGGCACAAATAAAAGAGTATGAAGAAAATTTTCATGTGATTGAGGAGAAAATTTGGAATGACACTAATGAATATGATAAGATCATCAAACAACTAGAGAATTAGATGGATACTATTGCTACAAGCCTAAAATTTAAGGATGAAGAGTGCATCAGATTTGATAACGAATTTGTATCTCTAAGGGAAGAGCTGTCTCAAGCAATATAATTTATAAGATTTGAGAAGATCTCCAAGGATCTAGATGATCTCCTAGGAATTCAAAAGTTTGCAGGTGATAGGAATAGTTTAGAGTTCAAGGAAGGTCTAACGAGTAATGAGGTGATTCAAAAGGATGATACTAAGAGTAATGAGGTTGCTAGCTTAAGCTCTAAGGTAGATCAAATGAGGAAAAATTTCAAGACAAGGTTTGTTAGAAAACCAAATCATTCAAGGTATGAGAGGTCTTTTAATGGATATTTTTATAGTTGCAATGTTTTCTCGGCATAGAGCTAAAGAATATAGAAGGTAATTCAAACATAATGTCTCATAGAACTATGAAAGGATTTTCAACTCATATTAGTAAAGAAGTATAAATTACACAAAGGTGTTATAATTGTAATCATATTAGTCGATTGAATTTTTTTGTTTTCATGGTCCTTCAAGATAAAATAAGAGGTTGCAGGATCTTAGATTATATGAGAGGAGGAAAGACAATGCATGATAACCAAGAGTAAACTAAGCTAATCTAGCTAAGTCAGTTGCTTTAGAGTAAAACATGAATTTTCAAAGGTTTCGATTTGAAGAAGGATGAAAATGTTGTGCCATAGGTGCCAAGGAGGTCTTGGAATCTCCTAAAGATGTTGTTATAGATCCCCATGTTTTTGGGACGTCTCTACTAATATTCTTAGATACATTTATCACTTATATGAATCATGAAGATAGGGGGAGCTTGAGTGGATGCAAGAAAAAAGTGGAGTCATGAAGCCATGAGGTCTGGCAACCGGATTAAGGTCTATAATTGAGTTGTAGAGTTGTTTTCATGAAGACATAAGGTATGTCATAAAGTTATCTTTTATGAATGATGCATCAATTATATGTAGGATGTTTGAAGGTCCATGGCATGTAAATTGGATCTTAAGAGTAACTTTCAAGACCTTTTTAGGTATGTGTCTATCCAACACAGCTAAATATGTATGATTGAAGTGTCTTAAGACCTCATTCTAATCTATGTTGCTCATAATGGTATATCCGACATGTATGGAGATATAATTTGTCTTGTGATAGTCAAGAATTGACTTCTCAAGCATGGTTGATGGCCTAAAAGTGATGGAAAACATAGAAGTAGAAAATAATATGGTTTGAAGGTCTCGATGGAGTCCTAGTAGTTGTTAAAGAATATATAGATTCCTTTATTTATTTGATGGGGAAGTTGTGCCTCAATTTCTTGTAATTCAAGAGGTATCTAACCTCTTCAATCAATTTGTCATTGCACAAGGCTTGGGTAAAATCCTGTCTATCATTGATCATCCTAGTTTCTCTATTGATCAAGGACTGGTTGATTCTCATGTATCGCCCTCTAAAACGAAATATCATTCACACACACAAGATTAAGTACTAGATGAGTTCCACTAGTTTTTGAAGTAGGGTAGCTAAAAACTTGAATGACCCCTACTTTTTCAAGAGTCTAATTTTGGTTATCATCATGAATTATGTTCCCCTTATCATCCTTCTAGTTTATAGTGTGCACCATATCTCTAGCTATTAATCCTTTTAATACATGCATGCGGTGATTGTAGTCGAAATTTTGCACAAACCGACTTGTGTATACCATTTTTATCATTCCATAACATCCTCTATATATTTTATATCAAAATTTAGTTGTATGGGACTCTTTTCCTTCTTGGCTTTCCAGTTTGGAATCAATTTTTATGTCCTTATTTGTGCTTATGGAAGAATTGGTTCCTACTTCAGCTTCAACCTCCGAACTTCCACATATTCTTCATGTTGGAAGCAAAGTGGAATGAGTGGGGGGGTAAATAAGTCCTTATGAAATTTAAATCAGATTTCATATTACTTACTTAACTCACAAAACCATTTATCCAACCATTAATGTGTGCACAATATCAAATACCATACATGCAATGAACCATGAAAAAGAGAATCAACACAATGACACAAGATATAAGTGGAACAAACTCATCGGGAAGAAAAAAAACTTAAACAAAATATTTATATTGATATGTTTCAAATTTAGTGAGGCACCAACCCCATAAGGAGCACCAACCCCTAGTTTAGTAGAGTTACAACCCTACAAAGAGCACCAACCCCTAGTTTTGTGAAGCATCAAATCCAAAAGGAAGATATAATACCCCAAGATGATAAATAACCCACTCAAATACCTTATGATCAAGATATATAATTTATTTCTTCTTCCACAACCGATAGAGATCACAAATTCAGCTCACACTCCTTCAAACCCTTGTTCAAACCCTAGGTCTTCAAACTCTCACAAACTAGCACCTTCTTCACTTCTCAAAGCATAAATTTTTTAAGACACATATAAAAAAATCCTCAATATATCATACACTTTATCATATCACAAATCATGCTCACACACATGCAAATTAATCATACATAGGTCACACTTTTTCATACTCACTCCACTAGCTCATGAAAACACATAAATTCACTTTTATAAGCTCTCCTACATTCAAATTAAAAACATGTAGGTTTCCCTCATTTATTTTTACAAAAATATTTAAAATATCCCATATGAATCACCACAATAGTCACATATGACCCAAGTAGGTCGGTCTAGCCAAAAACCACTCACCATGCACCAAAATCCTCAAAATCCCATCACTAGGATGAGAAAAATACCCTCATGCCAAAAATATTTTTACTAAAGCTCTAAAAATCACCACACATGATTAATATGAAATTTAAACATCATCCATGGTCACAATTTACTTGAACCAATCAAATTATTTCATTTAATGGGCCCACTGGCTCATATCCTTCACAAAACAATTGTTATCAACAACCTGATTTTATCTTTGGGCCTCAAGCACACCCAAAAACACATAATATATGGTATTTTTCCAATAATGGAAACCCCATAACATTTATAACACTCCTAAATAAGTTATTCATCATGAAACATTCACTTGCTAAAACAACAACTACTTTTGCCTTTACCAAATCAAGCTACCCAAAGCACAATTTTACAAATGCAATTGGTTTTCACTCTTTGTGACACTTTCAAGACCTAAAAATGGATTAAATTGATTCAAAATTCATCTATATACACTTTACAGGTGATATAAAGCATCACCCAATCCATTTTATGTACTAACTAGCTTAATCTTTCAACAAAAGCAATCATGTCTTGAAAAGCAAGAAACATTCTTACTCACAAAATAACCTGGAAACCTCATAAAATCAACTCATCATGAGACAAAAATTATACCATTGGAAATAAATATGAATCATATTTCCATAAAATATTATAACTCCTTCCAACTCTAAGTGGAAGGCCTTTAACCAAGCTCATCTCTACAAACTGCCTAAAACTGTCCCAAAATCCCTTTGACAAGTCAACATAAATGAAGCATACTTGAACATTAAACTACATAAAAATGACCTAAAAACATCAAGTACATCAAGAAAAACTCACATACTCACCATAATGATCATTTAGTTTGTAAATATTTTGGACAACCTTGTCCTAAACTGAACTTCTTCAGAAACTGACCTATTTGAGTGGGGTCAACTCATCACCACAAGCTCTACCATAACTTTCTAGAAACATGGAGGAGTATTATAGATTATCCAATCATCATCTAACCACCACCAAGAAATTATGGAAACTTAGGAGCATTTTCTCTCATACCTATTTTGACCTAGGGTTTCAAACACATAAGAAGTTATTTACCTTCTTAACATTGGCTCATAAAAATGTGATAATGAAATGAAATCATTATTGTTTTGAAACCTTATAGAATAAATTTAGAAACATTCTTAAAATCCATAAGGTCCCATGCAAAGTACACAATTTAGGGTGAGCATCGAAGATCCAATTCAAGCTAGAAACGACCTCCTTCTTGACCATGTTTCATCAAAACTAACATATCTTGCAAAACTCACATCACAATAACCTGAATTTTTTTCTCACGTAATCATGAAACACCCTAATAACATCTCCAATCATCACCATGTCGCAATTATCTCTTATTTCTAGCCATCGAGACTTGTATAGCTAGCACTTATGGTTTTGCATTATAAAGGCTAGGGTCAATTGAAACAACCTCATAACTCATCATAAAAAACACCAAAATGTAATAAAATACTTGGTACACTTTTATAAATCTTCCTACATGCATCCATGAGCTCATATAGCTCCATAACTCAATCTCATACCTCCTAACAACCATACCTGGTCCAAATGAACACCTAAAACTTGGTCACCAACATATATCTACACCTGAAACTCATGTGAGTACCCAAGAATTCTCCAATCATTCTCTCCATGCCAAAAAATTCTTCTCAAGTCACCAAGAATATTCAACCATCATGTACCATCACCTAGGCTAGCTAGGTCACCCGAATGAGCTTGCAAAAACAAACAATTCTCACTGAATCAACATATGCAACCAATAACATACCTAAAACTCCATGCCATCATCATACTCAACATGCTCTAACCCTATTACATCATACCCATTTTCATTAATTGGGTTTTACATTAATGAAAACACCTAAACCACAAAATTCCAATGATCTCCCCCTTTGTCATTGAAATGGGGTTTTATCAATGAAACATCTAAACCACAACATGCTAATGATATCCCAATTTTTACATTAATGAAAAATTAATACATGTGCCAACATGTTCTTCACCTTCCTAAACTTCATAGGATCATATTTTGGTTGGAAACATCAACCAAAGGTCTCATTCTAGCTCATAAACATGAGATTCTTCACAAAATCTGATTTTTAGCCATTTTTGAGAAAGAAAGCACTATGCTCCCCATGGTAAAATAAAATAAAACACATAAACATGCCAATAATCATGAAGGAAAAATAATCATACCTTTACTTGATCAAGAACATCATCACCATCCATCATACCAAACTTGTCATTTTACACAAGACTTTGTTTTTACTTTCATACACCATCAAGAAACCATTGTAGCAGACCAAGTCTGAAGCATACTCTTCATGAACATGCCAAAAATGATGAATGAGGACCAATACTACCATACATACCTTCATCCTTGAAATAACTTAGCTTGAGAAGACACAAATTTTCTTAGTCACATACTTCTTGTCATCATCTCACCTTGAGAACATAGATCCCTAAACTAAATTTCTAGTGCCATTTAAACTACTTTTGATGATCTCTAGAAACAAAATCATGCAAGGAAACAAAAATCACAACTACCCCTAGATTAAGGACATCCTCCTCACTAGGAAAACATAAAAATTTCCAATAAACCTTGCTTGTAGGCCTTGAGAGAAAACCAAACACTTAGACACTTCCCTAAAGCTCCTTTTCAGTGTTTAACAATCATATTAGGATGATATAATGAATTCATGAAACATAAATCACTTATCCTTGGTGAAAATACTCATACCATACCTCAAATTCCTTTAAATCATCAATTTCAGCTTCTAGAAACACAAATTCATACCCCCGACCGATTTGGATCATACACATCATCTACTCCTTTGGAAGCATCTTTTCACACCATTTGAACAATAAATACCATCAAGACATCAAACTTTCTTCGTATATAGCTTAAAATTTGTCAAGTGACATATCTCTCTAGCACATGAATTTCCTTATACATGGATTTAAAGGCAATATTTTTCTCCCTTGTCTATGAGAGTCATTACCATACATGTAGGTTGCAATTTTGGTGCAAGAAAATCACTTATAGTCATCAACAATTTCAAATTACCTCACATAACAGCCACATGAAGAAATTCATAACATATTATCACCTCCATGAAATTATTTCAAGAGCGATTAGGTTATCTCAAGAACTTCTCAACACACCTCCTACCCGTATATGTTACATGTTTTTCCCTGTTTCATATGCACTTGCCTATAGCTAGACATTTGGCTCAAGACACAAACATGAGCATCAAACAATATTTATCATACTTGAGATATTTTTTTTTGATCAATATTTAAGACCCATAACATCTTTAAATATGTATATATTAATGTCTATTTATGCTTGGACCAATTAAGAATTGTGCAAGACTATCCTCGCACATGTAGATGCTTAGGACAAACCAATGTAGCACAAATTTACCATAAAACCTTCTATACATTTTCACTATGACTTGTCATTTGGATGAGATGACTCATGAAGACCACTCCTCACTCACTTAGGATACCATGTTGAGTTAATTAGACCAATACACAAACATTAGGAGATCTCAGAAAATCCCAAATAGTAACTTACAGGTATGTGACTAATCATGCATGCTCAAGCACTGTCTTGAAGCTCTCAAGATCACATAAGACCAAGAAACACCATATATCATCCTTTTTCATCCTATTGAGTCCATTCATAGGTTTCATAGTCTCATACATGTCATAGAAGATCTCAGAATCATTATACACTCACACTATCATTCTCTCACCATCAACATGTAAACATACAACCAACTAGCCCTACACTAATGAAGAATCACACATAAATTTTGATACACAAACGTTTATAATGAAATATCACCTATTACAGATACCCATTTGGTCATAATATTAGCTCCATAAACTATAAATCATGCTCCTAAAGATAACTTACCCAGCTTTACAATTTCCTCATTTGGCAATTAGGTTTCTTGCATTCTTACATTCAATTCATCACTATCAAGAACCTAAGAAATTTTAGAATTTTTCAGGGTCTAAAACCACATAAATCATGAATTACCACTTGTCAAGATGCTTTGTTCCAAAAATTGGCTTTGGAGTCCACCATTTTCACCTTCAACTTCATCATTTCTTCCATACTACTCAATATGAACCGTTATAACCTACCAGAAAAAGAAGCTTTAAGAATACAAAAATTTTGATTTAATGAGCTCAACCTTGACCATCAAAACTTAATAAACACCACCTAATTTCTTGAGAACCTTTTGGTCATGATTTGGAAACATGAACATCATTTACTTACCTCGGATCGACCTTGGTTTGCACTTGAAATCACATGATTTGACCACACCACCGCCACAGACCACGTTTTGAGTGATGGTATGATCAAGTAATCATACTTGATGACACATTCCATATTTAAATATTCTTTTCAAGGCATTAGAACACTTGACATCATGATAAGCACTCCATTCTAGTAGATAATCGTGAACATTTTGACTTAAGACCTTAGATGACTATAACATGACAAATAATGACCTTGATGACTCGAGAGGACTATTCATACTTTGTATTACTATTTGAGACCACACCATAGCTTAATATACACCATACAATCTTGATTCATTCACTCATGACTTATGACCAACTCATGATACACCATTTTTATCTCATTCCAAACAACATGAGACAACCCAAACCATAAACTCATCCATCAATACTAACTACCGACTCAAACCCAAAAAAGAAAGAATTTTTACATGAATGACATGATACAATAAACCTCTTATAATTCATCATCATGAATCTTACACACATTGAGTCATCTCAGACATACAACTTCACCATGACAAAGAAAACTCAGACTTCAAGACACACAACCATACACACTAAATGACCGAATACCGAGATCTTGAATTTCACAACATAATCAACCATATTAAACCATAATAACATGCTTAATGACTTGGAAGGACATACCTTGACATCATGGAGGATACACACACATAGACCAAGACATCTCCCCCTCACTCCAATGCTTCATATGAACTAGTATACCTCTAAGAAGCATAGTAGAGGCATATGAATACCATGAAGACCTAAAGAAGGTCTTAAAGAGGTCCCAAGCCCTCTTAGACACCTGGAGAAATCCTTCTTCTCTCTTCTGATATGAACTCTGAATTATACCTTGCCTTACATCAACACTTGCTTTTGGTGAAACACCATGATTTCTTCTTGGCTCCCACATTCTTCCTTGACTATTGTCATGCATCCTAGGCCTTTGAAAGCCACTTCCTTGCACTCTAGGACCTTGAAAACTCATTTTTTCCTTAAATAGTCATGATATTAGTTTCTTGCAACATGACCAACTCCATTACAATTGTAACATACCACATAACTCTTCCTCTTGTAACCATCAACATGACTAGATGAATCATTCAAGAAAACACTAGCAACATGACCTACCTCATTGCACTTGTAGCATAAAACATTCTTAACATGCTCACTCATATTGTCTCTCCATGGATGAGTATCTCTAGAATACCTTATACACTCTTTAGCCCTATGACCAAATGCATTACAAGTATAACAATATCCATTGAAATTTCTTTCATACCTTGAGGCATTAGGTTTCCTAATAGGCTTATTCTTCTCATTGTCCTCAATGATGACCATCTTATTTTCTTCCTTGATGTTATGTTCACCTACCTATTTACTTGGGATCATGTTTTCTTGCTTAAATTCCTTTCCTTTAGATTCCTCTTTGAAACCCAAACCAATTGTATAACTTGCTTCTCTTTATTTTCCAAGTAGATCATCTAGATCATTAATACTTTTCTCAAACATCTGAAACAACATAGTATTCTTTCCAACCTCTATTAGCTCATCCCTTAGGAACTCTATATCTTCTTCAAATTTTGATCACACACTTTCTTTATCCTAAAAACTTAAGATAAGATACTTTACCTTCTCTTCTAACAATTTGATTGACTAATTTTTCTTACCACTTTTAGATTTGTATTTTTCTTCTAGCTTATGAATCTGATTTTCACACTCTTTAACCTAAAGACTTGAATTCTTGTTCTCTTTCTCAACATGATTTATCTATCTTTGAATTCCTTAAAATAATATATTTCATCCTCATCATCTTCATTAGAATAGCTGCAATAACTTGATATAAAATATCCTAACAAAGAAGAACCTTCACTAGAAGACCTCATTGCATCATTAGTCATGAACAATACCTCATTTTCTATATCCTCATGATCTGATTCAGATTCAAAATCTGAAACACCACTAATAACATCATAAAATTCATCATTTTCCTTGAATATAAATTTCTTTTGTCATTAATCTTGTAGTCAAATTTCTTAAAGTTCTTTTTACCTTTACTGAACTTATGATTCTTCTTATTTTGATCATCCTTATGAGATTCATCTTCATCCTTTTCATGCCTATGAAGACACTTAAAAAAATTTACCTAATTCACCACAATTGAAACACTTGAATGGAATTTTACCTCTATACTTACCAGATCCAACTTTCAACCTTCTAGCCATCATTGCAAAGATTTATTCATCATCAATTTTAGCAGAAACATCCTCTTTTGTCCTTGAATTTGGCCTTCATTTCAGATTTGAAAGTAACGCTCTCTATTGAATGGTTTGGAATCACCTATTCTCATCTCATAAGTAGTCAAAGTACCATGTAACTCATCCATCTTCAAAGTAGTTAGATCCTTTTCCTCTTCAATAATAGATACTTTAGAATCAAACCTAGGAGTTAGTGACCTTAAAACATTTTGAACAAAACTTCTTCTTTCACATCTTCACCTAACCCTTTCATGATATAGACCAATTTTTCAACTCTAAGAAGATATGTAACAAGATACTCATCATTATTCATCTTAAGACTCTCAAACTAATTTTTAAAGGTTTGAAGCTTAGAAATTCTTACCTTTGAGTCACCTTCATAATTTTTTTAATTTCTCCCATGCTTCTTTTTGATTTGCAATTTCCCACCTCATATTCTCCTAAACCATGTATAATAGCATTAAAACCCCTTGATTTGTCATCACATACCTTATTATCTCATAAGATTATTAGGAGGAGGGTAGGAGTAGTATAATCTTCAAAACTTTCCAAACATCAAATCCTAGAGACATGATATAAATATTCATCCTCAAACTCTAAAAATCATAGTTTGTTCCATCAAACAATGGTGCATTGCTAGTAGAGAAGCCATTATGATGACTTGTCATATTTGTGATTCAAAGGATATCCTTTCAAGTGATCAAAGTTTTCCAAAAGAACTCACTTTGATACCAATTGTTGGAATCACAATGGATTGAGTGGGGAGGATGAACCAGTCCTTACAAAATTTGAATAAGATTTTAGATTACTTACTTAACTCACAAAACCATTTAATCAAACATTAATGTGTGCACAATATCAAATACCATATATGCAATGAACCATGAATAAGAGAATCAACACAATGACACAAGATATAAGTGGGAAAACCTTATGGGAAGAAAACCCACTTTGAAACACAATATTTATAATGATATGTTTCAAATTTAATGAGGCACCAACCCACAAGGAGCACCAACTCCACAAGGAGGAAAAAACCTTGAATATAATAAATCACCCATTTAACCACCTTATTATTAATATATCCGATGTGACTTTTCCACACAACTGATAGAGATCACAAATCTAGCTCACACTCCTTCAAAACCTTGTTCAGTCTTCAAACTCTCACAAAATAGCTCCTTGTTCACTTCTCAAAGCATAAAATCCTTAAAAACACATCTAAAAACATTTCAATGTATCATACACTTTATCATCTCAAAATCATGCTCACACACCTGCAAATCAATCATACCTAGGTCACAATTTTTCATACTCACTCCACTAGCTCACGAAAACACATAAAACTTCACTTTTATAATCTCTCCTTCATTAAAATTAAAAATAGGTAGGTTTCCCTCCTTTATTTCGACAAAAATATTAAAAACATCCCATATTAATCACTTAATAGTCACACATGACCCAAGTGGGTCTACCTAGCCAAAACCACTCACCATACACCAAAATCCTCAAAATCCCAACGATAGGATGAGAAAAATCTCCTCATGCCAAAATTATTTTTATTAAAGCTCTAAAAAATCACACATGATTAATATTAATTGAACCAATCAAATTATTTCATTTAATGGGCCCACTAGCTCATATCCTTTACAAAACAGTTGTTATCAACAACTTGATTTTACCTTTGGGCCTCAAGCACACCCAAAAACACCTCAAATAAGGAATTTCACCACTAAATGTAAATCATATAACTTTTAAACACTCCTAAACAATTTATACATCATGAAACATTCACCTACTCAAGCCACAACTAATTTTTCCTTCACCAAATCAAGCTGCCCAAAAACACAATTTTACAAATATAACTAGTTTTCATCCTTTATGTCACTTTCAAGACCTAAAAATAGATTAAATTTATTAAAAATTAATCCCTCTTAACTTTATAGGTGATATCAATAATCATCCAATCTATTTCATGCACTAACCAACTCAATCTTTCAAGAAAAAAAGTAGTCCTGTCCGAAAAGAAAGAAACCTTCTTGCTCACCAACTGACTCGAAATGCCATCAAATAAATTCATAATGAGATAAAACATATAACACTGGAAATAAATCTGAGTCATATTTTCATAACATATTATAACTCATTCCGACTCCAAGTGGAAGGCCTTCAACTAAGCTCATCTCTCGCAAACCGCCTGAAATTTCCCTAAAACTCGCCTTTGACCGGTCAACATAAATGAGGAACACTTGAAAATCTAAATACATCAACATGACCTAAAATAATCATGGAAATAAATAAAAACTCACATAATCACCATAATGATCATTTAGTTTGTAACTCCTTTGGACAACCTTGTCCCAAACTAAACTTCTTTAGAAATTGGCCTATTTGAGTGGGGTCCACTCATCACCATAAGATCTACCATACCTTTATGGAAATATGGAGGATTCCTCTACATCATAAAATAATCATATGACCAATAGAAATAAATTCTATCCACTTAGGATCATTTTATCTCCTACCGCTTTTGAGCTAGGGTTTCAAACACATAAGAAGTTGTTTACCTTCTTAACATTTGTTCATAAAAATATGACGATGAAATGACCTAATTATTTTTTTAAAACCTTCTAGACTCAATTTATAAACATCCTTGAAATCCAAAAGGTCCCATGAAAAGCACACAATTTAGGGTGAGCATCAGAAGATCCAATTCGAGCTAGAAATGACCTCCTTCTTGACCCTGTTTCATCAAAATTGGCATATCTTGAAAAATTAATATCATAAAAACCTGAAAATTTTCCCACAACATCATGAAACACCCTACTAACATCTCTAATAATCACCATGTCACAAATATCTCTTAGTATTTCCAACCAATGAGACTTGTATAGCTAGTCCTTAGGGTTTTACACTGTAAAGGCTAGAGTCAACTAAAAGAACCTCATAAATCATCATAGAGACACTAAAAAGGACCTAACATACCCAGGTACACTATGATATATATTCTTACACACATCCATGAGATCATATTGCTCCACAACTCAATCTCGTACCTCCTAACAGCCATACATGATCCAAATGAACACCTAAAACTTGGTCACCAACCTATATTTACATCTTGAAACTCATGTGAGTGCCCTAGAAATATTCAATCATGCTCTCTATAATTCTAACATGATTCTCAAGGCACCAAGAATATCCAAACATCATGTTCCATAAACTAGGCTAGCTAGGTCACCTGAATAAGCTTCCAAGAACAAAAAATTCTCACTGAATCAACATATGCGCACCAATAACATACCTAAAACTCCATGTCATCATCATACTCGGCATGATTTGACCCTAATCCATCATAATATTTTCATTAATGGGGTTTTACATAAATGACAACACCTAAACCACAACATGCCAACAATCTCCCCCTTTTTCATTGAAATGGGGTTTTGCATCAATGACAACACCTAAACCAAAACATGCAAAAACTTTAATAAACTATCATTCCTCCCACTTGAAACTTTCTTGATGGTAGTTTCACCTAATTCTTTGCTTTATATTGAATCAGTAAAGGTTCTTGAACTAGTGTTGCTAGAAATTTTAGGTTCTTGTAGTCTTATTTTTGCATGGCTTCTCGGGTATACCCTAACTCCGCACCTAACTTGGAATCTACTTTGATTTAATTTGGTGTGGTTTTGGACCAAATTTCCTCATCCTTCAAGAAGAGACCAACCTCCATGTTAATGGTGGTCAAGGGTTACATTTTGTGGTTTTAAGAGACCATTCTTTGCCTTTACGTCGTCATTTTTGGTTCTTTGTGTTGCTTTTAGTTAATGCCACATCTTTTTTCGTATTTTTCCACCAGTCAATCACCTATAAAAAGATTTGAATCCTCTCTAAAGATGAATGATTTTATGGTTTTGTGTGCTTTGAATAATTTTTCCACTTCTTTTTGGTTATCACCTAGATCTTTCCATTTTTAATGAAAGGTAACTTTACAAATGAGTTACTATTCCATTTTTATACCCTCTCAAATGGGCAATTAATGTTGCAATTAATCCATTTGCATGCATGAAATTCCATTTCCTCACTAATTTCATTTAATACCAAGTTGTTTTGACAACTATTTTCCACATTTAATTTTAATGATGTGATGACCTCATTACATGTGTGTGCCATGAACTTATGGACATATATTATTTTTATCCTCTCAGTGCATATAGTTCTTTAGATGGCTTACATTCCTAGGTTGCATCACTTTCCTTGTACACTTCTCCAATTTTTCATGTTTTTCCTTTCCCCGTAGAAAACATGTTTTACTTTCTATATCCATCTTTCCATGTGTACATGATGTAGAGCCTAATCAATCTTATGCAACTCTCAATTTTAGGAAGGTTAGAAACTCAAACGAATCCTTTTTCTCCTTCATTATTAGCTCTTTGTAAAATTCTAGAGCACTCAAAATCATGGAAATTGTTTTTATAACACCATGCCAAAATTAATCAACACCTGTAACTTAGTTATAGATCCCATACAATGTAATTTCAACCATCTAATTCATTCAAATCAAACAAGTAGCTCAATTGACTTACCTTGTTGCAAAATTATCCCCAAGTGCTTCTTAAGCCATTTCCTCAAGACATTTCATGGATGGAGTAAACTAAGACAAACCAGAACAAATAATTTACACTTTCTAATACCATTTATTGAGCTTGAGGTGGATGTAAAATTTCAACTTCTAATTATTTGATTAGACCACTTTTCCACTTCATCCCTTTTACACCTTAACATCCTACTAGCCATGTATGCCCTCCTTTTCCACTCAGTAAATTTTGATTCCTTATCTCCCTTAAAAATATAAGGGAAGTTGGAGATATCCATTTATCTCATTCTCTTTAGTGCCAAATTCCAATATGACATTCTTCACAAAATTTCGTTTAATTCCCTTGTTTATAAGTGCTAACTAGGTCTTCTTAAGACTGTACTCTCACTTGAGGTAGAATGTCATGAATTTATCCTACATGGTGAGTATTTACCTTTTATAACCACTTTAATCTCATTTCAAGTCCTCTCGAGGATGTTATCTTGGCAATTTGGGCCCCTGAATCACTATAGAAGTTGTTTATTGTTCCCCATACAACCAAGCCCTAGCTTCATAATGCACCGACACAGAACTGTTTGCATAAATGGGTGAAATTTGTAACCATTTGGGTTCTTTGAAGGTATCTCCTCTATATATTATCCTTCTATAACCTCTTCTACCCTTCTATCTCACTATTTAAGCCTCTCCAGGTTAATTTTTATTTTCTCAATCTCAAATGAGAGTCACTTGTTAGCAATAAACAAACAAATGGAGTTTTTAAACTTATCAAGTCTTACAATTATGATTCATAAGGGGTATTCTAGAGCTTCCCTTTAATTTATAACATTGAATCCTCCTTTAAAGCTTCTAATTTTTCTTAACACCTCATTCTTGCTTCATAACCCACACTTACAGGCCTGAGATGGGTAGTACATTTTATAACCTTTTGAAAAACATTAACTCTTTACATTCCTCCTAAAATTTGAGCATATGACTCTAAGAATCTTCCTTCAATAATGTGTCACTTGATATTATAGTTGCACCTCAATCTCCTTTCTTGTATGAACCCCAAGACTCTAATTCCTTCCACATGACTCGATATACTTTGTTCAATTTTTTTTTAAAGGGAACGCATGAGATGTTGATGCATTCAATCTGAATCCTTTTGCAACAATTAAACAACCCCTACACAGATATTTATTTGAATTTTTAATGAATTTTGTTGGTTCTATCTCGAGATAAGTGAAATTATTCTTTCCAAACCCTAGTGAAGGGTTTGTTCTTTGAGACAACCCGAGAAGGGTGTTTTTACAATAAAAATTCCAATCACTATTTCAAAGCCTAAGAACTTACCTAGATGATTGTCTCAACCCCTAATTATGTTATATCCTCTAGTGGTCCTTGACATATTGGAATTATTCAAATTCATATTAATATGCTCACTTCCTTAGCTAATAAATGCCCGAATGGTACCATAAGGTTACAAACCAAGTATTTATCTTAGAAACTTCTTGAATAACTCCTTTTACCTTCTTATCATAGATTTATAACTATAGGGCCTTCGTTTTCTTCTTGCATATAGGTTCTCAACTTGTTAACAATTCCTTAACTTGCACACTAAGTTTGTACTTCCTCACAACTTTCATTCAACACAAAATTTTACCTATACAAACTTCTAGTTCAAGACATGCAATGTTCTCTAAGAGGGGGAGTGAATATAAACTTGTCGAGTTATCAAACATCAAATACCACCCCGCACCAAATCTTACTTACTAGAATATATACATCTCGACACAAATCACACAGCTTCTTCTCAAACATGCATTGACACACACAATGAAATCTTACAAAACTCACTAAAAATGCTCAACACAATTCTCTTACCAATTTTAATATCCTTTACTATTACATGCATAGAGATAGAGCCATTAATCAACATGCACAATATTTCTTAAAACTATCACAAAGAGTAGATATACACAAGGATACTTAAAAAATCTCTTGAAACTTCTCCTTTTTATTCTCATCCAAATGGAATGAGGAAAAAAGTTACATCATGGTTCTTATACTCTTCTAATCACTCCTTAACCATGGTTCTTGAGTCTTTAGGTCAGTTACAATCATGGTTCATAGGTATGAGTTCACCCTTAAGAGGTTCTCTTACATAAGATGTCTTAAGTTTAGCATTAACTAGCTCTTATCATGACTTATGACCCTAGAGAGGACCTAATACACCACACAATTCCTCATTTCATCCTTTTACAGAGTTTACAAGCTCCAAGAATGCATTACAACATCAAGATCAAGCCAAAATGGCTCCTCAATTTCAAATTTGCATTTAGGAGGGAAAATGCCTCTTTTGAATTTTGAAAAGCCTAGACACCAACTAACACAACTAAATGACTTCTAATGACCTCTAGGACTTATGAACACACCTACAAACCAAAATTTGGATGTTTCCATCCTTATATACATGTTAGAGCTTATGCTCCTGCATCAGGTCCCACTATCCCTTTATACAGGTTCACCATTCCTTTCATGCTCTCACCATATTCTAATATTTTTCTCTCATGTGATCACATTGTCTTTATTTTTATTTTCTCATCTTGTTAAGAATCTCCTATCATATTTTAGGACATCCTTACATTCAAACTCAACCAATTACAAAGTCTTCTTTTTCCCATCAATTCATATAATTCCTTGTGCACTTTTGTCCACAAACTCTTGCACACCCCACACTAACTAATTACTCCACATTTTTATAGAATTTTTTTTTGGGTTCTCATGTATTTGTTTTATCAACAATGCCTTCTTTTCTCCAACTTTTGATGCCTAATTTTTACCAACTTCCCCGAGAAGAATATGTTTGCATGGGTCCTCCGCATATAAAACTTAAAGTTGTTACTTGAGAAACCTTTGTCATTATGTGTACAATATTTTGGAGAAAAACTTACCAAAAATAATGCATTAAAAAAATGTGCAAGCTATTATGTGCTTATTACAACATGATGAAATCAAAACTACTATAAGAATTGAAATAACAACTAATCTAGTGGCATACTATTAATAAATAATTTGTTAGTGCTCACATTATTTGAGTATGGGAAATTATATTATCTTGGATAATATAATAGTATGTGTGTGAAGTAATAATTTACGAAGTGGTAAATGTAATTGTGAGTAATTGGTTATGTAACTAAGTTGTTTAATAAACAACTTAGATTAATAATAGTGGTGGTTAAAACCACTCACATATAATAAGTTGTGTATTTTTATTATGTTGTTATAGGAGATTTAATAGCTTATATATATTTTAAAAGATGTGATTCTTATAAATATGTAATATGTTCCTGGATATATATAATTGAGTTTACTTTGTGTTAAATTCATTATACACGGTTGAGTAAACTCTAAGGAAAAAACTTACATTTGGTGCCAAATAAAATTTGTATTCTTTCCAAAGGAAGCTTGATTATTCTATTAGAGGTGGAGATATTCTAATCACCCTTGTGAATTTAAATTTTTTTGTGAGATAATATGGTTTATTTATTTGATAGAATAGACTAGAAGATAGGTTTTGAAAGCGCCTTGCTGAGGTGTTTTTCATATATTTAAGAAAATATTAGATGGACATGAAAAAGGAGTATTTAGTGACATAGAGATATTAATACCTTTTATTTGGTTGTCTATTCAATTAAACTTAAAGGCTTTGGGAGAAAAACATGTTTTAAAAAACTAGTTAAACCCATCTAAAAAGGTCATATTTCTACTTGTAAGATTTGGGTGTACATAAAATTTAATGGATGTAAATTTATATGTGCCCTAATTGTACTTTCAAAATTTCATCCAAACCCAGATTGTAGTATTTGAGAAACATTGAAAACAAAATCGAGTTCTCAACAATTTTGAAAAATGCATCCTAGCGCATTTAGTCTCTACAGAGGATATTCTACCCTCCGCCTTTAGCTCACCACCGGGTTGGGATGCCCCTCCTCTACCCAACCAACTCATTTGGGGCTTGTAAAATTCCCCCGAGATACACACTCATGACAGTTGGAGCCTTCCGCCTCCACATGATAAATTTCCCGTGTTGTCTCTTACCATCTCGCCCACTCAGGCACTTGTTGGTGATATCAAGAAAATCCATCCCTCCTCTATATGGGATGTGCTAGATAGTGGCAAGGACCTTCCTAGTTCTACCTAGCACGATCACGATCCACCCTTTACAAGTGTTAGGAATATCTATGTTGTAGTGTGAACATAGAATATTATGTGAGTGATTATATTATCTAGGATAATATAATATGTGTTGTAATAATTAATTACATTATTGTAAATGTAATTATGAGTGGGTGAGTAAATATTGTTATGAGTTGTTGAATAAAAATCTCATCAACAATATTAGTTTTTGTGATAAAACAAAATCTCACGTAAAATAACATGGAGTTGTTTTAGGATTTGTGTGTGGAGATATTTATGGAGATTATCTCTCCTTAAATATAGGGACTAACTCTCCTATATATATGGGTGTAAAGGAAGAGTAAGTTTTTAGAATTAATTTATGTAATTTTTATATTATATTTTCATTTGGTACCGCAACGTATGATGCGGGAAATTTCAGTGTTTTCTTGATCAAATCCGTCTCAAAGAATAGCTTCTATATTTCATTTCCAAATTTGGGTTTTTCTATAATTTTGTATGTGGAACCAAATGTTTGTTAGAAAAAGACGAAGAAATTTCAGTAGAACCCAGTTCGTATTTTTGAAGAAATATGGATTTCACTATGCAACTATCAAATTCAGCACATCAATTCTTCTACTTGAAAGTTTTCTCCAATTTCCAATAATGTTGAATTGTTAATACAAAGTCTTGGCTTGCTTGGAGGTTCAAAGGTATTCTATATAAACCGCTGTTTACTTTAAGCAAGGTAACAATTAGATTAGAAGGAGTAATCTCCACATTACTTGATCAAAGTAATTATGAAGAATATGAAGAAGTAATGTATGTACAGAATAAAGCAAGTACTTCATCTAAGAAAGGAAAGTTCAAACCAAAACCTTTCCCTTTTAAAGGTAAAATGAAATGCTATTACTGTAATGAATTGGGACATGTAGCCTTGAACTATAAAAAGAGGGCAAAAGATCTACTTGATGACAAAATAGATCAAAAATCTCTTTTGGTTGAAGAAGAAACTAATTAGGATGAATACTCTAAAGATGAAGAACTTTCTTGTCCTAGTGATGAGGAATTCTTATGGTAAATAGTTCACTTTTTGGAGGAAGGAGGAATTTTAGGGCCTCTCGCTAGATCCACTAATGATGGGGTCGCATATAGCACTAGTGGCACATTTTAATAATATTTTTCAGTTGTTTGCTTTGAGTGATGTGTGTAGATATAAAACATGTTCCTTGTCAAAGATTGAAAAGAGGAGGATGTGAATTTTGGATGCTAAGAACATTTGTTTACAGGAGGGAAGCTTCTAGTACAATCCTATGAATATCGTATGGTCCTCTGACTGTCATACTTCATTGGAAGATGATTAGCCAGTGAGTAGATTCATGTGGAGAGGTGATCATGATCAGCTGGTGAGCTAGAGAGGTGATCATGTGCAGCAAGATCCAGACAACAAGATCTAGTAGCAACTGTAGAACTCTCTCATACTCATGTTTTCAGTGCTCTTGCCCCATGTTCACACTAAGGGGTGAATTTCAGAATACCTATGTTGTAGTGTGAACATAGAATATTATGTGAGTGATTATATTATCAAGGATAATATAATATGTGTTGTAATAATTAATTACATTATTGTAAATGTAATTATGAGTGGGTGAGTAAATATTGTTATGAGTTGTTGAATAAACAACTCATCAAAAATATTAGTTTTGTGAGAAAAATCTCACGTAAAATAACATGGAGTTGTTTTCAGATTTGTGTGTGGAGATATTTATGGAGATTATCTCTCCTTAATTTCCTTGCTTATGTGTTTTTTTTGTTTTGTTATAGTTGATTCTCATAGGCTCTGCCTAGTGTGATCTTGTGGCTTTGGGACAAAGGTCACGGGTGACCTATAAGACATGACTGGGTGTATGATGAAGATGGGCATGTTGTTCACATTTTACACAATGATTAACATAGTCACAACAATCATGATTAAGGGTTGACTAGTAATAGCCTAGGTAAAGAATACGCTTAGGAACCGCGAGACCACCGAAGTGACCTCCACATATGACATCATGAACTTCCTTAATGGTATAGGGAATTTAAGGACTCGTAAGGCACCGTAAGAGAATACCATCAAAGCCGTGCTTATAGAGGAGGCCGCCCATGATGATGTAATGAGAGACCCTTTTAAGAAAGGTGCATTGACCATTATGAGTGAGGTCGGGAGGTAAGATGGAGAGGAAAGATAGTCTAAGTATTGTTTATACCAAAGGTCACTTGGAGTGCAGGAGCAAAGGCTTTGATAGAGTAAACTTCACGAGGTAAATAAGAGGGAGATTAGAGTCTTTATATGGTGACAAAGATTTTAGAGTCGGTTTGGCGAAGTGGGTATCTAAGAAGCCAAACAGGCCATGGTATCTACAAATTTGTTGGTAGAACATGTGATAGTTTGAAGGGCATAACGGTTGAATGTGGTCAAAATTATGTCCACATCTTGCTTATACTTTTGAAGTATCTCATTACGACACTGGTATATACCATTGACTTAGTTTATGACCAATTGAGAATCACCAAAGATGTCGATGGACTTGAAATCTAAGGCATAAGCACCACCGAGACCCAATACAAGTGCTTCGTATTTGGCAATATTGTTTGTACAATCAAAATCAAGTTTGAAAGAAAAAGGCATGGGTTCACCATTAAGAGGAATGAGGATAACACCAGCCCCACCCCCACACTAACACTTAGAACCATCAAAGAAGAGTGTCATTTGGTAAGCGGGTTCATCCAAGGAAAGGGTAGTAATAGACTCATCTGGAAAGTCAAAGTTAGAGGGTTGATCCCCAGAAATAGGTGCATTAGCCAATTGGTCGGCGATAGCTTGGCCCTTGATGGATGAATTTGAGGTCGAGGTTGACCAGAAGCATAAGCCAGCATGCAGCTTTGTTGATTTTGGTAAGGTTTGGCATACATGAAGTGTAAGGGGTCGGTGTTGGTCACAACATAGGTTTTGTGGTTAAGTAGGTAATGACGGAGTTTGGTGGCAAAGAAAACTAAGGCTAAGAAAAGTTTTTCGGCATGGGTGTATTGGGTTTCGTAGTCCAGAAGAGTACGACTTATGTAATAAACTACCTACTCCCTATGTTGTTCATCGTGATGAGTGAGCATGGCCCCTAAGGAGTGATCGGTAGCAGAGATGTATAGGTAGAAGGGTTGATCATCTTTAGGTGGAATGAGTATGGGTGGTTGGAGAAGGTATTGTTTCAAGGCTTCAAAAGCTTTATGGAAGTCATCATCCCATTTAAAGGAGACATCATTTTTTAGAAGATGATGAAATGGATGACATCGATCGAAAGTTGCGAAATAAAATGGTGAATAGACTACAAATTACCTTGTAGGATATGGAGTTTCCATAGGTTAATGGTGGAGCATTTTAAGAATGACCTTGAATTTAGCAAGGTCAACCTCTATACCACGTAAGGAAACAATAAATCCTAGGAGCTTTCCTGAGAGAACCGCGAAGACACATTTCTTGGGTTGAAGGTGAACACAATAATTAATGAGGCGGTCAAAGATGGTTTTTAGGATGGTGAGGCACTTGGAGCGGCATTTAGATTTGGCAAGAATATTTTCTATGTAATCTTCCAATATATGGTGCATGATGTCATGGAAGATGTAAGCCATAACTCGCTGATATGTGGCACTAGCATTTTTAAGGCCAAAAGGCATGAATCGATAGCAGAAGGTCCCCTAAGGGGTGATGAATGTAGTTTTGTGTTGATCCTTTGGGGCAAGCAAGATTTGGTTATAACATGAGAAACCATCCATGAGTGATAGCATCTTGTGACCAGTAGTAAGGTCAACTAGCTGGTCAATACCGGGTAGAGGAAAGTCATCTTTGGGGCAAGCTAGGTTGAGGTAACGTAAAATCTATGCAGATCTAAAGTCCCCCTGTCACCTTAGTGACAGAGAAAATGTTAGAAATCCATTAGGGATAATTAATGGGTAAGATGAAGGAAATGGAAAGAAGGCACCGAACATCTTCTTTGACTAGAAGAGGAATGCAAGGGTGAATTTTCCTAAGCTTTGTTTTTTTACAGTTTTGGCATCAGGAATGGTTATGATATTATGGACCACTATTGTGGAGTCAATACTAGGCATATCGGTGTAAGACCAAGAAAAACATGGTTATGATTTTTGGGAAAATAAGTGATGGCTTCTGTTCAAAGATATCTAAGGATTGGCCAATCTTTAGAATGTGTAGTTCATCCCGAGTATGGATGTTGATTTCGATAGTTGATTCATTCAACATGGTTTGTGTCTCGAGATGGTAATGGTTGATGAATGTAAGAGTCTTCTGCAAAAGATAGGTGAGTATGGATTCATCATCCCGACATTGAACGCCATTAATAGAAGCTATATCATCATCGATCATTTCAGGATACAAGAAGGGAAGAGAAGAGGGGCCTTTCCCCGCGTTGATAAGTCAGAGGCCCTAAGGAAATGGTGTTTATGAAAAAAAAGTTAGGAGGGATGGATTTTGGATCAATAATTTTTGGTGAAGGTGAAGCAGGTGAAGAAGGTGATGAAGGGTCGATATCCTTAATGAGTTCAATGTGAGCCTTCTTGGTAGGTAGTTCAAAAAATCCGATACCACTACGGTCATTATGTTTGCGGGTAGTACATGGAATAACCATGTGATGGCCTTGCTCCTAAAAGCTAAAACAAAAAACTTTCCATGCACATCAGTGCAGGAAGGTGTGGGTGAAACAGAGATTGGTGAGTGACTAGAGGTTGTCAGAAAAGGGGTGGGTTTGTGATGGTGGTTCAGGTGTATAAGTGCAAGTAGCAAGTCCCCCATAGGTGAGATTGGTGCAAAGGTGGGGAGGACCGTAAAGGAGATGCTATCCTATGTGGCGATCATAGTGAGGGTATTGGTGAAGGATTCCATACTCTTGTGGAGTAAGGAATGTGTTGAAATTATATAGGTGATACTCCCCCAGAGTGAGGCATTGAAAAAAACTTCCAAGGAATCCGTGGTCAATATGTGGGTAGCTGGGATAAACGATGTGTTAGAGGTTGGATCGGAGGTGGAGCCTGCTAATGAGAGAGGTGATGGGTCGGCAGTGGAGGTCATGGTAGTGGTAGGGATGGAGGATTTAGGTGTGGTTGAGGTAGCGGTGGCACTGGTGAGTGGAGGTGTAAGTGAAGAAGAAATGGTCATGGATGAAGACACCTTAATGGGTACAAGCACATCATTGGGTTGGTAAAGCATGTTATAGGTTTTGAAAGGTGATGGGTCAGCTTGAATGGTATAGGTGTGCCCTTCATTCTCAAACTTCACACAATGATGTAGAGTGGAAGGAACACAACCCATAACACGAATCCAGGGTCTACCAAGTAACATGTTATATTAAAATTCCCCCTCCAAGATGTAAAATAACTCTAGAATAGTATAGGGGCCCACACGAACATGGAGGATGATGGTGCCAAGTGTAGAAGTGATAACATCATTAAATGAATGCAACATGACAGGATGTTTATGCATGCAATTGTCGGGTATGCACATTTGGTCGAATGCATGGGAGGAGATGATGTTAATGCTAGCACCCCCATCGATCATAACACATTGTACACATATATTATCAATATGGACGGAGATGAAAAGGGCTGGATCAGGGTCATCAATTTGGTGTGGTGCGATCTCTTCATCTGAGAAGTGAAGGTGGCTACTTGGTGAGTAGGTGGAGGTGTAGAAGAAGGTGGTAATTTTGTGAGAGAGGCTACGTGATGAGATGTAATAATGGAGGCTACGGGTGTGGGGTCATTCGGTAAAACCTCAATAGATTGAAGAACCTCCATGAGAGCTTGACGATGAGGTTCGAGAGGTTTGAATGAGGTCATATAGAGACATTTTGAGGAAGATTGGTGTAATTGTTTGAGCATCGTGCGATGTGTAAACCCATAAGAAATAGGATATATGGGGGCAGTAGATAGTGACTTTAGGTGTAGGTGTAGATGGTATGTTAGGTATAGTGTTGGTTGGTGGGTCGGTTGCCTTTTCTTTTCCTTTCTCCTTCTAAGTGTAGTTAGCAATGTGGATCATGTTGATTTGAGGCAGGGAGGTAGATGAAGTAGGTGAGCCATGAAATGTGTAGGGACGGGGAAGGGAAGAAGCCAAGAGGTGGAAAGGAACCTTGTGAAATGAGTTGGGCACACTGACATTTGGGTGGAGGTTTGGCGAGTTCTCTTATATGAACTATGTTAATTTTGAATCTCGGGATGGTTCTAAGAGTTATGGAGGTGGAAGGTTTTGGTCGTTGAGTAGGGAGTGAGGGAAGAACTATGGAAATTGGTACTAGCAAAGTGGGGTCCTCATCGAGAAGCTCATCATTGTCAAAGTTTTCTTCAGGAGGACATAATTGGACATGAGTAGATTTCAAAGCCTTACAATCCTCTACATTGTGTCCTGGCACACGATGGTAGGCACAAATTTTTGGTTTCACAAACCCTTTTGGTTTGGGTTTGAGTGGGTTAAAAGGTCTAAGAAGCGATAATGTGATGACAAAAGTTTCAAGGAGGTTTGTTAAGATTTTGGCATAAGATCCCGCTAGTGGATCACAATGGGAGGTGAGTGTGGGTTTGGAGTGCAGTGCGGTGATTGTATAGGAAGGGTCTTTACAAGAGGGGAGTGGGTTGAGCTATGGTCTTAGGTGTTGGTCATGTCTGCTTGGGTAGGGGCATGGTAGATGAACTAGAAATAGAGTGTGTGGTTTGTTTAACTACCTTATTGGAGGGTAGTGTATTTTTGCCTTTAGGTTGCACCTTCTTGGGTAAAGGTGATATGGGCACACGATATTTAGAGGGAAAAGTGGATGGTGGAAGAGGGAAGGTTACCCATGGGGATAACTGAGGTGTTGTGGAGGTAGATGGCATAGGTCGTGTAGGAGGTGTAAGGGAAAGGAAAGGAAGTGTCATGCATAGTGAAGACGTTATCGATGGTATTGGAGGTATGGGTGGTAAAAATGTTACAGGTGTGGGCGGAGGTTGAGTTGGGTGCTTGGGTATATTAGAGGTTTGCAATGGGGAAATGGGTTGCTACATTTTTGGTTTACCGGTGGATGGGGGTTTCTTAACCAGGGTCAAGGGGTGAGGTCCTAGGATGGACGAAGGGGTGAAGGTGATAAGGGTGTAGTTGGCGAGGTTGGGGTATGAGATCTAGGAGATTGGTTCTTCTGTTTAGGGACGGGTTAAATTTGGTGTTAGTTTTGGAGGATGTAGCTAAATCTAATTTGATGGGTGGATGAGTAAGGCTAGCCGTTGGGATGACCCCTAAAGTAGTAATAGGTTTAGGAAAGGAAGATGATGTAGGTGTGGGTTTGGATGCAAATGCATGTTGGGTTATGGGTAGAGGTGTAAGTTGAGCCATGAGTGGTATTGTGGGAGAATTTGTGATAGTTGTGGTTGTGTTTGGTTTGGTCGGCCAAAATAATTTTGGATAGATAGTGGAGGTGTCAACGAGTGACATCTGCATTTGTGTTGAGACAGAAGTAGAAGACGCCCCCAAAGTAAGGATCTATCCACATAATCTAGGTGATCAAATAAGCATGAGAATGACACTACTTTGTGGGTGAGGTCAATGTGGATCCAATGGTGATTCCCATAAAATGTGTTTTAGAAATGGGGAAATTGCTAGCTTCAGCCTCTGTGGGTAAGAGAGCTGAAAGTAAGTCAACAGGATCTTGGGTGGCTGATGGAGAATGGTCACCTAGAGGTAACGACATTTCTACTGGATCTTTGATAGGTGGAGGAGATGATGGGTGCTCCTCTGTGGGTGGAGGAGATGAAAAGCATCTCCCATGGGTCAGAGAGGTATCTGCTAGTGATGACTCTCTAGGTGGAGAAGCCAAAGGTGAAGTGGTATTGATGTTAACAAAAGGCTCCTTCATAGGCAAGGGAGGAGATGAAGGGTGTTCCTCTGTGGGTGGAGGAATAAGTGAAGTGGGTTCATGTGTAGGTGGAGGAATTTGGGCCAATATATCCTCTATGGAAGGAATATGAGGTAATTGGGAAGCAAATCAAAAGTCCATTTGAAAATAGCATGGACCTCGCGAGTATTACTATCATTAGTTAAGGTCTCCCTAGTTTGATTAGAAGATGGGGCGTGGTTAGGAAATGGTTTCTTGAAAATGTGCAGGTTTTGGTTGGCAGGTGCATTAGGATTATCCAAGACTAACTCACCGTTCTTGAGCATTTCCTGGACAATGTTCTTGAAAGTGATGCAATTACCGTCATTATGACCTTTTACCCGATGATAGTTACAGAATTCATACTCTTTGTACCACGCAGGTGTGGGGTGAGCAGATAAAAACCAGTGTGTGGTTTTATAGGAGGAAGGGTGATGGCCCTAGCTTTAATGAGATTTTCTAAAATAGAAGAATAAGGCTCCCCAATTGGGGTGTATTTCTGTTGTTCTCATCTGAATTGAAAAGTATGGATAGGGGAAAGATTAGATGAGGGCTTAGCCTGATTTGATGGATGAGCTAGGCCGGCCTTGAGTACCATTGCGTTAGCGGTTCCTTGGGATTTTGAATAATTATTCTTTGGTTTCGAAGAAGAAGGGGCATCATTTCACTTCAATGTCGCATTATTATTTCGTAGTTGAATTTTATTTTCTTTGATGGCCCGAATCTCTAGCTTTCGTGCCATGGTGAATGCCTCATCGAAGGTTTGGAAAGTCTGCACTTGTAGGGTCGACAAAATATGTCTAGCACAAGCTCGCGTAAAGAGTTCTATGAGTTCGATTTGTGGTAATTGGAATGTGAGTTGATTGATCAGGCTACGCCAACGAGCGACAAAATCTACAATAGACTCCTCGTCATATAGATGCGTAGAGTAGAGGTCACCATCATGTAACCTTCTTAACAAAGTTTTGGAGAAGTTATCCAAGAAGGCTTGGGCTACTTGATTAAATGAGTAGATAGAATGTATAGGTAACACACTATACCAGTCTAACGTGGGCCCGGTCAGAGACATGAGAAAGGTCCTCAGAAGTAAAACTTTATCATGGGTAATCAAATAACACCCATGTTTGAAAGACCACAAATGCTATTACGGGTCCTCTTTTGCCATTGAAGTGGTTAAATTTAGGCATCTCCCAATGTACGGGATATGGATGAATAGGAATGGATGGGTGTATGGGCTCATTGAAAATTTCATCGTAGGTGAGAGAGTTACGGGAGCCAAAAACCGATGCCTCTAGTGTCTACATCTTGTCCATCATTAACTTGATGAGGTCATTGGTAGGTGGTGATGGATGGGTACCTCCTATAGCGTAAGAGGGTTGATGTTGGACATATGAAGGAGGTGGCATTCCAGTATATGGTGATGCCGCATAGGTAGGTTGAGAATGAGGGAGTGAGATAGGGGTATGTACCTAGAATGAATGATAGATGAAACAAGAGGCTACTGATAGTATGTATATGGAGGTGGAAGGGTTGAGGTAACCCTAGTAGCGATGGGGGCTAAGGACTCTGGAATAGAAAGGAAAATGTTTTGAAATGGGGTAGGGGTCATCGACACCGGGGGTGGTTGTGTTGCTATGGGTATATGTGAGATAATAGGTGCAAATGAGGTTATGTTCTGGGTGGTTGTCGAAGGTATAGTGGATGTTGTGGGTGCATAGATGTGGCGGACATGGTGGTCCTAACAAGTATAGGGCCTACTGCCGAGATGAATAGGGGTAAGGTAGGTGCTTTGGTAGTGCGAACTAGAAGGGATTGACGTGGAGGTAGGAACAAGAGTCGGGGGAAAGATATGGGCATGCCGTATATCAAGTGACCCAATGCATCTCGAGTGGATTAGTGGGAAAGATAGAATTGTAAAGTGGCGGGAATCGGTCAAGGAGTCGTGCGAACTCCTCATCACCTATGGCAATAGTGATAGGTTAGGTAGGGTCCATGGGTGATAGAATGGAATGCGGTGAATGAATAGGTGGGAGTGGTTGACAACTAGCATGGAATATGAGGGTGTTTTCTTGGCTACGAGTCAACACCATGTCAATAAGTATTGATTTGGTAGGACTACTTTATGTAAATGACAAAGAAATAAAAAAGAAATAGGAAAAAAAGGTGGTGGTAGGTGGATTAGATAAAATTGTCAGTTGGAAATGTTTCACTCGGAAATGCTTCGTTCCTTTTAGAAACAGATAAGGTTAGGGTTAGGAGGAATACCTGTAGAATGTCGAGATGATGTGCGCGTACCGTAGAGAAAGATCAGGTTGACTGCGGAGAACTCCTTTTTGTCTGGGAAGGACTACCTGCAAATAAGAACACAAGACCACAAGATTTGATTAAACAATAAATGAGGAAACTGCCTTGGGCCCAGGAAATATAAAACTTCCTTTCGAAGGTGGTCAGTTTCCCTGCTAACGTGAATTAACACAAAAGACAGTAAAATATCAATTAAATTGTTTCGTTGAACTGGGTAGGGGAAAGGCTGTTTTTCCTGGTTTTGATCAAAGGAACCGATGGCGGTTACCTATAACCGATGCCGGTTACTGATAACCGATACCGGTGGGTGATAGGATCTTCTGGGCTGGTTGTGGTGTTTGTAATGGCTGGTTTTTGGATAGTATTAGGAAATGGGATGGTTAGAAGCAAAAGAATGACAGGTTAGAGGCAATGGTACGTTGGATAATGGATTCAGAAATGGATTTAGGAGTACTGAGATCCAAGAAGCATAAGAAATGTTATACCGAAGGACATGCAAGATGTTACTTACTGATTTTGACGAAGATGCAAGTTGATCTCCTTGGTTGTAAACACTTCTGGTATTTCCACTCGTCTCTGCTCTGTCAAATGAAGATCTGGACTCTGTTCCTCGCTCGCAATGCTCTGTGTTGATCCAGAAATCCTTCGACTGATCTCCAAAATGAAATTCCGATCCGTTGTTTTGGTTTGGGGAGCCCATTTACAGGAACCGATGGCGGTTGCGTAACCGAACGACGGCGGTCGAGTAGAACCGCATCGGTAAGGAAAAAGTAGGCTATTTTTACTAAAATAGCCCACCTTCCCCGCTTTTCCCGAGAGATCGGGCCATGGGGCTTGGTCAAGTGGCTAGAAGGTCGGCTTTTGGTGCGAGTAAGGAGGCATTAGTTATGGATGTGAGTCTAGACCAAGTCATGGGTCTTAATTAGGGTAGTTTAGGGTTAGGGCTAGGTCATGATGAGGTGGCAAAGTGAGGTGGCGGGTAAGGTGATGTGGATTTATCAATTACAAGGTAATTAATAAATAATTGTGCAAGGTTTAGGTGATGGGGTTAGGTTGTGAAATGAGATGTGGGTCACAAGGGGTCGTAAGACACAAATTTGGTGTCTACATTAGCCCCTTATCATGTCGTGTAGCTTGTTTTGTAAAGTGCACGGACAATAATATGAAGTGGTTTCCATGTTAAGGATATAGGTAATCCCCTCAAATCTATCACGATTGAGATCAACGGAAATCGGGGATAGGATTGATAAAGGGTAAATGGTGTAGAGATGATGGTGAGATGGTGGGGTAGGTCCAAGGAAGCGATTTACGTTGAAATGTAATAAGTACGACTAGGGTACATGATTTGACTAAGAAACCAAAGCAATGTATAGGCAAAGGTCGATAGTTTATCCAAACAAGGGTGATATAATCCTCGGTATCCAAGGCATAGGAAGTAGCTCCAGGGTATATAATGTAAGGTACCATAACGCTTTAGGCATGTTCGGCAGTACCAAAAGGTTGGTTTGGTTGAGATAAACGTCACGGTCTAGGTCTGGGCAAAGCTGGTCGACAGATCAAGTCAAGGACCCTAATCATGCTAAAACACGAACAGGTGAGCTCGATTGAACACAAGGTACATGATGGATGTATAAAATAAAACGCTTGATTGTGGGTATGGTATGGAAGTGATACGGCCTTGGGTCGCCAAGTGGTTGGGCGGTGGCCCCGGGTCGTGTTAGGTGGGTAAGTTGAGGCCTTGGGTCAGGTGAGGCCTCAAAATTGTTAGGGCGAGGCCTTGGGTCGGGCCAATTGGTAGGTCGAGGCCTTAGGTCGGGCCAAATAGGTAGGTTGAGGCCTTGGGTCGGGCCAATTGGTAGGTTGAGGCCTTGGGTCGGGCCAATTGGTAGGTTGAGGCCTTGGCCTGGGCCGAATCGGGCAGGTTGAGGCCTTAGGTCGGGCCATTGGTAGGTTGAGGCCTCGGGGTCGGGCCAATTGGTAGGTTGAGGCCTTGGGTCGGGCCAAATAGGGTAGGTCGAGGCCTTGGTCGGGCCAATTGGTAGGTTGAGGCCTTGGGTCGGGCCGATTGGTAGGTTGAGGCCTTGGGTCGGGCCAATTGGTAGGTTGAGGCCTTGGGTCGGGCCAATTGGTAGGTTGAGGCCTTAGGTCGGGCCAATTAGTAGGTTAGGCCTTGGGTCGGGCCGAATGGTAGGTTGAGGCCGTAGGTCAGGCTGGACAAGTGAACAAATGTTGTGCAGCAAAGGTGGACAGAGGCGATATTGGTGAAAAAGAGGCAAGGAGTAAAGAAGGGCAAAGAATGGGGTGAAAGTTGGGTATCAAACCGATGTCGATTTTGGATGACCGATATCGGTTAAGGGACCGATACCGGTTTCTTAGGGCAAAAAATGAAACCGACATCGGTTAAGGTCGAAAAACCTATAAAAAGAAAAATACGGCCTGTCATTGTCACTTTTGTTATTTGCAATCCAAATTGACTTGTCTGACGTGGAGAGTTGATTTGGAGGGTTATTGAGTGAGGTGGAGCTATTTGATTGGCGGAGAGAGTTGATAGTGGGCCCGATTGAGGAGGAGGCAAGCAGGATTGGCCAGGACCCAAAGCAGATCGGGATCGGAGCCATGGCACAGGCAGGAGGAGCTGGAGGGGCTGGACCAGCTGGACCGCCACCACCCATCCCACCACGACGACGTGTCGTCGTACCGGTAGGTTCTAAACTCTTTATTTTATGCATTTGGTTGTATTAAGTGAGATTGGGGGTTTGGGTAGGAATTTAGTTGTTTTAGGAAATGAGGAGTAAATAGACGTAATTTGAAAAAGAGAGAGGGTAGATAGGTAAGATAGGGTAAGGCGGCTAGGTGTGTAAAATTTGGGGGTGTTTGGGTGGGTAGATGGGTAAAAATAGGTGAAAAATGGTCTTTGGGGGCCGCGCGGGGGTTCGGCTCGGGCAGGAGACAGTGACCGATGTCGGTCACTAGGCGACCGGCATCGGTCGCAAAAGCATAGGGTGAGGTTGAAATGGGGGGACCGGCATCGGTCGCGTATCGGCCGGTATCGGTGGGGAAGGGATGGGTTGAGGGTGGAGTTGGGATGGGATTTAGGGTTTATGGTTTAGGTTTGAAGGTGGGTCAGGGTGGTGTGTGGGTCTGGGTGGGGTTAGGGTGGGTTGGGTGGGGTTTAGGGTTTGGGTTTAGGTGGGTTTAGGGTGGGTTAGGTGGCTTGTGGCTGGGGGTGTGGGGTTTGGGTGGTGTGGAGTTGGGGTCATGGGATGGGATTTAGGGTTTATGGTTTAGGTTTGAAGGTGGGTTGGGTGTTTGGGTTTGGGATGGGGTTTAGGGTTTAGGGGTGGAAAAGGGTTAGGTGTGGGGTTAGATTTTGGGTGTTACAAAAGGTGGTTTAGATGGTAAAGTAGATGTTATAATAAAGAGTAGGTCTAAGAATGTGGGTTGATTTTGCAGCAGCACGCCGCCAGCTGACGATGCGTGATAGGATGCCTCCACTATCAGCCGATGAGGCCACACATATCTCGCGGTGCATTGGGCCATCATGCGCGAGGTGGGACTCGGGGTCCAGAGGTACAGAGCGATAGAGAGAGATCACAAATCGATGGTCGCCCTCATCGAGAGATGGGATCCGCGACCAATGTGTTCCATCTCCGACCGGGAGATGACCGTCACATTAGAGGATGTGTATCGCATCCCGCGGCTACCGATCGAGGGAGAGGCGCTTTCCGTAGATTCAGAGATCGCATGGATAGCATACTACAGGTTTTTGGGGATGCAGCCGCGCTTTTACGTATCATATCATGCGAGTATCGATATACGGTGATATGTACCGCGCATCGTCAAAGACACGAGACACGGCCAGCGGTGTTGATGATGATTAGGGATCACCCGCTTTGCCTCCCGGACTCGTAGGGAGGCCGCTTCCCACGGCATTGATGGGGGTGCTGCTGGAGATGGTGGAGGAGCACACTGTTGCATGGGCACCAAAGTGTATCCGTGCAATTATACAGGAGTTATGGGGCTATCACCGGAGGAGGCGATTTGGTATTTGTTCTACATTTTGTCAGACTGTTGTTGGGCATACGAGCACATCGTATGCATCAGCCAAGAGGGGCTACCCAAAGCAGCCTGGCCACAGGTCGTATACCGATATGGCTTTCGAGGTGGTCGGGGGTCGTGGGCCACCCACGAGCGCTTGTTGCAGTCGGGATGTGGCCTATTATGGAGACACTTGCTAGAGGGCCTTACAAAGCAAGAGACATTGTATGGAGACCCTACAGAGGTCATCACCGGCAGAGGAGCCCACAGTATACGCTGCGCCCGATCCAAAGATACATTCTGGATAAAGCAGGATGGAGGCCGGAGAGTACGAGCGATACCCCTAGAGAGGGCACGCAGCAGATGGGGTTACGACAGACGAGCCACCTCCCTTCCCCGCACGGAGGGATGATGTAGAGGCCCCACCGCAGCCACACCTTTGGATCCAGACCGGGTAGCGAGAGACCAGCAGTGAGGGTGTGGATGATGCCGGTGCACGGAGCATACAGGTGTGGTGGGTCAGGGTAGAGCAACGAGGATAGTACTCACCCGCACGCCTGCACTTAGCTGGCTGAAGCTATGGCAGAGAGAGATCAGCTCGGGGCAAAGTGCAATGACAGGGACAATGGTCGCCGCACAGCACGTATAGGTGTCCTACAGGCAAGCTTAGCCCAGCTCGCAGTGCACAGCACAGAAGACCACCACCACCAAGAAAGACACCCACACAGCACAGTACAGTACAGCAAACCATATACTAAGCAGAAGATGTACCACAAATTCGATACCACCACGGCCACAAAAAGTGTAGTGTACAGCACGTGTCGCACCACCACTAGCACCACAAACCACAAAGGCTGCAAAGCTTGGGGGGTATTGGTGTTAGGTGCCAGGGGACCAGCCCCAGTTCCTTCAGTGGCGCGAGATCGTTATATGGAGGTTAGAGCAGAGGCCCGTTATTATCAAGATATTCTTGATAGTACCGAGTCGAGTATCGTGCGATGCAAAGACATAGGCGTAGACCTCGCACAAACCCGAGATCTCAGGGAGGGGCAGCCACAGCTGGCGTGTCCGTGACGGGCAGGAGGCGAGAGGCACCACAGGGACCAGCGGGGAGAGGTGCCGAGGGCGGTGGGGAGAGCTGATAGATCCCCGACATGGTTTTGATAGGACATGGGCACCGGTCTCGCGAACCGGTCAGATTGATAGAGGCCTCACGTGCCGACACTTATTCATCAGTGCATTGATTCATTTATTTATTATATACCGCCTCGCGAGCCGAGTACAAAGTCAGTACATTTGATACCGCCTCATGAGCCGAGTATATTTTTGATATGAGAGACCGGCCTGCGAGCCGAGTCGAGATTTTTGGTAGGTATTGCGGCCTGCGTGCCGGCTTTGGTATATTATGAGATCACAGAGGCCCCGATGTAGGACACATTGTATTTTTGAAAATTTGTATATATATAGAGACGATGTTTTGATCCATATGCAGTGTTCAAAATGTGTTTAAATATTTGGTTAATGGCTGATAATATATAGAATGTGTGATGAGTTTAATTGACATGTTGATAGATGGATGATGGTGATGTTTTTCTTTTTTGTGTACGTATATATGAATGTCATGTTATGTGATGAATTGGTGGTTTTGTGACATTGTGATATATGTAACTGATGAGTTGGATCCAAATGATGTATAGATTGATAGTTTCTTGATATCCGTAGTTGATGGTTTGTGTATTTGTATAAAATAAATGATGTTAATGAAATTGTAATGTTATGTGTGGTGGATGAACAAATGTGGTAAATGGTGTGGTTATGCAGGAAAAGAGGCGGGCGCGACAAAAATTTAGATGAGAAATGAAGAAAAGAACCCTGTTTCAAAAAGGAAGGTGTGTAACCGGTATCGGTTAGGTAACCGATGTCGGTAGCTATATGACCGATATCGGTTACACGACCGATACCGGTTATTTAGGTATGAGTTTTTCTAAAAATAGAAAAGCTAGGGTGGCAACTTGAGTTGTAATTTTAGAGCCATGCAAGAGGTTAAATATGCGAACGCGACGCTTTTTGACGACTGAGACAGGTATTTGCATGAGAGATTTGGGTGAGAAGGAGAAAAGAGACAAGGAAAGTGAATGTGATCCGAGGTTCAGAAGGCAGAAAGACAAAGTTGAAAAGGGTGGTGATCATGGCCGAACGAGGAGAAGCATCCAGCAGGCAAGGACAAGAGGGAAGACAGGGGCCACCTCAAGCTACTGCAACCCAAGAGGTAAACGGTGTGGTTGTGATTTGATTTCTGCATGTTTTGGGAATGAGCTAGAGGAGAATAGGTAAGTAGATATGAGAAAGACAACATGATAGCCAGGGGTATAGATGAGGTGCGTGTTATGGGGTAGGTAATTCGGGGTTTTGGGTATGTCTGTGTATATAGAAAGAAATAAACGATCAATTTATTGTCGTAGGTGGTTGTTTCAGGCAAGATGTATGTAATCGATAATGGACCGGAATGCGTTAGGAGAACCGGTATCGGTTACTGAACCGATACCGGTTATGTATAACCGATACCGGTTACTGGAGGAATTTCCAGAATGTTTGAAAAAAACCCTAATGGATTGAATGTTTGTTTGTTGTTTTGGTGTATGCAGGCAGAGGCAGGGTTGAGGATGAATGATAGTGTGCCAGCGCTGTTGTCGCGAATCCGAGCGGATGTAACACCAGCGGAATGGATGTTGATAAACCGTTTGGGGTTAAGTGGGATCCGATATTATTCACGAATCGCACGTAACCATGGTATGCTACAAGCGTTGATTGAGAGATGGAATCCCGAGACAAATACCTTCTATCTGCCAACAGTGAAATGACAAAGAATATCGAAGATGTGTTTCGATATTGAGACTCCCTATTACAGAGAACCAAGATATCGTGCACTACCTAGCGCGGCACGGGCAGCGATAACAAAAGTGTTTGGTCCATATGCACGGACTTAACACAAATCGAGGTTTATCATTCACATATGGGGTAATGTATGCAAAGACACCCCGAGGAGACAAGGTTAGCAAAGTGATTTTAATGATAGCATTAGGGTATTATGCATTACCGAGGCGTAAGGGGGAAGATTTCCAAAGGCATTGATGGGTGTTATTTGGGAGATGATAGAAAGGAACGTGACTTTTGCATGGGCACCGCATATTTGGCGAGCTATACAGGGGTTTATGGGCTCAGAGGTGAAATCACAGACAACGTTGATTGCTCATACTTATTACACTCGTTGGGCCTATGAGCACATTGTTTGTGTGCGACCAATAGGCCGATCCATCCAGCAGAGAGACCGGAGTACGAGGTCGGGATTCCGACGATGGGTCCGCAGATGCAACAAGAGGCAAGATCTCAAAGCCGTGGCCGGGTGACATTGAGTATTACAGCGTGTATGGGAGAGGTTGACGGTTGCGGATATCTCATTGAGGTTCCTACGGAACTATATGGTAACCGAGAACATAGCCGAGGAGTTGAGAGGTGTAGAGCGATTGAGGTGGATCGCGGGGCACAAAGCCAGTGAATATGAGAGGATTCCTATAGATCGCGTGCGGTGACAATTTGATTTGTGCAGACATACCACAGCTTATAGACCATATATGAGGATCGATGCCGAGGCAAAGATTCTCACCTCCCCGCCAACACCTCCCGTAAGGGCCCGAGGAGATAGCCGCCGATCGCAGGGTAATGGATGCAGGAATGACAGAGGCCTATAGGTTATGGTGGGTAGCAGAGTTGCGAGGTGTACGCGATCGCCCTGACATAGCTGTGATTACAGCAGAGAGGGATCGGCTGCAGCGTTTGGTTCAGCAGCTCCAAACGCAGGTGAATGAGACAAGAAGATTGTTAGTGGTTGCGGAGTCACGAGCAGCGAGACTAGAGGCTGGAGTTCTCCATGCGAGAGGGCGTATTCATATGTTACAGGAGAGATTGGCAGATCAGTGGGCGGTACCAATAGCCGTGGTACCTTTGAGGACAGAGAGGCCTGGCGAGAGGGGTCGACGATCACGATCATCACCTAGTTCGGGATGAGGCGTGAGGGTCTAAATAAATGTTAGCAAGGTATAAGAATAAATAAGAGTACCGACCTGCGCGTCGATGATATAGAAGATGTATTTGTTTAACATCTAACTAAAACGAGATATGTATGTTGATTTGCGTTATAATAATAAGAATGTTGTCGTTTTGACTTTCGGTGTTTTGAAAAAGGATCAAAGAGGAATGTAATTAAATAGAAATACACAAAAATATTTATATTTACCACACATGATAGGTTATGGTAGGGGATGGTCGAGCTAACCTTGGGAGACCCCATGTCTCCTAAGTGCTGCCTACATAGCCCATTGCACAAAGCAAGGACGGGCCTCAGACCGATGTAGTTCTCCCTTAGGATCAGGGAGGGGTGAATTTAGGCAATTTGGTATGGTTTAGGCAATTGGTCGTTTGGTAAAAATTTGATGTTGGTAGGGTAATGTTGTTGGTGCTGGTAGGATAATGTTGTTGGTGTAGGTATAGGTAAAGCAAAGGTTAGCATACCCAAGTAGGAGGGAATAGTGTCCTGATTAAGATCAACACACAATCCTAGATGCGAGGCAAAGCGGAAAGAGTGTTCCGTAGGTGAAAAGAGCTAAACAAACCACACAACGTAGAACGAGCCTGAAGCCCTAAGTGCCGTGCATAGACGAGAAGTCCATAGTTGAAAAGAGTTGTATGATCACAATATATCAGGTGTACGTTACGTCCCTTGAGTTGAAACAAATGGTGAGGTGATGTGGATGATATAGCTGAGGTACAAAGAACTTGTTACAACGAAAGAGAACCTACCCTAAATAGACAAGTCCATGACCCAAAAAGTTCTTTTGAATGAGGCTTTTATTTTATTGAATGTAGACTGATCGATGCGGGAAGTCTACAAGGGATATTGATTATTTTATTCTTGAGGTCTTCACGGCCGATCAATGCGAGAAGCTTCGATAAAGGTCGACTGTGTATAGCTGTCCTTCGGGGGAGCAGTCTATTTATAGTAGCAGAGATGATTTTTGTGCATAGCTGTCCTTCAGGGAGCAAATATTTATAGTAGCAAAGGCAATAGTTTGGCATATAGCCGTCCTTCGAGGGAGCAATATATTTAATTTTAGATGACTAGATGTTCTTTTGGCGTGAAGCATCTAGTTTAGTAGGAAGTTTGACTCAAGAAAATCCCTTAAGAATACGGCTTATTTTAATACTTTGAAGTCATGGACTAGACTAAAGAGGGGAAGGCATCATCAAGGGGAGGTGCGAAGTGATTTTGATTTTATTCGGAGATATAGAAAACAAAGCGTATGTAGCGGTAAATGAGCTCAAGGGACGAGCAGTAGGTAGATAAGAAGTGATATAACACTAGATTCAATAGTAGAATGGTCGAAGATGCAAGGCATTAAGGGGTTCAGGCTCAGGTTTACCATTAAGCGAAGCTAAACGATAAGTGCCTGATCCATAGGTGTGAGTGATTATATAAGGCCCAATCCAATTGGGAGCAAATTTTCCACGTTTGCTCTTTTCTAGTTTGGTGACATGTTGATTCTCTTTGAGGACAAGATCACCAACCTTAAAGGTACGCTCATGAAGTCGCTTATCATAAGCACGCTTGATGCGTTTTTGATAGATTTGAAGGTGATCGAGAGCTGTAAGACGTCGTTCATCAAGAAGCTCCATTGGGCTAACCGCCTTGGCGGAAATCATCGTTGGTGAGAATATCCTCAAGAGATATTCTAAGGAGGGTATTTGTATTTCGAGAGGCAAAACAGCCTCTGCACCGTATACCAAAGAAAAGGTGTGGCATTAGTAGAAGTACGAATGCTAGTACGATAAGCCCAAAGGGCAAAGGGAATGTGATCGTGCCAATTTCTTCCGATTCATCGACAACTTTCATGAGGATTTTGGTTAGTGTTTTATTAGAGGACTCGGCTTGCCCATTGGCTCGTGGATAGTAAGGTGATGAGAAACTAAGTTTGATACCAAAGTTGTCACAAAGGTCTCAGAACAACTTGTTTTTGAAAGATTTTCCATTATCTGTTATCGTGTGTGAGGAACACCAAAACGACAGATAATGTGATGGTTAATGAATTCACAATTTTTTTTTTTTTGATTGAAATGAGTGGATGGCCTCCACCCATTTTGTGTAATATTCGGTCGCCGTGATTATCCAATGGTGACGCTTGTGAAGAGGTCGGTGAATCTCACCAATAAGGTCTAAACCCCATCAGAGAAAGGCCAAAGATCACGAGCGACTCAGAAGCGGGTGGCTAGGAGTATGTTGAAGATTGGCATGTTGTTGACACATGACACAAACTTAACATATTCGTAGCAATCGTTATTGAGAGTAGGCCAATAATAACCTAGGCGAAGGATTCGCTTAGCCACGGCAAGGCCGCTAAAATGTCCACCACAAATACCCATCATGGACCCGCTGGATGGTATGAGTGGCCTCCGCGCCGCTAGACAAAAAAGGAGGATACCATCAAAGCCACGTTTATAGAGGAGTCCCCCATGACAACATAACGCGAAACACTTTTAAGAAAAGCACGTTTTCACATTGCTACTAGTAAGGTCAGTGGGAGGACAGAGATCAGTAAGGTAGTCGTGGAATCGGTGGTACTGTATCCCGTGAATTAGTGGACACAAAGATTTATCATACAAACTACCGAGGTTGAATAGGATGGGGCAAAAGTTGTTGGACCACGACGAATAATTCGAGTCAATCACCATGCGCGGGGAATTTGCATGAGAGGCTAAGCAAGCCATAGTATCCGCAAATTTGTTAGTGGAGCGGGGAATGGTTTGGATAGAATAGTGGGTAAATAAAGCTAGAAGTGACTCCACGTGGTGTTTGTACTTCTGAAGTTCCTCGTTTTTACATTGGTAGATGCCCATAACTTGATTGACTACCAATTGAGAGTCACCAAAGATATTGATAGATTTAATGCCTAAGTGTAACGCAACTTGGAGACCTAGAACAAGGGCCTCGTACTCCGCTGTATTATTAGTGCAGGGGAAATCAAGCCGGAATGAAAGAGGCATAGGTTCAGCATCAAGAGGGATGAGAACAACGCCGGCTCCTCCGCCGCGCTGGCACTTAGATCCATCGAAGAAGAGGGTCATTTGATACGACTCTTCTCCGAGCGAAAGAGTGGCGATGAGTTCGTCGGGGAAGGTAAAATTGGTAAATTGTTCCCCAGGTAGAGGGGCCTCCGCAAGTTGGTCTGCAAGAGTTTGTCCTTTGATTGACTTCTGTTGTATAAACTCAAGGTCAAGGTCGGCGAGGAGCATGAGCCATCGAGCGATGCGTTGGTTTAGGTGTGGTTTGGCGTACATATAATGAATGGGGTCTGTGTTGGTGATGACGAAAGTTTTGTGATTCAAGAGGTAATGTCGGAGTTTGGTGGCGACGAATGATAGGGCCAGGCACAATTTTTCTACATGTGTATACCTAGTCTCGTAATCCACAAGGGTACGACTTATATAATAAACGGCCTGCTCTCGGCGTGCCGAGTCTCGATGTGCGAGCATGGCTCCTATAAAGATGGTCGGTGGCATGGAAAGATAAAGGTAGAAAGGGCGGTCGTCCCGGGGTGGGATAAGCACGGGTGGCTCGCAAGAGATACGCTTTTGAGAGCTTCAAGGCTTGGTGACACTCCTCACCCCATCAAAGGCAACATCCTTTTTAGAAGGTGATGAAAAGGGTGACATCGATCCGAGAGTTGGGAGATGAAACGCCGGATGGATTGAAGTTTACCCTGCAAACTACGCAATTGTTTGAGGTTCTTGGGTGGGGGCATTTCTAGGATAGCTTTTACTTTAGATGGATCGACCTCAATGCCACGCAAAGAGACGATAAAACCAAGAAGTTTTCCCGAAAGGACACCAAAGACACATTTCTTTGGTTGAAGACGAACAGAATATTGCAACAGGCGATCAAAAATAATGGTTAAAACATCAAGATGTTCACTGCGATGTTTAGACTTGCCAAGAAGATCGTCGACGTAATCTTCAAGGATAGTGTGCATAATGTCATGAAAAATGTAGGTCATAGCCCGCTGATAGGTCGCACCAGCATTCTTAAGGCCAAACGGCATGACACGATAACAGAAGGTTCCCCAAGGAGTTATGAAGGCGCTTTTGTGTTGATCGGCAGGGCAACCAAAATTTGGTCAGATCCTCAAAAGCCATCCATGAGAGAAAGCATTTCATGACTCGCAGTGAGATCAACAAGTTGATCAATACTTGGGAGGGGAAAGTCATCCTTAGGGCAAGCGAGGTTAAGATCCTGGAAACCGCGCATATCCGAAGTCCCCCGCCGCTTTCGTGATGTGCACGATGTTAGAAATCCATCGAGGATAGTCAATAGTAGAATGAAGGAAATAGAAAGGGAGTCGCTTGAGCTCCTCTTTGACCAAGAGAGCAATGCGTGGATGCATTTTTCTCAATTTCTGTTTGACTGGTTTGGAATCGGGGTTTAGGGTGATGTTATGGACGGCAATGGTAGGATCAATTCCTGGCATGTCAGCGTAAGACCATGCGAAAGCTTGGTTGCGAGCACGGAGAAAGGTAGTAAAGGCGGCTTGTTCTGATGTGTTAAGGGATTGTCCGATCTTCACTATGTGAGGATCTTCCTCCGTGTGGATGTTGACTTCTATAGTAGATTCGTTCAGCATGGTTTGAGTTTCAGATGGTAAGGCGCGTTGAAGATAGGAGTCGTCCGCCCCAAGGTAAGTGAGGATGGAGTCGTCATCCTGGCACTCAACAACATTAATCGAAGGCTGAATCCTCTTCGATCATGTCTGGATACAGAAGGGGAAGAGAGGATGGGTCCTCATTATCGCGTTGATAAGTGAGAGGACCTATGAAGATGGCATTTATGAAAAAAAAAAGTTAGGGGGGATAGATTCAGGGTCCATCGATTCTGTGGGTGATGATGGCAAAGTGGGTGATGATGGTTCGGTAGGGGCGACGCCTTCTTCTTCCAGGATACAGCTGACAGGAGGTGTCTCCTGTGTAGGTGTTTCGGAAAAACCGAGACCACTGCGATCATTATGTTTGCGTGTGGTGATGGGGATGAGAGTATGTCGGCCTTGTTCGTAAAGGCCAAAACCAAAGCCTTTCCACGCACAGCGAGTCAAGAAGGTGAGGGTGAAGCGACGATTTGTCAGGTATTGAAAATCGGATTGGAAGGGAACCACACCAAGAGGAGGTTCAGGGGTAATGGAGGATGCGTCAACACCCCCATACGTTAGGTTAGTGCGACAATGGGGTGGTCCGTAAGAGATTACCTCCCCCACGCGACGGTCGTAGGTGGGATGTGCATGTAATTGTCCGTACTCCTGCGGGGTAGGGAAAGAACTAACGCATATAGCGGTACTCCCCAAATGGTGAGGCGATGAAAAACATCTACTAAGGGGTCGAGGTTGGGATGTTAGCTCATGCGGGAAGAGAAGTGGTTTGTGCGACGGTGGTTTCATCACCAAGGCGTAGGTGCAGCTTGAGGTGGATGGTTGAGGTACATTCAAGAGGATGGTCAGGGTTGAATGTATGGGTGTCTTAATTGGTATAAGCACATCGTTTGGGCGGTATAACATATCGCAAGTTTTGAAGGGGGAGGATCAGCTTTACAAGCAGTAGGACTTCCCTCGTACTCAAATTTTATGCATCGATGTAATGTTGAGGGAACGCATCCCATGGCTCGGATCCAAGGACGACCCAAAGAATATATTATATCGAACTCTCCTTCAAGGACATAAAGAGTTCGGTAAAGTACGTGGGCCTACGCGAATGTTGAGGATCACGGTGCCTAAGGTAGAAGTAATAGCATCATTGAATGACCGCAACATGATGGGGTCGGCACACATGCAACTAGAAGGGATGTTCATTTGTTGGAAGGCTTTTGAAGAGATGATGTTTAGGCTAGCGCCCTGGCCAATCATAACCCGACGTACTCAATGTCTCGGACGTAAAGCGGAAATGAAAAGGGCAGGTGGTCGTGGTCTTCTCGCACCAAAGTCGATAATTTCATCTTCCGAGAAACTAACTCGCAGCGGCTTGTTGTTTTGAGACGTAAGGGTGGGGGAGATGGATTGTTTGGTGAGAGAGGCAACGTGATCGGGTGTTAGAATGGAGGCAACGGGCAGGGTTCGCTGGGTAAAACCTCTATCCTCAAGGATCTCAACGAGAGCTTGTCGATGAGATTCGTAAGTCCGAATGAGATCATATAGTGTCATTTTTACGGGCGATCGATGAAGCTTGTTTGATCATGGTTCGGTGGGCAACTCCATTAGAGACGGGATAGGCGGGTCCGCGAATAACCACTTTAGGTGGTGGTGTAATCGGATGGTCAAGGAGAAAGAGACGCCGCAGTGTGTTTTCGCGCTTTCCATTGTTTTTCTCGTCTCGAGTAGCGACACTAATCATATTAATCTCGTAGACCCGAGATGAAGAAGATGGTTGGGATAATTCATGGTCTTCAAGAGGTGGGGTTGTAATAATGATCGATCTTGGTGAGGCGGGGACAGATGGTATAGTAGAGGGAATTGACGCTAGAGGTCTCTCCCTTCGTAAGTTGTCTTTCTTAATCTTTCTATCCGGAAGAGGTGACTGGCGAAGGATGGTTTTTAGAGCTTTGCATCCCTCCACATCATGTCCAGGTGTGCGGTGATAGGCGCAGATTTTAGACTCATCATAATCCATAGGTCGGGGCTTAGACGGGTCATAAGGTCTAAGTGGAGGTAGGGAGATGGTCGCATTCTCCACCAACATAGCAAGGATTTTGGCGTAAGATCCTTTGAGTGGGTCAAAATCGGAAGAGGATGAGGGTATTGATTGTGTGGGTTGTGGTAATGTTTGGGCGTGTTTAGTTCGTATGGGTGGTGGTTTAGTTTAGCGAGGGTGCGACACATGTTTTTCACTAAACGTGGTTTCTTGGACACAAAAGTTACGTCTCACCGGTTAGATGATGAGGTTACGATGGCGTGGTAGCGGGAAACAACCACGAGAAAGGGGAGTGACAGAAAATAAATCCTTTGATGATGGGATTGGTTTAGGGTTGATAGGTGGACCGGATACGCGGGTAACGATGTCATGATACCCTTCGATCTCTCGTATAGGTGTAGAAGGCGAGGTCGCTTTGCGTAAAAACAAAGGAGGTATGATATATTGGTGTAATGTGGAGGGATGAGGTCCCAATATGGAAGGTGGGTGTGACGATGAGGGTTTTAATTGTGATAGAGGCCCGGATTGCGTTCGTCTCCTAGGTGGCGGAACGGATTTATTTTTGGATAGATCGAGTCGCTTAGGCGGGTGTGTTAGACTGGGCATTGGTGAGGTCCCAAGCGTAGGGGAAGATCTGGTTAAGTTGATAGAAGTGGACGGGGCATTTGGTAGAGGTGAGGGGGGTGAAGGCGAGAACAGGGGCATTTTAAGCTTCTGTAAGCACTTCGGGTAGATGGTGGAGACATCAGGATCAGTCATTTGCATTTGAGTAGAAAAAGGGGTACTCAAACGTTCCCATAGGGCCTGTCTATCTTCTGTGGAATGACAGTCTCCAGGTGTGATTTGTAATTTTGGTACGGAAGAAAGGTGGGTTGTAATTCCAGTCCATTGCGGGTGTGACACAGGAGGTAGATGAGGCACTGTATCAATAGATGTTAGGAGGTCAACCGGTCGTTGAAAAGATTTAGGCGATGAGGGACTAATAGGTAGGAGGGCGTGTTCGAGGGGATCTGTCATGTTAAAAGAATGTGGTGATGTTAGTGTAAGAGATTTCTCGTCTAAGGATGTCAAAAGGAGTGGTGAGCCTTCCTCTTGTGTAGCAAGAGTGGTAGAAGGGGACGTTTGGGAAATAGATAAATTAGATAGCATCCGCTCACAGTCTTGTAGGGATGTGGTGTAAGAAGACTCGTTGATGAGAAGAGAAGTCCGGGCAGTTAACTCTTCTATGGGTAAAGGAATAATTTCACTTTGGCTTGATGGTGGTGAAGGAGATTCAAACTCCTGTGTTGGTGGAGAGGCTTGATTTAAAATTTTTTCAATAGAGGCTTTTGGCTGAGAATCGAAGACTGCATGGATCTCATGAACACTCTATCTTGGTTCACATTACTGCTGGACGAGTGATTCGGGAATGGTTTGTTGAAAATTTTCAGATTTCGGTTAGCAGGGGCATTAGGATTATCGAGTGTTATATCCCCTGTGTCAACCATTTCCTGCACTATGTTTTTCAACATCTTGCAGCTTTTCATGACTATGTCCTTTACGCGGTGAAAGTTACAAAAGTCATTTTCTTTGTACAGAAGGTATTACATGGGGTGGAGTCAAACCCAGAGTGAGGTTTAACAGGGGCAAGGTGATAGCCCTAACTTTGAGCAATTTCTCCAGATGACGCCATAAGTTTCTCCCAAGGGAGTGTAATTGGTGGGCTCGGCTTTGTACTTATAAGTGGTTTTCATGCGAGCATCGGACGGTGTTTGAGATTTGACCATTACCGCGTGGACAGCTCCTTTTGATTTAGAAGAAGTGGACGCGTGAGGAGTGGTGGTGTTTGACTTGTTGGTAGAATCAGGAGTTCGGAAATTGGGGTTTTTGTTACGCAACCGCAATTTCTCTTCTTCTAAGGCTCGAATTTCTAGCTTCCGAGCCATGGTAAAGGCCTCGTCGAATGTGCGGAAAGTTTGAATTTGGAGGGTAGGGGAGATGTGCTTAGCGCAGGCCCGCGTAAATAGTTCGATGAGTTCGGTTTGAGGCAAGGCATACGTAAGTTGGTTGATAAGGCCCCGCCATCGTCCAACGAAATCTGCGATAGATTCGTCTTCAAATTGTCGATGGCATAGAGGTCAAGGATAGATACTTTCTTGGCAATGTTAATGGAGAAATGATCCAAGAAAGATTGGGCTAGTTGGTTAAAAGAGAAGATTGAGGCCAAGTTAAAGCACTATACCACTCCAAGGCAGTCCCGATAAGGACATGGGAAAGGTGCGAGTAACAAGGCATCATCATGGGCAATCAAATAACAAGCATGTCTAAATGATCGCAAGTGTTGTTGAGGATCCTCTTTACTGTTAAAACGAGTAAACTTTGGCAACTCCCATTGAGGAGGATATGAATGAAGGGGGACAGAAGGGTGAATGGGCTCCCGACAAACTTGCTCGTATGTCAAGGCGCTACGACTTCAAAACTAAGCCTGTGTTTTGCATTTTGTCCATCATTTGTTTGATGAAATCTGTGGTTGGATGAGATGATGGTGCCACAGAATAGGGATGTCCCATATAAGGTGTTGAGGTTACAGGATATGTGTATGGGAATGAAAAGGTAGGCGGAGCTTGAGAAGGAAAGCTCGTGTGAATAGGTGGCAGAGAGTAAGTCATGAATGGAGTGGTCTGAAAGAGAGATGAGATAGGGGCAGTTGGTGGTAACGATACGTGGGGTCCAAGATTAACCAAAGGAAAGCTAATCGGGGTCGTATGAACCTCTGAAGCCGCCGGATCGGGAGACGGGCTAGAGATGCAGGAAGTAAGGCAGTGTTATCAGAGGAGTGGGAGCTAAATGAGCAGCTATACTAATAGGCATGCCAATAAGGAGCCGACCATCAGGGCGTACGGTCGGGGGCATGAGACAAATAGTATTGACAATACTGGATTAGCATCCAGAAATTTGGCAAAGTCCTTGTCTCCTACAGGAATTTGGGGGATCTCACTGGTGTCCGTAGGGTTCCCTATAGAATGTGAAGGGGGTGATTCAGGCAAAGACACAGAGCAGGCATGTGAAACCATGGCGGCGGCTTGCTTCCGAGTGATGACAACCATAGACAAGAACACACAGGAAAGTTTCAATCTATCAAGAACAAAAACAACCTCAGAATGATGAATTTGGCAAGTTGTTGTTTGTCGTGGGCCGATGAAGACAAGAATCGATATCGGGTTTAGAACCGTGTCGGTCACACGAGCAAACGACGTCGGTCCCTTAACCGATGCCGGTGTCAAAAATCCAGGATAAGAAGATACCAAGGGCTGCTAATTTGATTTTTAGCAGCGTTGAGTATATTTAGCAACTTATGATCACAGAAGACAAAGTATGACAGAGAAAACAGGATTTGAAAACAAGCAAGAGGCACACGTAAATCTAGAGACTAACCCTAGGGTTAATTTTAGTTATCGTGGGCTTATGCCTTTAGACGTAAGATGATGTCGTAATCCTAAAAACAACAAGACCTAGGGAAATGTCAAGTTTGTTTTGGCTTATAAGGTTACCTCAATCGAAGCGAGGAATACCGCGGAAAAGGGGGATGTTTGAGCTATTGTGTTAATTGTGAAGTGATTCTAAGTATGTGTTGTGCAGTGAATGTAAGATTAATTTCCTGTCAATACCGTGGATATCACCCCCACGTGTACGACCTGTTACTTAATCTATGTTCACTAGAATTGAAAAACAACAGGCAGGAATGCAATGCATGTGTTTTAAAACCCAAATCGAAAATTATATTTGATGAAGCAAAAGAGATGACTTTCACTAATGCAAGATGCAAAAACAAAGCAAGTTCCTTTACCAAAATAATAAAATACCTCGTGAATATTTTTAGAAGAAGAAAACAGCAAGTATGCTCCCTATAATGAAAGCAAGCAAGAAATAAAGAAAAACCCAAAATGGGTCCCACCGGGCGTGCCAAAATGTTTCACTCGGAAATGCTTCGTTCCTTTTAGAAACAGATAAGGTTAGGGTTAGGAGGAATACCCAGAATGTCGAGATGATGCGCGCATCTGTAGAGAAAGATCAAAGTTGATCATGAGAACTCCTTTTTGTCCGGGAAGGACTACCTGCAAATAAGAACACAAGACCACAAGATTTGATTAAACAATAAATGAGGAAATCGCCTTGGGCCCAGAAATATAAAACTTCCTTTCGAAGGTGGTCAGCTTCGCTAACGAATTAACACAAAAGACAAGAAAATATCAATTAAATTGTTTCGTTGAACCGGTAGGGAAAGGCTGTTTTTCCCGGTTTTGATCAAAGGAACCGATGGCGGTTACCTATAACCGATGCCGTTATCGATAACCGATACCGGTGGGTGATAGGATCTTTCGGGCTGGTTGTGGTGTTTGTAATGGCTGGTTTTTGGATAGTATTAGAAATGGGATGGTTAAAGCAAAAGAATGACTTTAGAGGCAATGGTACGTTGGATAATGGATTCGTAAATGGATTTAGAGTACCGAGATCCAAGAAGCATAAGAAATGTTATACCAAGGACATGCAAGATGTGACTTACTCGATTTTGACGAAGATGCAAGTTGATCTCCTTGGTCAGAAACACTTCGGTATTTCCACTGCCTCGCTCACAAATGAAGATCCGACTGACTCGCTCTCACTCGCAATGCTCGTGTTGATCCGTAAATCCTTCGACCGATCTCCAAAATGAAATTCCGATCCGTTGTTTTGCTCAAGCCCAT